>CM056049.1:196271752-196956752 GCA_029574335.1 Rana kukunoris
TGTTTTCCAAGTGGGGGAAGAACTTTGCAAAATAGCAGGGTGTTCAAATACTTAATTTCCGCACTGTACATAAGAAATCTATAAACAAAAATTAGTAACTACAGAACCATCGGTGGCCAATATAATAATAGAGCAGCAAAGCTCACCATAGCTAAACTGTGGAAAGCCAACTTGCTCCCAATCTGATTCGATATTAAAAAAGAGGTAAACACAGGCCCACTATGAACTAAAGTTGGCATACAAAAACTAAAATTGCATATTTTAAAAGGATTTGGCAAGCCTGGTTGGTACATCCTAAAATTCAATATATCTGAAGGACTTTATGTAAAGAGGAGTCTCAATGGGACTTCCATATTCCTTTGGCTTCCCCCCTCCTTTTTAGTTGAGGTACATTCCCTATTGACAACTTATTTGTAGATTGGATTGACAACACATTTGATAATTTATCCTGTTTATATGTATTTTTCCCCCCTTTCTGCATCTATGTGTAAATGTATCAAGCAGCATTTGTTATGCATCTGAGAAAATAAAAAATTTAAAATAAAGTTATAAAATTGATTTGCATTTTAATGAGTGAAAGAAGTATTTTATCCCCTATCAGCAAGATTTCTGGCTCCCAGGTGTCTTCTATACAGGTAATGAGCCAAGATTAGGAGCACGCTAATGGTCCATACATACGATCTGAATAGCGGATGAAAACGGTCATCCAAGGAAGAATTGTACACGATTTTTGGATCGTGTGTACACTACATTCGAGAGCCGATCATAACAGTTCAATTATATTTGTTCGGACAACCATGAAAATTCATTGTACGATACCAGAGCGTACGATTTTTGTTTAGTCAGTATAGTTGTCCGAAAATATGATACAAATACTTAACACAACACATGACATCACTTCCGTTTTTTTTTTATTGTACAAGAATTTGTGACTATTCAATTCCTACTATTAAGCAAAACAAGTTGTACGATATTCTGACCGTGTGTACGGGCCATTAAAGGGAATGCTCCTAATCTCAGCGGGTTACCTATATAAAAAAAAAAAAAAAAAGACACATGGCCACAGAAACAATCAGATTCTAGTCTCTCCGTCAAAACCAAAGAGCTGTCCAAGGATGTCAGGGACAAGATTGTAGACCTGCACAAGGCTGGAATGGGCTACAAGACAATCACCAAGCAGCTTACTATGTACTAGCTATGACAAAGCACTGAAGCTACAGTGCGAAACGTTAGCTTTTTGTTCCAGTGGCAAGTATTTTTGTGATTCACTTTAATTAAAGGAAGAGTTTTTTTGGAGTACGGCTGTCCAAGTTCCTTTTGTATTTTTGCATCACCAAGCAGCTTGGTGAGAGGGTGACCATTGGTGCAATTTGCAAATGGAAGAAGCACAAAATAACTGTCAATCTCCCCCTGTCTGGGGCTCCATGCAAGGATTACCTTGTGGAGGGTCATTGATCATGAGAATGGGGGGAATCCACCCAGAACTACACAAGAGAATCTAGTCAATGATCTCAAGGCAGCTGGGACCATAGTCGCCAAGAAAACGCTATAGAAGGATATGCTTTGGTCATATTCCATGTCTGAGGTTTACAACCACCTAATGGAGATGCTACAGAGATTGTAATGGCAGATAAGACATCTGTGCCCTCCACCATTGTATAGCATTACATTTATATTTTACATTAAGAGGCCATTTTTCTAGAAAGCATATGACTCAGCTCCTCGCCACACAGGATGTGGGATGCATTTAGTTTACTACTGATCACATGAAAAATAAATGCCTCCTCTCAGATGTTAAATCTTACATGATCACTGTGGCCGAAAGTGTACGACATTCCCCTGTAATGAGCACGCGTATGATCCACCCTTGTTTTTACACCAACTTGTGAAAGCAATCCCTGTACACAAACGTCTCAGAAATTCACATAAGGCAAACCTTGTACTAGGTGCAGTTTTTGGCTGAAGTAGAAGTTTGGAATTGGAACTTGTGAGCATTACACCATGTTTCCCCCCATACAGGAGACCAGAACATTTTCTTCTAGAAACGAGGGCATAAAATATAACTTGTCTGTGCTCTGGATAGATTAGAGAAGGCACGCTTTTGAAATCACTTGCAGTTTTCCCTGTCGCTAGCGCCTGCAGAACAGCAGGAGAAGGTCTGTGACCGCCATGTGCTGCTGCTCCTGTGAGACTGAACATGGTCAAATGATACACCCCTATTGCATTTACAGAGCACAGATTGGGTGTATTAGGGCAAAGCATGTTTTCCTGAATTCCTGCATCACCCATCTGCAGCCAGACATTTTTATTTTTTCATAAAAGGGTCTAGTGCCAGTAAAAACCTCCAGTTGCATTATATGGCATTTTCCCCTATATAGTAAAGACATTTTCAGATTTACCCAATGTTATAAGGACTCAGGACAGCTACATACAGCCCAAGCCCTTTTTGACCCTGATGCGACTTGTCATGCGTTTTGACAGGTCCAAATCATAAGACAAGTTACACCTTATTGTCAGCGACGTGACCTTTAGAAAAAAAAAAAAAACACTGTTGTGGCGCGTTTAAAGAGCATCCCGCTCATTTCAATAGATAGGGGCGTTGAGGGGCGTTTGAGGGGCTTAAAAAAAAAAAAAAACACTCCAAACATGCCCCAAAGATGCTGCTTGCAGGACTATTTGCACCGCACAACCAGCATATCGCCAGTGTGAAAGCTTTAATTGAAATGAATAGCAGGCGCTTTTCAGGTGCTATTTTTAGTACAAAAGCACCTCGGTGGGAAAGGGATCTCATCGTTTTCTTCCTGATGAAGCAGGCCTTTGTCCAGTGAAATGCGTTGAAGTTGCATGCAATACCCCATGTAGGATATTCAAATATGGGGAGATCATTGAACGGTCTCCAATGGTACCATACAGTGGGTTCACCTGTATTAGACCAAGATTTACACGTGGCATCTTAAAGATTAAGGTTTTAAATATGGTTGGGCACATAAGTTTACATACCCTGGCAGAATTTGTGATTTCTTGGCCATTTTTCAGAGGATATGTATGATAGCACAAAAAAAAGTTTCACTCATGGTTAGTGTTTGGCTGAAGTCATTTATTATCAATCAACTGTGTGTACTCTTTAATTCAGAACAGAAACTACCCAAATGACCCTGATCAAAAGTGTACATACCCTGGTGAATTTGGCCTGATAACATGCACACAAGTTGACACAAAGGGGGTTTGAATAGATAATATATATATATATATATATATATATATATATATATATATATATATATATAAAATAATAAAAAAAAAAAAAAAAAAAAAAAAGTACCCATCCTCATCTGTGATCTGTTTGCTTGTAAGTAGTTGGTGTATAAAAAGGTAGCACCAAGTTTCTGGACCCCTGACAGACCCTTGCATCTTTTCATCCAGTGCTGCACTGATGTTTCTGGATTTTGAGTCATGGGGAAAGCAAAAGAATGGTCATAAGATCTGTGGAGAAAAGGGTAGCCAAACTGTATAAACCAGGGATATGAAAAAGATCAAAGAATTGAGAATGCCAATCAACAGTGTTCAACCTCTAAATCAAGAAGTGGAAAATAAGGAGTTATGTTGACCCCAAACCATGGTCATGTAGACCAACTAAAATTTCAGCCACAACCGTCAGGAAAATAAGTTTGGGATACAAAGAAAAACCCACAAACAACTTCAGGTGAAATACAGGACTCTGAAAACATGTGGTATGGCCATTTCAAGATGCACAATAAGGAGGCACTTGTAGAAAGATGGGCTGTACGGTCGAGTCGCCAGAAGAAAGCCATTACTATGCAAATGCCACAAAGTATCCCGCTTACAATATGCCAAACAGCACAGAGACAAGCCTCAAACCTTCTGGCAAAAGGTAATTTGAAGTGACAAGACCACAATTTAGCTTTTTGGCCACAACCATAAACACTACATTTGGAGAGGAGTCAACAAGGCCTATGAAGACACCATGCCTACTGTGAAACGTGGAGGTGGATCGCCGATATGCGAGCTACAAAGGCACAGGAAATTTGGTCAAAATTGATGGCAAGATGAATGCAGTATGTTATCAAAAAATACGCATTCATCAGTCAGGAAGCTGCGCATGGGACGTACTTGGACATTCCAACATGACAATGATCCAAAACACAAGGCCAAGTCGACCCGTCATTGGCTACAGCAGAATAAAGTCAAGCTTCTGGAGTGGCCATCTCAGTCTCCTGACCTCCATATCATTGAGCCACTCTGGGGAGATCGCAAACATGCAGCTCATGCAAAAGGGCCCAAGAATGTACAGGAACTGGAGGCTTTTTGCCAAGAGGAATAGGCAGCTTTACCATCTGAAAAGATAAAGAGCCTCATCCACAAAAGACTTCAAGCCGGCATTGATGTTAAAGGACCCAGTTCCCTCTTGCACCTTATGTAGGGATTATTATTATAGCTCACTTGTACATACGTCTATGTAAACTTGGTGATCAGGGTAACTTGGGTAGTTCGTTATGCGCATTATGAATATAGAAAGAGTAAACAGATTGATAATAAATGGTCTCAGCCAAACACTGGAGCTATATGTGTAAAGAAAAGGGCATTTTCCATATTCTCCTGAAAAATGGCCAAGAAAGCAAATTCTGCCAGGTATGTAAACTCATAAGCACAATCATGTATGTACATCAGAACATTTATACTTTATTCATACTGGGTTGTGAGTACCCCAGAAAGATGGCTAAACGTGGCATTTAATTGCCAGGGGGCATCCATGTATGGCCTCATGGAAACTGTGCCACCATGGGCACACATTGGGGAAAATCTGTGATGACCGTGTCCTTTGGAGGAGTGTGGCGCTTGATTGGTTTACACCTACTTTGATTTTAGCCTAGAACACCCCTTTAATGAGCGTATTGTTAGAACTGCAGAGGACAGTTGCTGTGCCAGATCTCCTGAGCTGCAGCTGTAAAGGGGCAAACACACACACACCTGCAAGGATATTACAACAGCAAAAAGTACTTCTCTAACTTAATGCCTAATGGGAGCTGCGAGACCCCCTTGGGCCCGTGTCTACTGCACACATTAGGGACACTCTTGTATTATAGGATTTTGTAATGACCAAGTCCAAACTCATACAAGTGAAAAGGAGGAGAGATTTCTGCACCACAGGGGGTTTGCATAAAGACGAGGCCAGCAGCCCATACAATTAACGGCAGGCTGACAAATGCCACAGCTGTATGTACATTTTAGTGTTTACATTCCTCCAGGGTCCTGGACCCAGCCTGCCTGTGCCAAGGATGCTCACCCATCCTTAGAAGGATGTAGCCTATGACATGTCAGCCTATCAATTAGTACAGGCTGCAGCCACATCTGTATAAAAACACCCCTGACTTCTGGGCACAGAAATCCCACTCCTTTAGGCCTCATACACAACCCCCCCCACAAGTGTCAGGCTTTTTTTTCTTCTATACTCCTAGAAGCCAGCAGTGGTTTTGAAGTATAAAGCTTTTACAGGAGTGAATTATTTTCATTGGCCAGAATAAGTAACTTACTCTGCCCATTGAAATGAATTAATGCTCAAGTACGTTTAGCAGCTTCTAGAAGTGTCGAGCGCTTCAGCTGCCCAAACGCTGCTGCTCCTGGATGCACTTTTTTTTCCTACCTCTAAACCTTTCTTAAACCTATGTTGGGGGGGGGGGGGGGAAACACAGATGCACATAGGAGCAGCTGTAAAAAACAGCCAGTGTGCATGAGCTCAGCTTATATGTTGCAACTGCAATGTTCAGAACGAGTCTACACATATCTGGTGTGATCGTGGTGAATTCCCAGTCACTTTTTCCAAGAGCAGCAGCGTGTGCGACCACACTAGCTATAGAAGTCGGATAATCTGTAGGACAATGAGCCAAACAGATCATGAAAGCAGGATTAGGATAGAAGACTTTGAAAGGCTGTACAATGTACACGGTTATCTAAGTACTTAACTAAGCGAAGTTCAAAGTCATGAGCACATGATGCTGACAGGAATCTTATAGACAGGTTACACAATGATTATATAAATGGTTTCACACTGTCTAGAGATCAAGCCATGTACCTAGAAAGATAATACAGTTCACCCATACATACAAGGATTCTTATAGCACTCTGTGTACATACAGATCCCCTCTGTACCTATAGGATTACTACATCTCACTTATACATACATATCCCCTCTGTACCTATAGGATTACTACATCTCACTTATACATACAGATCCCTCTGTAACCTATAGAATTATTATATAGCTCACCTGTACATACAGATCCCCTCTGTACCTATAGATTATTACTACATCTTATACATACAGATCCCCCTCTGTACCACAGGATTATTACAACATACTTATTAGGATTACATACAGATCCCCTCTGACCTATAGGATTACTACATCTTATACATACAGATCCCCCTGTACCTATAGGATTTTATTACAGCTCACCTATACATACAGATCCCCTCTATCTATAGGATTAGTATATCTCACATATACATACAGATCCCCTCTGTACCTATAGATTTTATTATATAGCTCACCTCTGTACTTTGGATTATATGTATAAGTGAGATAATCCTATATAATAAATCTATAGGTACAGAGGGGATCTGTATGTATAAGTGAGATGTAATCCTATAGGTACAGAGGGGATCTGTATGTATAAGTGAGATGTACTAATCCTATAATTACCCTATAGGTACCAAGGGAGGATCTGTATGTATAAGATATAATAATCCTATAGGTACAGAGGGATCTGTATCTCACTTATTTATACAGATCCCCTCTGTACCTATAGGATTATTATATCTTATACATACAGATCCTCCCCTTGGTACCTATAGGATAATTACATCTCTTATACATACAGATCCCTCTGTATCTATAGGATTATTAGGTCTCACTTATATACTTACAGACCCCCTCTGTACATATAGATTTATTATATAGCTCACCTGTACATACAGATCCCTTCTGTACCTATAGGATAATTACATCTCTTAAAAATACAGATCCCTCTGTACCTATAGGATTAGTATATCTCACTTATACACACAGATCCCCTCTGTACCTATAGAATTATTACATCTTATACATGCAGATCCCCTCTGTACCTATAAGCAGGGCTTTTTTTCCAGTGGGAATGCAGGGGAACACAGTTCTGGCACCCCCTTGGCCGACTGTATGAAATGTCAAGGGGTGCTGGGGTGTGCACAGGTATTGATGCTCACTGCTAGTGGATCTATTCTACTAGAGGGATCTATTTTTGAGGGGGTCTATTGTTGCTGAAGGAGATCTACTGTTCGGGGAGGCTATTTTTGATAGCTGCCAGAGAGTCTATTATTGCAGACTGTGCAGAGATCTGTTCATGCTGCCGGAGTCTATTATTGCTGGGGGGGGGGGGGGGTTTGGTGTGGGTGGTGCATTGTTGGGGGGGGGGGGATCTATTGTTGCTGGCTCAAAGAAAACAAAATTCCATACTAATTACTAGCACAACAAAATGATACTTGGTTCTGAATTGTCTAAAAGGGGCAATACTGGGAGGTGGGTAGGGGATATAACCAAAGAATGGTGCTCGGAGGTGGGTAGGGGCGAAAAAAAAAAAAAAGTGGCTCTGAAAAAGTGGAGTTCCTGCACCTGAGAAAAAAAGTCCTGCCTATAAGAATACATCTCACCTGTACTTAGCAGTGACCACCCTCTGTACAGGAATACAAGGAGTAAATATAGCTCTGTGTACATACAGATCACTGTCTATATAGGAATAATATAGATCACCCTCTACATACAAGGATTAATAGAGCACTCTGTACATACATAGCATTCAACATGTGTCTATAGATCACCCTAAAATGTAAAGGAGAATGAATAGTGAATGAGCAGTGTCCTCATCAGATAGATGACATGTGTCCAGGGTGGGGGACAGGGACATTGTGGGGAGAGTTGTCCCCCTGGCTATAGGAGGGGCTCTGGGGTCCTTACAGTTAAAGTTTTGTTTACTCTCAACACATGTCCTTCTCCTCCCCAGCATGCATCATCCTATCACAGCCATGAACATCTGATCATACTCACACAACAGGGATCTCACCAATCAGAAGCGAAAATAACAGCCTGGAGTAGCAGCTGTACATGACAGCCAATCAAATTCTAGCTCTCACTTTCAAGCTTACCTAAACAAGTTGAAGCTGGAAGCTGATTGGCTGTCATGCACATGATCCCCCCAGTCTCCGACAACCACCCACTCCTGGTAACTCCAGCACTGTCACCCTCTCACACACACCAACCTTTTCTACTTGTTGCTTCCACGATGACAGGGACTATGAAGACCAGCACGGCCCCGAAGACCACTAGCAGCAGGCCGACCACCCCGAGGATGATGGACTTCTTATTGGAGGGTCCGGCCATGGTGGTATAGGGACGGCTTGGCGCTGAGATCCCGCTCTGTGTGTCCCTGTGATCATGTTCCCTATGGATCGATGCTCTCCACCAGCACGGGAGTCATCCTGTCAGCCGGTTTTATTCGGAGGGGCAGGTAAGGACCCGCCCTAAGTCCGCTTACCCAAACTCACCCCACTCACTCTTCAGCCTGCCACAGTGTCAGTATGACTCCGCCCAGGGGAGGGGAGGAGGCGTGCCCATACTGACACATTGCTGGTAAACAGAACACATGCACGGAGTCCGTCTTAACCGCCAGTAGTCTATGAATCCATCAATGTACGGCTGTGCTGTGTATGCTCCTCCCCACCTCATACCACGGGGTCTTCTACAAATAAAGAGGATTGCCGTTACACACATGTGATGTGTAGACGTTATAGGGTTAAATTAAGAGCCCCCTCCTCCGAATTCTGATCCTGTTATATATAAGGCTTGCGCGTCATTATCTGTAACCTCACTAAGGTTCAAAGGTCCTTCGGTCCCCGAGCCATAATAACATGGACACGGCCATTGACTCCTATGGAACAGCGCCGCCTAGCGGCCCTTTCAGGCTTGGTTCTAACGTCGTGTGGGCAAGGAAGAGGAGCGCGGATTTTGGAGAGGAAATGCGCAGCGTGACCCTAGAGCTGGAGGGGCTGACAACTACTACTGATACTACTACTACTCGGTGGCAGCTGGTGCTCAATTTTCTTGGGGTGGCGGCCCCCAACCAACCACCCACGTCGCTCTCTAGGGTTGCCACTTTTTCTTCAAGCCAGTCAAACCTGAACACTTTCGCTGCACACATTAAATGTTATTAATTTTTAGTACACACTAAAAGATTGTAATAGACCTGGGACACCTTTGGGCAGAGAGAATAGTAATGCAGCGCACATAGTGCCCCCGGGCCCTCAGGCTAGGGTGACCAGACATCCCCAGTTTCAGGGGACAGTCCCCTGATTGAGGACACTGCCCCCCCCGCCGTGCCTACTAGCATACGGGAGGTGTATTTTTCCCATTATCTGTGCCCCTTTCTGATGATCGTGTGCGGAGGAGTGGTGGAGGGAATATTTTCTTCAGTTTCGGCGCATGCCCATTCAGCTCCGCTCGCATGTTCTTTCTGCCTTGGCTCAAATCCTGGCCAGCCCCCTCCTATCTCCTTGCCTTCCCTGGTGGAGTGATCTTCCTCCGCCGCTCCCCATCCAGTAGTAGCCAGGGCCCGAAGAGAAAGACTTGAGAAAGCTGTGAGGCGGGCGCAGGGCGGACTGACAACTCATGGGGCCCCCGGGCAATAGAAGATTATGGGCCCCCAGGCTTACAGAGGGCCACCAAGCCAGGTGGCAGTATAGAGGCGGGGCAGCTAAAATCTCTGGATTTTCACATCAAAAGCATGTCGGTTTTCGGACATATCAGGGACAGATGTAAAAAAAACACAGATTTTTTAAAAAATCCTGGTTTTAATGAGCCTGGCAACCCTGATGGGGTGGCCCCCTAGTGGCATGGGGCCCTCGGGCAGTGCCTGAGTTCCTCAATGGTCCGTCCGCCCCTGGGCGGGCGGCAACGGGCAGAGAGTCGCCGATTGCTGCCATTACTAGTAAAGAACAAAATATGTCCCCAGATTTAATTTTAAAAATCTGGTCACCTTACCTCAGGCCCTGTTCTGAGGCACATTCCTGTCTGAATATTGTGCCCAGGTTTCAGGCGGGCTGTAACCCAGACAAATGAATCAAAACCCGGACCGTCCACTTGAATACTGTACAGGTGGCAACCCTGCTGGCAGCCCTGCATTTATCGCCCCCCCCCCCCCCCAGGTTGTGGTTCCCCCTGCATCGCCTCACGAGTCCCGGCAGTCACTTATCCTCTTGGCCAATTAGGACTTGCAGCCAATCTGGTCTTAGGACTCCTGGCCAATTGGGTCTCAGGACCCACTTCCTGATTGGCCGGAGGAGAAATAGAAGACATTAGTGATATATAAATTTGCCAATGTCACACAACTGGAGAGCTTGGGGGCACAGTGCTCTGCCCCCAAGCCCACCCCTTTTGAAGCCAATTAGAGCTCAAGCTCTAATCATGTGCTTAAAGGTGTGTTCCAGCCTTTTTTTATTGTTTATTAAAAGTCAGCAGCTACAAAAAGTGTAGCTGCTGGCTTTTAATAAACATCACGGACCTTCTCCACATTCCCAGCGACGTGCCGGCCAGGGGGCTCCGCTCCGCTCCTCCCCCCCTCTCCGGCCGGCTCTTCTTCATACCAAGTGTGGGCACCTGGCCGTGACAGCTTTCAGGCTTCATGGCCGGGCACCCACTGCACTGCGCGCCGCTGCGCCATTAGACAGGCTGTCCCACGATCGCCTACAGGGAGGGCTGCAGTTAGGCGATTAAGCTAAGCGCCTTAACCAGCCCCTCGGTGGAAGGAGGAAGTGGGACAGGAAGTCCCACACCTCCTGAAGCCCCCACTCCCCCCCCCCAAAAAAAAATTACATGCCAAATTGTGGCATATAAGAGGGGGGGAGTTAAGCGCGGAAGTTCCATTTTTGGGCACCCTGCATGTAGATTAGTGGTCGGGCACATGGATTGAGCGGCCTTACGCTGCCATTTACACTACGCCTCCGCAAATACGGAGCAAGTGCATGGAGAATACGGCACTTGCTCTGTTACGTTGCGGCGGCGGCGTAGTGTAAATGGCTTACGCTACACCAGCGAAATTCTATGAGAATCTGGCCCTCAATGTTTCCTATGAGACCTGTCTTACTGATCTGACACAAGTCAGTCCGACTTTGAAAATGCTCCTTGTTAACTACTTTGGTCCGACATTGATCCTACTCCAGCCCATTGAATAACATTGAAGTCGGACCAAAGTAGGAGTCTTGTCCTTATCAGACATCACATGTGATTACAGCAGCAGTAAAAGGAATTTATCTCACTCTGGGATTGTTTTGATTGGTCAAAGAACAAGTCAGACTATCACAAAGTCAGTTCAAAGTAGTATCCTGTTCATGAAAGTCGATCGATGTAGGACCAATGTAGGACAGATGTCGCAGAGCAAAGTAGGATGAAAGTTGTACTGCTGTCGTGTAGTATAGTGTGAACCCAGCCTCAAGAGGCTCCTCTGTCCTCCACTCATTACCTGTTCTAATGGCACCTGTTTGACCTCTTATCTGTATAAAAGACACCTGTCCACAACCTCAAACAGTCACACTCCAAACTCCACTATGGTGAAGACCAAAGAGCTGTTGAAGGACACCAGAAACAAAATTGTAGACCTGCACCAGGCTGGGAAGACTGAATCTGCAATAGGCAAGCAGCTTGATATGAAGGAATCAACTGTGGGAGCAATAATTAAAAAAATGGAAGACATACAAGACCACTGATAATCTCCCTCGATCTGGGGCTCCACGCAAGATCTCACCCTGTGGGGTCAAAATGATCACAAGAACGGTGAGCAAAAATCCCAGAACCACACAGGGGGACCTAGTGAATGACCTGCAGAGAGCTGGGACCAACGTAACAAAGGCTACCATTAGTAACACACTACGCTGCCAGGGACTCAGATCCTGCAGTGCCAGACGTGTCCCCCTGCTTAAGGCAGTACATGTCTGGGCCCATCTGAGGTTTGCTAGAGAGCATTTGGATGATCCAGAAGAGGATTGGGAGAATGTCATACGGTCAGATGAAACCAAAGTAGAACTGTTTGGTATAAACACAACTCATTGTGTTTGAAGGAGAGAGAATGCTGAGTTGCAACCAAAGAACACCATACCTACTGTAAAGCATGGGGGGGGGGGGCAATGTCATGCTTTGGGGCTGTTTCTCTGCAAAGAGAACAGGGCGACTGATCAGTGTGCATGAAAGAATGAATGGGGTCATGTATCGTGAGATTTTGTGTGCAAATCTCCTCCCATCAGCAAGGGCATTGAAGATGAAACATGGCTGGGTCTTTCAGCATGACAATGATCCCAAACACACCACCCGAGCAATGAAGGAGTGGCTTCGTAAGAAGCATTTCAAGGTCCTGGAGTGTCCTAGCCAGTCTCCAGATCTCAACCCCATAGAAAACCTTTGAAGGGAGTTGAAAGTCTGTGTTGCCCAGCAAAAGCCCCAAAACATCACTGCGTTAGAGGAGATCTGCATGGAGAAATGGGCCAACATACCAGCAACAGTGTGTGACAACCTTGTGAAGACTTACAGAAAACGTTTGACCTCTGTCATTGCCAACAAAGGATATATAACAAAGTATTGAGATGAACTTTTGATATTGACCAAATACTTATTTTCCACCACAATTTGCAAATAAATTATTTCCAAATCAGACAATGTGATTGTCTGGATTTGTTTCCACATTTTGTCCCTCATAGTTGAGGTATACCTATGATGACATTTACAGGCCTCTCTCATCTTTTAAAGTGGGAGAACTTGCATAATTGGTGGCTGACTAAATACTTTTTTTCCCCACTGTATTTGTGCAGCAGTTTAGAAAATAATAATTTTTAGGAAAAAATACACTTGAATACATTTTTTTTTTTTTCCAAATAACAATTTTTATTTATATAAGGTAGTTCACAGAGTGTCGTAAAATACAGACAGTACAAACACAAATAACGGGATCAATGCCGACATGTAGCCAGGGGTATCAGTGCAAGTCCCGCCTGCAGTAACCGCAGAGCAGGAGGAACCAATGGCCAAAAGGGCTAAACTAACAAGACTGACTCCCTTGGTGTCTATATCAGTAAACGCAGAGTAACCTGCTGCATTCTACAATTTAGTAGCGCATGTGACCACATAACAATAATCCACTAAGGAAAAAGAGGGGAGAAAACTAAGAAAGAGGGGAAAAAGAAGGAACCAAGTAAAAAGGGTTTAGGTTATCGTGTCTGCTCCCACGTCCGCTCCCGGCGTGTCCTCCCGCCGA
Source organism: Rana kukunoris (assembly GCA_029574335.1). Lineage (NCBI taxonomy): Eukaryota > Metazoa > Chordata > Amphibia > Anura > Ranidae > Rana > Rana kukunoris. The sequence goes on from CM056049.1 coordinate 196,285,099, forward strand.
TGCCACTCCCCCCAGACTTCATTATGAGCGTCCAGGCTGTCCCGTATCCTGGCAGTCATCCTCTCCATCAGCTCCACGTCCTTGACCCTGGCGTATAATGCTTCCTGAGATGGGGGCGTGGATTTCTTCCAATTAAGGGCTATCAGGCACCTAGCTGCCGTCAAGATATGCCGGAGTAGTTTTTTGTAAGGTTTAGCGAGTCTAGGTTGAGAGATACCTAGCAGGAACAGCTTAGGGGTCAGGGGGATTGACGTCTCGAAGAGACGAGTAAGAAGCTGTTGGGTAGATTGCCAGAATGGGGCAATAAGGGGGCAGGCCCAGTAAATGTGGAAAAGAGAGCCTCTATTTTGATGGCAGTGCCAACACCGATCAGAGGTGGAGGGGTAAATTTTGTGGGGGATATCCGGGGTCTGGTACCAAAAAAAAAGTATCTTATACAAGTTTTCCTTATACAGGGTGCACATGGAGAACTTAGCCGCCTGTCTTCAGACAGCCTGCCAGGCCTCCACCGGGAGCATCTCCCCCAGCTCTCTCTCCCACTTCTACATATAGGCATGTTTCCACTGCCCAGGCATATCATACTTATTCAGGATCTGGTAGATATCCGTAATCAGTCCCCGTCTATGGCGACCCTCCAGAACAATGCGCTCAAACTGGGATGGTTGTGAAAATTGGAATCTAGGGGCTATGGTGTGGGCGTAATGCCTAATCTGTAGGTAGCTGTAGAACACCTGTTTGGGTAAATCGTGTTTGCCTGGAGCTCCGAGAATGCTAGCAGCCTACGGGACCCCGGGTCCACCACATGCCCAAAGTGGAATAAATTCCGGGATGCCCAGGGCCAGGACATCTGGTGGGTCAGGCTGTCTGGTATTTTGGGATTACAGATAAAGGAGTTTAGAAGAGAGCACTCGGACTTGAGCGCCACCTCCCGGGGATAGCTTGCGCCAGAGCCCTCTAAGCAGAGACATTGAGCCTAGCATGTGGGTAGGGTCTACCTCCACATTCGCGTCCCATAAGAGACTGTTCGGATGTACTGGGGCCAACCAAATCTTCTCTATCTCCGTCCACTTACTGTAAGACCTCTGGGGAAACCATGAAACAATCGCGCATAGTTGGGCAGCTTGATAATATCTGACAAGATTAGGAAAGGCCAGCCCCCCGTCCCCACGCGACGCCGTCATGACCGAACCAGGGATCCTATGCTTCCCGTAGTTCCATACAAACTTCAAGTCGCCCTGGAGCCTACGTAGTTGAGTGTATGGAATCGGGATGGGCAGAGTCTGAAATAAGTAAAGGAGCTTAGGAAGTATGACCATTTTAATGGATGCAATCCATCCCAAGAGGGAAATGTGGTGCACTCTCCACTTCTGGAGGAGGTCTCTGATTGACCGGAACAGGGGGGGGAGTTAGCCTGGTACAGGGAACTAAAGGATGGGGTGATCTGCACCCCCAAATATTTAAGGAACAAGCATTCCCACGCATAGGGAAAGTTCGACTGCAGGTGGTGAACTTCTGCCTCTGGGATATTAATTGGGAGAGCTGCAGACTTTGACACGTTCGTCTTGTATCCCGATAACGCCCCATACTTATTTAATTTGGCGTGAAGGCTGGGCAGGGAGATCCTAGGCCGGGTCAGGGTGAGAATGATGTCATCCGCAAACAATGACGTTTTGAATTCCTTGCCCCTCACCGAGATGCCCCTGATGTCCGGGTTCCCCCGATTGAATGCCGCCAGGGGTTCCACACAGAGGGCAAACAGCAGGGGTGAAAGTGGGCAACCCTGGCGCGTACCATTAGATATCTAAAATGAGGGAGACGTGGCGAAAGGGTTTTTTACCCGGGAAGTGGGGCTGGAGTAGAGGTGTTGTACCGCTCGCAAAAAGGGACCTTTGAACCCCATATGTCGCAGAGTGGCAAGCATAAAGGGCCAACTCAGGTGATCGAAGGCCTTTTCTGCGTCAAGGCTCAGAATCAGGGCTTCCACCTTATCCCTGTTGGCAACATCAATGAGGTCTATGACCTTCCTGGTGTTGTCCCCTGCCTGACGGAGAGGGACAAAGCCACCTGATATTTATGGATCAGAGCGGGGAGAATTACGTTTAATCTGACCGATAATATTTTCGTAAAGATCTTAAGATCCGAATTTAGCAGGGCTATGGGACGATAACTGGCGCAGGAGGCTGGGTCTTTGTCTGGTTTAGGTATAAGAGTCAGGAAGGACCCCTGCATGTCACTAGAGATTGGGGTCTGTTGTAGGAATGCGTTGAACAATTTGGTCATGTGGGGGCTCAGGAGGGGGAGGAAGGCCTGATAATACTCGTAGGGAAGCCCATCTGGGCCAGGGGACTTACGGGCGGGGAGGTCCTTTATGGTCACCGCAAGCTCCTCTGCTAGTATGGGGGCATTTAAGTCTTGTAAGTCCTGCTCTCGGAGTCGGGGAGACCCGCCTGCTCCAGATACCAAGTCATACGGGCCGTCAGGTCAGGCGAGGGGGGGGTTACGTGGGATCTCCGGCCAGTTATACAGATCTGTGTAGAAGTCAGCGAAAGTGTCAGCTTGAATGAATTTTAGTGCACACAAACACGATATAATAGCCAATTTTTTAATAAAATATGAAAGATGAAGTTATGCCAAGGATGACTTTTGCAGTAAAGCTCATCGCCCGCTCTAAGGCTCGGTTCACACTGGTGCGATGCGGGAACCACAGCGATTCCTGTGCAGGTTCACGCATCTTAATTGCAGGCAGTTCGCGCTGCTCTCTGCGAACCATTTTGGGTGTTAATATAAAGTTAATGACACTACCAATTCAGCTTGCAGATCACAGTGCAATCTGTGGTATCGGATCGCATGGGTCTGAACACCTATGCAATCTGATTCCAGTGTGGACAAAAAAAAAGGGTCATGCACCAGAAAGCAGTTAAAGCAGAACATTAGATTATTTTTCTGCTTTGGATAGAGTACTGTTCTTGTCAGGTTTTTTATTTCACGATACTTCAGAAGGAGAGGTGCATGGCGGGTAAGTTCACCTATACCAGACAACTGCCTTTGCAGGTAAGGGACCCCTCTAGATAAACAAACTGTATAGCTCTGACCAAAGTTGAATTGCCACTTTGGGATAAAACAACTTTTTTACCACCCCTCCCTTACACCCCATCCAATCTATGCTGACAGTCTTTATTGCCCTTTATCCTGATGAAGTCAGCAATACTCACCTAAGTCCCCTCATCTGGGTCCCTTACTGCCACTGTGGGGGACCACTAATTCAGCTCTGTGGTGGCACCCCAAGACAACCAGTCCCCTACCATCCTTCTATGACGACATCAATCCTCTTCTCCCTCCTGAGAGGACCATCCAATAAAAAGTGCAGGCATCCTTCCTACCTGTAGGTAGCACTATGCCGATGCTACAGGAGAAGGTGAGTTTGACGAGGGAATTGTCTCCTTATAGCCAGTTTCCCATAGGCTTCAGCTAATACAGGTGAATCTCCAAAAATTTGAATATCATCAAAAATGTAATTTATTTTAGTAATTAAATTCAAAGTGTGAAACTCATAAATTATATAGATTCATTACACACCATTAATGTTGATGATTATGGCTTACAGCTAGTGAAAACTCAAAATTCAGTATCTCAGAAAATTAGAATATTGGGAAAAAGTTGAATATTGTAGACTCATGGTGTCACACGCTAATCAGCTAATTAACTCAAAACACCTGTAAGAGCCCTTTCACACTGAGCTGCGGTAAAGTGCCGCTAGTTTTAGCTTTTAACCCCTGCTAGCGGCTGAAGAAAAGGATAAATGTGCCCGAAAAGCACCGCTATCGAAGCACGGCAGTGGTGCCCATTCATTGCGATGCTGCTTGCAGCACTTTTTCTAACGTCCTGCAAGCGCACAAATCCAGTGTCAAAAAACTCGGGCTCTTACATTGGGGCTGCAAGGGGAGGCACTTTACAGGCGCTATTTTTAGCCCAAAAACGCCTGGAAAACGCCCAGTGTGAAAGGGGTCTAAAGGTTTCCTGAGCCTTTAAATGGTCTCTCAGTCTGGTTCAGTAGGTTACATAATCATTGGGAAGACTTCTAATTTGACAGTTGTCTAGAAGACAGTCATTGACACTCTCCACAAGAGGAGTAAGTCACAAAAGGTCATTGCTAAAGATGCTGGCTGTTCGCAGCATGCTGTATCCAAGCATAATAATGTATAGGTGAGTGGAATGGAAAAATGTGGCAGAAAAAGGTGCACAAACAACAGGGATAACCACAACATTGAGAGGATTGTGAAGCAAAGTCCATTCAAGAATTTGGGGGGAGATTCACTAGGACTATGGCTGGTATCAGTGCTTCAAGAGCCACAGTACACAGACATCAAGGACAAAGGCTACAACTGTCATATTTGTGGTGTCAAGCCACTCCTGAACCAAAGACAATGTCAGAAGCATCTTACCTGGGCTAAGGAGAAAAAGGACTGGACTGTTGCTCAGTGGTCCAAAGTCCTCTTTTCAGATGAAAGTACATTTTGCAAATCAAGGTCCCAGAGTCTGGAGGGGCACATAATCCAAGTTGCATGAGGTCCAGTGTAAGGTTTCCACAATCAGCAATGATTTGAGAAGCCATGTCATCTGTTGGTGTTGGTCCACTGTGTTTTATCAAGTCCAAATTCAACACAGCCCTCTACCAGGACATTCTAGAGCACTTCATGCTTCCCTCTGCTGACAAGCTTTATGGAGATGCTGATTTCATTTTCCAGCAGGACTTGGCAACTGTTCACACTCACTGCCAAAAGTGTCAATACCTGGTTTAACCCTTTCGCTGCCAGGCCCTGTGCTCCATTTTTACACCTCATATGGCCAGGCCATTTTTGCAAGTTTTCCATTGCTTTTTTTATTTTTCACATATGCCTCGTACACACGATCACTTTTTGTGATGAAAAAAAATGTAATTTTCCTTCATGAAAAAAAAACGACATTTTTCAAACTTCATTTTCAAAAATGACGTTTCGTACACACCATCATTTTTGGAAAATGATGAACAAAACCATGGCACTCTAAAGGGGAAGTTCTATTTGCCTTGAGGCTGCTTTTAGCTGGTTACTTGTTAGTAAAAGACGATTCCGGCTTTTTTGTCTGTTACAGCGCGATGAATGTGCTTATTCCATTATGAACTTGCTTCGGGGCATGTGCGGGTTTAAAACGTCATTTTTTACATAGTTTTGCCCACACACGATCATTTTTTATGACACAAAAAATGACATTTTTAAAAATGACATAAAAAATTCGAGCATGTTCGAATTTTTTTTTGGTAGTTTTTCAGAAGACATAAAATGACATTTTGCCCACACACGATCATTTTAAATGACATTTTTAAAAATGTCATTTTGTTTCATCACAAAAAGTGATCGTGTGTACGCGGCATTACAGTTTCTTACAGTTTTCAGAGTTTGTTAAAGACCCCCAAAACCATATATTTTCTGAAAGCACACGACCAGTAGAATATAAATAAGGTGCTACTGATTTTTAGGGCACAATGATATTTTCGCAAATGTTTATTAAAACAATATTTTTATTAAAAACACACTAAAATCATTATTAGCGGATAAAAACATAGTACATTTTACAAAATTACTACTAAATATAAAAGCTTAACTTGTATTGAGTTAATAAATAACAAATATTTGTAATTTTTAAATCACCCCTTTTTGCAAAATCGTGAAACTGAACATATGCAAAAATGTAAATAACCAAATTTCTCTAAAAATCAGAAGGTTTTCATTGTTCCCTTATAGCTTTCAGATCCCCTAAACCTTATATTTTCTGAAAGCATAGGACCAGTAGAATAAAAAGAAGGTGCTACTGATTTTTAGGGCCCCACGGTATTTGCTCATATGCTTATCAAACAATATATTCAGGAAAATGTTTCTAAAATAATTTTTAGCAGATTTAAACACCGCAAATTTTCCAAAATTCCTGCTAAATTCCTACTAAATATAAAAGCTTAACCTGTATTAAGTTAATAAATAACAAATATTTGTCATTTTTAAATTACGTCTTTTTGCAAAATGGTGAAAACTGAAGATACGCAAAAAATGTAAATAACAAAATTTCTCCAAAAATCTGAAGGTTTTCGTTGTTGCCTTACACAGCTTTCAGAGTTTGGTAAAGACCCCCCCCCCCCCCCAAACCATATATTTTCTGAAAGCATAGGACCAGTAGAATACAAAGAAGATACTACTGATTTTTAAGGCCCTATGATATTTGTGCAAATGTTTACCAAACAATATTTTTGCCAAAAATACACTAAAATCAATAAGATACAAAAACAAAAAGTTTTACAAAATTCCTGCTAAATCCCTACTATATATAAAAGATTAACCTGTATTGGGTTAATAAATAACACATTTTTGTAAATTTTTAATTGGGCCTTTTTGAAAATTAATAAAAATCTGACGTATGCAGAAATTTCTCTAAAAATCTAGAGCTTTTCCTTTTTCACTTACAGCTTTCAAAGATCCCCCCCAGACCATATATTTTCTGAAAGCACATGGCCAGTAGATTAAAAAGAAGGTGATACTGATTTGTAAGGCACTGCGATATTTGGGCAATTGTTTATCAAAACAATATTTTTGCCAAAAATATGCAAAAGTCATTAAAAGTGGATTCATACATGGCAAAATGTACGCAATTCCTGCTAAATTCCTTTGTAAATATAAAAGTTAAAACTGTATTTACTTAATAAATAACATATATTTATACATTTTAAATTGCAAATAAATAGACATAATAGAGGAATGTATAGCGATAATCTCCACATCAATAGTGCTACAACTTGGTAACACAAATACCTGTACAAAAAAATTGTAATAATGTGCAATATGTGAATATTTCTAATATCACATTCAATGTCATTTTGTGCATAGGTCTTCAAAGTAAAACATATGAGCGATGCTCTCTCAAACCATTTGTGAATAATTTCATCAGAGTCTTGTGTGTAGAAAGAGCTCCAAAACCACACTCTTGCGCCACAGTGTACCGCCAACGAACAGGAAGACCATAACTTATTTTATTTAAAAAAAAAAGAATAAAATGTCTCACGCCTATAGTGCACTGGTAACATCCAGTGCACTAGTTGAAAAACATGTCACAGCAATCTTAGGTAGGGAGTTAGTTTGCTTTTACCACAAAACTGCCTATGCAGATAAGGGGCATCTGTAGATAAAGACAAAGGGCCAGATCCACAGAGCACTTACGGCGGCGTATCTGGAGATGCGTGGCGTAAGTGTAAATATGCGCCGGTGCAACTATACTCCGCATCCCCAGAAATGGATACGCCTGAAAATAAGATATTTGCGCCGGACGTAACTGTCCTGCGCCAGCGCAGCGTGGGCGCATATATACGCTGGACGCATCTGGCGCTCCCATTGATTTCCTATTCAAATATGCAAATGAGGGAGATACACTGATCCACAAAATGCGTGCGCCCGACGCCGGCTAAGTGCGCCGCGCGTAAGTTTTATGTCCGGCCTAAATTTACCCCTCATAAAAGCAGGTGTAAGTGATCAGCAGACGTGCACAGGTCAGCCAGACAGCAGCTGCAGCAGCACCGTTACAGACGAGCTGAGCATCCATCCTTGCAGGACAACAATCTGTATGCCAACATGCCAGGGGCATCCATGGTCATAGCTACACTACTGGCTTCACAAGAGCATAGGAGGAGGGCACGTGAGAGGGCACGGGAGAGGATATACTGAACGCGAATGAGCCTCTTTGGCATGAGTGATTTGGAGGTATATCGCATCTTCAGATTCAGCCCTGATGCCATCCTGCAAATAACCACAGCCCTGCAGGATGACATCACCAGCCAGACACACGGCTCACATGCACTGCAGCCATTGGTCAAGGTACTAGCAACACTCCATTTCCTTGCAAGTGGATCATTCCAGTGTACAAGTGGAGTTGTGGCTGGGATGGCACAATCCAGCATGAGCAGATGTGTGCACCAGGTTGTCCCCGCAATCCTCAGACGCATGTCCCACCACATCATCAGACCCACCACTGAGGACCTGTGGCAGAAGACAATGCTGGATTTCTACAGAATTGCAGGATTCCCACGCACCATCGGGGCCATTGATTGCACACATGTGGCACTCCAGCCCCCCCCCCCCCCGTGCCACAGAGCACCTGTACAGCAATCGGAAGCACTGGCATTCCATCAACGTACAGGTGATAGCCGATGCCAATTACCTCATATGGCACGTCCGTGCCAAACACCTGGGTCCAGGCACAACAGCTACATATACCGTCAAAGCCACATCCCCATGGGTTTCGAACAGAACGTGTACAAGGACAGCTGGCTGGTTGGTGAGTGACATGAGTGTCAGGCATGACTGTCCGACCCCATGATGCAGACATCACGAGGGGCACATGCATGGCTAACATCCTCCTGTCTTTTCCCTTCCAGGTGACGCGGCATATGCACTTGAGCCCCATCTCGTGACTCCATTCCAGAATCCCCAAACCAGAGGAGAGAGAAGATACAATGCTGCCCACATACCTACCCGTGCAGTGGTGGAGCAAACATTTGGCCTCCTGAAGTCCCGTTTCCGATGCCTGGATAAGTCTGGGGGTACCCTGTTGTATTCCCCAAACTTTGTGTGTCAGATCATCGGTGCATGTTGCATTCTGCACAACTTTGCCACGAGAAAGGGCCTGCAGATTGACATACGTGATGACCTGACCCCTGAACCACACAGTCCCCCCCTGCCTGAGGCTACCCCGTCTGCTGATGGAACAGCAGTCAGGAGGGTCCTCACGGTAGGCTTCTTTTCACATTAAACACACACATTCATCACGGCACACTGACAATGCACGCATGCACACCACTGTGGTCCCTAGATCACACACACCACATCCACTTCAAATTGGTTTAGCCCAAGTCTAACATGCAGGACTTGGGAGAAGCAACGCCGCGTCAAGGCACCAATCATGTCGCTGTCCATTCACACAGCCGTGGGGATAACTTCTCCCCAACAGCCGAGGGTGACACCCCTTACTGGCAGGAGTGTCACCCCCTCATTCACACACCAGTCACACACCATTCACACTGTAGCCAGCACTCCTCACCGTGTCCTGGGTCTACAAAGAAAAAAAACTCATCAGCAGAGTATATAAAAAAGTATAAAAAAAAAGCCACCAAAAAATTACTCATCGGCCCCATCTTGGGCCCCGTCTGGAGCCACCGCTCCTTAGCTGCATGGGGGCAGCCTCAGGTGGGCGGGGGGGCATCCCCTGGTCCCTCCCTGTCTGTCTGCCTGGCCTCCAATGCCACCACTATGCGGGTGAGGACCGCATTGGTTTTCGGCCTGCAGCAGCCTTGACTGCCTCCCCATATCCTGGATGGCAGCTGTATTGGCCCTCTGTCAGGGACTGGACCTCAGCCACGAGGCCTGCTGTGGTGGTCTGCAGATCCCCCAGGCAGGTGACCACAGCTGACGAATTCACACTGACATCCTGGAGACTGTCATTCATAGTAGCAGAGGAGTCCAGCCTGTCTACCACCCGCTGCATGTGGGCAGCAAGCTCACCCATATGCTGGGTCTGCAAGGCCTGTTGCTTTGATAGCTGGTCCGGGACGGACTCAGGCACTCCCCTAGTCTTCCGGGTGGCCTTCCGGAGGACAGGAGTGGCTTGGGGCCGTTCATATGGGGAGGCCCTTGAGGGGGCAGACACGTGGGGGGAGGACCCTGAGGGGCTTCCCCTGATGGGGGTGGAGGACACAGAGGGCCCGGCAGAATGGGACGACTCCTCAAGCACCAACCTGACCTCCTGGTCGGAAAGAACAGGCTCCTCCTCCACATCCTCAAGAGGTGAGGTGTGGGCACTCCCCTCCACCGATGACTCATGGCTTCCCAGAGGGTCTGTCTCAGGATGCTGTGGGGGGGATGTTGTGGGATGGCCACCAGAAGATGATGGCCCAGCTCCCTCCCAGGCATCTGTGGATGACACAAAGCATTCACATGTTGGTGGACCCACACACTTGTCACATGTTCCCCCCCCCCCCCCCCACATACTCAACACCAGATATAGAAAAAAAAACGTACCAGTCCTCAGGGCCAGATCCCTGAAGTCATATCCGTCAACTCCCTCCACTTGCTCCCTTTGAAGACACCGGGCAATCACCTCCTCATCCGGTGTGAGCCTGAGAGCGCTGGCTGGTCCCCCTCCAGTGGCAGTAGCATGCCTCCAGATCTCACCCAGCTTGGCCCGGACACCACGACTCAGGTCATTAATTTTCTTTGCAATCTCCTTGGAGGTCCTGGCCTCATGAGCAAGCAGATTGACCTGTGCGGTGATCTCCTCAAGGATCTCATCCTTCCGGGCCTTGCTGGTGGACCCACTCTCTGCCCCATGCAGGTACACATCATACCTGCCCATGGCTGATTTTATCACAGCCCTCTTATGGGGAGAAAAGTTTTGCTTCCTCCTCCTCTCCCTGACGCACTAGCAGACATGTTTACCACATAACCAAACAAAAGTACCTTGCTTCGGGGGGTAACAAACAAACTTTTGCACCCGACTGGCGCATATCTGGCCGTATTTGTAGACTGGGCGTAAGTAGTAGGACAGCGCATCTTAGGGAGTAACGCCGGGCGAAGGGGCACGCATGTGCAGTGTGGCGCAGGACGCACGTCCAGGTCACGGCGCATGCTTCGTCCGTTCGGCCATTCATTTGCATGGGGTCACGCTTGCAATTACACCGGCTTACGCCGAAGATTTTACGTTATGACGGCACATCTATTTGCGCTGTGGATACGGTGTTTACCGCTTTGACGTAGCGCATCTGAGATGCGCTATGCCTGCATATATATGCGCCGATGTACGTGGATCTGGCCCAAACTGTGCAGCTCTGACTAAAGTTGAATAAAGCCCTTGCTATATGTGTAGGCCATTTACATACCTTATGAAGCCTGATTGGAATACTCCCAGGACATTGCTAAGTACTCCCAGGAGGTTTTTAAGTGAGGCCTAGTCATCACTGCTCACCTCCACCATCACAGGAGTGAGCTTTACAAGTGGATCTTCGACGAAAAAAAAATATTAAAAGCCAGCAGCTACAAATACTGCAGCTGCTGACTTTTAATATTAGGACACTTAGCTGTCCTGGAGTCCAGCGCCGTCGGCAGCAGAGGACGAGCGATCGCTCGTCACTCTGCTGCCCCCACCGCCATCCTCGGTGAGGGAACCAGGAAGTGAAGCATTGCGGCTTCACTGCCCGGTTCACTACGGCACATGCGTGAGTCAGCGCAGCACCGTCCTCACTGGTTCCCGCTGTTTTCTGGGAGTGTTTCCCAGAACACAACGGGCGGGGTGGGACGTGACGCACTACCCGCAGAATCCCCTCAGTGAGGACTCCTGGAAGTGGGCGCAATTACCTGTCTTTGACAGGTATCTGAACCCCCCTCTCCCCATGAAAGGTGTCAAATGTGACACCGGAGGAGGGGAGGGTTCCGATGAGCGGAAGTTTCACTTTAGGGTGGAGCTCCGCTTTAATTGAGAAGAGAGAGAAAGTATATGTGAGGGGGTTTGAATCAGAGAAAGAGCTCACTTCTGTGGTGGAGGAGGTGAACAGTGATGACTAGACTAGGGTGACCAGACATCCCTGGTTTGAGGAACCTGTCCCCGGACCAAGTCTGTCCCTGGTTTTGTCCCCGGATTGGATCTGAACAGAGGCTGGGGAAATTTCAAAGACAGTCAGTGCAGTGCTTAGGGGGGTGTATTTTTTCCCATTATCTGTGTCCCTTTCTGGTTATCATGTGCTGGTCAGAGAAGTAGGGAATATTTCTTCAGTTTCGGGTGCATGCCCATTCAGCTCCGCTCGCATGTTCCTTTGCCTTGGTTCAAGTCCCGGCCAGCCTCCTGCCTACTTATCTCCTTGCCTTCCCCTGCGGAGTAATCTTCCTTCACTCCCCACCCAGTAGTAGCTGGGGCCTGGAGAGTAAGACTTGACAGGCTGTGAGGCGGGCGGCGGTGGCGACAGGCAGAGAGTCGCTGATTGCCGCCATTACTAGTAAAAAAAAAAATATGTTCCCGGAGTTTATTTAAAAAATCTGGTCACCTTAGACTAGGGCTCACTTAACAATGTCCTGGGAGTACTTAGCAATGTCCTGGGAGTATTCCAGTCATTCCTCATAAGGTATGTAAATGGCCTACACCTATAGCAAGGGTATTATTCATCCTTAGTCAGAGCTGTACAGTTTGTTTTAAACTACAAACATCCTTTAACTGCATAGGCAGTTTTTTTGTAAAGGTGAACTATACTTTTAAGTGTTCCTGGATGGATAGATACTGGGGTATACTTAGGGACAGACAAGCGGGCGTGCTGAGGTCACATGGCCCCACCTGCTGATCGGTTTCGTCACATAGTAGTGGTGGGAACAATAATAAACTCCAGGCTCAATTATGCAAACTCCCTTTACCTCGGACTCCCAAAATACCAGATTGCCCGTCTACAATTCGTCCAAAACACGGCGGCACGACTGGTAACTGGGAAAAAACGCTGGGAATCAACCACTCCCTCCCTGAGGTCTCTCCACTGGTTGGCCCTAAAGGACCGAGTCACATTCAAGGCCCTCTGCCTGACGCACAAATGTGTACAAGGCATCGCCCCCCAATATTTATGTGAGAAAATAAAAAACCACAACCCCAATCGCGTTCTCCAATCAACTAACCAAAATCTACTACAAATCCCCAAGGCCCGCTACAAGACAAAAGGAGAAAGAAGATTTGCAGTCCAAGGCCTCGACTGTGGGACGCATTACCAACTAATATACGAACGGAAGTGAATCACCAGGCCTTCAGGAAAAAACTCAAGACCCACCTATTCTGAAGACTAAATAAAAGGAAATGGATACCAAGCGCCTTGAGGCGATTCAGTTCGCATTTGTAGCGCTATAAAAGTTATTCACTCACTCACTCACATGATTGTGACTTAATCATAGTAAAGATGTGTTTTATCTAGTGCACTGGATGTTACTAGTGCACTATACTTGTGAGTCATTTTATCCTCTAAAATGGACCATTTTCATCAGACCATGCTGAAGTGGTCTGATGGTCTGATGTGCGTACACACCATCGGGCCAAAAATCCGATCAGACCAGAACGCGGTGACGTAGAACACAACGACGTGCTGAAAAAACAAAGTTCAATGCTTCCAAGCATGCGGCAAATTGATTCTAAACATGTGCGGGTTTTTGGTCCGATGCTTTTGTGTGCTAACCATCGAATCTGACTGACGGACAGGTGTCCATCGGACAGATTTTAAAGCAAGTTTTAAAACTTTGGTGCAATGGACAACGGTCCGATGGGCCATACACACCATCGAATTGGTCTGATGAGACTGGTCTTAAGACCAGTTTCATCAGACCGGTCTGATCGTGTGTACGCGGCCTTAAGGACCGCGGCACGACTATATACGTCGACAGAATGGCACGGCTGGGTACATAGACGTATATATACATCCTCTTTAAGAGCCCAGCCATGGGTCACCGGCGGCAGTGCGCTCGCGACCTGGTCCGAAGCTTCGTGACCGCACCCGCAGGACCCGCGGACCCAATCGCTGCCAGTGTACTGCGATCGGGTCACAGGAGCTGAAGAACGGGGAGAGGTGAGTGTAAACAAACCTTCCCCGTTCTTCTCTGTGGCAGTGTCAGTGATCGTCTGTTCCCTGATATAGGGAACGACGATCAGTGACGTCACACGTCCAGCCCCGCCCCCCTACAGTAAGAAACACACATGAGGTCACACTTAACCCCTACAGCGCCCCCTAGTGGTTGACCTCTTCACTGTCATTGTCATTTTCACAGTAATCAGTGCATTTTTATAGCACTTTTCGCTGTGAAAATTACAATGGTCCCAAAAATGTGTCCGATGTATCCGCCATAATGTCGCAGTCATACAAAAAATCGCTGATCACCGCCATTAGTAGTAGAAACAAAAATATATTAATAAAAATGCCATAAAACTATCCCCTATTTTGTAAACGCTATAAATTTTGCACAAACCAATCGATAAACGCTTATTGCGATTTTTTTTACCAAAAATAGGTAGAAGAATATGTATCGGCCTAAATTGAGGGGAAAAAAACGTTTTTTATATATTTTTTGGGGATATTTATTATAGCAAAAAGTAAAAAATACAGATTTTTTTTCAAAATTGTCCCTCTATTTTTGTTTATAACACAAAAAATAAAAACCGCAGATGTGATCAAATACCACCAAAAGAAAGCTCTATTTGTGGGAAAAAAGGACGCCAATTTTGTTTGGGAGCTGTCAGTTAAAGCAACACAGTGCCAAATCGCAAAAAGGGGCAAGGTCCTTAACCTGCATAATGGTCCGGGTCTTAACCGGTTAATAAAATAAGTTATCTGAGATACTGCACTATTATGGTCTTTCCATACTTTTTATGCATTTGTGTTGATGGGAGTCCCTCCATTTAAAAAGAGCATATACAGTACACAACATTAGTGGGGCTCAAGATATTTGTGGATTGACACCCGTTATTAGGATAAGTGTTATTTAGACCTTACCATTGTGTAGGTCTAAAAGTAAGGTAAGGGGCTAGAGCAGGTGTAGGCAAACTTGGCCCTCCAGCGGTGGGTAAACTACAAATCCCATCATACCTCTGCCTCTAGGAGTCATGCCTGTGATTGTTAGGGTCTTTCAATGTCTCATGGGACTTGTAGTTTCAAAACAGCTGGAAGGCCGAGGTTGCCCACCCCTGGGCTAAAGTGTGAGGTGGCGATACAGTGTGGCACAAGACTGATGAAATTATTCACGATTGTTTTGAGAGAACATCGCTCATATGAAGACCGTGGCACAAAAGGACATTGAATGTGATATTATTATTTTAGAAATGTTGCACACTAGTACTATTTTTTGTACGGGTGTCTTATGTTACCAAGTTGTAGCACTATTTATGTAGAGATTATCACCACTCATTCCTCTATTATGTCTATTATGTCATTTTAGTATGGTTTGTGGTCAGGCTGCACTATATTGGAGGTGTTTGAACATACTTGTGTGCTTAGCTGCACCACTTAGTATAGAGTATTCATTCTTAGGAATTTTTGGCAAGCATGGAGCAATTGTTGTTTTTTAGTCTAAGGCCTCGTACACACGAGGGGATATGTCCGCTGAAAACGGTCCGATGGACCGTTTCAGCAGACATCTCCGCTCGTGTGTATGGGCTAGCGGACAGATTTGTCCACCCGACAGATTTCAAAGCAAGCTTTGAAATCTATCCGGTGGGAATCTGTCCGCCCGACATGTCTGCTGGTTAGTACACTTACCAGCAGACATGTCGTCCCGCACCGCCGCCGCGCCGCCGCGGAATGTATTCAGCGCATGCGCGGAAGTGTTTTACTTCCTGGTGCGGTGACGTAGCGGTGACGTGGCGGCGTCAACGTCACCGCCGCGTCACCGCGCCGTCCGGCGGCGGGGAATTTGATCCGATGGTGTGTACACGCCATCGGATCAAACTCCCGATCGGACATATCCGATGGAAATGGTCCGCGGACCGTTTTCATCGGATATGTCCGATCGTGTGTACGAGGCCTAACTTTTCTTTTTGAGCCGTACCGCAAGCGCATCACATGGTCGTTTTGTACCATGCAATCTGGTGTGGGCAACTTGCACTGCGTTTGCAATCTTTTTGGGGTGTCGTTAACTTTGTATTGATGCCAGGGTAAAGCATTATTCAGCTCTAGGGATGAGCCAAACATCCCCCCATTTGGTTCACACCAGAACAGACCAAAAGTTTGTGTGAACTTTAGAACCCTGTTAACCTCCCTGGCGGTATGATTCTTTCAGATTTTAGGTGCTGAAAGCGGTACCATTATTTGCAAGGAAATTTGGCGTTTTATACTGTAGACCTGTAATTCTTATGCCGCGTACACACGGTCGTTTTTTGCGATGAAAAAAAAACGACGTTTTCTGTGAAGTAAAAAACAACGTTTTTGAAACGTCACTTTTCAAAGACAATTTTGCATACACACCATCGTTTTTCCACAAAAAGCAAGGTTCACCACTCTTTTCCATTGAAGCTCGCTTCATAACTAGCTTCTGGGCATGCGCGGGTTGAAAAACGTCGTTTTGAACGACGTTTTTGCTACACACGGTGACTTTTTGTGAAACAAAAAACAACGTTTTTTTGGTCGTTTTTTTGAAGACAAAAAACGACGTTTTGCCCACACACGATCAATTTAAATGACGTTTTAAAAAACGTTGTTTTATTTTCATCGCAAAAAACGACCGTGTGTACGCGGCATTAGGAATAACTCACTTAAATCTATCCAAACAAGAGTCTAATAGGCATCCCGGGTATGATTTTTTTTTTTTTTTTTTTTATTAAAAATTATAATATAATAAATAATTATAAAAAATTATAACAAATAATAATATAATTATAGTAAAAATTATTCAATAGTGTAATCAAATCAAAATCACTGAATTTTGCTCAGTTGCAGAATTTTTGCTGTCATTAATTTTTTTTTTATGACGAATTTCCCCACAAATCGCTATCGCTAAATTCTGCAAGTGATTATAATTTATTATCACTGTTTTTTAGCTGCTCTAAAACAATTTTTGCCATAAAGGGACACTTTTGGTTGCTATGGGCAATCTACAGTTTGCAGGGAGGAAGAACAGTTTTTATTATATAAAAGGACATGTAGTGCACAGGGCAGACCACTAGGGACATGGGGGGTGTGTATTTTTTACATACAGTACTGTAGTCTAGAAGATTACATTGTACTGTATGTATAGTGTTTGTTTACATTTTTGAATGTTTGCTTGGAAGCATTGAACTTCATTTTTTTAGCACGTCGTGTGTTTTACGTCACCACGTTCTGACACGATCGTATTTTTAACTGATGGTGTGTAGGTACCTCAGACCGTCAGTCGGCTTCGTCGGTTAACCGATGAAAACGGTCCTTTGGACCGTTCTAGTCGGATGGACTGATCGTGTGTACGCGGCCTAATTCCTAAACCCTTTCTCTGATTTGGATGTACATACCCTCAAATTAAACCTGAGGCCTTGTACATACGACTGTTTTCCTCGACAGAATCCATCAAGAAACTTGGTGGCAGAGCTTTTTTGCAGAGGAAAATGGCCGTGTGTATGTTTTTCGTCGAGAAAACTGTCGTGGAACTCGACGAGTCTCTTTTTCCTCTTCGGGAGTCTCAATTTCCTCATTCTGTTTCTTGTCAGGCTGGTTTACGACGGGAAACACGTTTGTGTGTATGCTTAGAAACCCGCGCATGCTCAGAATAAAGTATAAGACGGGAGCGCACCTTCGGTAAAAGTAGCGTTCGTAATGGAGATAGCAGATTTGTCACGCTGTAACAGACTGAAAAGCACGAATAGTCTCTTACCAAACTTTTACTTAACATGCAGTAACATGAGATTAGCAAAAACAGCCCCAAGGGTTATGCCAGTATAATCAAACTTCCCCTTTATAGTGCCGTCGTACGTGTTGTACGTCACCGCGTTTGAGAACGACAAGATTTTGTGTGTATGCAAAGAAAGTTTGTCAAGATTCTCGACAAGCCTGACAAGGAACTCGTCGAGGAAAACGATGTTTCATTTATGACGAGTTCTTCGGTCGTATGTACGAGGCCTGAGAGTGTGCACTTTCTTTCTTTTTTTTGTGCGTGAACTCGATAGAGGAGCCGGACTGCAGGAGTTGGGAGTAGGCAGACCCTCCCCCCAGTAAGCACAGGCTTACCTTGCATAGCACACCCACCAGGAGCCGGGCTGAGACCACCAAACTCAATTCACATGTAGCCGAGACCGGGATCCGAACCCTTGGCTGCAGAGGTGAATGGCTTATTAGCGCAGTGCCAATCACGTTGAGCCAGAGTGTGCACTTTCAGTCCATTATATAACTGTAGCTTGAATATGTTTTGGTAAATACCTGAAAAAAACTGAAAAGTGTCCAAATATATATGGACCTAATGCCGCGTACACACGATCACTTTTTGTGATGAAAAAAAACGACGTTTTATCTCACAAAACAAAACAACGTTTTTCAAACTTCATTTTCAAAAATGACTTTGCATGCACACCATTGTTTTTCCAAAAAGCTCTAGCAAAGCGCGGTGACGTACATCACGTTCGACGGCACTCTGTTCCATTGAAGCTCCATCTCATAAGTTGCTTCTGAGCATGCGCGGGCTTAAAAACGTTGTTTTAAACGTCGTTTTGCCCACACACGATCACTTTTTATGACACAAAAAATGACATTTTGAAAAACGACACAAAAAATTCAAGCATGTTCGAATTATTTTTTGGTCGTTTTTTTTGAAGACATAAAACGACGTTTTGACCACACACGATCATTTTAAATGACGTTTTTTAAAACTTCGTTTTTTTTCATCACAAAAAGTGATCGTGTGTACGCAGCATAACAATATATGAGCATAAAGATGCATTTAGAGTTTAAAAAAAAAAGTCAAACACCCTTAAAAGCAATGGGCCAGATTCACAGAGCGATTACGCCGGCGTTACAGGAGATGCGCGGCGTAAGTCTAATTTTGCGCATGCGTTTCGATGCGCCGCATCCCCAAAACGAGATACGCAAGAAATCTACTTTTTTTGGACCGGCGTAATTTCGATAGACCGGAGTATCCGTCCGCGCAAAACTGCACTAGACACACCATTGATTTGCTATTTAAATATGCAAATGAGGGAGTTACGGGGATCCACAAAAGAACGCTGGTGCAGCGCAGGCTACGCGCTGTGCGCAACAGCTGCACGTCCTGTCTAAAATTAGACCATATAAAAGGTGGTATAAAATTAGACAATCCGTCTACATGTCAGCTAAAGCAACACTGTTAGTGAGGAGCTGAGCAGTCACACTTGCTGCCCAACAAACTGTATGCCAACATGGCAGTGGCATCCATGCTCATAGCTATACTACTGACTTTAGATGAGCAAAATAGGAGGAGGGCACGGAGGAGGGCACGGAGGAGGGCACGGAAGAGGATTTTTATTTATTTTTTTCCAAAAAAAAATTCTTTGCTTTTATAAACATTTTTACAAAAAATATACATACATATATACATCAATACATAACATACATACAAATTACAAACACGGTCTCACTATCTTTCAATAGCCCTTTAAAACCTTGATGGATATAATAATCTAATCTGATACAAGCCCCTCACTCTTCACTTGATATACCGCACACGCATAGACATCTTTGGCATGAGTGATTCTGAGGTGTCTCGCATCTTCAGATTCACCCCTCATGCCATCATAGAATTAACCACAAACCTGCAGGAGGACATCACCAGCCCAACACATGACACCACCCATGACAGCTACATATACAATCCTAGCCTCATCCCCACAGATTTCGAACAGAACATGTATGGGGACAGCTGGCTGGTTGGTGAGTGACATGGGTGGCAGGCATGACTGTACCCCCCATGATGCACATGCACTACTAACATCCTCCTGTCTTATTCCTTCAGGGTGACTCTGCATATGCACTGGGACCCCATCTCATGACTCCTATACGGAACCCCCCATGGTACCCTGTTGTATTCCCCAAACTTTGTATGCCAGATCATCGGTGCATGTTGCATGCTGCATGCTGCACAACTTCGCAGTGAGAAAGGGCCTGGAGATTGACATAAGTGATGACCTGACCCCTGAACCAGACAATCCCCCCCTAACCGAGGCTACATTAGGCATCTTTGCACGTTAAACACACACATTAATCATGGCACAATGAGAATGCATGCATGCACACCACTGTGGTCCCTAGCACAGACACATCACATCCTCATCACATTGGATTGGCACAAGCCCACCATGCAGGACTTGTGAGCAGCAACGCCATGCCACGGCTCCAATTATGTCACTGTACATTCATACACCATTCACACAGACCTGGGGATCACTTCTCCACCACAAATGAGGGTGACACCCCTTTACCGGCAGGAATGTCACCCCCTCATTCCAAAATCATTCACAACCAGAACCAAAAAAAATAAAAAAATTGACCAGCAAAAATAAAAAATGCCCAGCAAAAATATAATAAAAAAAAAACAACAAAGAAAACACATAAAAGACAAAAATCACTCTGCAAAACAGTCCCCAAATATCTCAAAGACACGTCACAAACAAACAAACAAACGCTAATAAACAACAGAACAAAAGCACCTTGCTGTATAGGAAGGGATACAAAGGGATGTACTTTTGCAAAGGAAGTGCGTTTGTGTCTGTCTATTTATGCTGTCTGCGTAGTGCACTAAGTTGCCCGGGTCCACTTCCAATTTCACTGATTGTTCCCGAGTTGTGAGCATGCGCACAGAGGTGCTGACCATGGTCTGCTTCATGTGCGCATGCGCGAGCCGGCCGGCCCTTCATTTGCATGGGGTCACGGCTCATTTCAATGAAACACGCCCACGTCCTTCCCAATTTGAATTACTCCGCCTTACGCCTCGGAATTTACGTTACACCGGCGCAAATTTCTGCGCAAATACTACGAGGATACGGTGATTGCGCCTCTACATTGCGCCTGTCTAACGTAAAGGAGGTGTGCTACGCTGGTCAAAATATGCGCCAATGTACGTGAATCTGGCCCAATGTTTTTACCGCACATTGTGCATGAGGCCAAAAAGTAAAAAGCAAAAAGTGGATATTTGTGCATTGCAGATGTCTTAGTTTGAAGAGTATGGATTCATCCACCAAAACAACAGGGATGTGTGTACATTGTGCTGTGAAAGTGTCATTTATAATAAAACATTTGTTGCATGAATGTTGGAAGCATTTATGCAAGTATAATATTCCCCACTAAAAGCAGAGTAAACAAATGAAGTGTCGGGATAATTTTTTTTTTAAACAGCGTGTTTATTTATAGGTCATTTAAGGCTCGTACACACTATACAAAAAATCATGTGAACATTTTTGTCCGATTTTGGTATAGTGTGTATACAACTTTCTACAGCCAATTCCAACCTTCTGAATGAAAATTTCCAAAGGGACAAGCACCAAAATGTTTCCCATACGGGAACAGAACAAACAATTTTTGTTTAATGTGTACTAGGGATGAGCCAAACACCCCTGGGTTCGGTTCGCACCAGAACCTGCGAACAGACCAAAAGTTTGTGTGAACTTTAGAACCCTGTTAAAGTCTATGGGACTCGAACGTTTGAAATCTAAAGTACTAATTTTAAAGGCTAATATGCAAGTTATTGTCCTAAAAAGTGTTTGGCGACCTGGGTCCTGCCCCAGGGGACATATATCAAAGCAAAAAAAGTTTTAAAAAACGGCTGTTTTTTCAGGAGCAGTGATTTTAATAATGCTTAAAGTGAAACAATAAAATTGAAATATTCCTTTAAATTTCGTACCTAGGGGGGTGTATAGTATGCCTGTAAAGTAGCGCTTGTTTCCTGCGCTTAGAACTGTCCCTGCACAAAGTGTCATTTCTGAAGGAAAAAAGTCATTTAAAATCACTCACCTTAGGGTCTGGTATGGATATTAAGGGGAACCCTGCGTCAAATAAAAAAAAATGATGTGGGGTTCCCCCCAAATATACATTCAAGACCCTTCAGGTCTGGTATGGATTTTAAGGGGAACTCCACCCCAAATTTAAAAAAAAAATGCTGTGGACCCCCACACATTTTTTTTTATGAATGACTTTTCTCTGTATTGCCGGGAGCCGACAATTCATTATAGCCGCAAGTGATTTAAAATTACTTTTTTTCCTTCAGACTTTGTGCAGGGACAGTTCTAAGCATGGGAAACAAGGGCTACTTTACAGGCATACTATACACCCCCCTAGGTACGAAAGTTAAAGGAATATTTCACTTTTATTGTTTCACTTAAAGGAATTATTAAAATCACTGCTGCCAAAAAAACTGCAGTTTGTCCCCTGGGGCAGGATCCAGGTCCCCAAACACTTTTTAGGACAATAACTTGCATATTAGCCTTTAAAATTAGCACTTTCGATTTCAAATGTATGAGTCCCATAGACTTTAACAGGGTTCTAAAGTTCACACGAACTTGCCGCGAACACCCCAAATAGTTCGCTGTTCGGCGAACAGGCAATGTTCGAGTCGAACATGAGTTCTACTCGAACTCGAAGCTCATCCCTAATGTGTACCATTTTCGAACGAAAGACTGCGCATGATCAGAAACAATAAACAACAAAATAAAAAGCTTTTGTCGTACAAGAATTTTTGTATGAATTTTTCTTCATCAGTTCTGATTTACTGTGAAACAAAAAGAAAAATCCAACGATTGTTCGCCCAATTTTCTTATAGAAAACACCACTTTATTTGAAAATTTATTGGACTCACTATCATCTTTTGGTGAATATTCCTTTGTTTCATTTGCTTGTTTCATTCATTTCTGTATGCACTCATTACCATCGGTACTGTCCATTGCTACCAACACTAATGCCGCATACACACGATCGGAGTATCCGATGGTCTAAAATCCGATGGATTTTTTCATTGGAATTCCGTTCAAGCTATCTTGCATACACACTGTCAGACTAAATTCCGATCGTCCAAATCGCGGTGACGTAAAACACTACGACGAGCCGAGAAAAATTAAGTTCAATGCTTCCGAGCATGTGTCGACTTGATTCTGAGCATGCGTGGATTTTTCTCTGACAGAATTCCACACAAACGATCGGAATTTCCCATCGGAAGAATTTAAAACATGTTCTATTTTTTTACTCCGATGGAGAAAAGTCCGATGGGGCCCACACATGATCGGAATTTCCAATGAAAGCATGCTTTCCAGATGTTAATGTGAGTGGGACTGAAGTCTTTTGGTATATGATTCTGTGCAATTTCCTTTTTTTTTAATCTTTGGGACAACTGAGGAACTGCAAGGTAAAAAATATCTATTTTGCACGATCATAGGCTCAAGGATTGGATGTTCCCAAAACGATTACAACACTCAATTACCATCAGCAAGTTGATTTTAAAGGCCATCTCTGAGCAATATACGTCATGATGAGAAAACGTGTACAGCAATATAGTTCCGAATGCCAAAGCTGCATGTATGTTTCAGCTCAGTGACAACAAATATTGACGCCAGTTTCAGGAGGACAGCAACCTATGTATTACTGTCATGACAGCTTTTCTTAAATTTCAGAGTGGATTTACATATTGTTGCCTGGAAATGTAACAGTCACATCGGAAAGGTCAAAACAAGTGAAAACTTTCCATCCACCAAGGTTTTTCTCCCATTTATCATACTCGTATCTTTGGTGGGGTCCATGACTTACAGTTTTCTGCTACAGCTGAAGGTCCACTGCATCACCCCATGCATGCTTTGTGTGTCACAGATGACATCGGTTTTGTCCTATTGCCTATCTTCATAAAATTATTTTATACAAGGCATGGTCACAATTGTCCTTTACAAATAGCTGCTCTTACATCACGATAAAGCTATATTAGCTTTGTACTATGTTCAATGTCATCATATAAATTTAGTTCTGTGTGTAAATATCAAATTGTTCCATTCCATAAGGCCCCTTTCACACTGGGGCGCAGACAGCGGTGGCGGCAGTAAAGCGCCGCTATTTTTAGCGACTCTTTACCGTAATTTTTGTGGGGGTATTCGGGCGCTAGCGGGGTGCTTTTAACCTTTTAAAAAGGGATAAAACGCCCCGCAAACCACCGCTTTGCCGGCGGTACGGCCGAGCTGCCTATTCAGTTCAATGGTATACACACGGCTCCTTCACCGCTCCAAAGATGCAGCTTGCAGGACATTTTTTAACGTCCTGTCAGCGCACCGTTTGGAGTGAATAGAGCAGCTCTTTCAGGGCGCTTTGCAGGCGCTATTTTTAGCGTTATAGCGCCTGCAAAGCACCTCAGTGTGAAAAGGGTCTTAAGGGTAGATATAAGATGGAAGTTGGAATACATAAATGACTGTTCTATGAAATTATCATGACCTAAACATGTACTATGGGGTTGTTAAATTCAATTTCATCACAGGCTGCATTGGCATTATGTTTGCCTCCAAAGTCAGTGACAACATTTTTGATCTGTATGACAATATTAATGTGTCTACTCTCTATCATATTAAGTAATTGCCTCGGCATTTGACTATTACTGGTTTTAGTATTAGTAGTTATACGACTTGTCCCACGATTTTGGACTGCAAAATCGTATGACAAGTCATTCTCCATTATTTTCAATGACTACCATTCATACTGGCACGACTTTAAGTTGTGCCTACTTCAAAGTAGTCCTTGCACTACTTTGGTACAATTTTGATGCCACTTTACACAGGCATTCATTGAAATCGTGGCCGCAAAATCGTGGTAAAATCGCGCGACTTTGAAGTCGTACAAGTGTGAAAGGTGTCTAAGACTTAAAAGGTAACTCCACTTATGTGGGGGGAAAAATAGCAACTAAAGAAAAAATAATATAGCACATATAATTGTGACACTAATCATATTGTAATTGAATTTTATTTAAAAAAAATGGAAAAAGATGATCCGCACTCCGGTCGTTGCTCTTAAATAATAGACGTATTTATTGACAAGCCACAGTAGACAAACGCAATAGGAAAGGTTGACGCGTTTCAGCCTATAAGGCCTTAGTCATAACCACCTTAGTTTATTAAAAATCACCTTTACTTTTCAATCTGCAGACACGTTAATTTTCTGAGAATGCATTGCAATCTGGAGTTGTTCTGTACACATAGGCCTTGTACACACGAGCGAATAAATCCGCTGAACATGGTCCGACGGACCATTTCAGCCGAAAAATCCGCTCGTGTGTAGGGGCAAACGGACCGTTCTGGCCGGATTCCTCCGGCGGAAAATTTCCAAAGCATGCTTTGGAATTTTTCCGCTGGAGAGCTGTCCGTCAGATATGTCCGCTGGTTAGTACGGCAAACCAGCGGACATATCTGCCCGCACATGCGTCGTATCCTGTGAATGGATCCGACGCATGCGCGCGGAAGTGTTTACTTCCTGGTGCGGTGACGTGGCGGTCACGTGGCGGCGTCAACGTCACCGCGCGGTCCGCCGGCGGGGAATTTGATCCGATGGTGTGTACAGCCATCGGATCAAAGCAATCCGGCGGACAGATCCGATGGGAACGGTCCGTCGGACCGTTCCCATCGGATCTATTCCCTCGTGTGTACAAGGCCATACAGTGTACTGATCACTCCCCAGAAACATAATTTCCTACTTGTGTGATTGGCTCACCAATTTTCCCAGAAGTCTGCCTAAGATACAAGTTAGATTTCAGGCATCCCCTGCAGCAAAAATGTCATTTTTTGGAGAGATACTGTTTGGATTAAGTTCACCTCCTGGCACTATTCTGTCCTAGGCTGTTTGCTGCAGCTCCAGTATCCACCATCAGGTGTCTCCCAGGAGCCAGCAGGCTGGGGTAATCAGGTAAATAAGTGTTCAGCTGCCGGGGGGGGGGGGTACTTAAGGCTTCTCCTTCCATCCCTGGCGCGTTTCAGATTTTGGTTCCTTCCTTGCTGCCTGTTGTTCCCGATTGCCTGATCCAGCATATTACTGCTTTAGTTTCCAGCCTTGATCCCCTCTGCCTTGCTCCTGCCTCCCTCTGCTCAGTAACCAGTAGTGACAACCCCCCCTTTCTTGCCTCCCTGTATATCCCTGTCTTTACATTGTATATGTTTGGCTTCAGTCAGTAGTTTAGTTCTTTAGTTACCTTGTCAGTAGTTAAGTTTGTTAGTAGTTCTTGTTCATTGGGGGTTCGGTTCTTGTTTGTTGGTTGGGGTTGTTCATGTTTGATGTTTGCTGTGTTTGTGGTTTGCTGTGTGTTTCACTGTAAATAAATATCACTTTAATATATATATCCTCTGTTTGGTCTCAGTTTCCCTTGTGTAGCTACGTGTCTGGTCTCTTTAGCTGCTGATTCCTGACAGATACTTTCAATAACAGCAGATTTCCTCATTAGTGCCCTGCAGCTGCACACCTGATAGTTATTTATAAAAACCACTCCCATTCAGGGGCGTATCTAGGGTATGGCAGCAATGGCAAGTGCCATGGGCGCCATATGAAGGGGGCGCTGGTGAGTGGCTGGGCAGCAATGCACTTACCAGGGTCTAATGGTCTCTTCTTCCCTCCAGGCTCCCGAGCATAGGCTGGATCTTCTTTTCAGCACCTTTGCTCATGGACAATAACAGCGGTGCAAGTGGGACTATTTCTAATTTCTTACTCCTGTGAGTGCAGTCACTGGTCGCGCAGTAAGCAGGCAGCTGCATTTCCAGATGCTACCTCTATAGTTCCAGCTACAGCAGCCCTGACAGCTGAATATCACTCCTCCGCCTGCTGTCAGGAATGCTTTAGCCAGGACTATAGTGGTGGCATAGGGCCGGTGTATTTCTGGACAGGACACCTGGACTGTGGACTTAGTCAGGATATATCTCCTCACAGGCCTTCTGACTCGGGGTCCTATCAGTGCAGAAGCAGAGCCCAGCCACCTGCCCAGCAGGAGGGACGGCCTTACTGCCAGTGCCTTATGCTGAGACTGATCCTCTTGATGCAGGCAAAATGTTCATGCTTTCCCCTCTCCCTGCAGGTCATAGCTCCTTTTGTAGTCTAAATCATATTTTTTTGGGCCCCATGAGATCAAACACAGTGGCCCAGGAGACTGTAAAATGGATGGATTATTTTTTAATCAACTCCTCCCTGCTTGTATGTAGTTAAATGCAATAAAGGCGCTCCCATTCCATCTGATCGGATTGGCAGCGCACAAAGGAGGAGCATCAGTATCTCCCTCTCCTCTATGACAACTGAGGCCATAAGTTATAAAGATTTCCTCACTTCCAGTATCGGTTCTGCATTTACCTGGCTGGTACCAGCTAAGAAAGCAGCCAATAAGCCTCGGAGGGCAGGTGAGGGATCAATGGGTCTAATAAACCCCAGATTTCTCCATAAAGAGGATATGTCACTACCTAAGGTATCACAAGGGATGATAAATATCAATTGAAAATAGCTGAATTATTTTTTTGAGGTTAGGGCAGGGCCAGGGATGGGCCTAGGGGTGGGGTCATGGGCCCCATTAGGCAGAATATAGGGGGCCCCATGATATTTAACAGCCGCCCTGGTCTCTGGTAAGGGGGTAGTGGGGGCATAGACTCTGGCAGTGGCTGAGTTTGTGCAGCATTGCAGCAGACAGGGAGAGAGGGTGTCCTCTTGTATATTAGTGCAGTAATGATTCTCAGTCACACTGTGTGTGTGTGGGGGGGGGGGGGACTGGGGAGCAGCAAAGAATTACGAGCACAGCCAGTATTACTATGCTGGAATTTGTAGTCCCATGGAGGTGGGGAAATGCTCACTCATACTGTGGAGTGAGGGCTGGTCATATAAAGTAAAAACCCCTGTCTAGAAATAGAATAGAGGAAGGACTCAAGGAACCCCAAAGTCCCTGAGAACCAACGCAGCAAAGGAGGGCGGGGAGGACTATTGCGGTACACAATACATAAGGTAAACTCAAAAGAGAGGTAAGGATATCAAAAAAGAAGTACAAAATGTATTATTGTAATAACAAAGAACAAACTCTAAGGCCTCGTACACACAAGCAGACAGATTTGTTCAAATCTGTCTGTCCGACAGATTTGAACAAATCTGTCTGCTGGGATTTTGGTTTGCTCGCGTGTACACACGAGCAAACCAAAATCCCCGCCAGCAGACGGCGCGCTGACGTGACGGTGACGTGGCGGTGACGTTGACGCCGCCACGTCACCGCACCAGGAAGTAAAACACTTCCGCGCATGCGCCGAATCCATTCCGCGGCGGTGCGGGACGACATGTCTGCTGGTAAGTGTACTAACCAGCAGACATGTCGGGCGGACGGATTCCCACCCGATAGATTTCAAAGCATGCTTTGAAATCTGTCGGGTGGCCAAATCCGTCGGCTCGGCCGTACACACGATCGAATCTGTCTGCTGAAACGGTCCAGCAGACCGTTTCCAGCGGACAGATTTGATCTTGTGTACGAGGCCTCAGAAACATAGACACAGAAAAACATACAATTAATATATACACAGCACGTGACAACAAACGATATCACTAAAAGGTGCAATTCCCAAAGCTATAGGTGTCTTTAGGGGTGAATGTTGCAGTCACAATGCGGAGGATCTCGATCTCAACTAGTTTCGCGAAATGGGTTCGCTTCGTCAGGAGAAAAATCGTCAGGAGAAAAATCTCTAAATAAGTGTATAAAGGGGAACATCAATATGTAAAAACAAACAATTAAAATAAAACACCAAATCAGTGAGGGTTGAATTCACTGGAAATGAACAATAAGGTATACAAATAATGGTGCAAATGGGGTTGCAGGTTGTGTCTCGTACCTAGGAGCGAGAAGTCCACTCAAACTCAAATGCTCGAAGCCACCGCAGGGGTGGTAACTCCCATAGGGGCCCAAAAGAGGGAGATATAGAGCGAACATGAAATCATGTAAAAATCAAGAAGATATGAGCGAAGTAAGTACTGGAAGGGAAAGAAAGGAGAGAGAGAGAGGGGGAAGGGTCGGGAGGGGAAAGTGAAAAGGTAAGTGAGGTGAGGGAAATAATTATAAAGGTGAGTACATAAAGGTGTAAGAGTGGCCAAAAGGACCACATGTGGTTGTCTATATGGTTTACAACCACATGTGGTCCTTTTGGCCACTCTGATCAGTAATGGTGTAATGGTGTAGAATGAAAACCTGGGCTTTGTGCAACTAAAATGCAGGTTCCATCCACCCACCGGCTTGTATACAATTTTGGGGAAATTTTTAGGCATCTTGCCAAGGCACCCCTGAAGAAATCTCAAGGCACTCCAGGGTGCCTGGGCACCCTGGTTGAAAAAGGCTGCTCTAGATCACATTCAGTAAGACAAGAGAACAGAGGGTAAAATCATGATACCTAGGTACTTGAACTGACAATTCTAATCTGGGAGACACATAAAGATAGGGAAATAAGATCTATCAGTAGTGACAAGAATTTGGTTGTGTCTCCTAAAAATAGTAATGCATCACTGCACTTAGTTGCTGCCCCCTGTTGTCCTTTTCTATGAAGTACTTCCTTAGTTCACTAACAGTTTTCACATACTAAAGAACATATACCAGGCCATCATGGGGGAGTTTTCTATAGAAGAAACTGGAGGCTGAGGTAATGCCTTGTCTTTTTTTTTTCTCTCCCTACTTCCCTCTCTTTTTCCTCTCACATGGGCATGTGTAAAGAGTAGAGAGAAACAGCGGAGATGAGGCGTTCAGAACATACAGTTGCCATAATAAATATGTGAACCCTTTTAGAATGATATGGATTTCTGCACAAATTGGTCATAAAATGTGATCTGATCTTCATCTAAGTCACAACAATAGACAATCACAGTATGCTTAAACTAATAACACACAAATAATTAAATGTTACCATGTTTTTATTGAACACACCATGTAAACATTCACAGTGCAGGTGGAAAAAGTATGTGAACCCCTAGACTAATGACATCTCTAAGAGCTAATTGGAGTTCAATCAATGAGATGAGATTGGGGGCGTTGGTTACAGCTGCCCTGCCCTATAAAAAACACATACCAGTTCTGGGTTTGCTTTTCACAAGAAGCATTGCCAGATGTCAATGATGCCTTGCACAAAAGAGCTCTTAGAAGAACTACGATTAAGAATTGTTGACTTGCATGAAGCTGGAAAGGGTTATAAAAGTATCTCTAAAAGCCTTGCTGTTCATTAGTCCATGGTAAGACAAAGTGTCTATAAATGGAAAAAGTTCAGCACTGCTGCTACTCGCCCTAGGCGAGGCCATCCTTTAAAGATGACTGCAAGAGCACAGTGCAGACTGCCCAATGAGGTGAAGAAGAATCCTAGAGTGTCAGCTAAAGACTTACAAAAGTCTTTGGCATATGCTAACATCTCTGTTAGCGAATCTACGATACGTAAAACAATAAACAAGAATGGATTTAATGGGAGAATACCACAGAGAAAGCCACTTCTGTCCAAAAAAAACATTGCTGCACGTTTACAGTTTGCACAAGAGCACCTGGATGTTCCACAGCAGTACTGGCAAAATATTCTGTGGACAGATGAAACCAAAGTTGAGTTGTTTGGAAGAAACACACAACACTATGTGTGGAGAAAAAGAGGCACAGCACACCAACATCAAAACCTCATCCCAACGGTGAAGTATGGTGGTGGGGGCATCATGGTTTGGGGCTGCTTTGCAGCATCAAGGCCTGGACGGATTGCTATCATCGAAGGAAAAATTAATTCCCAAGTTTATCAAGACATTTTGCAGGAGAACTTAAGGGCATCTGTCCACCAGCTGAAGCTCAACACAAGATGGGTGTTGCAACAGGACAACGACCCAAAGCATAGAAGTAAATCAACAACAGAATGTCTTAAACAGAAGGAAATACGCCTTCTGGAGTGGCCCAGTCAAAGTCCTGACTTTAACCCGATTGAGAAGCTGTGGCATGACCTCAAGAAAGCGATTCACACCAGACATCCCAAGAATATTGCTGAACTGAAACAGTTCTGTAAAGAGAAATGGTCAAGAATTACTCCTGACCGTTGTGCACATCTGATCTGCAACTACAGGAAGCGTTTGGTTGAAGTTATTGCTGCCAAAAGGAGGTTCAACCAGTTATTAAATCCAAGGGTTCACATACTTTTTACACGTGCACTGTGAATGTTTACATGGTGTGTTCAATAAACACATGGTAACATTTAATTCTTTGTGTGTGTAGCGCCCCCTTGTTTTCGCATGGGCGCTGCGTTCAAAACTAGTTGGACTGGGAGAGCTAAGTTCCACCTTCAGAGTGTGCGCCCCCATGGACCCTGCCGGCGCGGCCCGTCTGGCTAGATTCCTGGGCCTTCCTGAGTCTCAGTCGGAGACAAGAATCAAGGGGCCCCAGTGATTTACTGGGTCCCCGAAGCTTAAGAAAGTCCCAGACGGGGATTCGGTGACCGGGATGCTGGCAGGTACGCTCTACTGCCGCCCAGTGACTTATGCTGAGAAAATACTGGGAGGATTCGCTCTGTTCGCACATTCGAGGTGGCGTCTCAGCTGCCAGGTATGTGTGAGAGACGCCTGTCCGGGGACACCTTACCCACTCAGTCTCATAGGAGTGGCGACGTGTGAACATTTGTGCTACTAGGGGCTGATCTGCCTTGTGTATATCCAGGCCTGATATTAAAAGTTTCTCTTCTCTCATCAACCTAATCTTCATTCACCAAAGTTGATGTTGGCTAATGTTGGCCTGGAATTAAAGCATTGAGAAAATCTTTATTGACTGTGTGGACCTCTGTTTACTGCTAAATCCTTAGACCTAGCTGGGGTAACTTAATTTGCCGATCCCAAATCAAACCAGCGGCTCCTTCGGGGGTAAGCGCTACACGTGTTATTTGTTTAAGCAGACTGTGATTGTCTATTTAATCAACAAAGGAGAAATATATTGTGCTATGGAAATAAGTTGACATGTGAAAATGAAAATGTGAAAATAATGATAACATTTATAAATCAATATATAAAGCTGCAACACCTAAAAAAACATTTGATTGTCTATTGTTGTGACTTAGAAGAAGATCAGAAAGATCACATTTTATGACCAATTTGTGCAGAAATCCATATCATGCCAAAAGGGTTCACATACTTTTTATGGCAACTGTATAAAAACAAGCAATGGCAGGTCCAATAAAGGTAATATCATATAAGTAAGAGGTCTAAATTCACCTCAGAAGAGAGGCCGTCTTTGGCAGAAACTGCGCCATTATGCGGCAGATGTGGTCTTCTTACAAGAAACACACTTTTTGAAAGGGGCCACCACACCAAATATGCCTCTATATGCATTCAATCAGTGGTTCCATGCACCATCCCTGATTGCAAGGGTAAGAGGGGTGACAAAAACATTTAGAAAGACATGCCCAATAGGGATGAGCCGAACACCCCCGCGTTCGGTTCGCACCAGAACGTTCGAACAGACCACCCGTTCGATCGAACATTTAGAACCCCATTGAAGTCTATGGGATTCGAACGTTCAAATTCAAAAGTGCTAATTTTAAAGCCCAATATTCAAGTTATTGTTGGGAAAACGCCTTTGAGAACCCGGGTCTTGCCCGACGGAACATGCATCAATGGAAAAAAAGTTTTAAAAATGGTTGTTTTTTCAGGAGCAGGACTCCTGAAAATATTTAAACAATATTTAAAAGAATTTTTCTTTTTTTTTTTTTATTTAAACATTAAACTCCAGGAGCAGTGATTTTAATGATGCTTAAATAAAAAAAATGAAAAATGTCTTTAAATATTGTACCTGCTGGGTGTCTATACCTGTGATAACGTCTTTAAATAGCACAATCACCTGCCTACTGATTTAGCTAAGCTATACAGTGTATAAATATATGTACAACTCCTAGGGATGTATATATATCCTCTACACACTGTAAATTAAGCTAAACTGACTAGCCTGCCTGCTCTATCTAGCTATATAAAAAGACTATCTCTTTGTCTCTCTGACTGATCTCAGTTCAGCGCTGGAACACACTACACGAGGCCGCCCAGCAGGCGGCCTTATCTAGTGTGGGGCGTGTGCTAAAGCCCTGAGCCATAATTGGCCAAAGCCACCCTGGCTTTGGCCAATTATGGCTCTCCGTTTTTTGCGCGCTGTGATTGGCCAAGCATGCAGGGTCATAGTGCACGTTTGGTCACTCGAATTTGGCACGAACGACCCGTTTTGTTCGAAATTCGTTGAACGTACGAACTGACAATGTTCGAGTCGAACATACATTCGAATCGAACGCGGAGCTCATCCCTAATGCCCAATAATTGTGATATCCTCACAAATAGACCCTGAGGGTCGCTACCTTTTTGTAAAGGCGAGATTGAATGGCTATTGCTATACCTTTGCCTCAGTGTATGCACCAAACACAGGAACGGTGAAATTCCTAATAAAGACAATGAAATTGTTGGAGAAATATAGAGAGTGATTTTTGATTTTGGGGGGAGATTTTGATTTAGCATTAAACCCAAGTATAGACACATCAATGAGCAAAACCCCATATTCTTTAGAGCCCTAAAACATATAAAACAGCTTTTACGGTCCTCTCATCTGGTGGATGGATGGCGAGTAAGGCATGAAGGGACAAGTGACTAAAGCTATTATTCCAAAATACACAATATGTACTCCGGTTAGATCTCTTCTTTGTGGACCAGTTCTACCTGAAAAAGATCTGATCACGTACGATAGAAGCAATAACGATTTCAGACCATGCACCTATAACATGACCCTATATCCAGTTGCAGCAGGCCACCTAGAACGAACATGGCGGTTAAACGAGACATTGTTAGATGGCAGTCACATAGTGGAGGCATTAACCCTTAAGATAAAAACATATTTTGAAATTAATGTGCCTGGAGAAACCTCTGAACAAGCTGTCTGCTGGAAGAGATCACTGAGTTAGGCCGCGTACACACCACTGAATTAATCTGAACAAATCGGTCTGACAGACCGTTTTGATCGGATATGTCTGCTGGGATATATTGGTTTGATCGTGTACACACGATCAAACCAAAATCCCCGCCGGCAGACAGCGCGGTGACGGGGCGGTGACGTTGACGCCGCCACGTCACCGCACCAGGAAGTAAAAAACGTCCACGCATGCGTCGAATCCATTCGACGCATGCGCGGGCAGATATGTCCGCTGGTTAGTGTACTAACCAGCAGACAGCATACTTTAAAATTTGTCTGCCCGTACACACGATCAAATTTGTCTGCTGAAACGGTCCGTCGGACCGTTTCCAGCAGATACATTCGATCGTGTGTATGCGGCTTAGAGATAAAACATAAAAGAGACTTAGACCCCGCAGCTTCTAAGCGATTCCCATAACTTTTACGAAACCTTATACAATATTCAACCAGATCTGGCAGTTGCCACGGAAGAGCAGCGATTGGTGGAGATCCGAGATTACATTAAGGACTCGGCACTACCCTCAGGGCCAAATTAAGAACATCATGGGCCTGGTGCTGAGGATTTTGGTGGGCCTTTTATAAATAATAAATACATAAATATACAAACAATGTTTTGTTATAATAAATTAAATTAAAGAGAGAGAGCTAGGATGAGAAAGAGAGAGAGAGAGGATGAGAGAGGGGTGAGGGGTAAGGGGAGGGAGGATGAGAGAGAAAGGGGGGGATGAGAGAGAGAGGATGCACATGAGCATGCATGGGAATGACATCAACGCAGCCCAGCCAAGGCAAGTGACCGAAGGCACAGAGCCCGGAAGGAAGACTGGTAGAAGATGGAAGCGCCCGGGACCCACCGGACCGATCACAGCGCAGCACTGGAGGGCTCAGTCTGACAATTTAAGTGTACCCTAATGTACTAATATGCTGTGCATTCTTGTACATTGTGGCATAACCTACATTAGGGCCTCTAAAAAGTAGTAATGTTAGTGAAGTTTACTACCACTTTATTATCACAGGATCCCAGGAGCTTCTCATGGGGCCCCTTTCTGACCCGGTGCCCTTGGGCAGTGCCTAAGTGCATAGTTGCCAACATTTCAAAAATAGGGACACTTTTTTTACAAGTGCTATATATAGAGTAGCTGAGATACCCTATGTTCCTCTATACATCACAGTCATAATCACAAAATTAAATAAGTACTAATAATGGGCAGAACAAATATGAGGACTGAGAAGATTTCCTTTAGTTGAACTAACAAAAGTGTGCCAAAAGTGTGCCCATTCTAGAGCTGGTAACATTGAGGATATTGAGTATAATTTTAAAGAACTGTTTTTGTGGGTAAGAGGCATAGAAGAGGAGTATGGATGGTATAAAACTAGGAATTATGTGCAGTGATGGAGAGGAGTGTGGAGGGTATGACAGTGAGCAGTATGTACAGGAGAGGAGTGTGGAGGGTATGACAGTGGGCAGTATGTACAGAAGAGGAGTGTGGAGGGTATGATGGGGGCGGTATGTACAGGAGATGAATGTGGAGAGAAAGATAGTTGGCAGTATGTAGAGTGTGAAGGGTAAGGTTGGGTTACAGTATGTACAGAAGAGGAGTGTGGAGGGCAAGGTTGGGTTACAGTATGTACAGGAGAGGAGTGTGCAGGGTATGACAGTGAGCAGTATGTACAGAAGAGGAGTGTGGGGGGTATCACAGTGGGCAGTATGCACAGGAGAGGAGTGTGGAGGGTATGATAGTGGGCAGTATGCACAGGAGAGGCGTGTGGAGGGTATAATAGTGGGCAGTATGCACAGAAGAGGAGTGTGGAGGGTATGATAGTGGGCAGTATGCACAGGAGACTAGTGTGGAGGGAATGACAGCCGGCACTATGTACAATAGAGGAGTTTTTTGAATGTGGGCGGTATGTACAGGAGAGGAGTGTGGAGGGTATGACAGTGAGCAGTATGTACAGGAGAGGAGTGTAGATGGTATGATACTGAGCAGTATGTACATTAAATGAGTGTGGAGGGTAAGACAGTGAGCAGTATGTACAGGAGAAGAGTGTGGAGGATATGATACTGAGCAGTATGGACATGAGATGAGTGTGGAGGGTAAGACAGTGAGCAGTATGTACAGAAGAAGAGTGGGGAGGGTGACAGTGGGCAGTATGTACATGTCATGAACAATCTCGGCCACCAGATGGCAGTAGCGGCGCATCGGCACACACGGGTGTGCGCAATCCCGGTAACGACACGCGGGCGCCTGCAATCGCGGCACCGTAACGCGCGCAGGCACGTGCTCTGGCGGCAGCGGCGCGCGGGCACGTGCAAGACACCGTTCTGGCGCCAAATAGGACATTTAAGCAATCTGACACTTTGGCCTCTTGCTGTCCGGTCTACAGCGTTCCTTGTGACCACTTGCACCTGTTACCTCTGCTGAACCTGTTCCTGAGACCCAGCTTGTTTTGACCATCCCTCTGTCTCATACTCTGTACCTTCTGCTGCCCGCCAGTTGCTGACCCGGCCTGAATTCCGACTCTGCCTTTGCCAGCTGTACCTGCACCTGATCCACCAGCTAGTTTGTGGACTGACCTGCTGAGAATTGTTCCTGCCTGTACTACGGTTCACCTCCCCCACTGCTGCTGCTGCTCTCCGCTTCCAGTGCCTCTGCCTTCAGTCTGCAACCGTCAGCCTGTGCCTGCACCTCTGACGCATCCCTGGAGACCACAGAAGCTTCGCTTAGCCCCAGCACCAGCGTTGCACCAGGCGCTTGTGCGACTCTGCATTCCCGAACTCCCTGTCTGCTCTACCAGGGGTCCCGGGATAAGAGGAGCAAGGGCTGCTGCTCCCTGCACGTTGGGCTCAGCCACTAGGTACGTGACCGTACAGGAGAGAAGTTTGGAGGGTATGACAGTGAACAGTATGTACAGGAGAGAAGTGTGGAGGGTATGACAGTGGGCACTATGTATAGGAGAGGAGTGTGGAGATTATGACAGTGAGCAGTATACACAGGAGAAAAGTGTGGAGGGTATGACAGTGGGCACTATGTATAGGAGAGGAGTGTGGAGAGTATGTACAGGTGAGGAGGATGAAGGAATCTGGGAAGGAAAAATGTAAATGTTTGTGGAAGGATGTTTAGGAAATGCGTAGTGGTTAAGCGGTACATACATGGATTGAAATTTCGCCAATTAAGCAGAGACCAGCAATAGTCGATCTATGTATGGGCTAGCTGGTTTTACACAAGTCAATCTATTGTCTGACTTTACTACAACCAGCCTGTCAGGTTTTTCCCTAAACAATCAGTGCTGCCAGCTATAGTTAGCAACACTAATCATTGTATTCACAGGCAGAACACAATAACACTACAGGAGTGATTCCCCCATCCACAGGTCAGCAGGTGATATTGTGTGTTGGGACAGGCTGGGGAGAGATACAAGTCAGTCCCTGGGAAAGCCCTGGCTAGTATCAGAGCCAGATACACACAGGTTACATACACCACAATCGTTAGAGCGAGAGCAATAATTCTAGCACTAGACCTCCTCTGTAACTCTAAACATGTAACCTGTAAACAAAATTTAAAGCATCGCTTAGGACAGTGGTCATCAACCCTGTCCTCAGGGCGCCAAAAAATTATGATTTTTACATGTAGGAGAGACGTGTCAGAATCGGCCTGGGTGGCAAGGGGTTAATTACCATAATTAATATACAAATAATTATTATAAGCCCTGTGATCTCATCCTCTCAGTCTGCTGCTGCAGAGTGTGTCAGCTTGTATTTAAACCGGCTGCTCTGTATGTAGCTTCTGACAGGCTGTGCAAGCAGCCCCGTATCTCCGGAACCATTAATGATAGGAGCCCCATATTTTGACCAGTTGTGAAGTGGGTATTCCCACTACATACTTCCCTGGCCACCGAGCTACAGTCCTCAAAGTCGATCTTTTTTTTTTTGGGGCAAATGGGCATATCTTGAGGAAGGGGCCTGGAGCTTCAGCTCCAATAGCCCCTATGTTAATCCGGCCCTGGCTACCCTTACTGCTGCCCGAGGTAACTGATGCAATAAATAGGCCAATTATGGTTGACAAAGTGAATGGAGAAATAGCAAATTTGGCAACAGGGAAAAGCCCAGGGCCGGATGGCTTTACAAATTCATACTATAAGAAATTTGTCTTAAACCTGGGGGTCCCAATATGTGACTATTTTAACTTGATCAATTCGTCGAACCCCCTCCCTCCAGAAGCTTTAATGGCATATATCATCATTCTCCCTAAGTCAGGAAAGGACCCTCAACATTGTGCTAATTATAGACCAATCTCCCTGTTAAATTCTGATACTAAGCTATTAGCTAAAATGTTGGCACTCCGGTTAAGGCAGGGATCCTCAAACTACGGCCCTCCAGTTGTTGCAGAACTACACATCCCATGAGGCATTGTAAAACTCTGACATTCACAGACATGACTAGGCATGATGGGAATAGTTGTTCCTGAACAACTGGAGGGCCATAGTTTGGCCTGGGTTAAGGTCCCGGTGTATGCCGTTGACCTATTATTCTATCTGTCCACACCACAGACTTCATTACCGGCTTTGATGGTAGAAGTATCCAAATTTGTAGTTTTATCCAACTTTAGGATCAACTTTGAGAAGTCTGTACTTTTGCTCTGCCATGTTCCTTCAGATATGGCAAAGACCCTGCAAAACTCCTGCTGTTTTGTATGGAATAAAAAAATTATTGGTTTATTTACGCCCGACCCAAAACTCCTGTATGATCTGAATTATGGTGCCTTAATGGAGGGGATAATGGAGGACCTGCAGAAATGGAAGGATCAGTTATTAACATGGTTTGGAAGGGTGAGAGCAATAAAGATGAGTATGCTACCTAAAATAATTTACTTTCTACATACAGTGCCAATCTCACTTTCACAGAATTTCTTTAAAAACATAAGGAGGGCCTTTATATCTTTTGTGTGGAATGATAAATGCCCCAGATTGGCCCACGATGTTCTGCGCAGAGGGAAGTCATAAGGAGGTATGGGGCTACCATATGTAATGTTATACTACAGGGCAATGGCCCTAGTACGTATTTTAAATTGGAGTCATGACCATTAAAAAAAAAAATGGGTATTACTAGAACAAACAATGGCAGGAAGAAAGTTGGCAGGAACCCCCTGGATTCTGAGTCTAGATAGGAGGCTCTCAAAATGGAAGTCACCCCTAACACATAACACTTTAAAGATATGTGACAAACTAAACCAACTAGTAGACTATGCCCCCCGGATATCCCTCCTGACTCCGCTGGAGGGATTTCCGTGGTTTCCACCAGGATTGGAAATGGGATCTATGGGGGCCTGGGAGAAAGAGGGGGACACGACATGTGGTAAATTTGCCCCACACGGAACACTAATACCCCTACCAGAATTGATGTTGAAGCTGGCAACAGTGCCTATGGCGGAGTGGAGGTATCACCAGTTGGTGTGCTTCTTTAATAAGCTGAAAGCTCTGACAAGACCTTTAAATTCGCTCACTATATTTGAAACCAAGTGCGTGAAGATAACAAGGGCCAAACATCTACTGTCTCAAATGTACACATTATTAGTCCTAGGAACTCGAAAAAATACAATACCTTATTACATTAGAGAATGGGAAGGAGAATTGAACCATGACTTTACCCCGCTACAAATTAAAAAGTTTATTCACTCCACACATTGTACATCTATAAGCTCACAGATGCAAGAAATGTCCTATACATTTTTGACAAGGTGGTCCCGAACCCCAGTGAGATTGGCACAGATGTATAGGAACGCAGATGCCAGGTGCTGGAGGGGGTGTGGGCAGGAGGGCACCTTCCTCCATCTATGGTGGCTATGCCCCAAGATCAAAGGGTTTTGGCAAGAAATCGCTCCATGGGTTGAAAGACTATCTCCAGGAACAATGGAACTAGCACCTCTAAACTTACGTCTACTAGATCATATAAGGATAGTATCACTAGTATTTATTAACCACTTCAGACCCCGACCATTTTGTTGCTAAATGACCGGGCCACTTTTTGCGATTCGGCACTGCGTCACTTTAACTGACAATTGCGCGGTCGTGCAAATTGCGCGGTCGTCCCAAACAAAATTGGTGTCCTTTTTTTCCCACAAATAGAGCTTTCTTCTGGTGGTATTTGATCACCTCTGCGGTTTTTATTTTTTGCGCTATAAACAAAAATACAGCAACAATTTGGCAGAAAAAACAATGGGCCAGATTCAGAAAGATGCGCGGATCTTTCTGCTGGCGTAACGTATCCCCGATACATTACGCCGCTGTAAATATTTGCGCTAGTTCTGTATTCAGAAAGAACTTGCGCACTTGTTTACGGCGGCGTAACGTATGTGTTGCGGCGTAAGTCCGCGCAATTCAAATTTTTGAAGTGGGGGCGTGATTCATGTAAATGAATCATGACCCCACGTAATTGACGTTTTTTTGGACGGCGCATGCGCCGTTGGTGGACGTTCCCAGTGCGCATGCGCAAAATCACGTCGCTTTTTGTCAATGTAAACGACGTGAACGTTACTAACGTCGAGCCCTATTCCCGAACGATTTACGCAAACGACGTAACCGACGTACAATTCGACGCTGTCCCGACGTCCACACTTAACATTGGCTACGCCTCCTATAGCAGGGGTAACCTTACGCCGCTCTAACGCTAGCGCAAACAACGTAAACTACGATGCGCCGCCGCAAGTACGTTCGGGAATTGGCGTAAATAGCTAATTTGCATATTTTACGCAAAAAACGCCGTAAGCGCCACCTAGCGGCCAGCGTAAATATGCAACTAAGATACGACAGTGTAAGTGACTTACGCCGCTCGTATCTTAGGAGAAAGCCGGCGTATCTTGTTTTCTGAATACAGAAAAAAAATATGACAGCTATTCTTAGTATTTACGCTGACGGGGTAGCCTCTGGCAGGGGGGGACTGTCTGGTTGGGGGGTCAGGTCATCACATATGTCAATCTCCAGGCCCTTTCTCATGGCAAAGTTGTGCAGCATGCAACATGCACCGATGATCTGGCACACAAAGGTAGGGGAATACAACAGGGTATCCCTAGACTTATCCAGGCATCGGAAACGGGACTTCAGGAGACCAAATGTGCGCTCCACCACTGCACGGGTGCGTATGTGTGCATCATTGTATTTTCCCTCTCCTTTGGTTTGGGGATTCCGGAATGGAGTCATGAGATGGGGCCCAAGTACATATGCAGAGTCACCTGGAAGGGAAAAGACAGGAGGATGTTAGTCGTGCATGTGCCCCTCGTGATGTCTGCATCATGGGGTCGGACAGTCATGCCTGACTCCCATATCACTCACCAACCAACCAGCTGTCCTTGTACACGTTCTGTTCGAATTCCGTTGGGATGGGGCTTTGACTGTATATGTAGATGTCGTGGCTGGCCCCTGGGTGTTTGGCACGGACGTGCCATATGAGGCCTTGGGCATCGACTATCACCTGTACATTGATGGAATGCCAATGCTTCCGATTGCGGTACATGTGCTCTGTCTCCTGGGGGGGCTGTAGTGCCACATGTGTGCAATCAATGGCCCCGATAGTGCGTGGGAATCCGGCAATGCTGTAGAAATCCTGCATTGCCTTCTGCCGCAGATGCTCATTGGTGGTTCTGATGATGTGGTGGGACATGCGTCTGAGGATTGCGGGGACAACCTGGTGCACACATCTGCTCATGCTGGTTTGTGAAATCCCAGCCACCACTCCACTTGTACGCTGGAAAGAGCCACTGGCGAGGAAATGCAGTGTTGCCAGTACCTTCACCAGTGGCTGCAGTGCATGTGAGTGGTGTGTCTTGCTGGTAATGTCATCATGCAAGGCTGTGGCTAATTCCAGGATGGCATCAGGGCTGAATCTGAAGATGCGATACACCTCTGATTCCCCCATGCCAAAGACGTTTATACGCGTTCGGTATATCCTCTCCCGTGCCCTCCTCCTTCTACGCGCCTCTGCACACACTAGTAGTGCTATGACCATGCCTGCCCCTGGCATATTGGCATACAAATGTGTTGTCCTGCAAGTGTGGTTGCTCAGCTCGTCCGTAATGGTGCTGTTGTAGTTGTTCTCCAGCTGACTTGAGCACGTCTGGTGCAAAGTTACCCCTGATTTATGAGGAATCGGCGTATCTCCCTCATTTGCATATTTGAATACAAAATCAATGGGCAATGTGCATATCGAGATACGCCAACGTAAGTTCTTTGAGAATCTGGCCCATAGCGTCTACAAAATAAGCGATAGTTTTATTGCATTTGTATAAAAAAAACAGTTTTTTACTAGTAATGGCGGCAATGAGCATGTTTTATTGTGGCTGCAACATTATGGCGGACACATCAGACACTTTTGACCAATTTTTGGGACCATTGTCATTTTCACAGTGAGCAGTGCTATAAAAATGCACTGATTACTGTGAAAATGACACTGGCAGTGAATGGGTTAACCACTAGGTGGCACTGTAGGGGTTATGTGTGCCCTAGTGAGTGATTCTTACTGTAGGGGGGATGGGCTGTGTTTGACAAGACAGTGATCACCACTTCCAATTACAGGAAGCAGTGATCACTGTCATTGTCACTAGGCCGAGTGGGGAGATGCTTGTTTACATTAGCATCTCCCCGGTCTTCCTCATCACGAGACGATCGCAGGTATCCCTGCGGCGATTGAGTCCGTGGGACCCGCGGTCAGGCTCACGGAGCTTGCGGTGGGCGTGTGTCCACAAACCGCAATCTTAAAGGGGACATGTATATATACGTCCTTCTGTCTGTCCGTGCCATGCTGTCAACGTATTTAGTCGTGCGCTGGTCGGCAAGCAGTTAAATGGGGCAAAGTTACTAATAACTAGATTATGGAAACCGACTAAAAACTCTACTTGATTGGAAGAGAAAAGTTAATTTAATAATGGAGGCTAAAAGATGGATACATATGGTTAAAAATAGAAAGGACAAGTTCAGGGAAATTTGGACAGAATGGGAACAATGCTCAGTAGAGATTGAATGATTTGGAGAGCTGAAAGGATTTGAGGTAAAATGTCCATGAGAGAGAAATAAAATGGGGGGGGTCCCCTCTTTTTTTTACCTCTTTGCCTACTGTTCTCTTTGCCCCTCCTAGCCCCTCCCACTTACACAGGTAAGGGAGGTCACTTATGCCCTGTACACACAATGGGCCAGATTCTCAGAGGCGTTACGACGGAGTATCTCAGATACCCCGTCGTAACGCCTTTTTTTTGTCCTCGTATCTATGCGCGTGATGCTTAGCATCACTTTTGCATAGATACGCTTCTACATCCGACAAGTGTAAAAGCATTACACTTTCGGATCGTAGGTGTAATGACAACTCCGGCCACTAGGTGGCCTTTACGTTGTTTTTTCATTTGCATATGCAAATGAAGTAGTACGCCGATTCTCGATCGCTTTTACGCCGCCCCGTCGTCGCGTACGTCGTTTTCGTTCGCGTAAGGTTACCTCAGCTTCTATGTGGAGTAACCTTACGAGGTCCCGTCGGATGCCGTCGTGTCCCGTCGGATGCCATGTTAAGTATGGCCTCGGGACCGCGTCGTGTTGTGCGTCGTTTACGTCGTTTGCGTACGTCGATTCTCAATGGGGCTGGCGTACGCTGCGATTACGTCGTTTACATTGAGAAAATGTGACGTCCTTTGGAGCATGCGCACTGGGCTTTTTCCCCGGCCGGCGCATGCGCAGTTCGTTCGACGCGGGGGCACGCTTAATTTAAATACAAGCTGCCCCATTTGAATTGCGCGGGTTTACGCTTGGCGATTTACGAGACGCCAACGCAAACTACGGAGCAAGTGCTTTGAGAATAAAGCACTTGCTCTAGTACGCAGCGGCGGCGTAGTGTAAATGGCTTACGCTACGCCGCCGAATATATATGAGAATCTGGCCCATAGGGTTAGTCTGATGAAAACGGTCCATCAGACCGTTTTCATCAGACTAACCTATTGTGTGTACGCAGCAGTACACAGGTAAGGGAGGTAAAAGAGGAAGCATTCAGGGTTTCCCCCCCCCCCCCCTTTTTTTTTTTTTGGCACGTTAAAGTTGAGGTCCACTCTAAAAACAAAAAATGCACCAAAATCCTGGAAAAAAAAAAAAAATGTTTATTTTTTTTTACTTACCAGAAATAGCGGTTGCTATGCAGATGTTCCTAATCTGCCTCTTGCCATACCGCAGCAGGTCTTCTTCCTCTTCCTTCCCGCATTGTCTTCTTAATAATGGGGCGCGCTGCCTTCTGGGAACTGTGTGTATCCCAGAAAGCAGCAGCCCATTCACAAAAGCGCAGCGAGACTCGCACATGCGCAGTAGGAAACGGGCAGTGAAGCCCAATTCTACCTTTTTACCTGCCTGGCCATCCTCGTTTGGGCCCTGCCCCAACTCCAGCTAAGCAGGTAAAAAATCTGGTTATAATTTTTGATGCTGAACTAAGCGTCGTACCTCACGCAAAATATTGCATAAAATCAGCCAACTATCATCTGCAATTATTACGGAAAATTAAGAACCTTTTCACTCAGAACAACCGTATGATCTTAGTTCATGGACTTATCCACACTAGGCTAGATTGTTCTAACGTGTTCTTTCTAAACAGTTGCAGATCACACAGAACTATGCGGCAAGACTAGTCACAAACTGCTCAAGGCTCTCTGTCTGGTGTTTCGGGCCTATTGGCAACTAGGCCTGATGTACTTATCGAACATGACACAACACTACTGTCCACCCAGAGAGCTTTGTTCAACTGACGCCCTATTAGCGATTATTCAACCTAGTCGCTCAGCTTCAAAGGATGGCCGCCGGCTCCAAACACTGGGGAATTCTCTTTGGAACCAGCTCCCTCATCAGCACCGAGCATCCTGCTCCTTGATGGCCTTCCGTAAAGGCTTGAAAACACTGCTTTTTTCACAAGCCTACGGATAGAGACTTGGTCATTCAAGCTCTTAGCAGGACGCTGCCTTAATCCCAGGCTGCGGTCCATGGTCAGGGAGTAGGGATAGGCTCCTTGTGTCCTGCCCCCTCCCCTCCCCTCTTTTTATATTTCTGTTTACTTCTTGCTTGTTCACCTCTTTCACTTAGATGTCCTAGTCTCTTCTCTTAGCTCCTGGGAATTGGATACCCCCAGCTTGTTGATAAGCGCTTAGACGCAAGTTTCACAACTCGTATTTCGGCGATCTATAAGCATTTATTCCAATCCAATCCAATCCTCAAGGCTCTACTGCCTGTTTCCCTCAGTAAGGATGGCAGCGCCGGGAGCTGCCAGGATGGAGCAATCAGCC
Source organism: Rana kukunoris (assembly GCA_029574335.1). Lineage (NCBI taxonomy): Eukaryota > Metazoa > Chordata > Amphibia > Anura > Ranidae > Rana > Rana kukunoris. Next base: position 196,329,857 of record CM056049.1, read on the forward strand.
TAGGGGGGGGGGGGGGGCGACATCGTGGGTGCCTAGGACAGGTAAGTGTCCATATTAACCACTTCCATACCAGGCACTTACGCACCTTCCCGCCCAAGCCAATTTTCAGCTTTCAGCACTGTCGCAATTTGAATGACAATTGCGCGGTCATGCTACACTGCACCCAAACAAAATTGGCGTCCTTTTTTCCCCACAAATAGAGCTTTCTTTTGGTGGTATTTGATCACCTCTGCGGTTTTTTTTTTTTGTGCAACAACTAAAAATAGAGCGAAGATTTTGAAAAAAAAATAAAGTTTTTATTTTTTTCTGTTAATTTTTTTGTAAATGAGTATGTTTTCTCTTTCAATTATGGGCACTGATATGGTGGCACTGATGGGCACCGATGAGGTGGCACTGATGGGCACCGATGAGGTAGTTCTGATGGGCACCGATTAGGTAGCACTGATGGGCACTGATAGGCGGCGCTGGTATTGGGCACTGATGGGCACTCATGGGCGGCACTGATGGGCACTCATGGGCGGCACTGATGGGCACTCATAGGCAGCACTGGGCACTCATAGGCAGCACAGATGGGCACTCATAGGCGGCACAGGTGGGCACTCATAGGCGGCACAGGTGGGCACTGATAGGCGGCACAGGTGGGCACTGATGGGCGGCACAGGTGGGCACTGATAGGCGGCACAGGTGGGCACTGATAGGTGGCACAGGTGGGCACTGGTAGGTGGGCACTGGGCATGGATTGGCACTGTGGGGTGGCACTGACAGACACTGGGGTGGCACTGATGATCACTGAGGGGTGGCACTGATGGATCAATGTTGCCAATCAGTGCCCATGTGTGGGCACTGATTGGCATCATTTTTTTTTACTGCCACCCCTTTTTTTTTTTGTCTTTTTTTTTTTTTGTCATTTTTTTTTTTTTTGTCATTTTTTTGTGTCTTTTATTTGTATTTTTTTTATTGTCCTGGTGGTCTAGTGTGGCGATCCGAGGGGGGGCTGCGCTGATAAACAATCAGCGCGAACCCCCCCTGTCAGGAGAGCCGCTGATCGGCTCTCCTCTACATGCGTCTGTCAGACGCGAGTGAGGAAGAGCCGTCGGCGGCTCTTCCTGTTTACATCGTGATCAGCCGTGATTGGACACGGCTGATCACGTGGTAACGAGGCTCCGCCGGAGACTCGTTACCGAGATCGGAGGTGCAGGGTGTCAGACTGACACCCCGCATCACCGATCGCCGCGCTGCGCGCCCGCACGGGCGCGTGCGGCATGAAATCGTGCTAGACGTTTGAGAACGTCTAGTCACGATTTCATAACCACTTCCCTGCCGTAAATCGGCTATTGGCCGGGCGGGAAGTGGTTAAAGTGTTTGTAGCTGCTAACTTTAAAAAAAAAAAATTACGGGTGGACTTGGAAATAGGGAAGGGGAGGTGGGGAAATGGGGGGGGGGGTAGGTTATATAGATATAGAAGCCTCTTAAACAATGCTTTTAGGGTTTTCCCGTTTATTTTTTGTGTTTGTTGCTGAATATTGATTTTTTTTTTATTAAATTAATGGTGTGGAAAGGGTGTAAGAGAAGGGTCTTTTCTTTTTTTTCTCCGTGGGTGAGACACAAGGAATTTGAGGGGGAGAGGGACGAGGGGAATGGAGAGAACCCTTTTTTTTAGGGGGGGAGGGGATATAGGATATTGATAAGGATGTTTATGAGCTGCCCTGACAGATCCACAGATTTGACAAGTTCTCTTTATTTATTTATTTGGGGGGGGGTGTATGTGGTGCATAGTAATGGGTGTACTAAGCTCACAGTAGTAGTTCACTAATAGTTCTTGGTTCTACTCACTGTGTGAGGAGAAGCCGGGAACAGTGAGAAACCACTGTCTGTTTACAGTTGTGACTGGCTATCATTGGACATAGCCGATCACATAGTATAAAGCCAATTTCATTGGCTGTTTACCCTGATCGAGGATGAGCTGTGTCCTGGTGAATAACTAGTTTGTTTGGACCAAGGTGCCACCACTACACAATGCTGGGTTCTGACTGCAATACAGACTCTCGTCCCTTGTAGTGAAAGAAATCATTCATTTGGACCACCTTGAGATCAACTTTAATCTATTAGGGTACCATCATGGCCAAAACTGTCATGCAAAACTTCTAAGGTGGTCAGCTTCTGGATTTGAGTCTGAACATGGAAGTGGGAAGTCAGGAGTTTTGTTATGTGAAAAAAATCTTCTGGACTGAGCAGTATCTAGAAAACCTGGATATCGCAAGTGGTGGGTCGGTTCCAGTGCCGACATACAGAGGTTCGAAAACCAACTGAACCTCACAGCTCCCGATTCTCGCTCTGTAACGAGGAGTGATCGCGCCTGCCGAGCATGTACTTCGGCACCAGGGGTGAGCAGGGGGCGCGCGCGTGCCCCTAGTGGCTGAAATGTGAAATCATGTTATATTACGTGATTTTGCGCAGCCGAGCTGACCTGCCGCCGTAGGCTAGTGGTTAAAACATGTAACCAGTAAAAAAAAAAAAAAAAATTAAAGCTTCGCCCATGAGGATTTTTAAATGCCGAAGTTTGGTGCCATTCCACGAGCGTGTGCAATTTTGAAGGGTGACATGTTAGGTATCTATTTACTCAGCATAACATCATCTTTCACATTATGCAAAAAAATTGGGCTAACGTTAATGTTTTGTTATTTTTTCATTCATGAAACCGTTCTTTTCTCCCCGAAAAAAAGGCGTTTGAAAAATGATTGCGCTAAAATACCATACGAGATAAAAGGTTGCAATAACCACCATTTTATTCCCTAGGGTGTCTGCTAAAAAAACATATATAGTGTTTGGGGGTTCTTTCTAGCAAAACAAATATGATTTTTGCATGTAGGAGAGCAGTGCCAGAATATGCCCGTTAAGGAAGTGGTTAACTCATACACATCTGTGATGACAGTGACAGGTTTCCTTTAATATCTGTATTGGCAGGTAGATTGAGATCATATACTATTATAATTTCATAATCCCAATCACTTCAATAACTCTATTTGAACACAGGTATGCCACATTGACATGTTTTGAAGCAAGTGTGAACTAGCCCTTAATGTATGTTGAAGACGAAGCAAATGTAAATGAGCCCTTAGAGCAGGGGTGTCAAACTCAAATTTATGGGGGGCCGCAACAGCGGCATGGATGATTTGAAAGGACCGGTTGTATCCGTAGAGCTATGTATCTACTCTTTAATATTCCAGTGCTGTGAAGGGCAGGTGCAGACCAGCACCGAGATCAATCACACTCCTGTAGCAGATGATGCAAGTCCAAAAAGGAGGGTCACACAACGATGGTATCATCCACAAGAAACGGTATTGGAGACTGCTCGGATCAAACACTATCAGAAATCAAGAGTATGCTATGTACAGAGTGAAGAATTCAGGAATGTGCTATGTACAGAGTGACAGGTTTAATAGTGCGTAACATACAGGGTGCAGGAGTGCATTACGCACAGGGTGCAACATGTCATTCTCACCCCTCCTCCTAGGTTCTAACCTCTGCACCTACCACTCCCCCTAACATCTGTACTCTCCTCTACCTTACCCAGCTCTGGTACCTCCCTGTATAGCAAGTCCTCAAAAAGCCTGCCCACAGGATGGTAAAAAAAATAAAACATTGCAGACCAAGCTGACAGGAACTTCCAATGCTGACAGCAATTCTGGGCTGCCAACAAATGCGTTTAGCGCAGCAGCACTGCTGGAGGGACTGAGCAGAAGAGCAGGAAATGTTTACTCTAGTCCCCTAGGAGACGGGCGGCCGCGTATTTGCTCACACAAAGCTGGTGCCGTGTGGGACTAAGTCATGGGTCTTCAAACTACGGCCCTCCAGGTGTTCAGGAACTACAATTCCCATCATGCCTAGTCATGTCTGTGAATGTCAGAGTTTTACAATGCCTCATGGGAAGTGTAGTTCCGCCACAGCTGGAGGGCCGTAGTTTGAGGATCCCTGGACTAAGTAGAAGGATGTTTAACCACTTGACCACTGGGCACTTAAACCCCCTTCCTAACCAGACCAATTTTCAGCTTTCGGTGCTCTCACAATTTGAATGACAATTACTCAGTCATACAACATTGTACCCATTTGAAATTTGTGTCCTTTTTTTCACACAAATAGAGCTTTCTTTTGGTGGTATTTGATCACCTCTGGGTTTTTTATTTTTTGCGCTATAAAAGAAAAACGACTGAAAATTCTGTAAAAAAAAAAAAAAACTTGTTTCTGTCATATTAGCGGGTTATTTCTCACACACAGCATATGCATACCACAAATTACACCCCAAAACACATTCTGCTATTCCTCCCGAGTATGGCGATACCCCATGTGTGAGACTTTTACACAGCGTGGCCACATACAGAGGCCCAACATGCAGGGAGCACCTTCAGGCGTTCTGGAACTCCCAGGCCAATTCTGACATTTCTCTCCTACATGGAAAAATCATCATTTATTTGCTAGAAAATTACATAGAACCCCAAAACATTATGGGCCAGATTCAGGTAGATGAGAGTATCTTTCCTCTGGAGTAACGCTTCTCATTTACGTTACTCTGAAGACCCTTTCAGCGCAATTCCTGTAATTCACATAGCAGTTGCGCGTAAACTTGCGCCAGAGTAACGATAATGCGCTGGCGTAACCCGACGCAAGTGGAAGTGGGTGTGATCATATGTAAATGATGGGCGGAGGCCGGCGCAGAGGCTTACGTTCAGCGCATCATCCACGGAGCATGCGCAGTGAGTGCGGCTCCCCTCGCCCCCTTGTGCGCATGCTCACAACTTCCGTCGGCACCACTTCCTGGGAAACGTCAGCGCAATGCGTTCCGCTGGGCGCTTAAAAGCGCTGGCGGAAACGCCATTCCGGCGCAAAAGTAGTTCCGTTTCCCCCCACCCCAGGGAAGATACTTTTGCTCTGTAATGGCTGCTCCCGCTACCCCCAGAGAGAGGAGGAACCTCAATTTTAATACCCAGGAGGTCTCTGTCATTATCTCGGCTATGGAGACGGAGAATGAATTTCTCCATGGCAAAAAAAGCCGCAAGACCAGCCGGGAGAGGAAGCAGGGCATCCTGGAGTCGATTGCTGCCAGGGTCAATGTCCTGGGCTACTCCACCCGGACTGCTGGGGACATACAAAAGAAAATAAATGACCTGCGGCGCAAGGTGAGGGACAAGGTGGCCTCCATCAGGAGGCATGAGAGGGGCACAGGTGGTGGTCCCCCATGTCCTGTCACCCTGACCGCAGAGGAGGAGGTGGTTGCTCGCTGCCTGGAGAGGGAGCAGGTGGAGGGGGTCGCAGGCTATGACTCCGTGGAGGAAGGCACAAGGACAGGTAAGTGTTTTATAATCCCCTATTTGATGTTTTGCATTTGGGGGGTGGGGGGGGGACATGTGCCAAGTGTGTGGGACCACCAACATGTGTCTGCTTTGTGTCATCCACAGATGACGGAGCTGGGCCATCATCTGTCAGCCTGCATTCCACCCCATCCCCCCCACGCCATCATGTGCCCGAGCCACTGGGTGGTGAAGAGGTTGTGGAGGAGGAGAGTGGCCACACCACACCTGCCGAGGTGGTTGTGGAAGATCCTGCTGTGGCAGAGCAGGACTTTTCATTAGTCTTGTCTGTCTCCTCCCCTTCTCCTGGCCCGTCTGTCGTCCCCTCCCCCATCCTTGGAAGCCCCTCAAGGGCGACACCTTCCACCCGAGGACATCCATCTTCGGGCCCCAGGAAGGCGACCCAGAAGACCAGGGGGGTGTCTGATGGTGTCCAGGACCAGTTGGCGAGGGATCACGCCAGACAGACAGAACAAATGGGGGCCATAGCGGACCACTTGCAGAAAGTGTCTGACAGCCTGGGCTCCGTTGCCAACCTCAGCAACGCAGTGCAGGATGTCAGCTCTAACTGCGCTGCAGTGGTCACCACTTTGGGGGAGGTGCAGGGGGATATCCAGCACCTTACTGCAGCCGTCCAGGCCAACACTGCTGCCATCCATGGGAACAGTGCTGCCATCCGTGAGCAGGGGAGGCTGAGTCGGCGGGCCCAGCATTACCAGATGACCCGTCAGCTCCGGATGCAGGCCCAGACGAACACATACCTTGGACGGATAGCCAGGGCCTTGGAGGGCACGCAGGCCACACCTGCCAGGAGTGGCCCACCTGGGGATCAGCCACCTCCAGATGCCCCCCCACCCCCACCCACTCCATCCAGGCAGCTGCGGAGCCAGAGAGGGGCCCCCAGAAGAAGCCCCCGGCATCCCCGATGAGGCCTTTTTTTTGTTGCTGGTTTTATATTATTATTTTTGACATACTCAGGTCATGAGTTTATTTTATTTTTTTCTCAGGTTATGAGATTATTTTTCTTGTATTGATCAGGATATGATCTTTCTAATTTATTTTTGTACTGCACACGGTCAGGAGTGCAGGGGACAGTGTGAATGGTGTGTGAATGTGAGAGGGTGGCACTCCTGAAAGTAAGGGGTGTCACCCTCGGCCGTGGTGGTGAAGTGAACCCCACGGCTGTATGAATGACGTGTGAAAGGTGTGTGAATGGACAGTGACATCATTGGGGCCTTGACGCGGCGTTACTGCTCCCAACTCCTACATGCTGGACTTGGGCTAATCCAATGCGATGTGCATGTGGTGTGTGTGATCTAGGGACATCAGTGGTGTACACGCGTGCACTGTCTGTGTAATTAATGTTTTGGGTTAGTGTCCAAAGATGCCTACGGCGAGGACCCTCCTGACTGCTCTTCCATCAGCAGACTGGGTGTCCTCTGGCAGGGGGGGACTGTGTGGGTCGGGGGTCAGGTCATCACGTATGTCAATATGCAGGCCTTTTTTCATAGCAAAGTTATGTAGTATGCAACATGCACCGATGATCTGACACACAAAGGTAGGGGAATACAATAGGGCCCCCCCAGACTTATCCAGGCAGCGGAAACGGGACTTCAGGAGCCCAAATGTTTGCTCAACCACTGCACGGGTTTTGATGTGTGCTTCATTGTATTTTCTCTCTCCTCTGGTTTGGGGGTTCCGGAAAGGAGTCATTAGATGGGGTCCCAATGCATATGCAGAGTCACCTGTAAGGTAAAAGACAGGAGAATGTTAGTCATGCATGTGCGATTTCTGTTGTGCATGACGGGAGGGGATAGTCATGCCTGACTCCCATGTCACTCACCAACCAGCCAGCTGTCCCCATACATGTTCTGGTTAAATTCTGCTGGGATGGGGCTCTGACGGTATATGAAACTGTCATGGCTGGACCCGGGGTGTTTGGCACGGACGTGCCATATGAGGCGTTGGGCATCGGCTATCACCTGTACGTTGATGGAATGCCAATGCTTCCGATTGCGGTATATGTGCTCTGTGGCACTGGGGGGCTGTAGGGCCACATGTGTGCAATCAATGGCCCCCACAGTGCGTGGGAATCTGGCAATGTTGTAGAAATCTGTCATTGCCTTCTGCCGCAGCTCCTCAGTGGTGGGTCTGATGAACTGGTTGGACATGCGTCTGAGGATTGCAGGGACAACCTGGTGCACACATCTGCTTATGGAGGATTGTGACATCCCAGCCACCACTCCACTTGTACGCTGGAATGATCCACTTGCAAGGAAATGGAGTGTTGCCAGGACCTTCACCAGTGGCTGCACTGCTTGTGATCGGTGTGTCTTGCTGGTGATGTCATCCTGCAGGGTTGTGGTTAGTTCAAGTATTGCATCAGGGCTGAATCTGAAGAGGCGATACACCTCCTCATCCCCCATGCCAAAGAGGTTCATACGAGTGCGGTATATCCTCTCACGTGCCCGCCTTCTTGGTTCCAGGGGACCCATCAGTAGTTCTAGGACCACGAGTGCCCCTGGCATGTTGGCACACAGAGGTGTTGTCCTTGCAAGTGGGGGTGCTCAGCAAGCTCCTATCGTCGGTAACGCTGCTGTAGCTGCTCTCCTGCTGACCTGTGACCGTCTGGAGTAAAGATAAAGCAGCCTTTTGTAGAAATAACTTTGCGCTGGACGGATCAGATACGCGCGGCGCATGTAGCCAGCGTATGGTGCTAATCCGTTCGTGAATTGGGAAATCTCCCTCATTTGCATATTTGCAGGGGAAATCAATGGGCGCGACTGATGCGCCCAGCGAAAATAAACGCTGACGATACTCTGGCGTCGGAACGTTCCGCCGGTCGCAAATGAGCCGTTATTGGGCGCATCTAGTTTGGTGGGTACGGGCACATAGAAACGTCGGCGCATCAGCACAGTTACGCGGCGCATATCCAAATACTCCAGCGCAAGTGTTCGTGAATCTGGCCCTATATATGCTTTTTTAGCAAAGACCCTAGAGAATACAATGGCGGCCGTTACAACTTTTTATCCCGCATGGTATTTTCGCAGACATTTTTTAAACGCGTGTTTTAAAAAAAAACTGTTTTGTGCTTAAAACAAAACAAAACAGTAAAGTTAGCCCAATTTTTTTTTCATAATGTGAAAGATAAAGTTATGCCGAGTAAATAGATACCCAACATGTCACACTTCAAAATTGCGCACACTCGTGGAATGGCGCCAAACTTCGCTACTTAAAAATCCCCATAGGCGACGCTTTAATTACTTTTACTGGTTTCATGTTTTTAGTTACGGAGGAGGTCTAGGGCCAAAATTATTGCTCCCGCTCTAACGTTCGCAGAGATACCTCACATGTGTATCTTGAACACCGTTTTCATATGTGGGCGGGACTTACGTATGCGTTCGCTTCTGCATGCGAGCACACAGGGACAGGGGTGCTTTAAAAAAAAAATAATAATAATTGTTCATTTTACTTTATTTACTTGATTTTGACACTTTTTTCCCCAAAAATACATATTTTTTTATCACTTTTATTCCTATTATAAGGAATGTAAACATCCCTTGTAATAGGAATATAGCATGACAGGTCCTCTTTACAGTGAGATATGGGGTCAATAAGACCTCACATCTCACCTCTAGGCTGGGAAAAATATATCCTGGCTACGATCGTAGCGGTGAGTCTGTAAAAGCACCAGAGGGGGGCAGGAGGGGGGGACGTATTGCAGAGTATTGGGGTATTGCAGAGTATCGCGCAGGCTATTGGGGTATTGCAGAGTATCGCGCAAGGTATTGCAGAGTATTGGGGTATTGCAAAGTATCGCGCAGGGTATTGGGGTATTGCAGAGTATTGGGGTATTGCAGAGTATCGCGTGGGGTATTGCAGAGTTTTGGGGTATTGCAGAGTATTGCGAGGGGTATTGCAGAGTATCGCGCAGGGTATTGCAGAGTATCGCGCAGGGTATTGCAAAGTATTAGGATATTGCAGAGTATCGGGGTATTGCAGAGTATTGGGGTATTGCAGAGTATTGGGGTATTGCTGAGTATTGGGGTATTTCTGAGTACTGGGGTATTGCTGAGTACTGGGGTATTGCTGATTACTGGGGTATTGCTGAGTACTGGGGTACTGGGGTATTGCACAGTATTGGGGTAGCAGGGATGGCTGAACTGGGATGGATGGCTGGATCTGTGGCTACATTTGTCACAGATCCAGCCACAGCGCTGCTGCTGACACCCCGCTCCCCCCCTCTCCTCGCACACTGTACCGAACGGTACAGAGAGGAGAGGGAGGAACCGGTGTCATCAAATGACGCCGGTTTGTTTACAAGTGATCGCGCCCTCATTCGACGGTGCGATCACGTGGTAAACGGCCTCTATCAGCGGCAATTTACCGTGATCCGTGATGCGCCGGGTCTTCTAGTCCCAGGGGACGCGCAATCGCGGAAGTAACTCGACCGCGCTGTAGCAGTATTTTTGCTATAGCGCGGTCGGCAAGTGGTTAATCTTGTCTGGGAGATGGGCAGTGGGAAAAACAGACGGACAACAGATGCTACGCGGGCCATATGACAAGGCCTGGCAGGCTGGATTCAGCCAGCAGGGCCTTGTGTTTGCCACCTGTGCCTTAGAGTGTCAAGCCAAAAACAAATCTTTTCATAGCATTCATGCATACGGTACAACAAGCCTGTCAGACTTTACATGCATATTTCACTAGCAGCTGTTCTAGCCACTAGCAATAATCAGTTATTTCCTGGCAGGGGCAGTTTCCCCCACCTAGAGAACACAATGGATCCACAGGAGGGATTCCCCCATCAACCCTAACTGGGTTGATGGGGGGGGGGGAATATAATTTTTTCTGCAGGGGATACCTGAAATCTGACTTCTGAGAAAATCAGCGAGTCAATCACACAAGCAAGAAATTATGTTTCTGGGGAGCGGTCAGTACACATTCTGTGTACAGAACAACTCCAGGTAGCCATACTGCTTTGCATTTATAGAAAATTACAGTGGCTGCATATTAAAAAGGAAAGGTAATTTCCAATAACATTCAATTACAAATAGGACTTGTATACGCTATATTATTTTTTTCTTTCATTTCTATTTTTTTTCCCCATTAAAGTGAAGTTACCCTTTAAGTGAACAGCCTCTACTTTAAAACCTCAGGCCCCGTACACACGACCTAGCTTCTCGGCAGAATCCAGCGAGAAGCTCGCTGGGAGACATATTCTGCCGAGGTTCTCGATTGTGTGTACACTTCCGATGAGCGTCCCGTCGGGAAGCTCGTCGAGCCAAAAAAGAGAGCACGCTCTCTTTTTTCTCGTTGTTCAATGAGGACTTTGGCTTGACGAGCTTTTCCGACCGCTCATCGGGAACCTCGTCAGGCGGAACGATGGGTTTAGCCCGACGAGATTCTCGGACGTGTGTACGCGGCCTCAGTTTTAAACTCTAACCCCACATTTATTGCCTTTTAGTTTGTCTGTGCCAGCTTGGCTCAAACAAAAGATTAACTTTGCCAACAGGTACGATTGTTGCAAGCACTATATGTAGCCTCAGTTCCATACAGTATACAGCATTGTGTGCCTGGGAGAGGGACCTTCCAGTCCTGGAACAAAATAGAATGGGGCCGAGCACAGTTCAGCCATTCAGGGAAGGTTTTGTATTTTATGAATGAATACAAAGCTTCCTCTGATTGGCACAGGCAGATGATCTCTGCCATCATTCGTAGAATACAAAGCTTCCCCTGAATGACTGAGCAGCACTCAGTTGTTCAAGGAATAGGATGAGAAGTCTGTACCACTGCCAGCACACAGCGCTGTATAAGATACGTAGCTGAGGCTACATACAGTTACTACAGCCCACCCAGCATACACCTGTTAGTGCAGTAAATAGTAAGTTTGGATCAGCTTGGCTCAAATTATTTAAAGGGACTGACGTTTAAATCTTCAGTGACAGCCTGCTGTGCAAGGCTAGAAAGAAAACTTTCACACTGACCCTTTGTTATAGAATCTTCAGTCATACCAGCAAGTGATTTTGCAAGAGTCCATATGCCAGATTATAAAATAGGATTTGGGGCTCGGCTCACACTGCCACGACTTCAGGGAATGGCATAGTGCTATGGGTTCACTGTGCCCCTGTAGCTTGAGGCTGGGTTCACACCTATGCGAATTGGATGGCAGGAAAATGTGACCAGCTCTCTATGGAGGTGGTTCACATGTCTCCGGGGGCGGCTGCAGAGTACACTGCACAGAAACATGCATTTTTGCCTCAGTTTCAGGGCCAAATTCAGGCAAAGATTCTGCCCTGATTCGTCCCTGAAATGGAGAACAGGGACAGACAGCGTTGCTGTGCGATCCGTGGCTGGATTACGTGTGAACCGAGCCTTAAGGTGGGATGGGCCCCTTCCAGGCCACTTGTCCTCACTTATCCATAAAAATGCATGTTGTGCACCCATTGTGGAGACCCAGAAGTCAGGGTTAGGAACTACAGAAAACAGGGTGCCTTGACAGGGCCTGTAGCTTACGCATGCATTTACAAATGTGTGCAGACTAAACCCGTTAACACATTTTGTTGGACAGTTTGATTTGGTTTGTCGCTGGCTGGCAAGTTAGTTTGAGCTTGGAAATCTCCTTGTATTTGTTTGACATACGTCGCCCCTCCAGCGCTACTTGCTAAAATAGACCAGTTATAGGTGGTGCAGTGACCATGTTTGTATTTTGGTTGACTTCAGAGACTGCCTGTGTAATCTTTCTTTCATGTCGGATCCAAATCAATCTTCTGGCATGCATCAGTGAGGCACAATGACACCAACCAGAGGATAATGTCTGCAATTGTGTAGCTGCCTTTTATATACAAGTGGTGCAGGGTCATCTAAGCAGACTGTCCATCAATACTTGCTTTAACCACTTCAATACCGGGCCTATTTTGGCACTTCTCTCCTACATGCATAAATCATAATTTTTTTGTTAGAAAATTACTCAGAACCCCCAAACACTATAAATGTTTTTTTAGCAGACACCCCCTAGGGAATAAAATGCCGACCATTGCAACTTTTTATCTCGCACAGTATTTGCGCAATCATTTTTCAAACGACTTTTTCGGGGGAAAAAAACAGTTTTGTGAATTAAAAAATAACAAAACAGTAAAGTTAGCCCAATTTTTTTGTATAATGTGGAAGATGAAGTTACGCCGAGTAAATAGATACCCAACATGTCACGCTTTAACCACTTCCCTACCGCCTTACGACTTTTTAGGACGGCACTTTAAAGATGGATATCTCGGTAACGGCAGCAGCTGCTGCCACAACCGAGGTATCCATCTTAAGTACTAACGATCCTGTAAAAGATAACGGCGGTCTCCGTTATCGGCGGCGGGAGAGGGCCCCCCCCCTCCCGCCGCTCTCCCGCGCCCTCCGCCGCTTACTGGAGCCGTCGGTAGCGGCGGAGGCGATCGGGTCCGCTCGTCTGCTCAGTGGGGATGCGAGTGAGGGAAAAATTTCCCTCGCCCATCCCCATACCTCTGCTGGGCGGAAGTGACGTCAAAACGTCAGTCCTGCCCAGCGTCTTAAAGAAACATTTTTTTCTGTGATTTGAAAAAATTACTTTTTTTTTTTTGTTCTTTTTTTTTTCTTTTAAGTCTAAATATGAGATCTGAGGTCATGCTTTTTTCTATTACAAGGGATGTTTACATTTCTTGTAATAGGAATAAAAGTGATAATTTTTTTTTTATTTCAGTGTAAAAAATTATAAACTAAATAAAAATAAAGAAAACAAAAAATGTTTTTTTTAAAGTGCCCCATCCCGATGAGTTTGCGCGCAGAAGCAAACGCATACGTGAGTAGCGCCTGCATATGAAAACGGTGTCCAAACCACACAAGTGAGGTATCACCGCGATCGTTAGAGCAAGAGCAATAATTCTAGCCCTAGACCTCCTCTGTATCTCAAAAAATGCAACCTGTAGAATTTTTTAAACGTCGCCTATCAAGATTTTTAAGGGTAAAAGTTTGACACCATGCCACGAGCGGGCACAATTTGTAAGCGTGACATGTTGGGTATCATTTTACTCGGCGTAACATTATCTTTCACAATAAATAAAAAAATTGGGCCAAATTTATTGCTGTCTTATTTTTTAATTAAAAAAAGTGAATTTTTTCCAAAAAAAGTGCGCTTGTAGGACCGCTGCGCAAATATGGTGTGACATAAAGTATTGCAATGATCGCCTTTTATTCTCTAGGGTGTTAGAAAAAAATATATAGGGGGGCGTGGTCTAGCCGAGCTCAAGTATGGCAGCTTGAACGGAAAGCTCCCGCCGCCACGGACAAAGCTCTGAACACATAGGCGCCGGTAAGAGGACCGATCATCCCATATTGGCCACTTGACATCCCATAACCCCAGGGAATCTGTTGATACCATTTTTACCCGAAACGGAAGACTCTTGGGGCAATCACCAATACTTGATCTGTTTAGCCCTATACCGCAATGGCGGAATCACAGAATCTCCCCCTTGGGAACAACGGAGCTCATTTACTGGGAATTAATCAAATTCCCACATACGGTGATCGAGTACCGGCAACCAAGAGCGAGGTACAACGTAATCTAAACCTGGATGATTTAAACTTGGTTGCGGCAGACATAAAAACCACGCTAACAGCTGTCATTACAGAACTAAGTGTGGAGATCCGTGCAGTTACAGCGCGAGTACAAGAGATGGAATTACATACTGCGCAACAAGGAGCAGCGCTGCGTCATGTAAATTCTAAAGTTAATGCCAATACCCTACACCTTAGGGAATTGAATCGCCAAGTAGAGGAATTGGAAAATCGCAGCAGGAGGCATAATGTGAGAGTGAGGGGACTCCCAGAATCGGTGGAGGCAGATCAAATTACTCCAATAATAACTGGAATTTTTAACAACTTATTAGGACGTCCTCCGCTGACTACCATCAAAATGGAGCGCATCCATAGAGCGCTTCGACCGAGAGGCAAACCATCTGATCCCCCCAGAGACATAATCTGTCACATAGATGATTTCTTACTTAAGGAAAACATACTCAGAAATGCTAGACTAAGAGCTAAATACGTGTATGAAGGAAACATCATCTCCTTTTATCAAGACTTGTCTCATATTACCCTGCAGAATAGGAGGGATGTGAAACCACTCCTAGACAAATTGCGTGACAAGGGGATCATATACAAATGGAAATTCCCATTCGGTCTACAAGCCAATAATCAAGGTCACATTGCGGTTCTGAGAGTGCCGGAGGACCTACGGTCATTCTGCAAAACGATGGACATAGAGTATATGGATTTGCCAAATTGGTATGCAGACTTTAGAGCTAAGACTCCCGCAAAAGATGAAGCTAAAGATGATCTGATGGAAACATCCTCCTCCAGGGTCCGGAGACGACGTTCCCAATCATCGGACGACAGCCAGCCACCCAGCGCAGATTCGGTGAACGATTCTCGAGCTACAACTACACCTAAGCCCAGGAGGGCAAGGAAAGAATATTAATAGTTTGAATTGTTTTGTTTTACTTAAGCCTAGAACTGTTTTCTATTCTCCCTTTTCTCCCAATTTTCACATTAATTCTAGGTTTAATATCTGAAGGGTTATTGAAAAGTAACTTTGTTTATACTGGCAGGGTACTTTTCAAATAATATGTCTTATTTCTTGACATGTTAGGTTTAAAGCGCCCTTTTATATCCACATTTTCTAGACTACTAGTTATACCAGTCTTGTGCATTATTTTCCTTTAGTGAACCCAATTTGCATTATAGCAGTGATTTCCCTGCATTGGCAATGTGTTTGTTTACACACAAGCTGGTGGTCGGCATGACTACCAGTTCTGTGATAATCAAACTGAGTGAGATGACCTAAACGTATACGCATCACTCGTGGTTCTTGTTCAATATATGTTTATCTATTTTTCAGTAGGGTGAATGGTTAAACTTTTGTAATATATATGTCTTATCTCTTGACATATTAGGCTTAAAACACCCTTTTATGTCCACACTTTCTGGACTACTAACTATACCAGTCTTATGCATTATTTTCCTTTAGTGAACCCAATTTGCATTATAGCTGTGATTTCCCTGCATTGGCAATGTGTTTGTTTACACACAAGCTGGTAGTCGGCATGACTACCAGTTCTGTGATAATCAAACTGAGTGAGATGACCTAAACATACACGCATCACTCGTGGTTCTTGTTCAATATATGTTTATCTATTTTTCAGCAGGGTGAATGATTAAACTTTTATAATATATATGTCTTATCTCTTGACATATTAGGTTTAAAACACCCTTTTATGTCCACACTTTCTGGACTACTTACTATACCAGTCTTATGCATTATTTTCCTTTAGTGAACCCAATTTATATTATAGCTATGAACTCCCTGCATTGGCAATGTGTTTGTTTACACACAAGCTGGTGATCGGCATGACTACCAGTTATGTGATAATCAAACTGAGTGAGATGACATGTACATGTACGCAACACTTGTGGTTCTTGTTCAATATATGTTTATCTATTTTTTAGTAGGATGAATGGCTAACTTTTGTAATATACATGTGCCTCTTACAGTATATATTTATTATATACACAGTTGTGGCGGCGGGTAGTGATTTAGTTCTGTTGTTGATTTTGGACTTAGATTTCAACCCCCAAGTAGCAACTATCTTTGCCTATCTCACCTTTTAGGTATAGGGCATAGAGACATTGTTACATATTATATTTTGGTTTCTATCCTCCTTCAGGAGGATTCGAAGATACAGTAGATTATCTCTTTTTATTATCTCATTTTTGTTATTTCCCCCCCCCCCCTTTTTTTATTTTTTTTTTTTTTTTTTTTTTTTTTTTTTCCCCTTCTTCCAGATCTGATTATTCAATTCTATTCTATTTACTGAAATGTCCTTTTCCGCTAATAATATGAATGCTGCGAAAAGGAAGATCAAATTATACTCCTTGAACACCAAAGGGCTCAATATACCAGAAAAAAGGTCAAAACTTCTGCTACTTCTAAAGAAATCGGGCTCAGACATAATTTTCCTACAAGAAACACACTTTAAGACTGATAACTATACCATCTTTACCGATAAATACTTTCCCCACATCTTACATGCCACTAACTCCGATTCCAAGAGCAAAGGGGTTTCTATTTTGATATCTAAACACTGTCCCATACAAATTTTGGATACTAAGGTTGATAGGGAGGGTAGATTCTTGTTCATAAAAGGTACACTATACAACCAATCGGTAACCCTGGCTAACATATACGCCCCAAATAGACTTCACGCCCCGTTCTTTACAGACATAATAGAATCACTAGAACTCTTTGCTTCGGGTCTAGTGATACTAGGTGGAGACTTTAATTTAACAATGAACCCCCTTTTAGACACCTCATCGGGCTCCTCCAAGACCCCATACAGAACATTGAATTTAATTAAAAAATTGCTACACCGTCTATCGTTACATGACTCCTGGCGCACCATGAACCCCTCTTCTAAAGACTATACCTTCTACTCCCCCCCACATAATTCCTACTCTAGGTTAGACTATTTTTATATCTCGCAAAACGGCCTGGAATTACTAAACAACACTTCTATTGATCCCATGATCCTATCCGATCATAATCCCATTACGATGTGTTTGTCCATTGAAGACAAACCCCTTTCCCGGAAACCTTGGAGACTAGATAATTCATTATTAAATGACAAAAACACAATCCGAAAATTGGATTCTGCAATTTCTTATTACTTCAAGGAAAACTCAACGTCTGACGTGCATCCTCCCACATTATGGCTAGCCCACAAATGTGTGTTAAGAGGCGAGCTGATTTCCTTGTTGGCAAAAAGGAATAAAGATAGGCGGGAACGTATAAAACTACTTACTGACCGAATAGAGATGTTAGAAAGGAGTCATAAAAGCTCACTCGCATCAGATGTACTAGCTGAATTAACTACTGCCAGGAATGAATTACTTCAAATATTGGGGGAAAAAATTAAACGTAACAAAGTTTACTCGCAGAAATTCTTTTATGAATTTGGTAACAAAACGGGCAAACTTCTAGCTAACTCCCTGAATGCTTCAAACAAAAAATTTGACAACATCCACTCTATCAATGATCCAACAGGTAAAAAATTAACCTGTACTTCTGATATTACCAGACAGTTCCAAAAATTCTACTCTAATTTATATAATTTACGTGACACAACACCGAAATTCGACTCAAGTTCAAGGAAATCCATGATCACTGATTTTCTAAGTTCATACTGTCCCAAACCGATTGACCCAAAGATAGCCAAAGACTTAGATAAGCCCTTGGAAACAGGTGAAGCTCTTGGAGCTCTCAAACAACTTAATATCGGGAAAAGCCCGGGCCCTGACGGTTTCTCGGTTGATTATTTTAAAACCTTTAAAGAACTCCTAATCCCCCATTTTATAAAAGCATTTAATTCGGATCCAACCCAATGGACATCGACCAAAGATCTGCTTGAAGCACATATAGTGATGATCCCAAAACCAAACAAAGACAAAAATCTAGTATCCAACTACAGACCCATTTCACTGCTGAACGTGGATGTAAAGCTGTATGCGAAAATATTAGCGAACCGCCTATTACCCCTCCTGAATAACCTAATCTCTTTGGATCAAGTGGGATTCACTCCTGGGAGAGAGGCCAGAGATAATACCATCAAGGTCCTAAACATTCAAAATTGGTTACTGGTATCGAAGTTCCCGGGATTTGTACTTTCGTTGGACGCAGAGAAAGCCTTCGATAGGATAGCTTGGGATTATATGCACACAGCATTAGGATTTATGGGACTAAACGAACGTATGCTACAATATATCAACCTTCTCTACTCCTCCCCAACAGCAAGGATCAAAATAAATGGCGGCCTGTCGGAGGCTTTCTCTGTGTCCAATGGAACTCGACAGGGATGCCCATTATCACCGATCATTTTCGTTCTAATATTGGAACCCCTCCTATGTAAGCTCCGAGCCAATCAGGACATTGTGGGGATAACCATTGGAGATAAACAATATAAATTAGCTGCATTCGCTGATGATGTGCTATTATTTCTGACTAATCCTATAATTACACTCCCCAATCTGTTAAAAGACTTTTCCATCTTCCAAGACATGTCCAACCTGAAAATTAATTTTGCAAAATCCAGAGCCCTCAATATCTCCCTACCTCCAGACCAGGTTAATCTATGCAAACAGAACTTCCCATTTGTTTGGGAAGATAGAGTATTGTCCTACTTGGGCGTTAATTTGTCCCCCCATTTAGATGACATATACTCTAATAATTTTGTTCCACTATTGAATGTGGTTAGATCCGATTTAACAAGATGGGATAAGGGACTATTCTCATGGTTTGGTCGTGCGAATATAATTAAGATGAACATCCTACCGAGATTTTTATACCTGTTTCAGACACTGCCTATTTGTATCCCCAACTCTTTTTTCACGTCCTTTCGTAAGATTTGTGTAAACTTTATATGGGGTGGGAAACAACCTCGAATTAAATGGGACAAATTGGTGGAACCCAAGCATCTGGGAGGTATCGGACTTCCGGATTTGCGCAAGTACTATTGGGCCTGCCACCTATCCAAGATAATTGACTGGCAAGTGCATGCTCGATCCAAAGATTGGATAGCATTGGAGGAACTTTCCTGTTTTTCGAGTGCACCTATAAGACACCTACCATGGATCAACCCCAAAAAGATCCCTCGTATAACTAAAACACATCCCATGGTAGGAGCGTCCCTGAAGATATTCAGGAATTTATGTAAGACGAAGAAGGTGTCTTCCATGTATGGACCAGTTACCCCAATCACAATAAATCCTGAAATTTATCTTCCTGACAGTAACACATCGACATCCGATACTCCTCCAGTAATGTTATATAGAGCTACAGATTTCTTTAAGAATAATATCCTTTTATCTCTTGAATCCTTCCAAACTACTGACCCTAATTGTAAAATCTCCAATATCAATTATGTTAAAATCACTAGATTTCTTGAAAGGCTAGAACCAATGAGTGGATGGTATAGGCCAAAGACACAATTTGAAACAATTTGCCTTAGGGAATCCCCTCAGAGCCACCTCATTTCCTTCACTTATAACCTTCTAAATTCTGACATAGACCCTCAATTGGACAAAACAAACCTTCACTGGGAAAAGGACCTTCAAGTTTCTGTGACGAATGATCAATGGGCGAATGTATTTAAACGATTGCACAAAGGCACATTGAACATCTGTACACAAGAAAACGGATACAAAATCTATTCAAGATGGTACAAGACCCCGTTGGTCATTCACAAATTTAACCCCGACACATCGCCCCTTTGCTGGCGATGTATGATCGCGCCGGGAAGTTTGATACACATTTGGTGGGAATGCAATGTATTGGCTGAATTTTGGATGGGAGTGCATAAATTGATAGTACAAATAACCACTTACTCTCCCGATTTCACGGCGGGACAATACTTATTACACTTGTCTAGCCTCTCTCACTCTGTTTACAAAGACACTATTATAATACACCTCATCAATGCAGCGAGGCTTTGCATACCAGCAAAGTGGAAACAAAATCTCCCACCTACCATTCCGGAATGGATACGTAAGGTAAATCATATTTCCAAAATGGAAGAATTAATTCATCAATCTAGGGACTCTTCAAGATCGTATCTTGATAAATGGTCCTGTTGGACACACTTTGTGAATTCCGCTGATTGTCATGCCTTACTGGAGTCCTGATGGATTGTTCTAGATAAATTGACCTTTATTCTGGACGTTTTTAGTCAGCACATAACATAACGAAATTATAAAATATGCCTATTGATACGTAATATTATTTACTCATTTCAGTAAACAGACAAACCTTTCTCTCCTCTCTCTTATCATTTCCCCTCCCCATTTACTCAAGTTCTGCTTTAAATATATATACTTATTAAAGTTTTTAATATGTCAGTTCATTTAAACTTATGTAAGACAAGAAGTTGGTGTTTCTCAACACAAATGTTTGATGTGTAATGCTTTATTGAAAATGCTTGTACACTAATACTTTGAAAAATTCAATAAACATAATTTAAAAAAAAAAAAAAAAAAAAAAAAAAGAAAAAAATATATAATGTTTGGGGGTTTTAAGTAATTTTCTAGCAAAAAAAAAATGTTTTAGTCTTGTAAACACCAAATCTGAAAATCACCCACGGTAGAGAAGTGGTTAAAATTGCACACATTCATGGAATGGCGCCAAACGTCAGTACTTAAAAATCTCCATAGGCGTCACTTACAAGTTACAAATTTAACCACTTCGATACCGCGTCACGTCCAAAGACGTGAACAACGCAAACCTGAGGCGCCGGGTTGACGTCTTTGGACGTGACTGCCTTTCCCTGCTCCCTGCGCGTCCCCGTGAGCGCGCATCGGCGAAAAACTGTGTTGGCCGTGTCCCTTGGACACAGCCAATCACAGATCGTGCTGAATGGCCAATCGCAGAGGCCATTCAGCACTCGATCCCGCTGTCCAATGAGAGATGATCTCAATTGTAAACAAATGAGATCATCTCTCATCGCCGGCTTTCTCTCCTCACACACAGCGTGTGAGGAGAGAAAGAGTGACAGCAGTGACAGTGAGTTGAAAAAAAAAAAAAGTTAAAGTGTCACCTGCCCCTGCCATCAGTGCCACCTGCCCCTGCCATCTGCCGTCAGTGCAATCTGCCATCAGTGTCACCTGCCAGTGCAATCTACCATCAGTGCCACCTGCCAGTGCAATCTACCATCAGTGCCACCTGCCCGTGCCACCTGCCCGTGCCACCTGCCCGTGCCATCTGCCATCAGTGCCATCTGTCATCAGTGCTATCTGCCTGTGCCATCGGTGCCATCTGCCATCCGTGCCATCTGCCCGTGCCAGCTGCCATTAGTGCTACCTGCAATTAGTGTAATCTGCCATCAGTGTCACCTGCCAGTGCAATCTCCCATCAGTGCCACCTGCCAGTGCAATCTACCATCAGTGCCACCTGCCAGTGCCACCTGCCTGTGTCATCTGCCTGTGCCACCTGCCATCAGTGCCATCTGCCCGTGCCACCTGCCCGTGCCATCTGCCATCAGTACCATCTGTCATCAGTGCTATCTGCCCGTGCCATCTGCCATCCGTGCCATCTGTGCTACCTGCCATTAGTGCTACCTGCCATCAGTGCCATCTGCCATCAGTGCCATCTACCAAAAGTCCGTGCCATTTGCCGTCAGTGCCACCTGTCAGTGTCATCAGTGCCAACAATGGCTAAAAGATCCTTTTTACTTGAGGAGGCATATGAAATTATGGCGGCTGACGAGAGCAACGGGGAGCTCTGCGATTCAGATTCCACTGAAAATTCCGACAATGAATCTGACGTCACCTATGAGCCGATAGTCAGCAGTGGAGAAGAGACATCCTCGGAGGAGGAGGAGGAAGAAGAAGAAGAGGAGGAAGAGGAAGAAGAAGAAGAAGAAGAGGAGGAGGGTCCACCCGCCAGAAGAAGGCGTATTGCTAAGGAGGCAGTGCCATCCACCAGCACCGCTGTGCCATCCACCAGTACCGCAATACCTCAGCAAGCAAGGTCACGTACTAGTGGGGTGTCACCTCAGTCCCAAAGGGTTAGGTCCCATGCCAGCCTTCCCTATTCCCTTCAGAACCCCTTGTGGCTTCCTTCTAATTCAGGAGAAGCCAACATTCCCCCTTTCACTGCCCAGCCAGGAGTCCAGGTGGACACAGAAAATTTTGCCCCGATTAACTTTTTTAATTTAATTTTCACCGACAACATGCTTGCCTCAATTGTTACCCAGTGCAATCTTTATGCAGAACAATTTATTTCCAGTAACCCCACATCCCATTATGCCAGTCCCTTCGAGTGGAGAGCCCTAACAGTGGAAGAGTTTACATTTTTTTTGGGCCTCAGGCGCCGTACACACGGCCGAGGTTCTCGCTGAAAATCAGCGAGAACCTCGCTGGAATGCACATTCCAGCGAGGACCTCGGCCGTGTGTACGGTCTCAGCGAGCTTCCCGTCGGGAAGCCCGTCGAGCCGAAATAGAGAGCACGCTCTCTATTTCCTCGACGGCCCGCCTGGAAGAATGGCTGGTTGCCATTCCCGACGGGCGGGTCGCCGAATTCGACGGCCGGGAGAGAACCTCGACGGGCGGAACGATGTGTTCTGCCCGTCGAGGTTCTCTGCCGTGTGTACACGGCCTCATATTCTGTATGGGACTAAACCACAAAAACCAGCTATGTGCCTATTGGTCAAACCGCCCCATCTACCACATGCCCATCTTTTCCTCAAAAATGCCCAGGACCAGATATCAATTGATAATGAGATTCCTACACTACAACGACAATACCCAGTGCCCTCCCCGAAATGACCCAAGTTTTGATAAACTTTATAAAATTCGGCCACTACTTAATTATTTTTCCAAAATTTTCCCCCAGTTGTTTACCCCGGACCAACAAATATGTGTAGACGAATCCTTAGTAAAATTTTCTGGCAGGCTGGGCATAAAACAATTCATTCCCAGTAAAAGGGCCCGCTATGGGGTGAAGCTCTATAAATTATGTGACCGAGCCACAGGTTATACGTATGCCTTCAACGTATACGAAGGAAAGGACAGCCAGCTACACCCCCCTAATTGTCCAGACTACATAGGAACCAGCGGGAAAATTGTTTGGCAACTCCTGAACCCACTCCTGGAGAAAGGATACCACTTATATGTGGACAATTTCTACACAAGTTTGCCCCTGTTCCGAAACCTTTTCCAAAAAAATACCCCAGCATGCGGCACCGTGCGATCGAACCGGAAGGGCTTTCCTCAAAGTCTTGTCATCAAAAAATTAGAAAAAGGGGAGACAGCGAGTTTACGTACAGAGGAAGTTCTGGCTGTGAAATGGAGGGACAAAAGGGATGTGTACGTGCTTTCTACCATCCACAACAACACATTCGTTGAGACCAGAACAAGGAATGGGCTAATCCAGAAACCGAAATGCATTTATGACTACAATAAGTTCATGGGGGGTGTCGATTTGAACGACCAGATGCTGGAACCCTACCTTTCTACAAGAAGATCATACCAGTGGTATAAAAAAGTTTCAATTTATTTGTTCAATTTGGCCGCGTACAATACCTATGTAATATATCGGAAATCCACTCCAAGACCCAAACCCTACCTTTTCTACCTGGAGGAAATCACCACTGCCCTTTTATACCCCAGCAACCCACCAGCATACATTCGATCCGATGTGGTTAGCCGACTCAACGAGCGCCACTTTCCAGATAAACTCCCTCCCAGACCAACAGGCCATAAATGCCAAAAAAGATGCAAGGTGTGCTCCAAAGCAGGATTGAGAAGAGACACCATTTATTATTGTCCTAAATGCCCTTCCCAACCAGCCCTCTGCGTAGTTGGTTGTTTCGCCCGTTACCATACCTCACTAAATTATTAGTCACTTTCTGCCATTTACCTTCACACCCCTTATACCTCTGCTTATGACCCCGGCTTGTTATTTGACCACGATTCTGCCTACCGATTCTGTTTATACCTCTGCCTGATCTGGAACTGACCCTGGACTGTTATTTGACCACGATTATGCCTACCGATTCTGTTTATACCTCTGCCTGATCTGGAACTGACCCTGGACTGTTTGACCATTCTTTTTGCCTGCCTCTTGGACTGATCTTTTACCCTGCCAGTGGACTAGTGGGATTCATAGCACAGGGGTCTCACATATGTGAGGGGCTCCAGAATTTGTTTTTCTGGATGAAGAAAACAATTGTTTTTGTTTTCTCATTCTAGATTAGGGTCTGGTTGCCCGGAGGCTTCAAAGAGATTTGGGTGGGAGAAGCCTCCACCCCTGTCCCCATTCTGTCCTGAACGAGGCCCTACTTCTGCCTGTAGGACCTATGCCATCATGCCTCTGCCTGTTGCATGAACTGACCACCTGCACTAACCCTGACGGGACAGTATCCCTGCCTGGACAATTGTGTATGCCGTTGCTGACCAAGTCCCTGCCTGCTGCCTGGACCAGTGCTATCCTGCTGTGCAGAACTGCGCTACTATTACCAGAGGTAATCTTTTGTTTACGCTTTGCTCAGCATAATGTATTTTGGGGTGTAACTCTTGGTATGTGCATGCTATGTGTCTCTGGAACACCGGACCGTGTTCCTTGCATGTTTGATCTCTGTATGTGGTCAGGCTGTGTAGAAGTCTCACACATGGGGTATCGTTTTACTCAGGAGGAGTAGCAGAATGTATTTTGGGGTGTCATTTTTGCTATCTAAATGCTATGTGTTGGAAATATCTTAGAAACGCACAACTTTGTGTAAAAAAAATGCGTTTTCATTTTTTTTCCACGTGTTCCAAAAACTTCTGGAAAACAATGAACCGTTCAAAAGACTCATCATGCCTCATAGATTATACATTGGGGTGTTAGCTTTCTAAAATGGGGTCATTTTGTGGGTAATTTCATTATCCTGGTGTTCCAGGGCCTTCAAAAGTGTAATAGGTATTCAACTAGTTAGATGTGCAATTTATGCTCCTAAAACCCCGGATGGCGCTTCCTGCATGTTGGGCCTCCGTATGTGGCCAGGCAGTGAAAAAGTCTCACACATGGGGTATCGTTTTACTCAGGAGGAGTAGCAGAATGTATTTTGGGGTGTCATTTTTGCTATCTAAATGCTATGTGTTGGAAATATCTTAGAAACGCACAACTTTGTGTAAAAAAAAATGCGTTTTCATTTTTTTTCCACGTGTTCCAAAAACGTCTGGAAAACAATGAACCGTTCAAAAGACTCATTATGCCTCATAGATTATATGTTGGGGTGTTAGCTTTCCAAAATGGGGTCATTTTGTGGGTAATTTCATTATCCTGGTGTTCCAGGGCCTTCAAAAGTGTAATAGGTAGTCAACTAGTTAGATGTGCAATTTATGCTCCTAAAACCCGGATGGCGCTTCCTGCATGTTGGGCCTCCGTATGTGGCCAGGCAGTGAAAAAGTCTCACACATGGGGTATCGTTTTACTCAGGAGGAGTAGCAGAATGTATTTTGGGGTGTCATTTTTGCTATCTAAATGCTATGTGTTGGAAATATCTTAGAAACGGACAACTTTGTGTAAAAAAAATGCGTTTTCATTTTTTTTCCACGTGTTCCAAAAACTTCTGGAAAACAATGAACCGTTCAAAAGACTCATTATGCCTCAGATTATACGTTGGGGTGTTAGCTTTCCAAAATGGGGTCATTTTGTGGGTAATTTCATTATCCTGGTGTTCCAGGGCCTTCAAAATTGTAATAGGTAGTCAACTAGTTAGATGTGCAATTTATGCTCCTAAAACCCCGGATGGCGCTTCCTGCATGTTGGGCCTCCGTATGTGGCCAGACAGTGAAAAAGTCTCACACATGGGGTATCGTTTTACTCAGGAGGAGTAGCAGAATGTATTTTGGGGTGTAATTTGTGGTATGCACATGCCATGTGAGAGAAATAAGCTATTACAATGACAATTTTGAGAACATTTTTAAATAAAAAATAAAAATCTTAATTTTGCAAAGTATTGTGGGAAAAAATTACAACTTCAAATACCTCACCATGCCTCTTAATAAATACCTTGGAATGTTTACTTTCCAAAATGGGGTTATTTGGGGGGAATTTGTACTTTCCTGGCTTGTTGGGGTCTCAAGAAATGAGATAGGCCTTCAGTACATCAGGTGTAATCAGATGTGATAATTTTTTATGATTTGCACTATAGTTTGTAGACTCTAAAATTTACACACAGACCAAATAATTTCGAAAAATGTTGGGTTATTTTTATCAAAGACATGTAGCAGTATAAATCGTGGCCAACATTTATGAAGAAAAATTAATAATTTGCAAAATTTTATCACAGAAACGAAGAAAAAATCTTTTTTTTTCAAAATTTTCGGTCTTTTTTTATTAATAGCGCAAAAAATAAAAAACCCAGAGATGATCAAATACCACCAAAAGAAAGCTCTATTTGTGGGAAGAAAAGGACAAAAAAATCATTTAGGTATAGTGTTGCATGACTGAGTAATTATCATTCAAATTGTGAGTGCTGAAAGCTGAAAATTGCTCTGGGCAGGAAAGGTGTTTAAGTGCCCAGTAAGCAAGTGGTTAAAGTTACAGAGGTCCAGTGCTAGAATTGTTGCTGGCGCTCTAACGCACGCGGCAATACCTCACGTGTGGTTTAAACGGCGTTTACATGTGTGGGCGGGACGTGTGTTCGCTTCTGAGCTACCGGGGATAGGGGCGTTTACATATTTTTTTTTTTATTATTATTTTTTTTTACACTTTTTTCGATCACTTTAATTCCTATTACAAGGAATGTAAATATCCCTTGTAATAGGAATGGTTCATGACAGGTACTCTTTATGGAGAGATGTGGGGTCAATAAGACCCCACATCTCTCCTCCAGGCTGGAAAGAATTAGATCGTGAAAAAAAATTCACAGATCTAATGCTTTCAGCTGCGATTGCGGCTGTTTACATTACAGGACCCGAGCGTGACATCATAACATCGTGCCCGGGCCTCCGACGATCATAGAGATGACCAGTCTACTCTATGGTTTCCATCCGACACCGGCAGATCGTTTCTCTGGGTCTCTGCCGCTTGATCGTTCTTATAGGCGGCGGGAGGGGAGTTGCAGGCATCACTCAGATATCCACACTGAAAGTACAGGACGTCATTATACTAAAGGTGGGTATTGTAGTGGCTAAGCACTTCAGCTCCAGAAGGTTTTACCCCCCCCCCCCATGACAAGGGAACCTTTTTTGCTATTCAGCACTGTGCTATTTTAACTGACAATTTTTTTGCTCACACAAGCCTTCTGTTGATGGTATTTGATCACCACTGGAGTTATTAAAGGTTTCATTAAATGGTAAGGGTGGGGGGAGAAAAAAAACCCACTAAGTTTGCATTAACCACTTGCCGACCGTTCCACTTATATGTATTGCAGGGTGGCGGCTTTCCTGTGCAAAATAACGTACTTGTATGCGAATCCGCTCTTGCGGATCTGCAGAGTGCACAGGAGGCGATCAGCTTCTGCTGTATTTGGAGTCAGTGGGTCCAGCCAAGCAGATATCTGCTGATCACTCCCAAGAGAGGGCAAACGGTGGTCTGCCAATGTAGATCGCCATTCTGAGACAAAAAGACTGATATTGTTTCTGCCAAGTAGAAACATGGATCTGTTTTCTCACAGTACAAGCACCACACATTTAAGCTGTTGATTGCCAATGTTAAGGCCTTCCCTGACAGGGTCATTAGTACAGTGACCACGTGTATTTTCTTTTAGCACTGACCACTATACTGGTCCATGGGGGGAAAAAAGTGTAATTTAGTGTCTGACGCACTAAGTCGCTGCCTAGTTTAAAAAAAATCCATAAAATTACCCCATACTTTGTACTCTATGAAGTTTGCACAAATCAATATACACTTATTTTTGTTTAAATATCTCTCTCAATGGTATTTACCTAAATGGAATACATTTGTTTTTTTATACAGCAGAAAAGGGTTTGAGGCATGGGGAGTTTTTTTTTTTACATATTGTCAACAGTGCAGTACAACATATGACTGACTGTGTGTAAATAGATTCAAACTAAAGTATTTAAAAGGGTTGTAAAGGGGAAAAAAAATTTTTTTTCCATAAGCTTACTTTACCGGCAGACATTCCTCTTCTCACTTCCTCATTGTTTGTTTTTGCTCAGAAGTTTCTCTATTTCTTCTCTGTTCTATTCACTTTTTGAATGTCTGATTGTTACTCACCACCAAGAAGGGAGGCTTTACTTAATAGTCAGTGACATGCTCGTCCCCTCCTGGGAACTACATCTGTGTGGCAGGACGTGTTAGAGACTTCAAGGAGATGTGAATTACTGGGCGTGGTGCAATGCATACTGAGAAATGTAGTTCTTACATGAACAAGCGCCGCAAACCAGGAAGTGAATGAGAGAACATAACAAGAACGCCAGAGGTGATATATAGATGAAGGAATTTAATAGGTATTTACCAGAATCATTACACATTTGTCTGTCTTCCTTGCAGACATTAGTTTTAGGCAAAAAATAAAAAAAATTCCTTTACAACTCTTTAAAGGAGTTGTAAAGGAAATGTTTTTTTTTTTTGCTGAAATGACTGTTTACAGAGAGAATCATATAGTGTGCCTGCAGTTTGTTTCGTTTTTAATCTAGTTTAATGTTTCTGTGAAGTACAGAGACACAGAACAAAAACAAAAGAGGGCAGTGTTTGTTTTTAAAATGAAAGTGATTGGTTCTGAGGGGTTTTAGACACAGGGATTTTCTCTTCCCACCGTTACTTATACAGTGATGACTGTATAAGCAATAGTTTTAGCTGTCATAAATGGGTTAACCATTCATGAACCGCTTGCAATCTGATTGGCTAAGCAAATCACTTTGTGCAGGCAACATGCGATTGCTTTGGGCCAGTCAGAGAGCAAGGTTTTCCATTTACAACAGGTTTACACTGTTGTGTGATCACGATGCCCAGTTGCTGTAACAGTAATCTGCCATGTCCGGTGGACAAGGCAGTTATAAGAGCATGCTCCCAACCTAGAACAGGCTCAATCTCTCACATGACTGAGTCTGCCTGTGTGCCCCCCCCCCCCCCCCCCCGCAAATGTACTGTAGTGAGAGTCAAGTGGTTAGGTTAAATATTGGCATTTCTGCAATACTAATCTTTTCCAGATGTCCTCATGCCAGTTACAAGCCATGTCATCTCTTTAACCAGCAGTAGGAAGTCCTCATAAGAAGCCAGTCTTTAAAGCACCATGGTGAGGAATCCTACAGCCAAAAGTTTTTTAACACCTTTGGTACCCAAAACATCCTAGGAGTGTCTTAAAAATACTGTCTCTAGGAGTCACGCCTGCGATTGCCAGAGTCTTGTGGCTTTAAAACAGCTGTAGGCCCAAGATTGCCTACCCCCTGCTCTACACATTTCCATGGGTTCAAAATTGTGCAAGTTCAGCTGAACTCCCACAATTTCAACCTGGCAATGCAGATGGACTTCAGGGGCAATTTGAGAGACATCTGTGCAAGTCTATAAACAGCCTCACTACTGTCAAATGCTCAATCAGAATATTGTGGCATTTGTGCAGAGCACACTAAATGCCACTCATGCTCAGTCCTTGGTGCCTGCACTTTATAACCACTTCTACAAATCTCTAAGGCTTAGAAAAATAAACCTACCCAAATCAGTTTAGTCCCACCCATCACTCTTTACTCAACCAGAATGTATATACTGTTGGCAGCATGAAAACCAAGGCAAATACAACGTGTGGAATGCAATTACTTTATTGAAACAAAAGTGCAACAGAAGCATGAACTTAAATGAAAGGAAAAGCAGTACTGCGGCTTGTCATCTTAAAAACCACCCCTCAGGCGCAAGACAAGGTGCAGAGTAGATTCCTTCTGAATGTTATAATCAGACAAAGTACGGCCATCTTCCAGCTGTTTTCCTGCAAAGATGAGCCTTTGCTGATCTGGAGGAATGCCTTCCTTATCTTGAATTTTGGCCTTTACATTTTCGATAGTGTCGCTTGGCTCCACTTCTAGAGTAATGGTTTTACCAGTTAAGGTCTTCACAAAGATTTGCATTCCACCCCTCAGACGAAGGACAAGATGGAGTGTGGATTCTTTCTGGATGTTGTAATCTGAAAGGGTGCGGCCATCTTCCAGTTGTTTGCCTGCAAAAATCAATCTCTGCTGGTCTGGGGGAATCCCTTCTTTGTCTTGAATTTTGGCTTTCACATTCTCAATGGTGTCGCTTGGCTCAACCTCCAGCGTAATAGTTTTGCCAGTAAGGGTTTTAACAAATATCTGCATACCACCCCTCAGACGCAACACCAAGTGCAGAGTGGATTCCTTCTGGATATTGTAGTCTGAAAGGGTGCGACCATCTTCTAGCTGTTTTCCAGCAAAAATCAACCTCTGCTGATCTGGAGGGATACCTTCCTTGTCCTGGATTTTGGCCTTAACATTCTCAATTGTATCACTGGGCTCCACCTCCAAAGTAATTGTCTTTCCTGTTAAGGTCTTGACAAAGATTTGCATTCCACCCCTCAAACGAAGGACAAGATGGAGTGTGGATTCTTTCTGGATGTTGTAATCTGAAAGGGTGCGGCCATCTTCCAGTTGTTTGCCTGCAAAAATCAATCTCTGCTGGTCTGGGGGAATCCCTTCTTTGTCTTGAATTTTTGCCTTCACATTCTCAATTGTGTCACTTGGCTCAACTTCTAGAGTAATTGTTTTGCCAGTTAGGGTCTTGACAAAGATTTGCATCCCACCTCTCAGTCGGAGGACAAGGTGGAGAGTGGATTCCTTTTGGATGTTGTAGTCTGAGAGTGTGCGCCCATCCTCAAGTTGTTTCCCAGCAAAAATCAGCCTCTGCTGGTCTGGAGGAATACCTTCTTTATCTTGAATTTTGGCTTTCACGTTCTCAATTGTGTCACTTGGCTCAACTTCTAGAGTAATTGTTTTGCCAGTCAAAGTTTTGACAAATATCTGCATACCACCTCTTAAGCGGAGAACCAGGTGGAGCGTGGATTCTTTTTGGATATTGTAGTCTGAGAGTGTGCGTCCATCTTCTAGCTGTTTTCCAGCAAAAATCAGCCGTTGCTGATCTGGAGGGATACCTTCCTTGTCCTGGATTTTGGCCTTAACATTCTCAATTGTATCACTGGGCTCCACCTCCAAAGTAATTGTCTTTCCTGTTAGAGTCTTCACAAAGATTTGCATTCCGCCTCTTAGACGGAGAACAAGATGGAGGGTGGATTCTTTCTGGATGTTGTAGTCTGAGAGGGTGCGGCCATCTTCCAGTTGTTTGCCTGCAAAAATCAATCTTTGTTGGTCTGGGGGAATCCCTTCTTTGTCTTGAATTTTTGCCTTCACATTCTCAATTGTGTCACTTGGCTCAACTTCTAGAGTAATTGTTTTGCCAGTCAAAGTTTTGACAAATATCTGCATACCACCTCTTAAGCGGAGAACCAGGTGGAGAGTGGATTCTTTTTGGATGTTGTAGTCGGAGAGTGTGCGGCCATCTTCTAGTTGCTTGCCAGCAAATATTAGCCTCTGTTGATCAGGTGGGATACCTTCCTTATCTTGGATTTTGGCCTTCACATTCTCAATGGTATCACTTGGTTCCACCTCCAGAGTTATGGTTTTACCAGTCAAGGTCTTAACAAATATTTGCATCCCACCTCGAAGACGAAGAACAAGGTGCAAAGTTGACTCTTTCTGAATATTATAGTCAGAAAGTGTACGGCCATCTTCTAACTGCTTTCCAGCAAAGATCAATCTCTGCTGGTCAGGTGGGATTCCTTCTTTGTCTTGAATTTTAGCCTTGACATTTTCAATGGTGTCACTTGGTTCAACCTCAAGGGTGATGGTCTTCCCCGTAAGGGTTTTCACAAATATCTGCATGGTCTACAGAGGAAAAAAAATAAAAAAAAAGTCAGATAAACAAAAGGTTGAACACATGGCCATTGAAAACAAAGGGCTGGCAACATATTCTAGTATACTGGCAAGCCCATTTAAGTGAATATGCTATCCTATTACAATAACAAACATGTTATACACACCTGCTCTGTGTAATAGTTACACACAGAGCAGCCCAAATCCTCCTTGGATTCCCGTCTGGAGTCCTTGGCACCCTCCCTCCTGTTTAGTGCACCCACAGCAAGCAGCTTGCTATGGGGCACCTGAGCTGCAGCTCTGTGTACCCATTCAGACAGAGCTGCCATTTGGCCCCACCCCCTTCTCCAATTGCTTAACAGAGTTTGAGTGACAGCAGCATGAGCCAATAGTGTCACTGCTGTGTCTCAGCCAATCCCAGACAGTCAAGGCACACTTGGATATCACCGGATAGAAGGGGCTCAGGTAGGCTGCTGCACAGGCTTTTTAAGAGAAAAAAAAAAAAAAAAAACAGACTTTACAATATCCATCTCTCCACAAAGCCACCCGAATTACAAAAAAACTAAGCCATAAAAATAAAGTTATGCTTTTAGTTATACTTTAAAGCAGGGGTCTCCTAAATACAGCCCTTGGATCACTATTTCTGTCAATGATGAGGCAATATTTCTCCCACCGATAGGGTACTGCTCTTCCTACCGATCACAAACCCTGAGGCCATGTTTATTCTTGCCAATGCTGGGCCCAGGACATTTTCCCCCAACTTTATTGGCCACAATCCAGCCCTCTTAATGTCTGAAGGACAGTAAACTGGCCCTTTGTATGAAAGGTTTGAGCCCCCCCCTGCTTTAAAACATTAAAGGAACACTAAGTCAGGAATATATTTTTTTTAAAACAACAAACATGTTATACTTACCTCCACTGTGCAGTTTGTTTTGCAGAGTGGCCCGGAAAGCCGTCTTCTGGGGTCCCTTGGCGGCTGTCTAGGCTCCTCCTCGCAAAAGCTCTACCTTCATGCGAGGGCGCTCGCACGGTGGAGAGCTTTTGCGAGCGCGCTCCCATGATACAGCGACGGCCATAGCCGCTGACTGTATCACCCGGCTCTGCCCACCGGCGCGCCGTGTCATCCGCTGTGATTGACAGCAGCGCCAGCCAATGGCTGTGCTGCCATCAATCCGCCTAGCCAATCAACGGCAAGGCTGGGAACCCAAAGAGGATGACATGGAGGCGCCCGGGAGTTTCGAACGGTCAGGTAAGTAAATCGGGGTCTCGGGGGGGGGGGGGGGGGGGGGGGGGGTGACAGCGGTGAGATGTTTTTTACCTTACTGCATAGGATGCAGCAAGGTAAAACGTTTACTTTTACAACCCCTTTAAACATTTTGGCCCCCCCCCCCCCCCCCCCACCAAAAAGTCACTTACCTGCTCTGCGCAAAAGGTATTGCAGAGCAGAACAGATGATATCTTCTGGAGTCCCTTGCTGATGCTCCTGGCCCCTCTGTGGAGGTCCCATCCCCCCCCCAAAGATGCTTCTCATGGGGGCACTCTTGCAGGCTCTCCCAAGCCACCTAGTCTGTTCATTGATACAGGGCAGCTTAGCCTCCCTGCCGCTCACCACAGAACATTGACAGCCACAGGAGCCAATCTGTAGCGAGGAGGGACAGAGCTGGGAGAGACAGGTCTTGTGCCCATCTCTGGATTGGGCTCAGGTAAGTATAAGGGGTTAAATTACAACCACTTTGACTTCAGCAGCAGGCACTGCCAAGGATATTCATGGATGATGCAATACCTTTTGATTCATCTTTTTGCTTTCTAAATTTAAAAAGATACAGGGTACTTTTGACCCAGGATCTCATGATTATTTTTTATTACAAGGGATGTTTACACTTAAGCAGGGCTTCCAGTAGTTTGACCCTCCTGCTGTAACAGGAATAAAAATTAAAGAGAACAATTTAAAGTGCCTCAGATCTTGCCACATCAGGCTGTGAAGCTGCAAGCTTTTACAGCCAAGTGCCCACACTTGCGATGCCACAGAGGAAGAGCGAGCCTTCGGGCGGCTGCATCGCGGGAGAGTGTTCATTAAGTCAGCAGCTACACTTTGTACCTGCAGACTTAATAAACTTAATTGGAACACCGCTTTTAGTTTAGATGAAGACTTAGATGAGAATTATTGATCTTGCCCTCTTGTTTTAGCCCAAGAACTGGAAATTCACATCAGCGGTGGCTCCGGTCCTCCAAGGGCATAAATATGAGCGAGAGACATCTTGCCAAGCAAACAGATGCAGCAGATACCTTTCGGGTTTTACCAACGGCGCGCCCAGAATCAGCAGGGGCACCTCCCCCACCAGCGTTCCTGCAGCAAAATGCATCCATGGGACCACTTTAGCAGATTTTAGAATAGCGCGTAAAAAAAAAAAAAAAAACACACCACACACACGGATTATGGCAGCTAGCTGTCGCCACAACTCCAGTATTTAACAAAGTAAGGATGCATTTTTTTTTTTTACTATGGGACGGTCAGCAAGTGGTTAGTCAAAAATCTAACTACTCTGAAAAAAAATAAAGTGATGTCTATACCTACCTATTTTGAACCCGCTTCAGCCACATGATCGGGTCCCAGTGCTGGCTTTAGTATAGAGTAGTGACAGCTGACAACCGATGCACGCCCCCACCAATCTAGTAAGCAAATGGGTGAGATCACCACACAGACATTTACAGCTGTTGGCAATCTCCTCTACACTGAAGCTGCCACCAGAGAGCTTACATGACCAGAGCAGCCTCAGCATATAGGCAAGTGTTCGCACCTATTCTTAGACAGGGTAGATAGTATAGGCTTAGCTAGAGGGATAGGGTTTAGCTTTAGTCAACACTGGGCAGCAATTGGGGCACAAGGGGATGCAAACTTTCATAGCAGAAGAACAAAATGTCAGTAATCAGTACATGGACACTGGAAGGAGATCACTCAGAGCTCAGCAGGATACAATTAACACCTCTATGACTGGACACTTTTACTGTAATGCCCTACTTGCAAGTTGTTACAGTAAAAGTGCCCAGCCATTGAGGGGTTAATTGTATCCTGCTCAGCTTTGGGGCTAAATCTAAAGTTGCTGGCTCTGTTGACAGTGATGTCTCCCCCTTAGCACAGCAGTGTCTTTCCTGGGGCTGGAACAATCTGACTGGCTGTGGGACACCACTCCCTTCTCTCATGCCAGGGTATAAGTCTCCCACAATTAGTCACAGGAGAGGAGGGGGTTACTGATCTAAATGTATTTTGCATGCGTTTCCTTCACTGTAGGAAATCAGAGGGTTGTAGATGACTGGCTGCTCTTTTCCTAAACAGACTGGGGGCAGATTGAAAAGGAATTTACCAAGAAAATAAAAGCAATTTTGATGTTTCAGGTTCACATCCACTTTAAAGAGGAAGTGCAGTCTACTCACATAAAGGGCATTTACTGGGGAAAAAATATATATATATATCTAAACTTAAACAAAGGGCAGAAGATTTAATAGATGGAAATTTGGTCGAGGGGTTGTGAAAAAAAAAAAAAAAAAAAAAGAGTCTGAAGAGGCCCACCTTAAATGTTAACTGACCTTCCCATTGAAATGTTTACAGCCATGTAAATGTAGCCTAGAGGATAGATCACTTTAGTATCATAAGTGCAGCATTGGCTAAGATTACTGCACACAGAGGCTTTATCAGAATCTGGCAGAAAAAAAAAAAAAACACACGCTGCCTCTGGTACATGTAGTAAGGAAAAAATAAAAAAAACGCACACACCACGACTTCAGGAGGGAATAGAATTCCACTAATCGGCCATGACCGCACCAGGCCCCTCCCATAATTATCCTCCATCTACCGTTAGTAATGGCGGGCTCCGTCTCCCCGCGCTACGCACACGTATATACCCGGTCACCCCTCTCCCCAACAATAACTCACACAGACACGGGGAACATAAAAATTGAAGACAATAACGTTTAGTACCTATTGTGAGCACACAACGAAGGGAAAGGGCAAAGTGGCGCCTAATACCCCAGCTCGATATATATCGGTACAACGCCGTACAGCCCCCACTGTGCTGCCTACAGTCCCACTATGTTCATACAATGCCACAAATAACGCAGTCCCCACTGTGTGTTCGGTAACTTACTGTATTAGGTCCTGCTTCCCGAAATCACCAGAAAAATAATGCGTCACGAGAGCAGCCGCCCAGCTTTTATAGTACCGCCTATGTATCCTGCCGCTAAACCGGCCCTAGGGACTATTTGACATTGGAGGGTCAAGGAAAAGCCTTCTATGTTACCCTGGTGTGTAGTACGGCCGGGCCGCGCTATAATGTTCAATATGGATACGCCTTTGATACAAGTCATATATATATATATATATATATATATATATATATATATATATATATATATATATATATATATATATTTATGTGGCAAAAGGCCGGGGCCGGCGCACGGATACACTAAGTTGTATGTGTAACGCCGTCTCTGGATTGGCTGCCCCTCATGTACATTGTACAGTAGAGGGAAGGTGCTGGAAAGTGGAAAAACAGGGCGCTCTGTTGGCGCAGTGAATGTTCCTTTGTGTCCGCTGTGAATATATGTACATAAAGGGGACAAATACACAGCCTTGTATATGGAGAATGTTTTTCCTCTATTGTAGCTCTATGTGTTATACTGGAGGAGAAATATAAAGGGGGAGAGTACAGGGGCCTCAGAACAGCCTCTCCTTTGTTGCTTAGACATGGGGCTGTGTCTGCAGTCTGTGTGGCTGTGCACAACATTCATATTAATGGCGCTTACTCACATCACTCTCCCCACAGCACAATATCACCTCAGTGCATGTGTTATCATAGAAAATTACTGATCCTCATAATCCTTCATACTACACCAATGCACGATATCAACATGGAAAGAAATGGAGGAAGACATCTTTTTTTTTTTTTGCAACATAGTTTATTGAACAGAATGGTATGATTACAGGCAGTATAATAAATCAACCAGGTAGCAGATACAGTAATGTTGGGGACGCAGCCGCGCTTTTTTTTCCCCTCTAGAGTCACAGTAACATTAAACAAATGAGACTTCTATGACCATAGACAAAATTCTGAAAATCAGTGTAAAAACTTGTTGAACGTGAAACTAACCGTTCGCAAAGGGGGACAGAGGGGGTCTCATCGGGGGTGTACGCACCATATATGTATTCGTATTTGACCAATAGCCGAGTGGCAAGCCCTCATCGTTGTGTGGAACAGGGGAATAATGTTTTCAGGAAGACGGTGAGGCCACAGAACATATCTGACAGCGGTCATCAGGTAGGATGAGGGAACCAATTTGGGAGGGGTAAATGTGGTCTAGTATAGGGACTGGGCTCAGCACAGCGTGGGAGAAGAAGCTGGGGAATAGAGTGGGGGGGGGGTCTAGGTGTAGGGGGGGGCAAGAGTCGGGTAGGCATGAGAAGAGTGTAAGTTATTGATGATCGGTTGTACCAATTCCAAATCTCAGCCTAAGGTGCAGTAACCCGCCTCTGCTCTCGGGAATCTACGAAGCCATTAACGTCTTAGGCCTCGTACACACAAGGCAATCTATCTGTTCAAATCGGTCGGACCGACCGATTTGAACAGATCTGTCTGCTTGGATTTTGGTTTGCTCGCGTGTACACACGAGCAAACCAAAATCCCCGCCAGCAGACAGCGCGCTGACGTGTCGGTGACGTGGCGGTGACGTTGACGCCGCCACGTCACCGCACCAGGAAGTAAAACACTTCCGCGTATGCGTCAAAATCATTCGGCGCGTGTGCGAGAAGACATGTCTGCTGTTTAGCGTACTAACCAGCAGACATGTCGGGCGGGCGGGTTCCCAGCCGACAGATTGGTAAGCATGCTTTCAAATCTGTCGGCTGGCCAAATCCGTCTGCTCGCCCATACACACGATCGAATCTGTCTGCTGGGACGGTCTGGCAGACCGTTTCCAGCAGACAGATTTGGTCGTGTGTACACGGCCTTAAACTCATCCGTTGAGGTAAAGTGTATCCAGCACGCCCAGGTCTCTGTGAATTTAAAAGGAGTGTCATGCGCCTGGTGGATCAGGTCCTCCATGTCTGAAATTTGGGTGATACGCCTAAACCAGTCGGCTATTGTCGGAGGCTCCTGAGCCTGCCATTTCACAGGGATGCAAAGCTTTGCCGCATTGATCATGTGCATTGCCACAGAGCGGGAGTAGGTCTTTGAGGGTAAGTTGGAGTGATGGAGCAGAAACTGCACTGGTGAGAAGTCTAGGTTGAAAGTGGAGACTTTGTTAGTGAGGCGATGGACCTCTTTCCAGAACTATTCCAGTTTAGGGCAAGCCCACCAGATGTGTAGCAGGGAGCCAGTTTCGGTTCCAGATCTCCAACACTGAGGGGAGACAGAGGGAAAAATAGTGTGCAGTCTTAGGGGCATCCTATACCATCTCGTGAATAGTTTAAATGCTTTTTCCTGGGTGTGTACGTTTACCGTGCCCTTGTGAATACTGGTGAATATCGCTTCCCATTCCCGAGCTGACAAGTCTAGTGACAGTTCCGTTTCCCATTTGTTTTGCTTTTCGGGTTATCATCCGGGAACAGAAGTGTGTACGTTGAAAAGATTAGGTGGGTCAAGGGGACGGTACTGGAACATAGCGTTTCAAAAGGGGTTGGTTTGCGGGACCAGGCCGATTCCGGACATGGGTTGCCTAAGAACTGTCTGATTTGGACGTACATCCAGAACGGGAACGACCCATTCCGCATCCTGAGTTTCAGCATGTCGAATGAAAGGAGTTGGCCATTTTCAAAGAAGTGGCCTGCCAGAATGCGAGCGTGAGGCCAGACGTCAGCTAGAAAGGAGGGGGAGAGACCCGGGGAGAAGTCAGGGTTGAATAAAAGTGGGGTCATAGGACCGATAGGGGAGGGGATCTGATAGTTGGCACATGCTTTCCTGAAGGTGGTTAGAGTTGGGGCAATCAGGGGATGGGCCTGGCAGGAAGAGGGCAGGAGGTTTGGTTTGATCCATGGGGATTGAGCCAAAGGAATAGATAAGAACGCGTGTTCTAGCCTTACCCAGTCTTTGGACGTATCATGGACATTCCAATCCACAATTCTGGATAGGCTACATGCCTGGTGATATTTGCAGAGGTCTGGGAGGCCTAGGCCCCCTTTGAGTTTAGGGATCATCAGTTTAGCATAACTTATCCGCAGTCTGCGCCCTCCCCAAACAAAGTCTGTACAAGCATTTCTATATGACGAAAAAAAAGCTGTTGGGAGCTTGATTGGAATTGTTTGAAAGAGGTAGAGGAGCCGAGGTAAGATGTTCATTTTAATCACCGACGCTCTACCAAACCAAGAGAAGAGGCCCATGGACCAATTTTTGAGGTCTTTCTGAATGTCTTGTAGTAGAGGTAGATAATTAGTGGAGTATAGATATGCAAGGGAAGTGGTGAGTTTAATTCCTAATAATGTGAGCGAACCAGAGGTCCATTTAAACGGAAAATTAGCTTGACAGAGTGAGCAGACGTCGGGGGAGGGTGACATTGAGGGCCTTAGACTTGGCAAAGTTAATTTGTAGATTAGTCAGGCGATTAAAGGTTGCTAGGTCCGCTAATAGATTGGGCAGGGTCGTGATTGGTTCTGACAGGAAGAGTAAAATGTCGTCGGCAAAGGCCGCTATTTTGTAATTGTGATTGTTAATATCAATTCCCTTGATATTGGGGTTGGCTCGTATGCGTCGGAGGAGCGGTTCAAGCGTGAGGACAAATATCAGTGGAGAAAGGGGGCAGCCCTGACATGTGCCATTAGAGATAGAGAAGGCATCCGATAGGTGGCCGTTGACGTGCACCTTGGCCGTGGGGTTGGCGTAGAGAGCAAGGATAAATTGGAGCATACGCTGGGGGATACCCAAGAATGTCAGCATCTCTGCCATGTAGTCCCAGGCCACTCTATCGAATGCCTTCTCCGCATCAAGTGAAAGCATGAAACCGCTTTGTTTATTCGTTTTGAGCCAGTGATGAATGGAAATAGCTTTGAGGGTGTTATCCCTTGCTTCCCTGCCCGGGATGAAACCAACTTGATCAAGACCAATCAGTCTGGGTAAGAGGGGGAGGAGGCGGTTCGCCAATATTTTAGCGTACCATTTAAGGTCCACATTTAATAAAGAAATGGGTCTGTAATTCGTGACCAGAGAAGGGTCTTTTCCCGGTTTTGATAGGGGGAAGACGTTGTGCCACAAAAAGACCCTAGACCACATTCACACATAGGGATGAGCTCTGGCGTATTCGCACAGTCCACATGCAGAGCCCCGACAGGAAGTCTGCACGGCGATGTGTTAACTAGATATGTGCATTCCCGTTCGTACGAATGTTATTTTCGTACGAAAATGTTAATTTTCATACCCGCAGGATAATGTGTACATACGAAAAAATTAAAGCACCAAAATACGAAAAAATACGAGATTACGAATGAGCCGCATAACGAACAACCGCAAATACGAACGAATGATCCGACGAAAAAAAACGACAAAACGAAAACGGCAAAAGAACAAAAATGACATCTATAACAAAAGATTTACATTCTGTATTTTGTTTGAATCCTTTTTCTGTTTGTTTTCAGTCCTATGTTCATTGTTCATATGACATCTATGACAAAAGATTTGCATGCTGTATTTTGAATCCAAAATACGAACAGAAAAAAGGAATTTAAAATACAGAATGCAAATCTTTTGTTATAGATGTCATATGAACATACGACTGAAAATAGCAAAAGAAAAGGATTTCAAGATACTGCAAATCATTGACGAAAATTCACGAAAAGTATTGTCTAACAAGTAACGAACATGAATTAAACAGAATAACGAACCATCCCGCATGTACGAAAATAAAACAGTAACGAAATACGAAACGATCGGAATATGAAAAAATCGCGTCATACGAAAAACGAACGGGAACAAACAGGAAAACGGGCGTCTTACGAAAAACGAACGAAAACGAAAAAACGGAACGATACGAAACAGAACAAAAAAAAACGATTTTTTTTTCTGTGCACATGTCTAGTGTTAACCACAGGCAGAGAGACATTTCCTGATCTCTGCAGCCAAGCATTGGGATAATATCTCCCCATCTGTGATTAGCGCAGCGCCGTGCAGACTTCCTGGCGGGCTCTGCACGTGGACTGTGCGAACACGCCGTAGCTCATCCCTATTCACACATGAGAAATACAAAAAACACAGTCACTTCCAGCGCTAATAGGTCTTCCAAGGTGTGATGTAACAGATAACAAATAAAATGGTGGTGTGAAAGGCATATATGGTATCACAAAGCTAGGTGGATGCTGCCTTCCTCAGATGGGGTAATCCGAAAGGAATTACAAGAAAAACAGAAATGAAAGGCGTGCACACCTAGGATAAAGTTATACTAATGTATAAACAACATAGTCCGTATCAAAAACATTATATGAGAGAAAAAAAATTAAATACAAAAAAACTAAAAAAAAAAAAAAATGGTGTGCGATACTAGCCTAGCTCTGAAGAAGGGGGTGCGCCCCCGAAACACGCTAGCTGCACCCCATGTTCTGTGCATGTCCATGCACTGTGTTTATGGATTTTTGTCAGTAATGGTTCCTGCCGGCCGGGGGGAACAATTAGTGGTCGGAGGTAGAGCGGAAGCTGTCACCACTAAGGTATCATCCATCTTGTTACCGGAGACCACTGTGAGTAAGCTGAGGCCAGTACCAGAGCATACTTCTCGCCAATCGGGGACAGTGAAGAAGTGGGAAAACTTCAGCAAGTGGCAAGTCCGGGACCCAGCGGGACAGCAGAGGTGACGCTTGTGGAGCATCAGTGAGTGCCAAGCCAGGGACGTTACCGTGTCTGCAAGGGTGACGCTTGAAGAGTATCTTTGAGTGCCAAGCCTGGGACCCAGCAGGGAAGTGAGGGTGACGCTTAAGAAAGATACTGAGTGCTAACAGTGGAAGAGCTTGAGGATCCAGTGGCTATTGGATCTGAAGTCTAGTGAGAGAGACTGGGAGCTTATTGAGTGAAGAACCACAGTGAGTAACTGTGGGATTAGCAGTAGAGGTAGACCGATATATCGGCCGATATTTGGCGTTTTTTAATTAATCGGCATCAGCTGATTGTGCTGGAAAAAAGAGCAGATTTAAAACTTCAGCGCGACTTGCAAATAACTTCTCTAAGGCCCCTTTCAGACTGGGGCGGGAGCCTCGGTGGCGATATATCGCCGCCAAAAATAGCGGCGCTATACCGCCGGGATTGCTGTGGGAATCGGCCGCTAGCGGTGCAGTATTAACCCCCGCTAGCGGCCGATAAAGGGTTAATACCGCCCGCAATGCGCCTCTACAGAGGCGCATTGTGGGCGGTATTGCTGCGGTTTCCCATTGATTTCAATGGGAAGGAGCGGTGAAGGAGCGGTATACACGCTGCTCCTCTCACCGCTCAAACATGCTGCTGACAGGAGATTTTTTTCCCTCCCGCCAGCGCATCGCCTCAGTGTGAAAGCCCTCGGGCTTTCACATTGAGTATGCAGTAAAGGAGTTTTTCAGGCGGTATAGCAGCGCTATTTTTAGCGCTGTATAGCCTCAATGTGAAAGGGGCCTAATAGATGTCAATGCAAGTTGCCTGAAGTTTTCCTTGGAGTGACTTCTCTCCTCTCTGGGCAGCCTGCCAAGTTTGTGAAAAGATACAATGTTAATACTTCAAAGGGCTGAACTCTGTGTGTAGGAGTTCTCAGTTTAACCATTTAAAGACTTAATCTTTTTTGACACTTGTTTCTTACAAGTAAAAATCCTGTATTTTCTGCTAGAAAATCACTTAGAACCCCCAAATATTATATATTTTTTTAGCAGAGACCCTAAGAAATAAAATAGCGATTGTTGCAATATTTTATGTCACACAGTATTTGCGCAGCGGTCTTTCAAACGCAATAAAAAAAAAAACTTTAATGAGTTAAAAAAATAAAAATAAACAGTAAAGTTAGCCCATATTTTTATTTATTTTTTGTCCAAAAGTTTTGATGAACTGTTTTTGTGTATTTAAGATACGGGAGTACTCGTTCTGGTAAAACTAGCATTTGTAATGGAGATAGCACATTCGTCACGCTGTAACAGAGTGAAAGACTGAAAGGCGCGAATCGTCTCTCACCAAACCTTTACTAACACGAAATCAGCAAAAGCCGCCCAAAGGGTGGCGCCATCTGAATCAAACTTCACCTTTATAGTGCCGTTGTACGTCACTGCTAGGGTTGCCACCTCATCCCTTAGGCCCCTTTCACATGAGCGGACGAACGGTCCGCTAATTACAAGTCCGTTTACGGACTTGTAATGTGTCCCTATGGGAGCGGATTCGTTAGCGGATGATGCATCCGCTAACGTCCGCCTACGATCCGCGTCCGTCTGGATCCGTTTTGCGGACAGAAGAAAACCCTATTTTTCTTCCGTCCGGTGGATCGGATCGGATTCAAACAGACAGACGGTCCGTTTCCATCCGATTCCCCATAGGGGATAGTGGAGGAGAGACAGGGCGGTCCCTGCACAGTGTGCGGGGAACGCCCTGTCCGCCGACAGCTAAGCGGGACCCCCCGCTGAGCCGACGGACACACACGGAGCGGACCGAAAAACGGACCG
The DNA here is from genome assembly GCA_029574335.1 of Rana kukunoris. NCBI lineage: Eukaryota > Metazoa > Chordata > Amphibia > Anura > Ranidae > Rana > Rana kukunoris. The sequence continues at coordinate 196,373,298 of CM056049.1, forward strand.
CTCCGTGTGAAAGAGGCCTTAAAAAGGAACACATCTGAATTACACAGGTTCTGTGGCCAATTAAGGTGGTAATTAAACTCACTTGGTGCCTTATCTGTATTAAATTAGCCTCAGAATCTGTGTAATTCAGATGTGTTCCTTTTTAAAGGGATGAGGTGGTAACCCTAGTCACTGCGCTTTGCCTGAGCATTTTTTTTTCACGATTGTGTGTATGCAAGGTAGGCTTGACAAGAATCACATCAAGAAAAACATTGTTTTTTCTAGGACATTAAAAACGGTCAGCATTAGGCAGCTGTTAGATAGTTTTTCTGTGTGTGAGAAGTGCCATGCTTCTGGAAGAAGGATGTGCTGATCTTCTCCAATCTCTGCTACATCTCCATACTCATCACCTGCCCACCAGTACATAGGCATAGCCTCCTCTCCTGTATTACCACATCCTATGTCTGTGAGCTGCTGGGGCACTACAAGTACCCGCATGCCAGAAGGGACAGCAGCAGTGTGTTCTATCAGGGTGATTTTTGGGTAAAAAGGGTAAAGAGGAGACATTGCTGGAAGTAACAGCAGAGGAGATGACCCATCGGGAGATACACAAAGATCCAGGCTGTCTTTTGGACCTTCTCATTGATTGACACCGACTATTTCAGACCGTATCATGCTTTATATGATCTCCTATCACTAAGAGATCATTGATTTTTGGTAAGAGGCTTCTTGAGATTTCGGTGGAGGTCTCATCTGTCCTAGCACCTTTTTCCAGTTGATTTATTGGCACTTGTGGGATCACCTTCTGTTATGAACTTTTTCACTTCAGTTTATGGATTGTTTATTTTGTGATTTACACATGAACTTTATTTCACTTATTTTTTATGATATTGTTCAACTAGCACGTATTAGTTCACATTTATATTTTAGCGCGATCTCTTCCTTTTAAACATTTTTCGTCGCCACTCTAGCCAGAGTGGGTATTGCTCACCCGGATAGGTCCCCCCCACTGGCCTGGTAGCCAAGATGGCACACAGAATGAAGTACAGTCTCTGCCACAGACCTTCCTTTATAAGGAGACACTTTTGGTCCAGAATCCTCTGCCACAGGATTCAGCACCCGGATCTCTCCAGATTAACTTTTGTAGAACTTAGATGTGACAGGTGATCACCATCAAGCCTCTCAGTGTATGGTGCATCCTTCGATAAAGTTTCCAGGCCTTCTGCCGAGATACCAGCCTCTTGCATGGTCCTCCCCTGGTTTTTCCTTCATCAAGTGGCTTCCTCCCGCAGGTCAGACAGCACAGGATCACCTTGAAAGTGCAGACGCAGTCTGACTACTGGGCCTACTAAGCGAAGCCGCAACCCCGAACCAAGGTGGTCACGGAGCCAGGATTCAGGAACACGCACCCCACCGTGGGACATCAGACCCTCCACCAATGGCGTCTGTCCCTTAAAGCGGAAGTAAACCCATCGATTTAACAGTTTCAAAAAGCAGTTAAATTTCCGGCATGCCGGGATTGCCAACTGTCACATTGGTTGTGCTCTCAACCAAACTTTCAAACCATCCAATGGCTGGTGTCATAACTGATCACATGTGCAGCACCACGGCAGTTAAAGATTAAACATAGGCCAAGATGGCAGCTTCCTTGGCTGAAAATGATAGAAGGGTTTACCTCCACTTTAAGTATTCCTCCCCAGTATGCACAGCGGAACGATCACTCCCACTGATTCGCTGCCGAGGGGGACACCTAATACACCCTGACGTTGCTGCTGCCACCCTTGGCCTGGGATGGTAATAACACCCCCAGACGAACAATGGTGGTTACTCCTAGTACAGCCATGGCAGGAACAGACGATAAATTGCCCATAATTACACTTGTTTGAGCCAAATTGTACCTTTACAACCCCTTTAAGTTCTTCTGTAATGTTGCCTCAGTAAGCCAAAAATATCATTTTTTGTGCATAAAAAAACATACATAATGGAAACGTTTATTTTAAAAACAAATGATCCTTTGTCTGAGATTATCAGCTCCAAAACAGTAATTAGAATTTTATGGGTACAAGGTCTGTGGTATGTTTGCATTGTTTACAGCAGATGCAGATTCTGTTCAATCCTCTTTTAAGACTCTCATGCCCATTGTTCGCCATGGTGCACTATGTATGCCGCATGCCATCATCTCCCTGCTAGGGGTCCCAGTGCAGTATTTTGCCCAGGGCCCCATGATGCGGTTAAGGTGCCAATGCCCATGAGAGGCTTCTGGTGAATTTAATGGGTCACCAGCTCTAAGTCTTCTGCCACTCAGCATGTCACAAATCTTGTAGCCTCTCCCCTCCGCATGGGTTTGCCCGCATTTATGTTGCATCAAAAAAAGATGGCTGCCACATGGCGGCCATCTCTAAGCCTTAGGGGCCCCATAATTTCCTATTCCCCGGGAGCCCCATGAGTTGTCAGTCCGCCCCTAGCTGCACCAGATTTTGCACTCTTTAGTTTTAGCAAATAAACCTGATAAGTAGGGAGCCAGCTGTGATTCCTCAGGAAGTCACAAGTGTCTTTCAAATCTATGATGATGATGATGATGATGACCCGCAGTGGTGAGAAGTGCTAGACTCCAGGGACTGGTAAGTAACTGGTTAATAATTGTCAATAGCTACAGATTTTTGTAGTTGCTGACATTTTTTTTTTTCACAATAGGGTGAAGTTCTATTTTAACCACTAGATGGCAGTCACCTGACGGTAGCACAATATAGTGGGGTACATATGTCAGGCACAAAGGCATTTTCTACTTCTGTTCGTTCTGAGTTTGTTTATATTTATTTATAGTTCTGATTAATCAATCCCATGTAAATAAAGTGAGCATTATGTTACCACTGCCAAAGACCATATGATTGTAAGGATGGCCATAGATGGGCAGATCTGTCACAAATAATAAAGGCTGATAACATCCTTCGGATTGCCATTACTGATAACATGTAACAATCTCTCATTAGTTTCCCAGGATCCTGAAAATCCTGTGCTCCCAACTTCCCATTATTACAGAGGAATTGGTATTATGTCAGATCACTGGAGATAGATTGGAAAATACTAAACCAATGTATAGGACCCTGATAATAATAATAAAAAAAAAAAAAAAAAAAAACAGCCCTAACAATATAAAGATACTGCTACAAAAATATTTCCCCCAAAAATAAAAAGCTAGTCTCCCCGTCGGGGAATCGAACCCCGGTCTCCCGCGTGACAGGCGGGGATACTTACCACTATACTAACGAGGATTGACTTAGTCTTGGCTGCTTTCAGTCATTCTTTTATTATATTCATTGACAATTACAGGACGTGATAATGCCACCTTGTTAGAACCCTGTCATGTCAGTGGCAATAACTCCTCAGTAAGAAAGCACTCATCTGCTCATATGTTGTCATTGGCAAACATTTCCAACACCCCCCCCCCTTTACAAAAATTATCCAAAGGCAAAGGGTGTTACCAATTTGTGCTAACAATGGAGGGGCTACAGGAGCATGACTAAATAAAAGCCTACCCCCACCCCCCATACTCATGTCCCACAGAGTGCAGGGCTCAGGGGTGCACACAGATGACACTCGAAAAATTTGAATATTGTGAATAAAGTTAATTTATTTCACTAATGCAACTTAAAAGGCGAAACTAATATATGAGAGACTCATTACATGCAAAGCAAGATAGTTCAAGCCGTGATTTGTCATAATTGTGATAATTATGGCTTACAGCTCATGAAAACCCCAAATCCACAATCTCAGAAAATGTGAATATTGTGAAAAGGTGTAATATTTTAGGCTCAACGTGTCCCAGTCTAATCCGCCAATTAATACATGAGATCTGCAAAGGTTTCCTGAGCCTTTAAATGGTCTCTCATTCTGGTTCAGTAGGAATGACAATCATGGGAAAGACTGGTGACCTGACAGTTGTGCAGAAAACCATCATTGGCACCCTCTATAAGGAGGGAAAGCCTCAAAAGGTAATTGCAAAAGAAGTTGGATGTTCCCAAAGTGCTGTATCAAAGCACATTAATAGAAAGTTATGTGGGTAGGGAAAAGTGTGGAAGAAAAAGGTGCACAAGCAGCAGCAGCGATGACCACAGCCTGGAGAGGATTGTCAGGAAAAAGCCATTCAAAAGTGTTGTGGACTTTCACAAGGAGTGGACTGAGGCTGGAGTCAGTGCATCAAGAGCCGCCACACACAGACGGATCCTGGACATGGGCTTCAAATGTCGTATTCCTCTTGTCAAGCCACTCCCGAACAACAAACGTCAGAAGCGTCTTACCTGGGCTAAAGAAAAACGGACCCGGTCTGTTGCTCAGTGGTCCAAACTCCTCTTTTCTGATGAGAGCAAATTTTGCATCTCATTTGGAAACCAAGGTCCCCGGGTATGGAGGAAGAATGGAGAGGCACACACTGCAAGATGCTTGACGTCCAGTGTGAAGTTTCCACAGTCTGTGATGATTTGGTCCACTGTGCTTAAGTCCAGGGTCAATGCAGCCGTCTAACAGAAAATTTTGGAGCACTTCATGCTTCCTTGCGCAGATGAGCTCTATGGGGATGCTGACCTAATTTTCCAGCAGGACTTGGCACCTGCCCACACTGCCAAAAGCAGCAAAACATGGTTCAATGACCGTGGGATTACTGTGCTTGATTGGCCAGCAAACTCGCCTGACCTGAACCCCATAGAGACTCTATGGGGCATTGCCAATAAAAAGATACATGACATGAGACTGAACGATGCAGAAGAACTGAAGGCCACTATTGAAGCATCCTGGTCTTCCATAACAACTCAGCAGTGCCACAGGCTGATCGCTTCCATCTCACGCTGCATTGAGGCAGTAATTGCTGCAAAAGGGGCCCAAACCAAGTACTGAGTACATATGCATGCTTCTACTTTTCAGAGGTCCGATATTGTTCTATGTACAACCCTTGTTTTATTGATTGCATGTAATATTCAAATTTTCTGTGATTGGGAATTTGGGGTTTTCATGAGCTGTCATCACAATTATGACAAATCACGACTTGAACTATCTTGCTTTGCACATAATGAGTCTATCTTATATACGTTTCACCTTTTAAGTTGCATTAGTAAAATAAATTACCTTTTGCACGATATTCTAATTTTTCAAGTTTCACCTGTATTGTAGGGTGCAATGCATTCGATTGCCGCCGGAGTCCCGTGATCGGTCCCAGCTTCCCCGTTCTTCACTGTGGCGGCGTCATCGATAGTGTGTTCCCTAATATAGGGACACACAATCAATGACGTCACACCTACATCCACACCCCCCTACAGTTAGAAACACAGATAAGGTCACACTTAACCTCTTCAGCGCCCCCTTGTGATTAACTCCCAAACTAATGCATTTTTTGCTGTGAAAATGACAATGGTCCCAAAAATGTGTCAAAATTGTCCGATGTGTCTGCCATAATGTCGCAGTCACAAAAAAAAATGCTGATCGCCGCCATTAGTAGTAAAAAATAAATAATTAATAAAAATGCAATAAAACTCTCCCCTATTTTGTAAACACTATACATTTTGCGCAAACCAATCGATAAATGCTTATTGCGATTTTTTTTTTACCAAAAATATGTAGAAGAATACGTATCGACCGTGCAATTGTCAGTTAAAGCGATGCAGTGCCGAATCGCAAAAAGGGGCAAGGTCCTTTACCTGCATTTTGGTCCGGGTCTTAAGTGGTTAAGGGTGTGCACACCTATGCAACCTTATTATTTAATTCTTACTTCTCTCCACCTAAAAGATTTTAGTTTGTTGTACAACTAAGATTATAGGTCACACTAAAAGGTAGAAAAAATTCTGAAATTATTTATCTTTGTCTAATTTTTTTACATCACAGAAACCTGACATTTTAACAGGGGCGTGTAGACTTTTTATATCTGGTCTGTTTAGGTGGAGCTGTTACCCACAGGTATAGGTGTGGCTTGGTTTAAACAGTCACAGCTGTTTTTACACAGCAGAACCTTTTTTGTTTGCTTTTGCAGGTTTTTGTTTCTTAGCGCAGGTAAATTTATTTTTAATAAGTCATAATACCTCCTATCCTAATCGTAGAGTACAGGACACAGGCAGAATATTCATACATTATGGGACGTCCCCAAGCAATGAACAGGGAGGGTGGACAACATTGAGGCAAAAAGATATGTGTTAACAGGCTCAATAAAGGGTCAGGCCACGTACACACGTACGAGAACCTCGTCGGGCTAAACCCATCGTTCCGCCCGACAAGCGGTCGGAAAAGCTCGTCGAGCCAAAGTCCTCATTGAACAACGAGGAAAAAGGGAGCGTGCTCCCTTTTTTGGCTCGACGAGCTTGCCGACGGGACGCTCATCGGAAGTGTACACACGACCGAGAATATGTCTCCCAACGAGCTTCTTGCTGCATTCTGCCGAGAAGCTCGGTCGTGTGTACGGGGCCTCAGAAGTAGGGTTGCCACCTCATCCCTTTAAACCTGAACACATAGTAATTACACAGGTTCTGGGGCTAATTTAATGTCGATAAGGCACCAAGTGAGTTTAATTAGCACCTTAATCAGCCAGAGAACCTGTGTAATTAATATGTTTTCGCTTTTAAAGGGATGAGGTGGCAACCCTAGTCAGAAGGCCGAAACTCAGACAGCTGCTGTGAGAGCCTTGTGGCCACAAGTTGCATTTGCAAGACATTGGATATCCACCTGGTAAAACTTTGAAAATCTATAAACAGAAGAATAGATGGCAGCCAGTGTTGCTCATCTTACTTTAAAAAAGTAATGAATTACAGTTACAAATTACTTCTCCGAAAAAGTAATTGCATTAGTGACTCAGTTACTAAATTGAAAAAGTAATTAGTTACTTAGCAAAGTAACTGTGACTTTTTTTTTTTTACAGTACAGCAATATACTGTACAATATCAGATTCTTCACACTCCACCTCCACACGTCCAGCAATACAGTACTGTACAGTATTGCTGGACATGTGTAGGTGGAGTGTAAAGAATCTGATATTGTACAGTATTGCTGGACATGTGGAGGTGGAGTGTAAAGAATCTGATATTGTACAGTATTGCTGGACATGTGGAGGTGGAGTGTGAACAATCTGATATTGTACAGTCTGTACAGTCAGGCTGACTTAAGTTTTGCAGAGCCTCCGCGGACCGCGGGGGATACCACGAGGGGAAGAGTAATCTGGTAGATTACTTTGTTACCCTTAAATAGGCTTGCGTTAGGTAATGGCATTTATTTAAACGCCGTTACTTACAACATTGATGACAGCCATACACAACTGGACTAGTGGCTTGGTGCTGAAATGGCCATGAAACTCCCACCACTATGATGGAATAGTGGATTTTTCTTTGAGAATGCAAGCAAATTTTATGTTTATTGTGCAGTGGTAGACTTTAAGGCTGGGTTCACACTAGTGCGAATTGGATGCGGTTTTCCCACATCAAATTCACATAACAGGAGATTGCGACCGGCTCTCTATGTAGCAGGTTCACATATCACCGGGGTGGCTGTGGAGTGGATTGCACAAAGGTTCTGTGTGTCTTTGGCTCTGTTTCAGGACCAAATTCAGGCAACAATTTGGCTCCGATTCAACCCTGAAATGGAGAACAGGGATGCACCGGACCCCTGCTGCGAGCCGCATGCGGCTTAGATGTGAACCCAGCCTAAATCGGGGTGTTGTGAGGTCCAGCGAACAGAACAAATAGGGAATCCGTCTGTCTGAAGCAGTAGCTTTGAGGTATGCTCTAATGACTCTGACTAAGCCCAAGCAATGGAGAGAAATCTATTTTGAATGCTTTGGAGAAGGGCATAAGGATGGGAGGACAGTGACCTCATTGAGGTTGAGACAACTTTCGCAAAAAAGGATGGTATGAGAAAAGGCTCTTTACAGGAAAGGGTTGCCAGTTCAGAAACATAAATAAATTGATTCTGAGGTCCCAAACTACAGAACCAAAGAAGGGGGTGGGGCCAAGGTTGGACTATTCCGGTACTGATAAACAAGATACAACATATACAAACAAGCGAATAAAAATATGAAAGAACATTTTATTGAGTACAAAGTAAAATAGAACACAGGTGAGGTTAAAAAAGACAATCAACTTGACCGGTTTCGCGGCTAGGGCCGCTTCATCAGAAGCATGTCTAAAAAACAGAAAATATAAAAAAGCAATTATACATTGAACAACTACAAAGAAATAATAAATTAATACATGGGGAAAAGGAAATCAGCTGCTCACCTATATTACCCATCCAGCGGGTGGGGTGGGCTTGGGCAATGCCGTCGGGTATCCCGTGAGGTAATCGGGGGATACATATAGGGATGGACCTACTGCTTCGGGTGTGGAAAGGGAAAAGTTAATATGATATTAGGGATGGGTAATATAGGTGAGCAGCTGATTTCATTTTCCCCATGTATTAATTTATTATTTCTTTGTAGTTGTTCAATGTATAATTGCTGTTTTGCTATTTTATATTTTCTGTTTTTTAGACATGCTTCTGATGAAGCGGCCCTAGCCGCGAAACCGGTCAAGTTGATTGTCTTTTTTAACCTCACCTGTGTTCTATTTTACTTTGTACTCAATAAAATGTTCTTTCATATTTTTATTCGCTTGTTTGTATATGTTGTATCTTGTTTATCAGTACCGGAATAGTCCAACCTTGGCCCCACCCCCTTCTTTGGTTCTGTAGTTTGGGACCTCAGAATCAATTTATTTACACTTCTAATCTGGATGATGGTACGCCCCCTATATATTTCCTACTATATTGTACTTTCAGAGGCTCTTTCTCAGTTCAGAAACATGTTTGGCAAATGTGATAGCCAAAAAGTCTACTTTTCAACCAGGGTGCCTTGAGGTTTCCTCAGGGGTGCCTTTGCAAAATGCCTAAAGATTGCGTAAAAATTTATACAAGCCAGCAGGTGGATCAACCTGACTTTTTGTTAGACAAAGCCACAGTTTTTATCAGGCACCATTTCAACCTTCCAGCATCCTAACAACCAGTCATGTTATCAGCATTTATAAGAAGGGTGTTGATCGCCTGCACAGCTTCCTTGTTTAACCCTCCTCTGCGTCAGCACCGTGGTCACGTAAGCAGAGTTATGGAGAGAAGCTGAGGAGAAACACATGAATACTGTTCAGGACTAGTGTGGAAGAGTGTATTTGCTTGGAAAGCATAAATTACTTCTAATGTTAGGTGTCCTAAGTGTGTCGATGCTGCTGCATTATGTAAAACGTTTACGTCTTGTACACACGCTTGGGATTTCCGACGGGAAAAAGTCAGTCGGGAATACCGACGGGAAAAAAGAGAGCTGGTTCTCTTTTTTGAGAACACCACTAAGTGAAAACATCCAAAGTTTCCCCAAAGTGTCAATATTTTGTGTGGCCACCATTATTTTCCAGTACTGCCCCCTCTTGGGCATGGAGCTAACCAGAGCTTCACAGGTTGCCACTGGAGTCCTCTTACACTCCTCCATGATGACATCACGGAGCTGGGGGATGTTAGAGACCTTGCGCTCCTCCACCCTCTATTTGAGGATGCCCCACAGATGCTCTATAGGGTTTAGATCTGGAGACATGCTTGGCCAGGTCATCACCTTTACCCTCAGCTTCTTTAGCAAGGCATTGGTCGACTTGGAGGTGTGTTTGGGGTCATTATCATATCGGAACACTGCCCTGCGGCCAAGTCTTTAAAGGGAGTAGATCATGCTCTGCTTCAATATGTCACAGTACATGTTGGCATTCATGGTTCCCTCAATGAACTGGAGCTCCCCAGTGCCAGCAACACTCATGCAGCCCCAGACCATGACACTCCCACCACCATGCTTGACAGTAGGCACAGTAGACACTTGTCCTTGTACTCCTCATCTGGTTGCCGTCACACACGCTTGACACCATCTGAGCCAAATAAATGTATCTTAGTCTCATAGGACCACAGGACATGGTTCCAGTAATCCATGTCTGCTTGTCTTCAGCTGTTTGCGGGCTTTCTTGTGCATCATCTAAGAGGCTTCCTTCTGGGACAACAGCCCTGCAGACCAATTTGATGCAGTGTGCAGCGTATGGTCTGAGCACTGACAGGCTGACCCCTACCCCTTCAGCAATGATGGCAGCACTTATACATCTATTTCCCAAAGACAACCTCTGGATATGATGCGAGGCCTGTTCTGAGTGGAACCTGTCCTGCCCTTAAAACGCTATATGGTCTTGGCCACTGTGCTGCAGCTCAGTTTCAGGGTCTTGGCAATCTTCTCATAGCCTAGGCCATCTTTATGTAGAGCAACAATTTTTTTTCCAGATCTTCAGTGTTCTTTGCCATGAGGTGCCATGTTGAACTTCCAGTGACCAACATGAGAGAGCGAGAGCGATAATACCAAATTTAACACACCTGCTCCTCTTTCACACCTAAGACCTTGTAATGAGTCACAGGACAACGTAGAGGAAAAATGGCTAATTGGGCCCAATTTGGAAATTTTCTCTTAAGGGTGTACTCACTTTTGTTGCCAGCAGTTTAGACATTAATGGCTGTGTGTTGAGTTATTTTGAGAGGACAGCAAATTTACACTGTTATACAAGATGTACACTCACTACTTTACAGTATAGCAAAGTGTAATTTCTTCACTGGCAATGCAAATTAAAAGCTGAATCTGTAGCTAGACATCTTTGCTTCCTCTTGTCAAACAGAGGCAATCACTGAACTTGCAGGTTCCATGCAAAAAAAATTACATTTGACGGAACATGTTGTTAGATTTTAACATCAGAATAGAATGAATACCACCACTGGGCTTTTGTACCGTAAACAAGTTAGAGCAAAATCCTTTGAATGTCGTGTGGCGCCTGACTTGTGGCAGTACAGACAACACTACTGATATCAACACCAACAGTGCAGAGTTCTTGCCAATTACATTTGCTAATGCTGACATTCCTCGTGACTCAGAACCAAAACCAGAAGGATTTAATTACCTACAGCTATCAAATGAATATATCCACTTCAATATGCCCATAAGTGGCTCTGGGAAAGGACATGAGGCATGTCAGTGTTTTGAAACCTAGAAAGGAGGAATTTTTAATTGTAAACTTCATATCTTAAAGTACAGTACAGGCCACAGGCAGCGTATTTATATACCATGAGTTGTAGCTTTGCACCTTCAGGTTATTGAACCCTGGCAAGCTTTTGAGGACTTTTCACACCTTGCCCCCCCCCCAATATAACCATTCCCTACTCTGTGGGTCCTCAGTTTTGTAGCAAGAATTGCAGAGTAACCAGGAGAGGTTTTGGAAGGGTGGCCCCATGTCCTGTACTGTACTCCAAGATATTGAATTAACAGGTAGGTAACAATTTCTTATCTTAATTGTACAGTACAGGACACAGGCATCTTATTCATACACCATGGGGACACCCCCAAAGCAATAAATACAAGGGTGGGCAACAACTAGGCAACATAACGGTGTCAATAGGCCGAACCACCAGGTTCACAGAGACACTGCAAGAAGCTTGCGACCAAAATAGGATCAGCAGTCAATTGAATGTTCACCTGGTAAAACTTTGAAAAGGTAGGAACAGTAGACCAATGGTAGCCTTACAGAGTTGGGTGACAGAGGCTTGGTAGCCAAAGGTTCAGGATGCTCCAACAGATATTGTGGAGTGTGCACGTAACAGGTCAGGAGGAGGTGTTTGCTTTAGAGCAGAGATATGCAATTAGTGGACCTCCACCTTTTTTTAGAACTACAAGTCCCATGAGTCATAGCCAGACTGACAGCCACATGCATGACACCCAGAGGCAGAGGCATGATGGGACTTGTAGTTTTGCAACAGCTGGAGGTCTGCCAATTTAATATCCCTGCTTTAGAGCATAAGCTCTAGTGATCAAATTCCTTATCCACCTAGCAATGGTGGACTTGTCCCTCGGTTGGGACCCGAAGAGAGAACAAATAGGGGATCTATTTTTCCAAAGGAAGAGCCGCTAATTCTGAGATACATCTAACAGACATAATGGCTACCAGAAAGGCTACTTTGGTGGTAAGAGGCTCCATCGGGATAGCCCTGATGGGTTCAAATGCTTTTTTTTTGTAAGGAAGAAAGAAGTTAAGCTATTGGGGAAGCAGAGGGTAATGGCTAACAGGAAAGGGTGCTGAGAACTATATTCTGTTCAAGTTTTTTTTTAGTAAGGCCAGAATGGGGTACAGAGTAATCACTGGGGAAGAATTGACTGCACTACACCAGGCGAAGTAAGATTCCCCCGGTATTATAATAAATCTTCATGGATGTGGCTTTTCTTGCTTTCAGCAAGGTAGGAATCACAGACTAGGGACCGCTCGATCTTTTAGAACCTAAGTTTCAACAGCCATGCCGTTAAAGACAGACTATGAAGCACGGTGTAATAGAGGGCCTTGGGAGAGCAGCTCTGGTCTGTTGAAGAGGCCAGGGGTCTTCTGCAAGAAATCAGAGTACATCTGTATATCCAGTTCTTCTAGGCTAATTTGGTTACAAGAAAAACTTCTTCTTTTCCCACTCTGTTTTCTGGAGTCGGCGAGTTATAATGCTCAGGGGATGAAAAGCGTGTACACTAGCCTGAATTGTGACCAGGGGATAACAATAGCATCTGAGACCAAATTTGGCATACCAGACTGAACACATCTAAATGAGACCATTCCCCCTTTGTCCAAGCTGAGCTCATCAACTTGCCAATTGTCCACTCCTTGGATGTGAACTGCAGTTATTTTATAAGATAATTTGCTTTGCTTCCTTCAAGGCAACCAGCCAGATGCTCCCTTGTATATGCCACTGTGGTGGCATTGTGTGACTGCACCAAAATTGGGTGTTTTTTGAGAAGAGTGGTTGAAAGCTGGAGGCACCACCCAATAGCTCTAAGTTTCAAGATGTTGATGGGGAGTTTGGTCTCCTCACTTGGACCATCAAGAATTGGGAAACTCCTCAACAGCCTGACTTAACTTCTGTTGTAAGAAATTTCCAGTTGTATGGGAGGAGTTGTTGAATGAAATTGGGCAAAAGATACCGCTTTAAAGAATGCAACCATTAGGCCTAGAACATCTCACAGCGGGATTTCTTTGCACCTCAGATATTGAGTATCAGCTCCTAGAGAAAGAACTTTATTTTCTGAAAGAAAAACTTTTGCCTGAGACATATCTAGAATTAGACCTAGATACTCTAGGACCTGAAGCAGATGAATTGTCTTTTGGACATTTACTAAGAGTTGTGAGGGGGATGCATCCTTTAGGAGAAGGTCATCGATGCCTTGAGTTCTGAGAAGGACAAGCAGGGAGGCCAAAATCTTTATAAACACCCTGGGAATTGAGGACAGACTAAAAGGCAGTGCGACAAACTGGTTAGCTTCCACGGCGAAGCATAGAAAATTGCTGATGAGGTGGGTAAAAAGGTAAATGGATGCCCACATATGTCATGTGTCCCTCTTGCTTTAAAAGGAAAATGCTGACTTTGCTGATTCCGAATGAAATTTTGAATTGTGATGGAATTTGTCAAGGGATTTTAAGTCCAAGACGATAAGGATGCCTTCACTGGGTTTTGGTACTGTGAACAGGCTTGCTTAGAATTCCTTGAACCTGTCCTGAGGAAGCACTGGTACAACTGCCTGGGACTTGAGATAATTCAGGGCCTTTTGCAATCTAACTGTCCTTGGAATGTTTTTTTTGTCGATTTGACAGAAGAAAATGGCGAGGGGGTAGAGTTTTGAACTATATGTTGTAATCTTTGAAGACCACTGATTGAAATCACCGGCCTGGGATGTCTGTGGTCCAGAGATGCAAACTGCCAAAAGAAGTCTCCTCACTCTTGAGAGTGAGGATGCTCCTTCATTGTGAAGAGGGCTTTGGAGAGGATTGGATTGGAGAGGATCCTGAAAGAGTGTGGAAGTGCTCTGCGTTCAGGGGAACTAGGAGCACCATAAGAGGCAGGTTTTGTTACCTTTCTCTGAAGAAACAAAATCTTTCCACTTGTGACTTGTTTAACCACTCCCAGACTTACGCCAATATACAGCGGCAAAGTGGTTTGTTCCCACAAATCACCATATGGGTACGTACGAGCATGGGTGTAGGAACCCTTACAAATCTGGGGGGGACAGCATTTTTACTCGCCAGGTATATTCTTATTCAGTAAACTGGGAGTTGTTTATAACGTGTATGATATTTTGAAGGGTTAAGAGGGATCCCCTTCTTAGGGTTGCTGCCTTATTCTACTGTTGTGATTTAGCGCTGACCTATTTTGCTTTACAATATACAGCACCGCACCTCAGGACCCCTTTTACATTATACAATACCCTGCACCTCTGTACCCCTTTTACATTACACAGCACTCTGGACCCCTTTTACATTACACAGCACCACATCTCTAGACCCCTTTTAAATTACACAGCTCTGGTCCACTTTTACATTACACAGCACCTCTGGACCCCTTTTACATTACACAGCACATATTGGACCACTTTTACATTACACAGCACATATTGGACCACTTTTACAATACACAGCACATATTGGACCACTTTTACATTACACAGCACATATTGGACCACTTTTACATTACACAGCACCTCTGGACCCCTTTTACATTACACAGCACCTCTGGACCACTTTTACATTACACAGCACCTCTGGACCACTTTTACATTACACAGCACCTCTGGACCCCTTTTACATTACACAGCACATATTGGACCACTTTTACATTACACAGCACATATTGGACCACTTTTACATTACACAGCACATATTGGACCACTTTTACATTACACAGCTCTGGACCCCTTTTACATTACACAGCACCTCTGGACCCCTTTTACATTACCAGCACCTTGGACCACTTACATTACACAGCACCTCTGGACCACTTTTACATTACACAGCTCTGGTCCACTTTTACATTACACAGCACTCTGGACCCCTTTTACATTACACAGCACCTCTGGACCCCTTTTACATTACACAGCACCTCTGGACCCCTTTTACATTACACAGCACTCTGGACCCCTTTTACATTACACAGCACATCTGGACCACTTTTACATTACACAGCTTTGGTCCCCTTTTACATTACACAGCACCTCTGGACCCCTTTTACATTACACAGCACATCTGGACCACTTTTACATTACACAGCTCTGGTCCCCTTTTACATTACACAGCACCTCTGGACCCCTTTTACATTACACAGCACATCTGGACCACTTTTACATTACACAGCTCTGGTCCCTTTACATTACACCGCACTGCACCTCTGGACCCCTTTTACATTACACAGCACCGCACCTCTGGGCCCCTATTTACATTACACAGCACCGCACCTCTGGGCCCCTTTTACATTACACAGCACTGCACCTCTGGACCCCTTTTACATTATACAGCACCGCACCTCAGGACCCCTTTTACATTATACAGCACCGCACCTCAGGACCCATTTGACATTACACAGCACTCTGGAAAGTGGCGGCTGGTGCTCAAAATTTGGGGGGGGGGGGCAAACAAAAAACAAAACAAAAACAATTGCAGCCTCAAAATCAATTATCACCACTGTGCCATGCCATCAAAGGCAGCCACTGTGCCATGCCATCAAAGGCAGCCACTGTGCCATGCCATCAAATGCAGCCACTGTCTCCATTGTCTCCTGGGGCTCAGGTGCATGCAATCCACACCCATTTAACTCAGCCTTATTGTATGTATAACCTGCAGGGACTTTTAGTTCTCCATCGTCTCCTAGGGCTCAGGTGCATGCAATCCACCATCTATGGGACAACAAGTCCCAGCAGTGATAAAAACTGAACAAAGATGGTGGATTGCATGCACCTGAGCCCCAGGAGATTATGGAGAACTACAAGTCCCAGCAGGTTATACATACAATAAGGCTCTGAGGTGGATGGGAGCCTCCATTTTGCAAGCCCCCCTACACAGCAACCTCCCCCTTCTCTACCAGACCAGCACAGTCAGAATGGCAGACACACACCAGCCTCTTCTCACTACCCATACGCCCCCTTATTATCAGCTCACCCAGGGCTCTGTTTCAGACTCCAGAAGTTGGTGTGGACACACTGTGTAACAGCAGCAGCCACCCCCGTGCTGAATAACACACTCAGCTCGGCTTCTTAGCAGTGGTGGGTGGAGCTAGCAGGGGAAAACAGAAACCAGACCATACCATTTCGGCCACAGCACTGGGGGTGTTCCAGCTAACAGAAACAATACTAAACAGAGCAGCCAGATCTAGGGAGGTGAATGCGCCGACATTTTTCAGCACAATCAGCAGTGCTCCAAGTCATCCTAACCTGGGGGGGATTTTATAATACCTGTCCCCCCCGCATTATTTCCTGGGGGGGATGCGTCCTCCCCGGTTCCTACGCCCATGCGTACGAGTGTGGTAAAATGGAAGTGAGTCCACTTGTACAATGTCAAGGCTTTTGGGTACAGAAGCAATGAGCTTTTCAACATTAGCAAGCATATTGTGGGAAGCTCCCTCTTCAATGTAAAGACAGTGTGGGGGAGAGAAGCCTTCTGCAACTTGCTCCAACATTGCTTCTACGTCCTCTTCATTTCCCCTTGATGCATTATCATCTAGGACCAGTATAGCAGGGTTCAACCCCAGCTGAAAATTGGGAGTATGAAAAGAGGCAGGACATTTTTAAGCTCTGGAGAAAGATGGCTGAATTAAATTTGTAATCTGCCTAAGAAATTGTGACAGATACAGAAGGCCGATACCTGCTGAACCACACATTGAGGTTGATTTACTAAAGGCAAAAACACTGCACTGCAAGTGCATTTGCTCTAGATCTGAGTGGAAGATTTGAAATGAGGGGAAGCTCTGCTGGTTTGTCGTCCAAACGTGTACAAACAAAAACGCAATTTTTTTATTTTCCTTGCATGTGATTGAGTATTCTTGCAAAGTGAAGTTTTATCTTTACTAAGCTCTGGAGCAAGTGCACTTGCAGCTCACAGTATATTTGCCTTTAGTAAATATACCCTATTATGTCACACACATATATAGTCTGGTTTGCATCCACACAAATATAGAAAATATACTTAGTTACAAATGTTTAATTTCAATTCAGTATGTACATATGTTACAGTATGTACTCCATCACAATGGGGCCTGCAGATTATAATACATAAATTTCACGAAAACCAATAAGAACTTAGTTACATTGTAACAATGTATGATATCTATTATAAAAGTATGTTGGTGAACAGAATATGATACAGTCTGGGCAATGTGATCTTGACTAAATACTGAGTATTTAAGGCACTTCTAGGCAAAGGTTCTTCAACAAGTACTGTCAGTATTCATTCTATGGACAGCTAAAGAGCAGAACTCAATCAGAGGAGTTTACTGGTGGCCAAGCTTTAGATAAGTCTTCATGTATGGCTTCAGGAATCCACTGACAAAAGGCATGTAGCAAGTCTGTGGGCGAGAAAGCAAGCAGATTTTGTATTTTTTTTTTAAGTAGGCTATGTACAGTAGTAGACATACAAACACATTTCAAAATACAAATGTACAGCATATTTACTTACATTTTGGGTCCTTTTTCCAAGCAGCCAGTAGGGAAGAGAGGTTATCTGCCTTCTCCGAAACCAAGGCTTTTAGTAACACTTCTGTTCTAGGTTGTAGTCTATAGGGAATTCAAATTAAGTGTTATTTTAAAGAGTATGGTCTGCATTACAAGCACTAGCACACACCGTATTTATGCAATTGGCTCACTTTTATATTTGCTTTTAATAAAATTCCTTAAAAAAAAAAAAACACCAAATAAACAAATCTGATATATGCATTAGCTGCAGGATCTTAGTGATTAACCACTTCAATGCCAGACTTTTATACACACCTCAATACCGGGCCTATTCTGGCACTTCTATCCTACATGTACAAATCATCATTCTTTTGCTAGAAAATTACTCAGAACCCCCAAACATTATATATGTTTTTTTAGCAGACACCCTAGGGAATAAAACGACGGCTATTGCAACGTTTTATCTCGCACGGTATTTGCGCAATCATTTTTCAAACACCCTTTTTTTGAAAAAAAAAATATGTTTCATGAATTAAAAAAAATAACAAAACAGTAAAGTTAGCCCAATTTTTTTGTATTATGTGAAAGATTATGTTACACCGAGTAAATAGATACCCAACATGTCACGCTTTAATTATGCGCACACTCATGGAATGGCGCCAAACTTCGGTACTTAAAAATCTCCATAGGCAACGCTTTAATTTTTTTTTACAGGTTACCAGTTTAGATTTACAGAGGAGATCCCGTGCTAGATTTGTTGCTGGCACACGAACGCACGCAGCGATATCTCACATTTGTGGTTTAAACGGCGTTTACATATGTCGGCGGGACTTACGCGTGCATTCGCTTCTGCATGCGAGCTACCGGGGACAGGGGCGTTTTAATATATTTTTTTTATCTTTTATTCATTTTTTTACTTATTTTTTACACTTTTTTTTCTTCCACTTTTATTCCTATTACAAGGAATGTAAACATCCTTTGTAATAGGAAATGTATGCGACAGGTCCTCTTTATGGAGAGATGCGGGGTCAATAAGACCCCACATCTCTCCTCCAGGCTGGAAACCATGATATCGGTTAAAAAAAATTCACTGATCTCATTACTGTTGCTTACAGCTGCAATCACGGCTTTGTTTACTTACGGGGACCCGGGCGTGACGTCATCACATCGCGCCCGGGTCCTCCGACGGTCATAGAGATGACTGGTGACCATCTGGTCACCAATCATCTCTATGCTTCCTGCCGACGCCGGACGATTCGTTCTCCGAGCCCCCGAAGGCACGGGAGAGCCCGGAGAAGCACCGGATGGCGGCGGGAGGGGGGGATGTCCCCTCCTGCGGCCTGTAAGAATGATCAATCGGCGGAATTGCCGCTATGATGGTTCTTATGTCGTGCAGAAACGCCGGCTGAACTAGAGGATATCTGGATGATGCCTCTGGCTGCAGGCATCATTCAGATATTCACCCGCAAAGCACAGGACGGGAGATCCCATCTGTGGACATCAAATGACAGTGGGTGGGTATTGAAGTGGTTAAGTAAAGCATAGGCTCTCACACAACAGTCAGGTGGTAGTTAGCCCTTAACACAGCAGTCACAGGGTTGGCTATCTTTACACACCACAGGCAAATGGTAACTAGTCCTTTATGCCAAACCAAAATATATATTTTTTTTTAAATGTATTTGAACCTATACGGAAATAAAAACTAAGATTATCAATACAAGGGTGTACTTTTCACCCATAAAGGATAACCATTGACCAATAATGTACTTTTATAAAACAGACAAACAGGAAACAGTAACTATACAAAAATCAGGCAGACTGACCAAATTACACAAGATGCATTTTTAGTATTTACCAGAGCTTTTTTTCTCAGAAAATAGGTGCAGGAACTCAACCACGACCCTGTTCAGATTTCACAAACAGTAGAAGGGTCTTAAAGGGGCATTAAATACTAGGACTGCCTTACATATAGAGTGTAGAGTTCAGGGAGTTACACACAGAGAGCAGAGCTGTGACTTGTACACACAGAAACCAGACTTCTGTGTTTACAAGTGATTGTGGTGAGCAGGCACCAAAGGGTCTGAGCCAAAGGTGGTGGAACTCAGTTCCCCCAAGTTCCCCCTGAAAAAAAGCCCTGGTATTTACTATCTAGTGGTATTCATATGGCCTCTTTGGAAGGTTGTGGGACAAGATCCATGCATAAACCAGTATTGTGTGGCTGAAAAAGAAAAGCTGCAAGAGGGGGATGATCGAAAAAACGACGGGAGGCCAGGTAGCCATGGGACACTTGTAAGTCATATGAAATTGCGAGTTTAGTAAATAGGACATAGAAATTTAGAATGAGAAAATATGGTTTTCCCAGCCCATAAGGTTAGTGGCAACAATCTTTGTTTTCAAAGATGGAATGGTCTGGTGCACTACAGCAACCCATTGACGAACAAAGATTAAAGCGCAGAGTTCCAGCCAAAAATGAAACTTCCGCTTTAAGTGAACCCCTGACATGCCACATTTGGCATGTCATTTTTTTGGGGTCTTTTTAGGGGCATCCATCTCCCACTTCCTCCCGGGGCTCTGCGGAGCCAGAAGGAAGTTAATCTCTCCCCCTCCCTCCCTCCCTGCAATCTTCTGGGACACGTCACAAGTCCCAGAAAATTTCCTGGCCAATCACAGCACGGCTTGCGCATGTACAGTGCCCACATTATCGATGCCAGCGTCGTGGAGAGAAGGGGGAGAGAAGTGTGGCTTTGTTTGCCCGCACCGCTGGACCGTTGTACAGTGTCCGATTATTAAAAGTCAGCAGCTACACTTTTTGTAACTGCTGACTTTTATCTGGGTGGAACTTCACTTTAAATACATTACACTCATTACAGGCTTAGTAAAATAAAAATTAAGTTTGGTAGCTACCTTACCTTAAAAGGTGTCTGTCTTGGCAAAACTGTACATAGCTATTCCTGTTCATTCATTCTGTGCAGCTGGTGCTGCAGAGGTGGAGGTTAAGGACTTTGTCCTCAATCTCCTTTCTCTATCTCAAAAGTAAGACATCATGGTTCTATTTAGACCACTGCTATTTCCACAAAGCCCTCCCAATAGGGCTGCTTAAAAAAATATGGAAACAAATTGAATTGTAAAATATTAATAATAAAATACTGAAACCTTCCACTGTAATACTGACTAACACTGTACACTGCTCTAATAAACTAGTGATCTTGTGAGCAAACCAGATTTAATGATTGACCGTCCTGATTATATCAGCGGCTGAGACTTCGCACAATCTCATAAGTTCATTCTGTGCAAAATAAACGTAACCGCTTAACGCCCGCCACACGACTATGTACGTCCACAGAATGGCACGTACAGGCAGATGGGCGTACATGTACGTCCCTGCCTTCTAGCGGGTCGGGGGTCCGATCGGGACCCCCTCCGCTGCGTGCGGCTTACCTGCGGGAGCGATCCGTGCTGAGTGGGCGGCTGCTCGATTTTGTCCGCCCCTTCGTAATCGCTCCCAGCCAATCTAGCAACCCCCCGCCGTGTCACTTCCTCTGCCTGTGTAATGTAAACACTGGCAGAGGAAGTGATGTGAGCTCTCCTCTCGGCGGTATTTTTAATCTGCCGAGAGGAGAGAAGACTCACAGTAAGTTGCACAAACACTACACTGACACCACACATATAGGCACATTTAACCCCTTCCGATCAACCCCCCCCAGCCCCCTGTCACACTGTCACTGATTGCAGTGATCATATATTTACTGATCACTGCATTTAGTGTCAGTGTGACAGTTAGTGTGACAGTTAGTGTGACAGGCAGTTAATGTTAGGTCCAGGGTAGCCCCGTACCCCCCCTAATAAAGTTTTAACCCCTTGATCACCGCCCTAGTTAACCCTTTCACCCCTATTGTGCCAGCGTCACTAAGCGATCGTTTTTCTGATCGCTGTATTAGTGTTGCTGTTGCCGCTAGGTAGCTAATTTTTTTTTGATTGAGATTTTTTTTTTACTAAAGACATGTGGCTGAATACATTTCGGCCTAAATGTTTGACTAAAATTTAGTTTCTTCGATTTTTCTTCTAACAAAAAGTAAAAAATATTTTTTTTTTTTCAAAAATGGAGCTCTATTTTTGTTTATAGCGCAAAAAATAAAAATCGCAGAGGCAATCAAATACCATCAAAAGAAAACTCTATTTGTGGGAAGAAAAGGCCGCAAATTTTGTTTGTGAGCCACGTCGCACGACCACGCAATTGTCTGTTAAAGCGACGCAGTGCCGAATTGTAAAAACGCCTCTGGGCATTTAGCAGCATATTGGTCCGGGGCTTACGTGGTTAAGGTGCCACGCTAAATATACCAACCATATAAACCTATAAAATAAACATTACATATAATGCTATATGCATGTGCTAAATAACAATACAATAATAAGGTCTGTGAAAATACACTATAAATAAAGTTCTCCGGTGCATGTGCTATATCAAAATACGTGGCAAATAAATCTTGTGATGGTGCTCCAGGCGTGCCAACCAAACTTGTGCCCCCCCCCCCCCCATGGCAATCTGCTCACACTTGTGACCGCACACTTAAGTTTGGTCAGTACACGATAGTATTTTATGGTTTTTAAAACGTTATTAAAATAAGATCATTCAGGGTACTCACATGTTTTAGGTGCGAAAGCGCACCACTCTATAACAGGTAGTATCAAATCAAGTGAAATGTCATGTACCCTGAATGACCTTATTTTAATAAAGAAGTTTTAAAAACAGTAAAACACTATTCAGATCTTATCTTTTATATGTACGGAGGAACGCAACACTGGATTATCTCAGGAGCCCATTGAGTCCATATACACAGAACCCAGAGGTGGTTCACAAGCATGTACTGACCAAACTTATTAAAAAAACACAGATATTGTTCCTTTAAAGCATGTTATACAGCACAGTGCTTGTGCAGTGTCATTTGGCCCCCTTTATAACCTAAAAAAACAGGCTAGCTGATCCTGCCAGACTATACCCTGCCCTCTGCGTTAATCATGGCTGCTGTGCCCCGACATTGTGGTCCGTTTGTGCGATTCAGTCAGCCGCAGCCCTGCAGCTCTCCCTGTGTCCTCTGTCCTCCTCCCTCCCCTCTTGTACCTGCTCCTGCTCCTCTCTAACTGCTATAAAAATCTTATTCCCTCTGTACCTTAACATGTGTACCTGTTAAGGTACACCAATCTGTACCTAGTATGAGCGCGGCTCCAGGTGCTCCACTGATTGTCGGCTCTCTCTCTCTTCTCTCCCCCTCCTCCCTGGCTAACATGAACTTTAATATGAAATTTATTATGTGCCTTATATAAGGTCACTGTGCACAGAATTTTTTGCTATAGCACATGCACTGGAGCACTTTATAGTTTGTGTATTTTAACAATACAATAATAAGGTCTGTGATTTAGCACATGCATATAGCATTATATGTAATTAATGTTTATTTTATAGGTATATATGGTTGGTATAGTTAGCACGGCACTGTCTACTGCTCTAACACGGTCCATTTTTTAGGTCATTATATTTTTCAACATTTTTCTTACCATTTAGTTAGGCCTTGCTAGTTACATTCGGTGGCAAAACCCAAGTGGTCTTTGATCTCTGATGTTGTTCAGGTAGATCTCCACCTCTCAAATAATGCCTATCTCTGGTCTAGAGACTAGACTCTTCTCACTGTATTCTGAAAGCAACATATCTCCTCAGTATGAAGTAAACACTAAACTGAGGAAAGAGCCTTTTGGACCTCTTTTTAACCTGGCAATGTGTTTCCTGCCCTGGTGGAATGAGCTCTATGTAATACTATCCAGGACAGCCTATAGTATTCACCCCTCACTTCAGGTATAAGGCAGCCCAACTCTTCAGGCCTGTTAAGGGAGGCCAGTGATTAATATATCGATCTCATAGGAGTCTCAGACCCTATCATGCAGTAAACTAGAAGGGAAATGAAACTAGAGTTTAATAGCAAATCTACTTACAGGAAAGATAAGTTACACAAGCATATCGGAAAAACATCAGTCAGACACTTGCCATGAGTGCCAAGACATCATTGCTATTCTTTGCCTTGCCTAGGCAATCAGAGTGTCTGACTGATATATGTATCAATGGCGTCCTCTTAAATGGCTGAACAGTTGAGCTGGCTGATACTTGAAGTGAGGGAAGAATACTCACTAATGTGTGTGTATAGGCATATAAAGGTCTTATTATCTGGTAAGAAGATATTTTTGTCTTATCTTTCCCTTTGGGAGCATGAGGTGATACACCTGTCATTAATTGGAAGGACACCACTCCTTTTTTTCACCTAAGGATTAGCTGGTGTTTGGACACTTTCATCACACTTCATCAACGTATAATGTGTTTTGGATAATGTGAAGGACTTTAACTGTTTATATCCTCTGATAATATATTGAGAAGACTTTATTATATATACTGTATTTATCAAGGTATAACACGCACAGGCATATAACACGCACCCTAACTTTAAGAGGGAAGTTTCAGGAAAAAATCTTTCCACAGCCCCCTGCGTATAACACGCAGGCACAGGTTTACCCTCTATTTTCAGGGTAAAAAAGTGAGTGTTATACGCCAATAAATACAGTATATATGTTTATCACTATTTTGAGAGCGCAACATTTTTTCTTTATTTATATGTTACAGTGGTGTTGGACAATTCAGAAATTCACTTTATATTGTTGTATTATGCACAACATTTTTCATATAGGTTGGGGCAGTTATCTATATATTTTAATAGTGAAATTATTTTGACTGCAGGAGACCATATAATAAAGCGATTTATACATTATCTACAATATTCTTTAACCATTTAAGACCCGGACCAAAATGCAGGTAAAGGACCTTGCCCCTTTTTGCGATTCGGCACTGCGTCGTTTTAACTGACAATTGCGCGGTCATGCGACGTGGCTCCCAAACAAAATTGGCGTCCTTTTTTACCCACAAATAGAGGTTTCTTTTGGTGGTATTTGATCACCTCTGCGGTGTTTATTTTTTGCGCTATAAACAAAAATAGAGCGACAATTTAAAAAAAAATGCAATATTTTTTACTTTTTGCTATAATAAATATCCCCCAAAAATATATAAAAAAACATTTTTTTTCCTCAGTTTAGGCCGATACGTATTCTTCTACCTATTTTTGGTAAAAAAAAAAAATCGCAATAAGCGTTTGGTTTTCGCAAAATTTATAGCGTTTACAAAATAAGGGATAGTTTTATTGCATTTTTATAAAAAAAAATTTTTTTACTACTAATAGCGGCGATCAGCGATTTTTTTCGTGACTGCGACATTATGGCAGACACTTCGGACAATTTTGACACATTTTTTGGACAATTGTCATTTTCACAGCAAAAAATGCATTTAAATTGCATTGTTTACTGTGGAAATTACAGTTGCAGTTTGGGAGTTAACCACAGGTGGCGCTGTAGGGGATGTGTGACCTATGTGTTGTGTTTAACAACTGTAGGGGGGTGTGGCTGTAGGTGTGATGTCATCGATCGCGTTGCCCTATTACAGGGTTGACGCGATCGATGCTACGGCCACAGAGAAGCACGGGGAAGCCGTCCTGGAGCTTCAGACCGGGGCACGGGCGCGCGCCCGCGACCCACGGCTGGGTACTAAAATCAACGTATTTTAGTACGTAAATATGCAGTAGGCGGTCCTTAAGTGGTTAAAAAAAAAATTCCACTTTCATCCATATTTTGAAACATTGGTTTTGGGCCAGTGACACATATCACACAGCTTAAGCATTAACTCGACACACCATGTTTGGAGGAAAAAAAATGCTGACTATAAACCTAAGAACATCATCCCTACAGTCAAGCACGGAGGTGGAAACATTGGGCCAGATTCAGGTACACTTAAATTTGCGCTGCGTAATCGAAATACTCTACGCTGCCGTATTTTACCAGGCTCTACATCAAATTCTGGTAGATTTTTGCCCGTACGCTACGGCGGCGTAGTCTATTTCTCGCGGTTAGGGGGCGTGAAGCATTTAAATTAGGTGCGTCCCCGCGGCGATCGAACTGCGCATGCTCCATTCAGAAATTTCCTGCCGTGCATTGCGCGAAATCACGTCGTTACGTCATTTTTTGTTTGAGTAGCGTCGTTTTCGGACATTCCTATTCCCGGACGACTTGCGTAAAAAATAATAAAAGACGTCGGAAAACGTTGAAATTCGACGCGGGAACGACGGCCATACTTAACATGGGCTGTCTAATATTAGAGCAGCAAAAAGCTGGTATAGTGTTATGCAAAAAAAAGATGACTAAAGATGCCGTAAGAGATTGCGATTGAAGATCGTAATTTCAGGGATCGCCGACAAAAGCTCATTAGCATACCCTGACGCGGAAAACGACGGGAAGTCCACCCAGTGGCCGCAATTTTATTGCAGCATAGATCCGAAGGCGTACGAACACGTAATCCAGTCGAATTGAAGCCCGCAGCCGTTTATTCATGGTTTGAGGTTTAAGACTAGCTAAAAAACGCGCGTAATTTGAAAGTACTCCAGTCTAACACCAGTTAGACAGGAGTTACGGCTCTCTGAATCTGGCCCAATATGCTTTGGGGCAGTTTCTCTGCTAAAGGTACAGCCAACTTTGCAGCATTGAGGGGCCAATGGATGGGGCCATGTATTGTAAAGTCTTGGATGAGAACCTTCTTCACTCAGCCACAACACTGAAGATGGGTCTGTAAGCACAACAATGATCCAAAACATAACGCCAAGGCAACAAAGGAGTGGCTCAAGAAGAAGCACATTAAAGCGAAACTACACCCAAACGGCTCTTCTTCTCTGCCTAGCCCCCCCCTCCAGTGCCACATTTATCACCTTGTGGGAGGAGGGAGAGCGGGTACTTGGCACACCAGGTCCATTGAGAAAGCACAGCATGATTCACTCGTGCACGATGTGCAGTAGGAAACCAGCTGTGAAGACACAAAGCTTCACTGCTGGTTTGCCTTACCCAAGATGGCAGCGCCAGCACCAGCACCTGACACCCGATGCAAGAATTGGCTTGGGTAAGGACACAGTGGGATTCCTGGACAGGTATGTGCCATAGTAGTAAAAGTTAAGAGCTGCAGTATTTGGGGGGAGGGGGGAGCTTTAAGGCCATGGAGTGGCCTAGCAAGTCTCCAGACCTTAAACCTTAAGGATTTAGAGAAGATCTGTAAAGAAGAGTGGAACAAAATCCCTCCTGAGATGTGTGCAAACTTGGCCACCAATGTCTTACCTCTGTGCTTGCTAACAAGAGTTTCTTCACCAAGTACTAGGTCGTGTTTTGCTTGGGGAATCAAATACTTGTTTTACTCACTGAACTGCAACTCAATTTATAACATTTGTATCATGTGTTTTTTCTGGATTTTCGATTGATATTCTGTCTCTATCATTTAAAATGCATCTATGATAAAAGACCTTTAATTTCTTTGTGGGCAAACTCACAAAATCTGCAGAGTATCCAATAATTTTTTTCCCCCCACTGTACTTGCAGGAAAATACTGCTGTCCATACAGTGGTAGAGACTTCTATATAGTCAGCTGTGTCCAGAGGGCAACTCACACCCAGCGAAAGCATTATCTGATATAACAGCATCAGTGGAGTGGAACCAGGTCATAGAAAGAGGCTGATGTTTGCACACAGTCAGTGAAGTGCTCAGCAGGTCTGAGCCGAGACAAAAAGATGGCCATTACAGTACAGTAACAGGCTGCCCTAAAAATTGCTAAAATGTGTAGCTCAAGGGTGAAAAAAAGGAGAGGGTTTTTACAAGGATGAATTTAATGCACTGCCCAGCATGCAAGCCTGTAAAGCAGTGGTTCTCAACCTGGGGGTCGGGACCCCCTCGAGGGTCGAATTACGATTTGCCAGGGGTCCCCGAATCCTGGGCTGTTCCTGAAGACTGCACCACTCTCCCAGCTTTTTTGGTGGCCGCCCAGCAGGGCTGTCCCTGGAGGGATGGGGGGGGGAATCAAAAAATTAGGATAGAGAGAGGTAAAATTGAAAGAAAGGAGAACAAAGAAAGAGTGGTTCATCCAAAAATGTACCATAAGGGTTTTTTATGCTGTACGAGTAAAAGGGACTCAAGGAGCGCTAAATGTCCGTGGGCTAGGGGGCGGGGCACAAATTACTTGTTTTGCCTTGGGTGCTGACAACCCATGCTACGAATATGATTTTTATGGTTAGGGGTCCCCACAACTTGGGAAATTTTATCAAGGGGTCACGGCCCTAGAAAGGTTAAGAACCACTGCTGAAAAGGCATAAAGAAGTCCCAGTTAAAAGTAAATAGATAAATAGATTCCCCCTCACCATACAGGCCACTCAGTTACAAAAGGGAAACATTTCCTTGACGGAGCATAGCCTGGAAGCCATTAACACTGAGTCTTCAGGTACAGGGACAGATGTAGCTCTAGTTACAATAAATCTGCACAAAATCCCTAGAAATCTCAGCAGTGGATAAAGCACCATGGGAGTTATCTATGTGCCTAGTGTCCATTTCTCCTGTAGGCAGCAGTATGACCCTAGGTTGCTTAATTATCATCAAGCTGTGCGCTTTAATGCAGAATAGAGAAAAGTAAATCGCTCAGCAATTGAGCTATAAAGTGCTGTGATTCAGACCACCTACTTGCCCATGAAATCAGGTTTCCCATCATCAAAACACATTCTGTAGCACGTCACATATCACTATGCGAAAATAATTTGTCATATGGCCTCTGGGTGTCTACTACCAATCTTTTGGCGAGTACAACTTCACAGCAAGATAATATCCATTACAAGCACCAAAAAAGAACAATGATATTTGTGGTTATTTGTGAGTAAATATGACTTACTTGGCCCATGATTTAAGCATGGTTGTGGGGCTCGACAAGAGAATACTGGTGTAGGAGCCCAATTTTGTTATCACCTATAACAAAAAAAATGGCAGTTACTATTTACAGAACACTTTTTTTTACAATGTCAGAACAAAAACTGACTAAAATAGCAAACTCATATCATAGACCAACATAAATTTACATAAATATTTCCCTCCTGCACAATGTATTCCTTCATTCTGCATTATTACCAGAGTTAATGATTCTGTGCTTATGACCCAGAGGCCCAAACAGTTCTGCCCAAGAAAAGGTGTTCTGGTCCAAAGGCCTGCTATGTAAAACTCCCAATCCTCACATGTACTTTCTCTTTCGGAAAAGGGTTATATGCTTAGATTTCCCAGGGAGCATTTTCTGATGCCTCTCTTACTGTATATTAGGCTATTGTGAGTTTGCAAATATCCCTTTCCTATATTAAAAATACTGTGAAATACAGTAGTTAAAGCAGGACCCCAAGCATAAAACATGAACAAAAAAAAACCTGGGGAATGCCCAGGGAATAACCAAGCCTACTTACCGACCAACTCGCAGACAACCAATTAACCTGTCTAACAGTATGCGTTAAAAACAGGGGTTTTGTTCGCACGCATTTGCAAACGCATGCGTGGGCCACAGAGCCGCGCCAAGGCACCCCATAATTCTGAACAGCCCATTAAAAGAGAAATTTACTTTCAATCTGAAGCTGCCCCCCGCAATACTTTTTCTCCATTAGATGTCCTCGATTTTTAGGGTCACAATATGACAAGCATAATTCAACCCACTTCCTCTAAGCCCAGGCTGGCATGGACCCACCCCTAGCTTCCGAACGGCCAGTTAAAATAAAAGCAACAAAGCTATGACCCATTTCTGTCACTCCGCTTTCTTCTCCAATCAGCATGGTTATTGTCGGTACAGAAAATTCTTGGCTTCTTATGTAGCTTCTTCCTTTTCCACTCTGAGCTTTGCTGTGCAGGGACAGCAGTAGGTTGATATTAAGTCAAATGTAGGTACTTACACTACAACCAAAAAATGCGTGCTTTTAATATGTGCAATTTGTTTTTAAAAGGTTACCCAAATCCCCTAAAACAAACAAACTTGCTGCTGCTCTAACCCTGTGTTCTCTGCTCTCTGTTCTAATAGATCCCCACAGGCACCCCACTATTTACTGTTTGGTGGATTCTTTTGAGGTCCATCGATGTCCTTAGGTTGAAGTGGTTATATTGGAATGATGCCTGCACATACAGGCATCACCCTGGTATGGAATTTTTCAGCCAGTGATTTTATCCCACCCTCCCGCCACCTTTCCCAGGCTCTTTGGTTCAATCATGGAGCCTGGGAGGGATGTGTGCTGCAGCGATGGCTGCACGGAACAGATAGAGAGGAACTGACATTGTTCCTCTCATACTGTGACCCCGGAAACTGGGGGAGACGAGTAGTTTGTCACTTCCGGTCCCACTTCTTTGTTTACTTGCCCGTTAGCAAATCTTTGACATTATTTATATAAATTGGGGTAAATACTGTGTTCTGTTTATTTTTAATTCATTAAAAATTGTGTTAGAAAAACCACTGTGCAAATACTGCGTGACCTAAAAAAATTGCAAAACCCATCATTTTATTCTAACTTCTATTAAACTTTGCTGTTTGGCCTTGCTTCTGTCTGATCTCAAGTGTATGACCCCAGCTTGTTTCCAGACCCTGCTTCTGTTGTTGCTAATTATCTGTGCACACCCCTGGCTTATTTCCAGGCCCTGCCTCTGTTACTGGCTGCCTACCTGTGTATGATCTTGGCCATGTTTTCTCTTCCAGTTGCCTAACCGTGTAGGACTCCAGCTCAGCTTCCAGATCCCATCTCTCCCACCTACTTGCATTAAAGTCCTGGCTACCCTGCCTTCCACGTTCAACCTTGCACGTTCACACCACAGGTGCACAGGTCACCTACCACAGCTCCTTCCATGGGAGATCATGAGACATCTTTCTGCTGAATTGATTATGGTCTATGCAGACCATCTCTATAGGCCACCAATTACTGTTCAGGACTCCAGCACCAGTACTGCCCTGAGCCTTGCAGCCCTGTTCCCACGTTCAGGCGTGTTTGGACCTGAACTGCAAGGGAAGCCCTCTTGTTATTTCAGCCCACACACAGGTACATGACAGCTATCAAGATCACTTGACAATCAAAGTTCAGACATACAATACAGAAAACAGTTACAATATCAAGCGGGTCCCCAATAGGTCAGAATTAAATATCTAAATAAAAATGTACCTAAGCCAGTAAAAGATGCAATGACTGGTTTGCAAAGTTGTGATTTGTGTTTTATATAAAGAATACGGTACATCTAGAAGAAATATTTACATTTGCATACAATGTCCTCAATATAGTTCATAAATAATGAGTTTTTTTTTATAATGTGTGTACATTTGTATAGATAACCAAACAAAGCCTGAGTTCTACTTTGCTATATATGTGTGTAACACTTGTAACAGTGGTCAATTGTAAGTGTGATAGATCCTCAGAGGAACGGATAAGACAGAAGTAGTTTTTTTGCATCCAAATAAAAATACATTGTGTTACTCTAATTCTGCCTTTTGTACAACTATGTTAATGTCTATTCATACCTTTCCTTCCAATAAGAACTTGGCAAAATATTTGTAACATTCTAGACCACATGGATAATCAACAATCACAGCAGGCAGCTGCCATCCAACTCGATCTATGGGAGAGAGCATTACAGAGTGAGATTAGGACACCCCATCTGCAAAGATAATCTTAACTAAAATTTTACAATGATCAAAGTTAACATCTTAATTGTCAGGGAGCATGCTAAGTTCATGCAAAGCCAACATAAAGCACTGAAGTCACAATTAAAAATAATTCTCATAATATAGCTTCACAAGAGAATGACATTTGACCTATACAGTATACTGCAAATCACCCATTAAATAATACAAAAAGGTCCATCGGTAAGGGCATGTATGAGGCTCATAACTCTAGGACAGCACCCATGGAAGATAAAACATTACATCTATAGGGGGGCATAGTGCAAATAGCTGCAAAATCCCCCAACATGTTATCTCTGACCAGACATTAAAAGCCAGATGGCAGTGCATGAACTCTTGTTGCTTTGAATTTCATCAGCTCCAATGTCAGTAGCATTACAGCAAACGCTCATTTACAACATCTAAACTGTAAGCACATCAGTGTAACAACATGTTGGCAAGTAAAGTTGAGCAGGTATTTCGCAATATACATACAGAAAGTACTGGTTCTGTGACACTTTATTCTTCCTGTTTCAGCACAATAAAATGGTGGAGGGTCTTCTAGAGGGTCTGCAAAGTGACAGTATTGTGGAAGCAGAGCAGGAATCCACTCAGATTCTATGGATGAAACACCTGCAATAATGGCACAAGGCATTAGAAGTGTCTCTGAAACATGCAGCAAAGGAATACAAACTAAGAATTAAAGCCAAAAGAATCAACAGATTTCAATAAAAAATGTACGTTGAATCTGGAAGCAGTTTGATGCACACTGTATATTGTGTGTGATAGCGTTGGTCAGACTGATAGAAGTGAGGCTTGGTTCTCATAGATAAACAATGGAGTTGGTCCTCTTTCAAAAGGAGCTGATTTGCGATAGTGCAGTGGTCATCAACCCTGTCCTCGGGGCCCACTAACAGGCCAGGGTTTAAGTATTACCTTGAGGAGATGCAGACTAGAATATTGCAATCACTGAGCAGCAAATGATATCACCTGTGATGTATTTCAGTTATCTTGCAAACCTGGCCTGTTAGGGCCCTTTCACACTAGCGGACGAACGGTCCGCTCATTACAAGTCCGTTTACGGACTTGTAATGGGTCCCTATGGGAGCGGATCCGTTAGCGGATGATGCATCCGCTAACGTCCGCATCCGTTTTTGCGGACGGAAGAATGTCCTATTTTTCTTCCGTCCGGGCAAACGGATCGGATGCAAACGGACAGACGGTCCGTTTCCATCCGACTCCCCATAGGGGAGAGCGGAGGAGAGACGGGGCGGTCCCTGCACAGTGTGCGGGGACCGCCCCGTCCGCCCGACAGCTCAGCGGAGACCCCCCGCTGAGCTGACGGACACACGGAGCGGACCGAAAAACGGACCGCTCCGTGTGTAAGGACCCTTAGTGGGCCCTGAGGACAGGGTTGATGACCACTGGTATAGTGTATGTTGACTGTGCTCTGGTCCCTAGGTTGCTACCTTTCTGATCTTGACAAAATGAGCAATCAGTAGGTGATACACTCGGGGGTGAGTACTGAGAAGCACCTAGTACAAAAGTTCATACCACTTAAAAAGGTCATATTGAAATGTTATTGGTTAAGAACATTAAATACATCCAACATGTTTCAGGGAAAAGGTGCAAATTTCAACTTCCAGCTCAGGAACAGACACCACAGCTCTGGACACAGATTATCTGCACCCAGTGATGTGTGTCCATCCTTGTATGAATATAAACAGTGGCATGTGCCTAAAGATCCATACAATCACTGCATTTTTCAGGGTGTTATTGATTTTGACAGACTGACACCTGCAATTCCCTGGGCACATAAACACAACTCTCTGCACTGAGGTATGGGTCTGTGTGCCCATGTGAATGAAGCCTAAAAAGGTAGGAAAAAAATAGTAAGAAAACCTAACAAAATAGTCCATAGTGTATTAAGATTATACTTTTAGGCCTAGATTCACGTAGAGCGGCGTAACTATGAGCGGGCATGGCGTATCGTATTTATGCTACGCCGCCGCAACTTAGGACGCAAGTGCAGTATTCTCAAAGCACTTGCGTCATAAGTTACGGCGACGTAGCGTAAATGTGCCGCCTAATTCAAATGGGGAAGAGGTGGGCGTGTTGTATGCAAAATAATCGTGACCCCACGTAATTGACGTATCCCAGTGCGCATGCGTCGGATAGAATGCCTAAGATACGTTGTACACTGCCTACGACATGAACGTGACATGCACAGCCCTATTTGCGTACGACTTATGCAAACGATGTAAAAAAATACGCTTGTTCCGACGTCCATACCTTGCATGGGCTGCGCCACCTAGAGAGCAGCTTTATGTTTACGCCAGCGTATGTCTTACGTAAACGGCGTAACCAATTGCGATGGACGCACGTACGTTCGAGAATCGGCGTATCTAGCTCATTTGTATATTCGGTGCGGAAATCAACGGAAGCGCCACCAAGCGGCCAGCGTAAATATGCACCCAAGATACGACGGCGTAGGAGACTTACACCGCTCGTATCTTGGCTGAATTTAGGCGCGCATATACGACGGCGCAGATTCAGACTTACGACGGCGTACGTGGAGATAAGTCTTTGAGAATCTGGCCCTCAGTGTTTTATAGATACACTTCTATTAGATGGCTGTACCCTTTTGATTATATTTTATTTATACATCCAAGACAAAGAAACAATAAATAGCTAAATCATACCATACCTTTCATGTACATCTTTGTCGTCTCAAAAATTTCCTGGTAAACTACAAAATCGGGAAGCTGCTTGAACAGGGAAGAGTTTGGATGGGTAAACACTGGATCTTCAAGCAGAGGAGTCTGCAAATGTAAATTAGGCAAGACTGTTAAGGAATTAACAACACTGAAATCCGTTTAAGATTTCATAAAGCTTATGATTTTTTTAATGATATTCTGATAGAATATGTCTGCTCTTTTTGGAGAGTGCATTTTCAACGATTCATTCACATGTGATAGCATGCAGATGGTTTAAAGTGATTGTAAAGTATTTTTTTTTTCTATAAATATAACAAACATGTTATACTAACCTCCTCTGTTGCAGTGAATATGCACAGAGCAGCCTGGATCCTCCTCTTCTTGGGTCCCTCTTCTGTGATCCTGGCTCCTCCCTCCTGCTCAGCACCCCCACAGCAAGCAGCTTGCTATGGGGGCACCAGAACCGACTTACAGCTCCCTGTGTCCTTTAAGACACTGAGCCCCAACTAGCTGACTTTGATTGACAGCAGCGGGAGCCAATGGCACCGCTGCTGTGTCTCAAACAATCAGAAAGGAGAATATCAGATGGCAGAGACACTCGTGGACATTACTGGACAGAGAGGGACCTCAGGTAAGTATTAGTGGGGCTGAGGGGGGGCTGCTGCACACGGAAGGCTTTTTATCTTAATGCATAAAATGCATTAAGATAAAAAACCTTCTGCCTTTACAACCACTTGGGTCCATGTTGCAAGATCCAAAAGCCATGTGTGCCTTTTCTAGGTACCCATTTGGATTTATCATCAATATCTAGCTCACTTCCACCCCAGAATTGAATTATATTAAATATTTCCCATGCTAGGTAATCATTGGTTCTTTTGAAATTGTTCTAGCGTTCTAAAGATCAATATATTGCCTTATTGTAATAATACATCAGTACTCTTTAGGTTTCAACTACCGTGTTTCCCCCGAAAATAAGACCTAGCGATATTTTCCAGGAGGACTGCAATATACGCCCTACCCTGAAAATAAGCCCTAGTTCAAGGAAATTGTGTGCTTTTCTAGAAAACATGGTATAATCCTATTAAGGCAGTGTGGTCTGTGTGTGTGTGTGTGAGAGAGAGAGACTGTCTCTAGCGGTGTCAGGTGACTTTGCTACAGAGCGGCACTCAGCTAATCTCCCCCCTGGTCTCCTCTTCTCCCGCCTGTCTGCGGGGGGATCCTGCCCCCCCTCCCTTCACAGAGCTTTGGCGGGTCACTGAAAGTCAACATGTCTGCAGTATGCAGCATGGATACTCCGGTCCCTTCTCCTGCCTGTCTGCGGAGGGGTCTCGTCCTCCCCCTCCCTCCGCAGAGCTTCCGCGGGACACTGAAGGTACTGTGCAGAGCCTCAGCAATCAACATGTCATACAGTACTGTGTGCGGTATGCAGCATGGCTACTCCACAAGGTATTTACAGATTATTTTTGTTCACATGCTGGTGTGCTCTCTTCCCTGCTTCGAGCATTGCAGAGGGAGGTGGGGCCAGGGTCCCTCGCTGGTGGCTGGGAGAGGTGGAGGAGAGCTGAGGTGTTTGGCACGGTTAAATTGCAGGGGCACACATATTCTGTATTGTGTGCTACTGTAAAATAAAGGATTTAGGCATTTTAATTTTGTTCAAACTGGGGATCCCTGAATACGTTAAGACCTACCCTGAAAATAAGCCCTTCTGGGGTCTCTTGTTGCCAAAATTAATATAAGACCCGGCTTATTTTCGGGGAAACACGGTAGTCCAATTAATTATCTTTTTTTGCACTCCATTTAAATGTATATATTGGGTGATTTTCTGGATTATTGTATTTTGATTGAAACATAGTAGTTTTGTGATTAAAGCGTAACTCCACTTTGGTTGAAAAAAAAACACCCCCCTCTGGGTAATCTATGTACATTGCAAGGATTATAACAAGCTTTGTTGCAGATTCCTACCTTTTGTTCGTCTGTACTGAGTGGGTCTAATGGGAGTGGTTTTATAATTATCTATCAGCACCTGCACAGCACTAATGAGGACATTTTCTGGGCCTGCATTCCTTTAGACATGTTCCTATTGGGAGTATCTCACCAAAATTTTTTATTTTTTTTTGCAGGGGATGCCTGAAATATGACATGTATCTTAGGCAGACTTCTGATCAAAATTGGTGAGCCAATCACACAAGCAGGAAATTATGTTTCTGGGGGGTGGTTAGTACACATTCTGTGTACAGAACAACTCGATGTAGCCGTATTGCACTTCATTTGCAAAAACTTTAGCGGCTGCAGATTGAAAAGGAAAGGTTATTTTTAAGAACATTCAATTACAATATTAGTGTCACAATTGTATACGCTATATATATTTTTTATTTGCTATTTCCCAAAAGTGGAGATACCAGTTAAGCATTTTCTTTTTTGAAATGTTGCCGTTTTCTGCTCTGCTCATCAGTGTCGAACACTTGGAGGAAGAGGCGGAGTCTCTAAACACATCTGTGAGGTGTCATGGAGGAAGCAATATAATGAAGGTGCTCCATCCTTGCAATGCAGGGCTGTTGTCAGCCCGGTATCATTCAGGCTGTCAAGTACCTTTCCTCTTCCCTGGATGTCACTTTTACACAGAGAGTAAAGTCAAGTCCACATACAGTAATCCAAGCTGTAAATCCTGCTCAGTGATGACAACTCTCAGCGTTTGCAGGTGCAATTCCTTTTTTTATCCTTACATTTTTTTGTTAATACATTGGTTTTACCTGCACTATCCAGTGTGCTTCACTTGTTCTTTTTTAGCTATAGTTTTGACACTTCCCAAGTGTTTTTGTGGCAAAGCTGCAAGCACTGCGTAGGGTCACCTATACCATTTTGACACCTTTCCACTAGTGACTTCCGTAATGATTTTATGAAGGGTTTCCCCCAATAGGTGTACAATGTCAAAAGGCTTGTATAGGAAATGCTTTAAACAAGCAGGTTCAGCAGACCAAGTTTTTAACTACAAAATCCTAAGCATTGGTAGATAGACAAGATGGCATTCTGAATCTAGAGACCTGGCAAATTACATTCTCAAGAGTGTCAACACAAAACAATAATGCTGAGGGTATCGGCTTCCTTAAATGTTCCTGGTCCATTTGTTTTGTCTGGTAACAATAGTCTAGCAAATAGTCATTGCAGTATAAAATCACTGTACTCCAATGGCCTCCAGTCACCAGATCTTGCGGTGGAACCGGAGATTAGAATCATGGATGTGCAGCTGACAAATCTGCAGCAACTGCGTGATGCCATCATGTCAATATGGATCGAAATCCCTGAGGAGTGTTTCCAACACCTTGCTGAATCTACGCCACAAAGGCAGTTCCGAGGGGAAAAGGGGGTCCAACCTGGTACTAGAAAGGTGTAATGAATAAAATGGGCTTTTTTTGTTTTTAAGTAAAAGGAGGAGGTTAGAACTATAAAATGAGGCATATATGTAGAGGCTAGAGAGTAGTCAATAAAAAGGGAGGGGGTGATGTCTGCGCTGTAATGGTGGGTGAAAGGTGATAGGGTCAGGATGGGTGAATGTGATGGGGAAATGAACTTAGAACAACATCATAACCAACATAAAAATAGACAATGTGAATATAGTATAACAATAGGGGTGATACCGATAAACACAGAGCGGTGACAAATACACTAGCCTGTGTAATGTGAAACCAAGGGAAAGTCCATGCAGTGAAAGTGAATGCACAGTGCTAAAACAGTTGAACTATAGGACCAGAAAAACTTTCCATGGGGAAATGCCTCTGGATACACAAAAAAAAATGGAATAAAAATGTATACATGAAAAAGGTACATATATACATAAATAAATAGGTAAATAAATAAAGTCTCTTGTGAAAAAACCCAAAAGTCCAAAAAAGTCCAGAATGGGCTGGTGGTGTCAGGAAAGGGTGATAGTGGTAAACACCTCAGGTGGTCCCCAGCTCCTCACTTCAAGGCTATTGCACGGATAGCCTAAAACAGCACTTCCAAAGAAGAGCAATTTCCTCAGCGGGGCAAGCAGCAGAAGCACTCCTCAGCAGTAAATAAAGCAGACATAGAACGGGTGAGGATACAGTACAAGGAACGTTACTAAGGACAAAGTGTGTCACTTATATCCACTAACCAGAGGGTGATGGATGATGGGCCTATCTCCCACGAACAGCGAGTTCGTTCTTGGTCCGGAACCAGTACAGGTGGCACTCTTCTATGGTTTGGCCAGATAGTCACTCAAGATGGTGGGACTTACAGATGGCGTACATGATGAGTGGGACTTACAGATGGCGTACATGATGAAAGAGAAACAAAACCATAGCGCAATCCCGCAAAATAGAAAACATTTATTAAAAGAATAACACTCACAGTTAAAACGATCCAATGGGGCATGAAACAAACAAACGTCAGGTGGATCACTCTGCGTCAGGCGTGTGGACTCTGTAGCTCCCTGATCCCATGTTTTCTATTTTGCGGGATTGCGCTATGGTTTTGTTTCTCTTTCATCATGTACGCCATCTGTAAGTCCCACCATCTTGAGTGACTATCTGGCCAAACCATAGAAGAGTGCCACCTGTACTGTATCCTCACCCGTTCTATGTCTGCTTTATTTACTGCTGAGGAGTGCTTCTGCTGCTTGCCCCGCTGAGGAAATTTCTCTTCTTTGGAAGTGCTGTTTTAGGCTATCCGTGCAATAGCCTTGAGGTGAGGAGCTGGGGACCACCTGAGGTGTTTACCACTATCACCCTTTCCTGACACCACCAGCCCATTCTGGACTTTTTTGGACTTTTGGTTTTTTTTCACAAGAGACTTTATTTATTTACATACTTATTTATGTATATATGTACCTTTTTGATGTATACATTTTTATTCCAATTTTTTTTGTGTATCCAGAGGCATTTCCCCATGGAAAGTTTTTCTGGTCCTATAGTTCAACTGTTTTAGCACTGTGCATTCACTTTCACTGCATGGACTTTCCCTTGGTTTCACATTACACAGGCTAGTGTATTTGTCACCGCTCTGTGTTTATCGGTATCACCCCTATTGTTATACTATATTCACATTGTCTATTTTTATGTTGGTTATGATGTTGTTCTAAGTTCATTTCCCCATCACATTCACCCATCCTGACCCTATCACCTTTCACCCACCATTACAGCGCAGACATCACCCCCTCCCTTTTTACTTGCTATCTCTTTCTGCCAAGGACAGATTGTTAGGTGTCTGCTGCAGTACCCCCAGCCCAGCCCATTCCCCTCGGTAGCGCAGGAGCTTTTCCACAATTTGTTTAGAGAGTAGTCAATATTTAGAAAACCTATGTTTATTATACCATAGATGACAAAACATCTCATAAAGGGTACATGCATATGAAATCAAAACGCCATAAAAACGTAAGCAAAAAAATAAAAAATAAAGATAGCCAAATATTTATATTACATATAATTTACTTATATCCACAGAAGTGAAGATCACCTCCACTGTTATTTGGACATGGTTTCTCTGGGATTCCACTCATGCTCCTGGCTGTGTCCTCTAGCCTTATATACCCAGTACATGCGAGTACTTTAAGGGACAATATGTTCGTCCCATTTATTCACAATTGTTTTCCCACCTTTTAGACGTGTAATAGATCCTTGGTTATTTATGTCCTCCCTTTTTGTAGAGTACTGTTGCATCTGCTCCTGAAGAGTTATCACCCAACGAAATGCGTCAGGTTCACACTGATGGCTTCACAAGCCTTTCTACGTCATTACATTCAAGAATTTACTACATTTGTCAGTGATATTGGAGGCCAGCCTTTTATACCATACCATGCTATGTTATTCCTTTTGATATTTGTCACATGGTTTTATGACGTTTTGATTTTATATGTATGCACCCTTTATGAGAAGTTTTGTCATCCATTGTATAACATACGTTTTCTAAATATTGACTACTCTCTAGCCTCTACATAGTATATGCCTCATTTAAAGTCTCAACCTCCTTCTTTTATATAAATACAGGGACGGAGGCGCAAATATCCATGTGTCATATTTAAAAACCCAAACCCCCTTTAAAGCTCTTTTTTTTTTTTAAGGATTCTGTTGATAGGTGTCTGGAAGCCATCTTAAAGGCCTTTATTGCCCTTGCAGGTTCTGTCCTGCAGCCAGCAGATGGACATGACAGTAATCACAAGCTGCTGGACAGAAGAAAACAGAGGGAAAATGCTTCAGAAGCCACTATATCTAAGGACTGGTAAGCTGCAATATATTACATTTTTTTCTTTTAGGTTTAATACAGTTAAGCGGGATTGAGAACTGAGAAGGCAGGATCCACTAATGGAAAAGTCTGTTTCTTTTTAAATTCCCTTTCCATAGGACACATTTCAGCAAAAAGCTTAGGGGGTGGTGAATACCCTTTCAGGATTGAGGCAGTGCTCAAAGTACACAATCAACGTTTGTGTGTGATGTCTTTCTGGACTTTGTCCATGGATGCCCTCCCAGAACAAGAGAGCCGCACTTGGAGGAAAATACATGAATCTCATGTAGGTTAACCTAGCACAAATACTAATCGGTAATGGGATGGCATGTACATAACATAAAAATATATTTTCGCACACACATGGACAGAATACAGTTATGAGTAACACAATCTGCTTACCTTATAAGCACTTCTCCACTTCTCATTGAGAAGTTCTTCAGGACGAATCCGCCTAGCAATGTGATCCCCTAAACCGGACATCACAATCTGCCTCAAATAGTTCACTTGGCTTTCTGTAGGCGGTGGCATCTTAGAATCAAGGAATATGGTGACATCGGGGCACAGTGAATTGACTAGAGAAGAAAGCAGATGCTATGAACTCTTATGACGACACACACGATTACAAATTTATCTTCAGTGAATTTGTGTGCAGCTTACCAGCAGTAGTTAGTTGTCCTCTTAAACGTCTTATCTCCATCATGGCTTTAAACCTGAGGCCATTACGTTCACAGAATTTGGGAGTCAAGCCAGAGTATTCACAAGCACCTACTGCACCTGAATTTAAAATGAGACACACTATTATTTGTAATTTAAAAGATAAAGCATGATTCCAATATTAAATCATCACATTAAACTAGAGCTGCACGATTAATCGCAAAGAATCAAAATAGCGATCTTTTTCCCTTCCCGATCTTCAAAACAGCATGTCACCATCTTTCTAACAAGTGCAGAGAGTTCTCACAGCTGGAAAAACAAAATCCAGGCAGCCCTTCCAAGTTTTAATACAACATGGAATAAGTGTAAACAAAGTATCTTTTCTTTATTTTATCAAAGGAAAGAACTATGGCATGTAGATGAAGGAAGTTTAACCCAAACATGATATATATTTTTTTAGCAGAGATCCTAGAGAATAAAATGGTGGTTGTTGCAATATTTTTTGTCATACCGTATTTGCACAGTGGTTTTTCAAATGCAATTGTTTTTTGAAAAATACACTTTAGGCCCCTTTCACACGGTCAGACCATTTAGGTCCGCCTGTCAGTTTTGTCGGCGGACCTGAACGGCCGCTCCAATCCTATGGAGTGTCGGATGTCAGTGGAGACATGTTCGCTGACATTCGACCCAAACCTGCCAAAATCAGACAGATGGCTGTACGTCCCCATCCGTCCATGGCAGATTGGATCGGGTGAGATTTTCATCAGATCTCTCCATAGGAGACAGCAGCGCTGCACAAGCCCCTCCCCGCTCAGTGAGAAGAGAGGGACTTGTCATCCGCCGGCTCATTGGAGATCAGCGGAGAGATCTCCCACTGAGCCAGCGGGAGCTGGCAGACTCCGTAGCGACGGCGTCCGCCTCATGTGGAAGAGGCCTAAATTAATAATAATAATAATAAAAAATAAAAAAAACACGCAACTAAACGGCAAAGTTTGCCCAATTTTTTTACACCGCGAGAATCGTGATCTTTATTCTAAGCAAAAAAAATCATGATTCTCATTTTAGCCAGAATCGTGCAGCTCTACATTAAACCAAATAAAAGACAAAATGTTTTTTATTTTCTTAATAATTAGAAGATGCTAACATTTCATATATCCTTACAAACATAAAAGTACAGGTTTTGTTTTCTCAGCACAGTTTAGTTTTCTATTAAAGGACAATGCCTAAATTAGTTTAAATTTGCCAGGAGTTTTTTGCTTCTGCCAGTAGCGATTTTTCTCCTCCTCTTTACTTTCCCACTCCCCATCTATTCTGCTCTACTGAACAATTAAAGGAACAAAAAGTCCTGTGAGAAGTCATCACATACCAAATCCAATCACTCACTTAACTTGTGTCTGCTCCTCTTCCCCTGTAACTCCCTTACCCGCGCTGCTCCACTCCTGGCCAATCCAAACCCCTCGTTTTAGGCTGATCCTATTCTGACCAATGCAGACTCTTTCCACAGCTCTCCGCTCAATAAAATTGCTCACAGAATCTTACACGTTGAGGTTCATACAAAAATGTAAGCTCCGGTCCTTTAAATGGGAAACAGTTCATTGTCACCTTTATGTGAAGGTGAACTTGATTGGGAGCACTTTAGGACTAAAAACAACCATTCACTTATATTTTTCACTCCGCAGACGCTGCATTTTGCAGAATATTGGGACATTGTTTTTACTTAAAGAGCTTGGAGTGCTAAACTGGACCCGGATTGAGAGGGGTGGAAAAGCTGATAAAAGGCAGTCACAGAGCTGGTCATCTCTCATCTCACCATCCATCATGCCAATACAACTGCCCTCCAAAAAACAGGACATCTGTAATACCTACCCAACATAACCATCAGGTCACCAAGCTTTTGAGCGGGGCCCTGCCCTGCCCAAATCCTCTGCATCTGTAATACTCGAGCCTTCTTGGCTTTCAGTGTCTCTTTCTCTTCATCACTAATCGCCGGTCTAAAGAAAGAAAACACCACATAATTATGACATTACAAATATACAAAATGGCAAAACTACGAGGCAAGTTTTTTTCCCTGTAATGCATGCACAGCCTAAAAAGAAAGTCAGCCACTCTAACCCTTGCAATGCTCCCACTTGGTTAAATCAGCTTCCATGCTTTTCACATTTACCAATAAAACACATAGTACAAAATGTCAAAATGTTTTTAGAACAGAATTTATACAATTTAGACAGTATATGTG
This sequence comes from Rana kukunoris, assembly GCA_029574335.1. NCBI lineage: Eukaryota > Metazoa > Chordata > Amphibia > Anura > Ranidae > Rana > Rana kukunoris. The sequence goes on from CM056049.1 coordinate 196,416,269, forward strand.
GCTCTCTGTCCTGTAGTTTTCCTACAAAAGTTGATCAAGTAAATATAAATACATATATATATATATATATATATGAAAACTAGATAAAAAAAAAGCTTTGAGGACACACAAGAAACTACAAAAAGCCCAGTGAATGTAAGAAAAGGCACTATGTTGGGTAATATAACACATTCATACAGAATTAAAATCATCATGCTTGAATTGTGAAAAAAAAAAGAAAAAAGACCAAATGCTAAAATATGAGGCTCAATAGGCTGATGCAAAACCTTAACTCCAAAACAAAAGCACTAAAGGTTTTGGAATTCGACAGGCGGTCTTTTGAACATCTGCACAGCCTGAAAGGCTCATTTGACCGCAAAGACCCAACTCACCGTCGTCCCATAACAGGCCTAAACTTTCTCTCCAAGGTAATCACTGCTCCTTTTTACAATGCGACTCAGTAGAATGATAAATAGCAATGCAATCCACAACTTTGGCTAATAAAATTATCTCAGTTGTTGTTAAAAGAGAATACACAGTTTTTCTGTTTCTGAATTATACTCAAAAACCTAATTTCTTTATTCAGACATATATAAAATATTATTTAGGAAAAAGATTTGTACTTCTATACAGTAGGAGCAAAGTCAAGAGCACAGACTAACCTACCTTCCCTGCATGCTATGTAAAATTACAATATAAAAATAAAGTAAAGACAATTTAAAGGAAGCAGCTTCTATAGTACTCTCTTCTCTCTCTCCTTCCCTCTCTACAAAACCTATAATGCTTCATGATGCCAGTGTGATGGGTGCATCGGCATCCCTTAATAAATGTTTGATTGCATAATTAAGATTTCCACTTAAGGACAGGTTTGGTCTGGGAGTACATATTTTGCAACAGTCATTATAAGAACAAATATATATCATCATCACAAAAAATTGGGCCTTTTTAAAATATAATGGTTCAAAGAATAATGAATTGTGATTACCCAATTATGTTGGCTATTTGACTACAAAAAACAGACTTGCCACACACCAAAAAAAAAAAAGTGTATGAGCTTATTAAAAGCACTGTGTAAACTGCTGGCGATATATAAATCCTGTATAATAATAATTAGAATTAAAACAGTAAAATATTGTCAAGTTATTGCTCACCCACCTGTCCAGCTCTTCAAACAGTTCTCTCACGGTCATAGCTGCCACTATAGTGATAACATACGGTAAGCAGTCATGCTGTTTCCCCAGAGCAAGCATTTTTGCATAGCGTGGAGCTACTGGAAATGATGCCATGGTCTTTCCTAGAGGAGTGATTGGACTGCTGAGTTTAGCCTTCTGTAGATAATTTAATCTGCAATAATAAAAAGAAAACTTACGTGTTACAACCCACGGATGGCAATATAGAGAAGGTATGAAAGAAATTATTGTAGTTTAGAGCATGCAAGCAGCCTAGTGTTGATTTTTGCTTTATGTGCTGATGAAATGCACTAATTAAAGTCAGTGTAATATGAAGGACATCTAAAGCATGATTCAAATGCATGCTCCAGAACTTCTAACCTGATAACTTATTAAACAGATGCTTTGTCCATCTCAACTGCCAGTCAACAATTAGACAGCAGCAATATGAATAGGTGTGTCTAGTTGAAAATGTAGTTGTTTCAAAAGGCAGCTTTGTGGTGGGTTGCCAAAGGTTTGGAGGTTGGGGTAGGAGGAGGAAACCCCTGCGCTGACGTCATGGGCCACGCCCCCCAAACTCCCGGAAGTGAGAAGGGAATACCCGTCTCCGATGAGCGGAAGTTCCACTTTTGGGTAGAACTCCGCTTTAAGGGCTCATGCACACTGTACCTCAAAAGAAGCTGCTTCTACAGGCTTTTGAGCTTTTTGGAGCGCTCATTTTATTTTTTTTGCCTTGAAACTCCCCTCCATGTTAGCCAATGTGTCCATGCACACTGGCCTTTTCAGGAGTTTACAGGCATACGCTCTTAGAGACAGAACCCCCCTCCAAACTCTGAAAAAGTGAAAAAAAAGCATGAACAAGCGCAAAAAAAGCTCAAAATAGCTTGAAACTGCAAAAAGTAGAAGAAAAAAAAATGCGTTGAGGGGAGTGTTTGTGAAATAAAACGTTTATGCTCAAAGAAGCTCAATAAAAAGTGCAAAAGAGCACAAAAAAATCACAAGTTTTTTAAAGCTTTTAGGCAGAGAAATAAAAGCTCAAATGCCTGTAAAAAAGGGATTTTTAAATACAGCTTACCTGTAAAATCCTTTTCTTGGAGTACATCACGGGACACAGAGCAGCATATTCATTACTATATGGGTTATATGGAGTACCTTCAGGTGTGGACACTGGCAATCTCAAACAGGAAGTCCCCTCCCTATATAACCCCCTCCCCTAGAGGGAGTCCCTCAGTTTTGTAGCAAGCAGTATGCCTCCCAAAATGGTCACCCAAAAGAGGGGTGGGAGCTCTGTGTCCCGTGATGTACTCCAAGAAAAGGATTTTACAGGTAAGCTGTATTTAAAAATCCCTTTTTCTTTCTCGTACATCACGGGACACAGAGCGGCATATTCATAACTATATGGGATGTCCGAAAGCAATGCTTTAATGAGGGGAGGGAGACATCTTCCAAAGAAGGATTTAATTTTAGAGGTATACTCAGATACTAGTAAATCCAACTTAAACGAGAAATGTAAATCTCAAATCAAATCAAGGGAGCCCCCTCAGATCCTGAGGAGCTTGAATCGCGGCCTGTAGTACTGACTGCCCAAAGGCTGTATCCGCATTCCTTCTTACGTCCACTTGATAAAATTTTGTAAACGTGTGGACTGATGACTACGTTGCTGTCTTGCATATTCGAGCCATAGAGATCTGATGATGTGCTGCCCAGGAGGTGCCCCTGGTAGAATGGGCCTTTACCGACAAAGGAGGAGGCACCTCTTCAAACCGCAGGCCCGAACAATTAATTGTTTAATCCATCTTGCGATGGTGGATCAAGCGGCTGCCTGACCCATCTTGGGCCCTTCCGGTAAAACGAACACCACATCTGTTTTCCGAACCTTCTCTGTAGCTTTAAGATAGGCCCTTACGGCCCTGACAATATCCAACGTATGCAGCAACCCCTCTTTTCTAGAGGTGGGTTTTGGAAGAAGGATGGAAGTACCACATCCTGGTTCAGGTGGGAACTGGATATAACCTTTGGTAGAAAGGATGAGGACAGAACCCCGCCCTATCCTTATGCAAAATGAGATATGGTTCCTTACAAGATAAGGCTGCCAATTCCGATACTCTCCTGGCCGAAACTATGGTGATCAGAAATACCGACTTTCTAGTCAGTAAAATCAAGGTACCTCAGCCAACGGCTCAAGAGGTTGTTTCTGTAGGGATGACAGAACAAGATTTAAGTCCCATGGACAAAGTGGTGACTTGACAGGAGGATTAATACGCAAGACCCCCTGTAAGAAGGTCTTTACCAGCGAGTGGGTGGCCAGCGGCCTCTGAAACCACACTGACAGAGCTGAGATCTGTCCCTTGATTGTGCTTAGTGCCAGGCCTTTATCCACTCCTAGCTGGAGAAAACTTAACACCCTAGCAATAGTATATTTGCGGGAATTCCATCTTTTGGATTCACACCAGCCTACGTAGTTCCTCCACACCCTGTAATAAATCACCCTGGAGACCGGCTTTCTAGCCCTAATCAGGGTAGGGATTACCTGCCTAGACAGACCTCTACCCCTGAGAATCAGGGATTCAGCCTCCAGGCCGTCAAATTTAGACGCCGTAATGTAGGGTGGAGGATCGGGCCTTGTGAGAGTAGGTCTGGTTGTAGAGGAAGAGTCCAAGGGTCTACCACTGCCATCTTCAGGACTAGTGAGTACCATGTCCTCCGAGGCCAAGCCGGAGCTACTAAAATGACTGGCTTGTGCTCCACTCTGATCTTGCGCAACAGGCGAGGGAGTAACTGTAGCGGAGGGAATGCATATAGAAGTTTGAATTGATGCCAAGGGCAAACCAACGCATCGGTTCCGCAGGCCATAGGATCCCTCGTTCGAGACACGAACCTGTCTAGTTTCTTGTTGAACCTGGATGCCATTATATCTACGTCTGGCATTCCCCACCTCTGGCAGATTGTCTGAAAGACCTGGGGATGCAGAGACCACTCCCCTGGCGACAGACTCTGGCGACTTAAGAAGTCTGCCTGCAGGTTGTCCACTCCGGGAATGAATATCGCCGAAATGCAGGGTACATGAACCTCTGCCCACTGAAAAATCAAGCTCACCTCCCTCTGAGCGGCCCGACTCCTGGTTCCCCCTTGGTGGTTTATGTATGCCACCGCCGTGGCATTGTCTGACTGGATTCTCACCGGGAACCCCTTTAATCTGGAGGTCCATGCCAGAAGGGCTAGGCGAGCAGCTCTGATCTCCAAGATATTGATGGGGAGCTGCCTCTCTGCTTTCACCCAAGTTCCCTGGCGAGAGGACCCCTCGAAGACCGCCCCCCCAGCCTGCCAGGCTGGCGTCTGTGGTAACTACCTTCCAGACAACAGGGCTGAAGGATTTTCCCTTTAGAAGATTCTGGGGGTTCAACCACCAGGCCAGGCTTTGTCGGACCCTTGATGATAGCGTCAAAGGGGACTCTAAGGCATGTGCCCTCTTGCCCCAGGCTGCTAGAATGGCTGCCTGTAGGACGCGAGTGTGGATCTGAGCGTATGGTACTGCCTCGAACGTGGCCACTAGGTTGCCTAGTAATCGCATACACAGGCGAATAGTTGGTTTTTTCTTGTTTAGAACCAACTGAACCAGCCCCTTGATAGCCTCGATCTTTACCAGGGACAGGAACACTCTTTGCTGTTCTGTGTCTAACCTCATGCCGAGGTATTCCAACTGCTTTGTAGGCTGGAACGCTGACTTTCCCCGGTTTAGGACCCAGCTGAATTCTTCGAGGTACCGAACCGTGAGGTTTACTGCCTTTTGCAGACCCGGTCGTGAGTGATCTATGATTAAAAGGTCGTCCAAGTATGCTAGGACTGTGACCCCTTGGATCCTTAAATTGGCCAGAACTGGGGCTAGGATCTTCGTGAATACCCGGGGGGCCGTGGCCAGCCCGAAGGGGAGCGCCCTGAATTGGAAGTGTCGCTGCCCCACCGCGAAGCGTAAAAATCTTTGATGCGACTGAAAGATTGGTACATGAAGGTAAGCATCCTTTATGTCTATGGAGGCCAGAAAATCGTCTTTCTGAAGCGCGGCGGCTGCTGACCGGATGGATTCCATCCGGAAGGAACGAACCTTTAGGTAACCGTTTAACCTCTTTAGGTCCAAGATTGGCCTGACATCGCCGTTGGGCTTTGGTATGACAAAGAGATTGGAATAGAAACCTAGCCCTTGCTCTTGGGCTGGCACCTCTATTATTACGTCCTGGTAGAGCAGGTGATCCAAAGCTGCCAGCAATGATGCCTTCCTTGCTGGATCCCTTGGTAGCCTTGATTCTTGAAAATGAGGCGGAGGATACCTTAGAAACTCCAGTCTGTAGCCTGTGTTACAGATGCCCGGACCCATTTGTCGGGGATCTTGGCTTCCCAAACTTCTGAGAAGAAACGAAGCCTTCCCCCCACCCGCGAGAGTGGGGGCGCCCCTTCATAAGGCAGACTTAGGGGCTGTCTTTGTCGGCTTGCGATACCATGGCCTCTTACCCCCAGGGGCCTGTCCCTGCGATCTACTGTTTAACGTTGGATCGTGCAGGCGGCCGTCGATACTGCCTGGAATTTGAGGGCCCCGAGACAGGAAAGAGCTGCCTTTTAAATGTAGGACCCCGGAATGTCTTTTTGACCGGTAAAAGGGTACTCTTGCCATTTGAAAATAGTCTGAATATATTTATCCAGATCCTCTCCGAAGAGTCGTCCACCATGGAAGGGAAACCCTGCCAGAAGCTTTTTGCATGGGGGCTCCGCCGCCCAGTTCTTCAACCATAAGAGCCTTCTCATGTGTACCAAAAATAGTGATAAACGAGAGGCCTGCTGGATGGAATCTTTTATAGCATCTACAGCAAAACACAGAGCTCTGGGAATGTCAGAAAACTCTTCTGCTTGTTGGGTAGGCATGTCCTTTAACATTTCTTTTGTCTGGTCTTTTAACGCCTGACAAACACCAATTGCAGCCACAGCTGGCTGTACCACTGCTCCTGCCGTAGCAAAGGATGCTTTTAAAAGTGTCTCTAACCTTTTATCAACCGGATCTTTAAACATATGTATGTTTTCCACCGGGCAAGTTAGTGATTTATTCACACATGAGATGGCTGCATCCACTATTGGGAGCCTCCACCTCTTGGAGAATCTTTCCTCCATGGGGTAAATGACCGCAAATCTTTTCGGTGGCAGAAAAATCCTGTCCGGCCGTACCCAATCCCGAAAGATCAATTCCTCCAAGAGAGGATGGACCGGAAACACTGCGTTGCTTAACGGAGCTTTCAAAGAGCCCAGAGAGGATACCGGAGGAACCTGAGGCTCTGGCAATGTGAAAATGGTTCCTCAGAGGCAGATCCCTCAATCCCTGAACCCTCTTGGTTCAGGTCTAGTTGATCCTCCTGTGATTCCAATTCCTCCGGAGAGAGAATCTCAGCATCTGAGGATACACCTCTTGGTGATGGGGATCTAACCCGTTTCTTACCCGGAATAGCTCTAGCGATCAATGCTGCTATTCTCTCTTCTAGCCCCCCTAGGGATACGGCTAGCATCTCCTCTGTGATAAACACAGGGCTGGGCTGATCTGGGCCAGCCTCCGCACCAGATCCCCCTAATGGCTCATCCAAGGCACCCTTTATGTTAATAAGTTGCGGGGAAAGTATCGGCATATCATCAGAATCAGAAGGGGAACCCCTTTGTTTTTTGGTCTTTTTTGTACCCTTTGACCCCGAACCTTTGGAAGCCATAATACAAAATCGAGGGACTCCGCCAACCACAACAGACTGTAGTGGCCAGGAGTACAAACCCAGAGTTTAGGGGACAATAGATCACTAATGCCCAAAAACTGATGGGATCTCGTATGTTTTTCTCTTTTTTTTTTTTAAATATATATTATATATATTTTCTTTTTTAGAAACATACAGTGACCCCAAACTTAGTTTGCCAGCCTCCAACCTGTATGCAAAAAGGGGGATTTCTTGGCTTAACAAAAAAGGCATTGGAACAAAGTCCAGCCTGTACTACCCCTCTTCCGCCACCGGGAGTCACTGTTCTGCCGCTCTGCGTCCTCTCCTTCTGAAATCAGCCTCAGACTGAGCACTGAAATTGCCTGCTGATCTATAACAGCACAAGGCGCGCCCCTGTATGACGCCGCAGGCACGCCCCCCCCCGCCCTCCTGTCTGAACGGCGCGAAAAACGTCTATAAGACGTGCGCGCGCACGCGCGCGCGTATGCCGGAACAGGAGGAACATGGAGGAGCCGCGCTGCTGGAGACCCAGGACTGCAGAAACAGGCGGCAGATTCAAACCCCCGGCCAGGTAGGACTCCAAAAGGCCCCTAGGGATCCTTACTAGTCTTAGGAAGAAAGCAGCAGGTTAGCTAGCAACACATTCTTAGACAGGGGAACCTAGTGATGGGGGAAAAAGGTGTCATCCTGTCTCTCTTAGACATAGTGAGCAAGGTTGCCCATGCAGAGCATACTTAGGCTGTCCCCCCTTTTAGGTTACCCCGGAGAGCCTGCTGTCGAACCAAGTCCCGCAGGCTCCCCCTTACCTGCTCCATGCTGCAGGATGTTTGTCCAGCAAACTGATCCAATCTTCTCCCATCTCCGTGGGTAGCGTAGTAGACCTTCAGGCCCTGGGGTCCTATGAAGGTACCCACTGTCCTGGACCTATATAGCACCCTGGCAAACAGGAACTTATGGTTTTTACAAACTCCAAGTCCTGGGCCCAGGGTCCAGCCCTCCAAAGAGGAGCATTATAGGCAAAACCCCACGGTTTGGGGCCCGGGTACTGTCCACTTTGGCACTGAGGCTCCTTGGACAGATCCGGTTAGCCCGCCCTTAATCCCAAGGATGTGGAGCAAAGCTATTCCGTGACCAACACCTAAGACACTGGCGAAAAAACTGAGGGACTCCCTCTAGGGGAGGGGGTTATATAGGGAGGGGACTTCCTGTTTGAGATTGCCAGTGTCCACACCTGAAGGTACTCCATATAACCCATATAGTTATGAATATGCCGCTCTGTGTCCCGTGATGTACGAGAAAGAAAGGACTTTTTTGTTGAGCTGCAATGTGCATGAGTCCTAACCCACAAACCAAGAAAAACAAAAGCTCTGCGTAAGTGTTACTAAACCCAGGATCCTGCATTCATTATATATGCTCTTGTGACTTTTATCAGTGTCTAGTTAAAGCTTGTAGAAGGAGTTATAATTTCCCCGATTGTCCTACAGGACCCCTGACCCTCTGTCTGGACAGTGCCGATTGGTTTGTGCTTTAGTAAGACACACCAAACTGAGCATGTGCAGATTGTCCCCTAATGCTCTGTTCTATAAGGAAATGGACTGGAGTCAGTGGAAGAAGAGTAGGATCAGAGAAGACAAGATTACACAGCCTTTATATAAAATTCAGAGGATTAACCCCTTAGGTTCCACAGTGAGTATAATAAGAATGTGTTACTGAATATATAGACTGTAGGGTTGTCCTGATACCGATACTAGTATCGGTATCGGGACCGATACCAAGCATTTGTCCGAGTACTTGTACTCGGACAAATGCTCCCGATGCTTCACCCAATACTTGTACTGGCAGCGGTGATCAGTGCATGGGAAAGTTCCAAGCACCGATCACCGCTGATTTTAAAGCAGCTGAAAGCCGCCGTGTATCCCGTGTATGCCGCCGTGTATCCCGTGTATGCCGCCGTGTATCCCGTGTATGCCGCCGTGTATCCCGTGTATGCCGCCGTGTATGCCGCTGTGTATCCCGTGTATGCCGCCGTGTATCCCGTGTATGCCGGCATATTTCTCTCCCCTTCCGTGCCTCCCTTCCACCCCCTGGAATTGTCAGGATGGAGAGCTGGGTAGGAGCCGGTAAATCCAGCTCCTTACTGCTCTGAATGGACAGAGTCAGTGATCACTGACTGTCCATTCACATAACTGAAACATTGTAATCTGTGATTACAAATGTTTCAGTTTATGAATGAAGAGAAGACGCTGTCTTCGCTCCATTCATTTTCAGCACAGCTGATGCTGCTGAGAAAGGGACAGGGGAACATGTGTCCCTAGTCCCTTTCTCTATCTCAAAGGGAAGATGTCAGAGGTCTGTTAAGACCCCTGATATCTCACCAAAGCCCCCCCAACAGGGCTGAAAAATAAATAAATAAAGAAAAAAAAAAAGAATAAAAATGAAAAAACACACTGACACGGTCCACACCACCCCCCTAAAAAAATAAAAAGAAAGCATTATAAAATAAAATAAATTGTAAGAAAAAAAAAATTAAAAAACAAATTGTTAAAGATAAAAAAAAAATAAAAAAAAAAAAACATACTGACACATGTGCCGCTGTCACATGAGATTACAAAAAAGTATCGGTGTTCGGTATCGGCGAGTACTTAAAAAAAAGTATGGGTACTTGTACTCGGTCTTAAAAAAAGTGGTATCGGGACAACCCTAATAGACTGATTTTTTCTGTTGTGGGTTTAGCAACACTTTAAGTCTGTCGATATTGTAGTCTGCTCATTTCCAGAAGGGGGACTGTAAACATACCTGCCAGTTTTTGGGGGCTCCTGTAATGCTCCCAAAGAGATTAGCAATTCTTCTGCTGCAATCAGGGCATCAGAAGAGGGGGGTGTAGGGAATGGAAAATTCACTACCTGAAAAAGAAATGGGCATTTCAGTATTGGTTTGGTTTTGACTAAATTCTTTCAAAGAGACTGAAGTTACAAACAGGTCAAGGCCATTTAACAGTCATTTTGTGATCCATCCAAGCACATTAAACAGTATTGCAGTCTACTAGTTAAAGTCCATTTTGCCAGACATTTACACAAATGTGATGAAAGATGACCTGATTTTCACTTGAATTTTACCTTTTCAATATTCAAATCTTTCATTTGAAGAACTAAATCTTCCACAGGGCGCCTAGTCATCTCAGGTTGAGAAAACTGCTCAAAATCACTGAAGACAGCTGATGAATATAACCTGCACATAGGAAGCAAAGACATAATTCAACAGGATAACAAGGACATGGATTCCAAGATAGAAGCAATACACAGTGTATACAGACACATGAACACCTCTGTCAAAGGTGATCACAACCACTACACAGATAACATCATAAGTTAAGGGTGTATAGTATAATACAACTGGTTTAGATAATATCAGAAAAATAAACAAGAGCATTAAAAAACTGAATTTTTGTACTCACTGTAAAATCTTTTTTTTTTTTTAAAAGAGTTATTGGGGGGTATAGTAGAACTCAAAAACACCTTACGTCAGACTGCAGTCCAGCTAGGGGGAATCACACAACCACCTATTTTACCTTGCAGCCAAACTGACATCAGCCAAAGCCATGTGTTGGCATGATAAACCCGGCAAACAAATGAAGGGACGACCAGTTGGGCAGATTTTTACTTTTGGTTGACATTCATTGATTAAAGGACCAGGATTGACTAACTACTCAGCTGGGATGACCAGAAATTATGCTCCCCTGCAGTCTCTTGGTTATCAGCAGAGATCTAAGGCACTAAGGAGTGGCAAGTCCTCTATCAAATATGAACCAAAATGGAACAACCTTGGCTGAAGAGGTAGAAGGTTCCTTTTCTGCAGTAGAAAAATAAAGGAAGCTTGCCTCTGGGAGGCAGAAAGCAGAATTACATGTTGCTAACCGTGTCTGAATCAGAATAACGAGACCTTTCATAGCAGCAGACCTGCCCAAGGATACAGAGCTTTTAAAGTAATGCATTTCTGGGTTTAAAAACATTAAGAATATACTGCATACTTTCCAGGAGCAATTTCTGCCTACTGCTCATCATATGGCTTAGGGCAGGGGTGCCCAACCAGTGGCCCGCAGAGCCCTCTGATGTGGCCCGCAACCTCCTGCTCAGGGATTAAATAGAATACTGTTATTAAAGGTCAGTTTATTACTAAAATCAATGTGTATATATAGGCATATCTGTTCTGCAGTGGTTACTGGGCTGCTTTTAAACTGATCCGCAGGTGCAGAGCAGTGCACCTGCAGGTTACCTGCACTGAGCCATACACATTTTGAAAGTGCACCAAACATGCAGAATAAAACAGAAGTCTATTGCAAAGTGCAGGAAAGTCAAAGGTACACTGCATTGATAAATCACAGTGCTTCAGTGTGAAAGCAGCCTTGGGCCCCTTTTACACGGTCAGTTCGACCCAATTGGACCCTCCATTCACCTCTAAGGAGTGGCAGATGTAAACCGACTTTTGTCCTACCTCCAATCTGATTCGCTATAAAAATAAATTAAATAAAAAAGTATAGTGGGCCGTGTCCGTGTCAGCTATGCATATGTAGAGCCGACATGGACCTGCCAGCCACCCGCTCCGTATATTGTGGCCTACGACCAATTACCAAGTCGCTTAACTGGCCCTCGCATTTCAAAAGGTTGGGCACCCCTGGCTTAGGGCTTATACTACAGAAGTCTGCTGTGTCCCGCAGTAAGTGTTCAGAAAAAAGTAACAGCACAAACCTGTAGCAGTGACCAGGTTCCGTACGTCCTGCTCTTCCAGCTCTCTGATCAGCTGAGGCTTGCGATGTCCATTCGACACGGAAAGAGGATACACCAGTCACTTTGTCATAAAATCTCTTCTTCACTTTACCACAGTCAATCACATACTTTATCCCAGGGATAGTAAGAGAAGTTTCTGCTACATTGGTGGCCACAACACATAACCTTGTGCCACTGGGTGGTGGACGGAATACCTGAGAGAGTTTTTTTCAATCAGTTACACATTTCTGAGTTAAACGGACCTTGCCATCAGATCTCAAATTTTAACTGAAAACCTTGCAGCAGTAGAGCATAATTAGCACATGTATGTTTCCCTATTTTTTTTCTCATGTTGTAACCCATGAAACCTAAGTAGGTATTTGACAAAACCTGGAAGTGTCAGTTCCTGTCTGTGCTTTTTCCTTCTACTGCCAGAGTCATTACAAGCATAAAAGGAACACCTTCATAAGTATCTGACAAGTTACATATGGTGAATGTATACCATCTGCAGCAACTTCTGTTTCTGGTCAAGGGCTGCTATGCACACACAGGCACATTGCAATGTGCCCAACATAAAATCCTCCTGTGTCCAAACAATGTGCATAAAAGTACAACTATGGCCTCCCATTCAAAAATATGTTCTATAGCACTAGATTCTAAGTGCATCTGCACTAGATTCTGAGCCCGCTAGAGAAGCCCACCTAATGCAGTTTCCTTTAAGGGTATGGCAACAATGCTGCATTGCAACTGCATTCAAAGCAGAGTTTGCCAACAGCCTTAATGTAGGCTGTGCCTGATTGCACTACAATGGGATGAAAAAATGGTGCAGGGGATAGAATTATCAGAATGGTCACTGCTGATTTACAACCAACTGAAATTCAACTTTAAAGTCTATGTTGTATTCTTTGAAGAGGAATAATTTACCAACATAATTGGCTCCACAGGTCAGTGAAAGCTTGTTTAAAGCACATTAAATGTTAAAGATATTTCATGCCCACAGTCCAATGAGGCACTGTAAAGTGAACTTTAAAATGAGGCCTCATTCACCACGGTATCTATAGACATTTTGGAGAGAATCATTTTCAATGTTCAAAACAGAAGCAGAGAAATCTTTTTATTTATTTTTTTACATGAGAATAGATCTTAGCAGCCTTTGGACACTCTTTTTTAAAACTCTCTGAATGCTAGTCAAAGCTCCTGTCACTAAATAAAATGGCTAGCTTTAAGTCCTGTTTACACCTTGAGTTTGCTTTGCTTCAAAAATGATACCCCATGTAGCTTTAGTGGTGCTTCAAAGCCTCCATAGAAGTCTATGATAAAGCTCGCTTGGAGCACCTAAAGCTTTTAAGAGGCTTTAATTCAGCTTTGCTTTGTTTTGGTGAAATTGCAGGTATGAGACACACACAGGCTGCACCTGCCAAGCTTCAACAAAGCTTTAAAAGAGCATCACTGAAGCCCCACCAAAGCATCACTAAAGCTTCATCAGAGCACCAACGAAGCATCAAAAACACATAAAAGTATGTTGAAGTGGTAGACGCTTTAATGTGTGTTGAAGCCGAAGCAAATGTAAATGAGCCCCAATAGTCCATAGATAGAGCACAGGTTCACTTTAAGCATCAACTCCAAAAATGCAGCTTAAAACTTGTTTGTCTTTGCCTTTAACAATATTATTGCCACCCACCTTCTAACTATGGAAAATGTAAGGAAAAAAAAAAAGGAACAAAATACCTGGGCCTGTTTTTCAGGAGCCAACAGCGAGTATAATGGCAGCACATAGAGTGGGAGGGAAGAGTCTGCTTTTTCATCTGGAAAAATAAGAACATACACTTTAAACCACTTGCCTACCGGGCACCTTCACCCCATTCCTGCTCAGGCCAATTTTCAGCTTTCAGCGCTTTCACACTTTGAATGACAATTGCGCGGTCATGCAACACTAACATTTTTATATATTTTTTGAGACAGATAGAGATGTTATTTGGTGATATTTAATCAATCATCACTGGGGTATTTATTTTTTGCTAAACGGACAAAAAAAAAGTTTTTCTTAGTTTCTATCATACAATTTAGTAAATAAGCAATTTCTCTCCTTCACTGATGTGCTCTGATGAGGCTGCACTGATGGGCACAGATATGCTGCACCAATAAGGCACTAATGAGGCTGCACTGATAGGTGGCACGGTTAGGCACTGTTGGGGCTGCACTAATAATCAGGACACCGATGATCAGTGCCCTGATGATCAGTGTAGATGTCCCCTGTGTGGATTTGCCAGTTATCAGCTCTCCTCTCGCAATGTTAGTCTAAGGACATACATTATCATTGATTGAACGTGGTAAAAAAGCTGCTGTGATTGGCTCTTTACCCCGATCTGTGATCACAGATCACTGCCGATGCATGCCGCATTTTGTCAAGCAAGCATGGGAGGACGTCATACAAGGGCCTCCCGGCAAAGTGCGACATTTGACTAGTGCGGTCATAAACAGGTTAAAGATGGGTATTTTATGTTCAATAAAATGCTGACTGGCTGAATGCAAAAATCTTCATTGCCACAAATTATGTATGCCTGATGTGGATACTTACATATATGGCAGCAGCTGACATACAAAAGATAAAAATATCTGATGGCTAGGAAATAGCATACGCAAATTACTCAAATCCTCTGTCATACTGCTAATGGACACTCGTCACAGAAGAACTACGCAGTTTGCCAATTGCTGACCTTATAAAAACAATAGTTTCTTGGTTGTCCTGAAGACACGATGGCTTACATAAAACTCAGTGACCAGGTACTATTATGCAGCATGTAAAACCAGAACTTTTGGTTTGAGTCATTGATTTTGAATATATTGTTTGTATGAGTGGGTGGAAGGATGTCATCAGACCTTCATCAGATCCTCCGTCTCCTAAATCCAGATCAGAATCCGATCCCTCCCCTTCTTCATCATCACCGTCCTCTCCAGCATCCCGGTCTTCATCTCCTTCATCCAGTGGCAAAGCTGAATAATTGTCCAAGTTTATTTTAGGCAAAGTCTAAAAAAAGACAAGGCATGTTCTTTAATTATTTTCTACATACTCTTATAGTTATAACCACCATTACATAGAGTTTTTGTTCTGAAAACAATAGTTTAAACTTGGACACTTACTATGTTTTTACTAGGCTTGGACTTCTTACGCTTTTTTACAGTTTCTGAGTCATCGTCATCTTCTTCTATGGCTACAACAGAAAATGTTATGATAGATGAACAGCAAGTAAATACTGTACATACAACATTATTTCTTAAATCGTTACTATAACCAAAACAGTTTTTTTTTAGGTTTTGAATAAGGTAGGAAAGGATTAGGTTTTCCTCCAATCAGAGGCCTGTTGTAGAGATTCTTTCACTTCCTATCTGGTAAAAAGGTTGTCTACAAAACAGGGTGTGAGGGGAAACCGCAACACAGACAGAAGTAATATTGTTCATAAA
This sequence comes from Rana kukunoris, assembly GCA_029574335.1. Taxonomy (NCBI): domain Eukaryota; kingdom Metazoa; phylum Chordata; class Amphibia; order Anura; family Ranidae; genus Rana; species Rana kukunoris. The sequence continues at coordinate 196,431,383 of CM056049.1, forward strand.
GATTATCATTTTTTATTATGCTTATTATTATACTGCTTAAAGACCCATACGCTTTCTTATGGGAGCTAACGGCGATCACAGTAGTAGTGGTGTCTTCTACAGTGATTTCCAGCTTCCAGGGGAATCCCACGGCTATGGTACATACATACTTACATTCGTTTAGCTGGACCAATGTAACTAACTAGAAGTCAGCTTTAATACAGCCATGAAGATATTTCTTTAGTAAAATAATCCTCACTTGGCAGTTATCTTCAAGCACTGTATCAGCCATTAAATTATTTACCATTCCCTTCCCATGCTGCATCTTTAAGCTAATATGGAATTTTTTCATTATAAGTATTTGGCCACTATTGTGCTAGCCACCACATACATGCATGTACATTACTCCAAAATATGCACCCTGCAACAAAAGACTTGGGCATTTTTTTTTTAAATACACTCCTAAACTTCGGTGTGTACCTGACCACATTGGCCATCAGCTGTATTCAGATCTGTACAAAACAAAAAAAGTATGAAGTATATTTTTAACATTCGTGTGCATGCCCTATACAATGAACATCTTGCGACACACCTGGCAGGCTGACTTCATGAGCATATTCTACAGTATTTCTCTGGACAGTATTTTGCATTACCTATCTCTATCGTGTTTAACATTCTAATGTTCTATTAAAGAAAATACACATACAAATTAAAAGTAGTATGTAGTGACTGTAGCAAACATTACAAAAGGGGACCCCAGGTATACACCAAGGGTAACCTATCCAGAAACTGCAAGAAAAATCAATCACCTGAAGGTAGCAGCATATATCCAATAGTCTAGGAATACTAGCCCCGTGTCCTGTACGGCAAGGGTCCCCAACCCCCCTGCCACCGCTTGCAGCTGGGCCATGAAAGCTGCACTGTCAGAGGTGCGGCGCAGGCGAGCAGAGAGATTACACAATTTCTTACTGCCCGCCCCACATCGCTGCTGTTCTGCCCTAAATTGGAACCCACCACTACCTGCCTCTGTGCTAAATGGACCAATGCGCACTCCCGTGCCACCACCAATGCAGAGACAATCCTCATCTGGTGGCAGGCGATGTGGCAAGTGACAAACCTCATCTGGTGGCAGGCGACGTGGCAAGTGACAATCCTCATCTAGTGGCAGGCGACGTGGCAAGCAACAAGCTGCATCTGGTGGCAAGCGACGTGGCAAGCAACAAGCTACATCTGGTGGCAGGCGACGTGGCAAGCAACAAGCTACATCTGGTGGCAGGCGACGTGGCAAGCAACAAGCTGCATCTGGTGGCAGGCGACGTGGCAAGCAACAAGCTGCATCTGGTGGCAGGCGACGTGGCAAGCAACAAGCTGCATCTGGTGGCAGGCGACGTGGCAAGCAACAAGCTGCATCTGGTGGCAGGCGACGTGGCAAGCAACAAGCTGCATCTGGTGGCAGGCGACGTGGCAAGCAACAAGCTGCATCTGGTGGCAAGCGACGTGGCAAGCAACAAGCTACATCTGGTGGCAGGCGACGTGGCAAGCAACAAGCTGCATCTGGTGGCAGGCGACGTGGCAAGCAACAAGCTGCATCTGGTGGCAGGCGACGTGGCAAGCAACAAGCTGCATCTGGTGGCAAGCGACGTGGCAAGCAACAAGCTACATCTGGTGGCAGGCGACGTGGCAAGCAACAAGCTGCATCTGGTGGCAGGCGACGTGGCAAGCAACAAGCTGCATCTGGTGGCAGGCGATGGTGGCAAATGACAAGCTCAGGACTTCCATTATATGGCGAGTTAAACCATTTCATATTACAATTTATTAATAGAAATAATGCGCTTTAATCATCATGACACCAAGTCAACCACGGTGCTGTGACGATTGACATGGGCCTTTGCCCTGACAAATTGCCCCCAAAAAAACGCATTCCCCCTGCACATTTTTCTTCCATGCAGCATATCCCCAGTGTCAAAAAGTTTGGGGACCCCTGCTGTACTTTACAATTAAGCTATCATAATTTTGCTGTTTTGGCAATCTCACCTTGAGCCTGTTTTTTTCCTCTATATGGAAACATTCTTCTTAGCCGTCTACAAAGGGAATGCACTTCTGCTTGTCCTGTGAGAAACACCAAGATGCCCCCTAAAAGAAAAACATAATTTGACATTAAAATGTACCTTTGAAGCTGGTGTTTTGTATGATATGTAATAACTACTTCTGATGTCACAGACTCCTGTACTAGTTTGCCAGAAGCCTCAGCCATTTTGCATTGTAATATCATTTGAACAAACTCTTACTCAAACTTAAAATGTCTACCTGAAGGAAGCATCCTGTGTATCTTGCAGATCTTTCTAAAACACTCCCCAGTATAGTCATCTAATGGGGTACGCTTATTGAAGTGGACAGTGACTGGAAACTGCCTGGCATCCACCTAAAATATATAAAAAGAAAGAAAAAAAAACAGTTGACATGCAATGTTGCAGGCTCTAAATGCATGCCTTTTACCGTCATAACAGACTTTTTCTTGGGGACTAGAAGTTCTTTCATTTCCCCATACATTTCCTAAAGGGTTTTGCTTCGTCACGATAGAGCCTTACAGTAAAGTTTAGTGAAAATATTCAAATCGCATGTTTTTTTTACTGCAACTTATGATGTATATGTTTTATGATGGTCACAGAGAAAGACGTGCGCTGGGAGGGGCCTCACACGTGATGTTAATTCATTGTCGGCCTGACCGCTTGGACCTGCTGGTTGTTTGTAACACATGTTGTGTAATGCCTTCTATCTTGGCTTAGGAGATGGTGGAACCTTTGCATGCAAGATCGTGGTATACATGGCTGCTATGCAGCAAGGCGTCTGATGGTCTCCTTGTGGGATCAGAGAAGCTGGTATGGTGCTCATTTAACATGACTGGCGGCAAACAAATAATGACAAACTCTGTGCTGCTATTATTCCTTGGAAAATGTTAAGTATGCAGTAAATCCCTGCATGACTGCGTAGAGGTGGCTAGAAACTACTAATAGGATTTAGAGGATTAAGGAGGAAACAACCTTAAATATGAAATAAAAAGCAAATTGGGATCCAGCTATTTCAAATTGCCATAATAAACATAACTTGGTACTATTCGCAAGAATATATGTATCCCCTTGATGCCAAAATAACATATATATGCAGTCCCGCTGCACTTGCCTTTTGTCTGTTGGGCCGCATATATGCGTATCTCTCTTTATGCTGGGAGAGCGTGCCCAGCACAGAGGCCAGGGTCTCCCTGAGAGCCCGTACTAACAATCGAGACCCGGGGCTCCCGATTCTGGGCCACCTGGTAACTGTGGTAGCCTTTGATTGGCTACCACAGTGATCAGTCACTGTGAAGCCTACCCCCTGTGTTTTTCTCTCTGTGAATGGAAAGGAAAGATACAATGTTTCTTTCTCTCTCCTTGTACAGAGAAAAAAGTGTGTGTAAAAAAAAAAAAATTATAATAAAAAAATACATACCGGTAGATTAAAGTTTGATTTAGTTCAGTGCAAGGGTTAGTTTTAGGGTCAAGTAAGGGTTCAAGGTCAAGGGCAGTATATTTTGGGCAGAATTTTTATTGGGATCAGTGTTTTAGGTAGGACAACCCCCCCCCCAAATGCGCACTATTGTTTCTGGGCTGTACTACGGGTACAAACAACAAATAACATACACATATGTGGTATCGCTGAGATTGTCAGAAGCTGGATAACTTATTTGGGGTTTTCCTTTGAAAGTAAGTTGTGGTAGTAACAAGAAATATACAGCTACATTTTTGGGACAGTTTTCCTTTGATTAATTATTTTTTTAAATAATCAGGAGATTTCCATAACCATTTACTACCAAACAAAAGCCCAATTTTTCCTGGAAAAAATCCAGGGTATAATCCTGGATGCACAAAGTAGTTGTGATTATACATACAGTTTTACTAACACATGTCAAAGTTGCAAACGTGTGCTTAGGCATTAAGATTTGTTTTACCCTAAGGCCCCTACACACTGAGGAGATTTTGCGGCGATATATTGCTAAAAATAGCGCCTAAATACCGCTGGCAGGAGAGAAAAAAATCTCCTGCAAGCAGAATCTTTGGAGCGGTAAGAGGAGCGGCGTGTATACCGCTCCTTCCCATTTAAAACAATGAGAAACCGCGGCAATACTAACCGCAATGTGCCTCTGCAGAGGAACATTGCGGGCGGTATTAACCCTTTTCGGTGGTTAATACCGCACCGCTAGCGGCTGAATCCTGCGGCAATTCTGACGGTATAGCGCCGCTATACCGCCACCGCACCTCCCGCCCCAGTGTGAAAGGGGCCTTAGGCGTGAAGAAGAAGAGGTTAAAGAGTTGCTTGCCAAGAGTGACCATACATGGCAGATATTTCCTGAGAATGAACGGAAATATATGACCAGCCATGAATGAGGTGGAAACTACCGGAATTTTACCCAAGTAAAATGAAGCAATGTACATGGATGATTTTCTATGCTGTAAAGAACAGGCCCACACAGTTTTTCCAAAAAATTGTCCCTGCGAGATAAAAGCACTGCAAGCAGAATCTTTGGAGCGGTAAGAGGAGCGGCGTGTATACCGCTCCTTCCCATTTAAAACAATGAGAAACCGCGGCAATACTGACCGCAATGTGCCTCTGCAGAGGAACATTGCGGGCGGTATTAACCCTTTTCGGTGGTTAATACCGCACCGCTAGCGGCTGAATCCTGCGGCAATTCTGACGGTATAGCGCCGCTATACCGCCACCGCACCTCCCGCCCCAGTGTGAAAGGGGCCTTAGGCGTGAAGAAGAAGAGGTTAAAGAGTTGCTTGCCAAGAGTGACCATACATGGCAGATATTTCCTGAGAATGAACGGAAATATATGACCAGCCATGAATGAGGTGGAAACTACCGGAATTTTACCCAAGTAAAATGAAGCAATGTACATGGATGATTTTCTATGCTGTAAAGAACAGGCCCACACAGTTTTTCCAAAAAATTGTCCCTGCGAGATAAAAGCACCTGATGATGTAAAATAAACAGAGAAAGAGCATACTCACTTTAATTACTGGAGGGGGCAGCGGGAATAGTCTCTTGTTTTCTGTGAAATCCTCAATGCGCAGCGTAGCAGACATAATAACTAATTTTAAAGGGTTCCCTTTCTGTTAAGAAACAAAATATCAAGTAGAAAATGACAGATGTTTAAGGTAACAAAGTGTTAAAGTTAGACAGTTCAGTGGATTTATCCAAAAATTTAATATATTGTTGCCCACCAGTTCTTAGATATGGGGCCTAATGAGTTTCCTTTTTTCTCTTTATTTCCATCTGATGATCCTTCCAGTTACACACTTCCTGTCCTAAAGTGACAACACTCAGGGCCAGATTCTCTAAGAAATGTGCCGGCGTAGCGTAAGCCATTTACACTACGCCGCCGCATCGTACTAGAGCAAGTGCCGTATTCCCTAAGCATTTGCTCCGTCGTTTGCGTTGGCGTAGCGAAAATGACCCAGCGTAAGCTCGCGTAATTCAAATGAGGCGGCTTGTATTTAAATGAAGCGCGCCCCCGCGTCAAACGAACTGTGCATGCGCCGGCCGGGGGAAAAAGCCCAGTGCGCATGCTCCAGTTCACGTCGGAAAGCGTCGTTGAAACCGACGTCAAAACGACGTGAGCGTCATTTACGCAACTCCCTATTTGCGAACGAGTTAGTAAAACGACGTAAGCGCCGGAAAAAGCCGACGCTGACCCGACGCCATACTTAACATGGCATCCGACGGCACCCGACGGAACTTCGTAAGGTTACTCCACATAGAAGCTGGGGTAACCTTACGCGTACGAAAACGACGTACGCGACGACGGGGCGGCGTAAAAGCGATCGGGAATCGGCGTACTAGCCTCATTTGCATAGGCAAATGAGAAAACAACGTAAAGGCCACCTAGTGGCCGGAGTTGTCATTACACCTACGATCCGCAAGTGTAATGGTTTTACACTTGTCGGATGTTGCAGCGTATCTATGGAAAAGTGATGCTAAGCATCACACGCATTGATACGAGGCAAAAAAAAAGGCGATACGACGGGGTATCTGAGATACTCCGTCGTATCGCCGCTGAGAATCTGGCCCTCACTCTGTACTGATAGAGGAGTAGCATCGTCAAACTATGATAAGAAGTGTGTAAGGACTACAGAGTATTCCCTTCCTTTTACGTAGTCCTAACATACACCTGATAACATTGTAAACTGCATAGGACAGCACTTGATTTCTGACATTCATCATTACATAAACTTTAAGTAGGACCAAGGTCTCCTTTGATTTGCATTTTAAAAAGCCATAATTAGAGGGCTTTAGGGTGTGTAGCTTTTTTCACATAATTCTGTGGTTCACTGGCTCACCCTCTCATGCTCCAGTGGGTGTGGATGAAACTACAAAACACACACCTGCATTTTTACAAAACCAGATTCAGGGCAATTCTGCAGATAAAAATACAGTGGAACCTTTTTGAAAGACGGGCAACTTTTTAAAAATAATTCTGATTTGGTTTGCAAGTGTTGTCTCGCAAAACTAGCAAAATTCAAGCTAATGGGGCCTGCAGTACCGCATTTGGGCCGAGGTGGGGGGGCGCCGGAGGCAAGCAGAGTTGAATGTCGCTGTTCAGAAATACATGAAAAGGCCAGAGAACAGCTCGGCTGACCTCGGAACAAAATGTCCTCGGGCCTTTTCGGCTGTTTGAGGCTCTCCAGCGCCCCCGTCTCTGGCCGCATGCGGTATTGCATGCCATTTAAGTCAATGCGGAACTAATTATTTTTGTTTCCATTGACTTAAATGGGGATACTCGCTTTGATATGCGAGTACTTTGGATTGCAAGAATTCTCCTGGAACGGATTATGCTCGTAATCCAAGGTTCTCAATTGGGTGAAAAAGTAGAATGTAAAAATCAATCCAACTTGGCTGTATTCCTTGGGGACTCAATCACACTATGACCTTTTTTATACTTGTGGCACTTTCCCGAAAAGCATTTTGCATTTGGAACACTCTTCAGAGAGAATTTCACAGGCAGGGAGGAGTTTTAATCCCCTAAATGATGGACTACCATGCTGCAAATTGTATGCATTGCGCACAGTTGTAGTGCGCCCCCATTTATTTGAATAGGTTGCATTTGGCAGGCACTAGTGCTAGTGCCAAACATGATAGGGGGTACAATTCCTGCTGCAGCCCTGAAGCAATGCATCGTGGCATGTGTACATTCCTGGATGCTGCCTTTCCAGCTAAAGCGGGAGCAGTTAAGGCATGACTGGCTGGGTTGACATTTTTATGCATTTTTAAATGCAAAATTATCCTCCTTGATCAGACTGCACCTTTAATTCAAAACACAAAAGGGGTTGAATTACTGAAACTGGAGAGTGCAACATCTGGTGCATGATAGCCACTCAGCTTCTAAGTTCAGCTTGTTCAATTAAAGTGGTTGTAAACCTCCGATTGCCACTTTTACCTACAGCTAAGCCTAGAATAAGGCATAAGCTGCGTACACACGACCGGTTTTCTCAGCAGAATCCATCAAGAAACTTGATGGGAGACGTATTCTGCCAAGAAAACCGGTTGTGTGTACACTTTTCGCCGAGAAAACCGTCGAGAAACTCGTCGAGCCAAAAAGAGACCAGGTTCTCTATTTTCTCGACGGGAGTCGAATTTGGCTCGTCGAGTTGGTTTCCGACGAGAAACTCAAGCGTGTATATGCTAACAAACCCGCGCACCTTCTGTAAAAGTAGCGTTTGTAATGGAAATAGCACATTTGTCGCGCTGTAACAGACAGAAAAGTGAAAATGTCTCTTACCAAACTTTTCAGTAACATGAGATTAGAAAAAGCAGTCCCAAGGGTTGTGCCAATGGAATCAAACTTCCCCTGTTGTTGTATGTGTTGAAGTCACCGCGTTTGAGAACGAGGAGATTTGGTCTTTAACGTGTGTACGCAAAGACAGCTTGTCGAGTTCCTCGACAAGGCAAACTATGTGTTTCGCCCGTCGAGTTCCTCGGTCGTGTGTACGCGGCCTTACATATAGGTAGTGCAAATAGCTCTTAAACGTTGATGATGATGATGTCGTCGGCACATGCACTGTGAAGAAATGGAATAGAGGTCCGGCATGCGCAGGATTAACGTCACGTGGCTCAGGCCAGTCACAGAGTCCGGACCTGCGGACCCGGAAGAAAGACCACGAAAACATGGATGTGGCCACCAGTGCGGGCTTTATTTGCAGGTAAGTGCCACATAATGCATGCGATGCATACCAGCCCCATAATGCTTTTACTTTGCAGGGGAAGAAAAGAGGAAGTAAAATCCATCAGGGTTTACTTCCACGTTAAACTTTGACCAAAAAAACTTGGAGGTGGATTGGTTTCTATGCAGAGCTGCACCAGATTTTGCACTCTCCAGTTTTAGTAAATTAACCCCTAATAGTAGCTAAAAAGGCTGCTTCTAACTTCTTAACACAATTCTGCTAATACACAAGATTGGATTGTTCTTACTCTTTACAGTAATAGGAGAAAGTAAGTTAGAACCAAAAGTAACCTTTGTCCGAAGAGGAACAATGCGCGATAAGAGGCCGATTAAAATATCAGTGTAAACACTCCTCTCATGAGCTTCATCAATTATTATCACTTTGTACTTGCTTAACAGGAAATCCTGAAACAGAACAAAAACAATGGCTTAAATATTAGCACTCATGATAAATACTTGTAGAATGTAATCCATAAAAAAAATGTATTTAAAAGCGACCCCCCCACCTCCCAAAAAAACACCCACATAAAACTACGCATGCTGAACAGTAAACATGTGATATGTAAAATATACCTAATTTCAGAAAACATACAAATGTATTTCTATACTTCTGGCTTTTCAAAGTGATGTAGCCAGCGCCTCCCAGCTGCCCCCTCACCAGTGCAGAGAGCACTTGAGTAAACTAAAGATCTTTGGGGGGGAGGGCATGGCAACATCAAATCAAAAAGAGGCAGCCCTATTTGTAAAGGTTTGCTTTAGAACTGACCAGTAAGTTTATATATACAGTATCTATGGGTACTTTTGGTTAACCACAATTCCAGTCACAGCTATTATTTATACATGACATTGGACGCCTACTTTATATATTTGTTACACAATTCCATTTACAGTATAGCATAAACTAGAAATATAAAAAAAATAAAAAAAAAATATTTGCTGAAATATTCTGTAAAATCATACATAGTTTTACCAATTTTTGTAGGATGTTAAGAAGGAATTAGGTTTACCATAACATTTTGTATTGCGCATTGTGTATTCAACCTGCCTATACAGTCTTATGTAAAAAAACTGCACTAAAGAAACTAGACGGATACGATTTTTTCACATAACTTTCAGGCATGCTGTGTGAATGGGAACACAAACATAGTGGGAGTTTCTAACTATTGGCTGCAAAGACAAAAAAATAAAAAGGCTTCAAAATGCCATCATACTTTCCTGGAGGGCGAATTAGCCATTTGACTTCTGTGATCTGTCTAATCTAGAAGAAACATATAGCAGTAGATACATGGTACTAATTAAAATCACCTTTTGGATTTCTTTCAGCAGGACACCGTCTGTCATAAACTTTATTTTGGTCTCAGAAGAGACATTCCCTTCATACCGGATTTGATAAGAGATCACACTTTAAAAGAAAAAAAAGAAAAAAATGCTGTCACTACACGTGTAAAAAAATACATTTTCTAAAGTTTCTCAAAAGAGCTAAAAAGCTGCATATTTATTTTAGCCATGGTCAAGGCAGTGTGGCTCTGGTCCCTGAAGATGTGATCGCACCCCACTGTAACATCCAGCATCTCTTCCCATTGGCTGCCTGTCACAGCAATACACTTCAGAGGCAATGGAAGCTGCCTATAGGTTCCTCTTGGGCTCAGACATGTCACATAACACAACACGTAGGGGGAGGAGGAGCCTGGGAGCAAAAACACCTCCCGGCATTCTGCTGCGCTGTGTCTGAGGTCTGTAAAGTTTAGGAGGTAGGAAGGAATTAGGTTCATTAGTGCAGTACTGGCCGGCCGCTGCAAGTAGGTTCATATTTGAGCTCTTTTAGCCCACAATTTGTATTAAATATCAATTTGACTTTTTATATCCCAAATTTTGGTATATTTGCATTACCATTTGATTAAAACTCTTTTGATCTATATTGTCCATCACTGCCTTGGTAGCTTCTTGGTTGTCCACCAGGGATACTTTTCTTGGATTCCCTGTGGGTCAACATCCTTCCCTTTCATATGCTTAGTTTTGGCTACGGCGGTGACCCCTCAAGTGGGGGAGTGACTGTTTATAGATTTTTGGAATATTCATATTTGAGTTATTAGAGGGGGTGTGTTCATTTTTTGTTTTGTTTATAGGAAGGAATTCTACAATTGCCTGGGAAGGTAACAAAGAGTTGAGCTACATCTTGTGCTACGAGGAGGGATTTAAGGTGAAGCAGAAATTATCTGTGCTGGAAAGAAGTGATTTGGGTGGGAGGATTTGTGCTGGGAGGTTGATGTTGGAGAGAGAGAGAAGAGGAATTGTTTTGGGGGGTGTTGGTTTTCACACCCCTGCACTTTTCCCTAGACCATGGGTCTCAAACTGGTGGCCCTCCAGCTGTTGCAAAACTACAAGTCCCATCATGCCTCTGCCTGTGGAAGTCATGCTTGCAATGCCTCATAGGACTTGTAGTTTCACAACAGCTGGAGAGCCACCAGTTTGAGACCCCTGCCCTAGACTATGCACATTACACACCCCTGACTCTTCCCCTAGACCAGTGATGGCGAACCTTTTTGAGCCCGAGTGCCTAAACTGCAACACAAAACCAACGTATTTATTTTAAAGTGCCAACACTGCAATTAAACCTCAATACCAAGTTTTTAGTTCCGAAAAAAACTTGTACAGTTGTCCAAACTAAAAAACAGCTTTAATAGCTCCCAATGACATCAATGATGGGGCACAAGGTCTGCCAATGATACCAAAATTGAGGCCCAATGACACCAATGATGGGGCACAAGGTGTGCCAATTATACCAAAATTGAGGCCCAGTGACACCAATGATGGGGCACAAGGTTTGATACCAAAAATGAGGGGTAAAAAGGGACATTGCTCCAAATCAGGGACAGTTGGGAGCTATGTATGACCATACCCGACAACACATGACCCATACCTGACCACATATGATGCTGGCCTACTTCCCAATGCTGCACTGTTTAAATAGCCTGTTGCTTTTTTTTCCTGAACTGTGCTTCATGAGCAATATGACAAAAAAAGAGATTTTTTAATACAGCTTACCTGTAAAATCTTTTTCTTGGAGTACATCACGGGACACAGAGCAGCATATTCATTACTATATGGGTTATATGGAGTACCTTCAGGTGTGGACACTGGCAATCTCAAACAGGAAGTCCCCTCCCTATATAACCCCCTCCCATAGAGGAAGTACCTCAGTTTTGTAGCAAGCAGTATGCCTCCCAAAAATGTTCCCCAAAAGAGGGGTGGGAGCTCTGTGTCCCGTGATGTACTCCAAGAAAAAGATTTTACAGGTAAGCTGTATTAAAAAATCTCTTTTTCTTTCTCGTACATCGCGGGACACAGAGCAGCATATTCATTACTATATGGGATGTCCGAAAGCAGTGCTTTAATGAGGGGAGGGAGACATCTTCCAAAAAAGGATTTAATTTAGAGGTATACTCAAATACTAATAAATCCAACTTAGACAAGAAATGTAAATCTCAAATCTAAATCAAGGGAGCCCCCTCAGATCCTGAGGAGCTTGAATCGCGGCCTGTAGTACTGCCTGCCCAAAGGCTGTATCCGCATTCCTTTTTACGTCCAATTGATAAAAACTTTGTAAACATGTGGACTGACGACCACGTTGCTGCCTTGCATATTTGAGCCATAGAGATCTGATGATGTGCTGCCCAGGAGGTGCCCATGGCCCTGGTAGAATGGGCCTTTACCGACAAAGGAGGAGGCAACCTCTTCAAACCGCAGGCCTGAACGATTAATTGTTTAATCCATCTTGCGATGGTGGATCAAGCAGCTGCCTGACCCATCTTGAGCCCTTCCGGTAAAACGAACACCACATCTGTTTTCCGAACCTTCTCTGTAGCTTTAAGATAGGCCTTTATGGCCCTGACAATATCCAACGTATGCAGCAACCCCCCCTTTCTAGAGGTGGGTTTTGGAAAGAAGGATGGAAGTACCACATCCTGGTTCAAGTGGAAACTGGATATAACCTTTGGTAGAAAGGAAGGATGAGGACGGAAACCCGCCCTATCCTTATGTAAAATGAGATATGGTTCCTTACAAGATAAGGCTGCCAATTCCGATACTCTCCTGGCCGAAACTATGGCGATCAGAAATACCGACTTTCTAGTCAGTAAAACCAAAGGTACCTCAGCCAACGGCTCAAAGGGTTGTTTCTGTAGAGTTGACAGAACAAGATTTAAGTCCCATGGACAAAGTGGTGATTTGACCGGAGGATTAACACGTAAGACTCCCTGTATGAAGATCTTAACCAGCGAGTGGGCGGCCAGCGGCCTCTGAAACCACACTGATAAGGCTAAAATCTGTCCCTAGATCGTGCTTAATGCCAGGCCTTTATCCACTCCTAGCTGGAGAAAACTTAATACTCTATCAATGGTATACTTGCGGGATAACCATCTCTTAGACTCACACCAGCCTACGTAGGCCCTCCAAACCCTGTAACAAATTACCCTGGAGGCCGGCTTTCTAGCCTTAATGAGGGTAGGGATTACCTGCCTAGACAGACCTCTACCCCTGAGAATCAGGGATTCAGCCGCCAGGCCGTCAATTTTAGACGCCGTAATGCAGGGTGGAGGATCGGGCCTTGTGAGAGTAGGTCTGGCCATAGAGGAAGAGTCCAAGGGCCTCCCGCTGCCAATTTCAGGACTAGTGAGTACCATGCCCTCCGGTACCAAGCTGGGGCTACCAGGATAACCGGCCTGTGCTATGATCCTGCGCAACAGGCGGGGTAGTAACTGCAGCGGGGGACATGCATATAGAAGTTATGACTGATGCCAAGGGCAAACCAACGCATCGGTTCCGCAGGCCATAGGGTCCCTCGTTCGAGACATGAACCTGTCTAGCTTCTTGTTGAATCCTGATGCCATGACGTCCACGTCTGGCACTCCCCACTTCTGGGAGATTGAAAGACCTGTGGATGCAGAGACCACTCTCCCGGCGACAGGATTTGGCGACTTTAGGAAGTCCGCCTGCAGGTTGTCCACCCCGGGAATGAATATCGTCGATATGCAGGGTACATAAACCTCTGTCCACCGAAAAACCAAGCTCATCTCTCTCTGAGTGGCTTGACTCTTGGTTCCCCCTTGGTGGTTCACCTATATGCCACTGCTGTGGCATTGTCTGAATGAATTTTCACCGAGGACCCCTGTAATCTGGATGTCTATGCCAGGAGGGCTAGCCGAGCCGCTCTGACCTACCAGACATTGACGGGCAGCTGCCTCTCCGCCTCTGCCCAAGTTCCTTGGCGAGTGAACCCGTTCAAGACCGCTCTCCAGCCTTCCAGACCACTGGGCAGAAAGACTCCCCTTCAGAAAGTTCTAAGGGTTTAACCATCAGCATAGACTTCTGCCGGACCTTTAATGACGGCGTCAAAGGAAACTCCAAGGCCTTTGCTCCCTTGCTCCAAGCTGCTAGAATTGCTGTCTGTAGGACGCGAGTGTGGAAGCGTGCGGTACCGCCTCGAACATGGCCATTAGTTTGCCTAGTAATCGCATACATAGGCGAATAGTTGGTTCTCTTTTGCTTAGAACCAACTGAATCAATTTTTTGATAGCCTCGACCTTTACCAGGGGCAGGAACACCTTTTGTGGTGTCAGAAGTGGGATCTGAACCCATGCCTCCAGCCGAGACTGCGACCTGAACGCAGCGCCTTAGACCGCTCGGCCATCCTGACCGTGTTCTGTGTCTAATCTCATGCCGAGATATTCCAACTGCTTTGTAGGTTGAAATGCTAATTTTTCCCCGGTTTAGGACCCAGCCGAACCTCTAGAGGTACTGAAACATGAGGGCTACTGCGCATTCCAGCCAAGGAAGCGAGTGATCTATGATTAAGAGGTCGTCCAGGTATGCTAGGACCGAGACCCCTTGGATCCTTAGATTGACTAGAATTGGAGCTAGGACCTTCGTGAATACCCGGGGCCGTAGCCAGCCCGAAGGGGAGCGCCACGAATTGGAAGTGACGCTGTATCACTGTGAAGCGTAAAAAATCTTTGATGTGGCTGAAAGATTGGTACATGAAGGTAACCCTCCTTTATGTCTATAGAAGCCAGAAAGTCGTCCTTCTGGAGTGTGGCGGCTGCTGACCGAACGGATTCCATCCGGAAAGAGCGAACCCTTAGGTCAGCATTTAAACCTTTAGGTCCAAAATTGGTCTGACATCGCCGATGGGCTTTGGTATGACAAACAGATTGGAATAGAAACCTAGCCCCTGTTCTTGGGCTGGTACCTCTACCATTATGCCCTGGTAAGCAGATGTCCAATGCCGCCCGCATTGAGGCCTTCCTTGTGGAGGAACCTTAGAAATTCTAATCTGTAGCCTGTGGCCACAGATGATCGGACCCCCTCTGTCGGGGATCGATACCATGGCCTCTTGCCCCCAGAGGCCTGTCCTTGCGATCCATTGTTAAAAGTTTGATCGCGCAGGAGGCCCAATACTGCCTGGAATTTGAGGGCCCCGGAACAGGGAGGAGCTGCCTTTTAAACGCAGGACCCCGGAACTTCTTTTGACCGGTAAAAGGGGTACTTTTGCCACCTGAAACAGTCTGAATGTATTTATCCAGATCTTTCCATGGAAGGGAAAACCTGCCAGTAGTCTTTTGCATGGGGCTCGGCCGCCCAGTTCTTCAACCATAAGAGCCTTCTCATATGCACTAAAAATAGTGACAAACGAGACGCCTGCTGGATGGAGTCTTTTATAGCCTCTACCGCAAAGCACAGAGCTCTGGGAATATCCAATAACTCCTCTGCCTATTGGGCAGGGATGTCTTTAAGCATCTGTTTTGTCTGGTCCTTTAACGCCTGACAAACTCCAATTGCAGCCACTGCTGGCTGTACCACTGCTCCTGCCGTAGCAAAGGATGCTTGAAAAAGTGTCTCTAAACGTTTATCGACCGGGACCTTAAACATTTGTATGTTTTCCCCCCGGGCCAGTTAATGATTTATTCACCCATGAGATGGCTGCGTCCACAGTTGGGAGCGCCCCTTTCTTAGAAAAATGTCTTTTCCATAGGGTAAATAACAGAAAACCTTCCAGGCGGTCTCCCATCCAGGCACTAACCAGGCCCGACCCTGCTTAGCCTCCGAGATCAGACGAGATTGGGCGCTTTCAGGGTGATGTGACCGTAGGCTTTAGGCGGCAGTGGTAGATCCTTCCTCTAGGTTCTGGTCCAACCGATCCTCCTGAAATTCTAATTCCTCCGGAGAGAGAATCTCAGCATCCGAGGATACACCTTTTGGCGATGGGGATCTAGTCCGCTTCTTGCCAAAAAAAGAGCCAGCGATCATAGCTGTTAACTTTTTTCTCTAGCCCCCCTAGGGTGATGGCTAGCATCTCCTCTGTGATAACACAGGGTTGGGCCTATCTGGGCCAGCCTCAGCACCAGACCCCCTTAATGGCTTATCCAAGGTGACCCCTATAGGAATAACCTGTGGGGAAAGTATTGGCATATCATCAGAACCAGAGGAGGAACCCCTTTGTCTTTGCCTTTCTTTTTTTTTGTGTCTTGATCCTGAACCTTTGGAAGCCATAATACAAAACCGAGGGACTCCGCTTACAACAACAGACTGTTATAGCCAGGAGTACAAAAAAAAATAAGGTTTAGGGGACAATAGGATCACTAATGCCCAAAAACGGTGGGGCTCAGTATGTTTTCCTTTATAATTGTTTTTCACAACATACAGCCCCACCCCCAACATGTTTGCCAGCATTCAACCTGTTGCCAAGGGGATTTTTGGCTTAACAAAAAGCATTGGAGCTGACTCCAGCATGTACTACCCCTTTCTCGCCACCGGGAGTCACTGTGCTGCCAGCTCTGCGTCCTCTCTCTTCCAGCTCAGCCTTTGAACTGAGCTAAGATCCCGCCTGCTGTGTATAACAGCAATTGAAGGCACGCCCACTCTACACTGCAGTCACGCTCCCCGCCCCCCCCCCCTCTCCCGAACGGCGCGAAAATTTTCTATATGCATGTGCGCGTGCGCGCGCGACTGTCGGGGGAGGAGAGCCCAGGAGGAGACGCACTCTGGAGCCCAGGAATGCAGGCTGGAGGACGCATCAGGCGGCAGATTTGAATCCCGGCTAGGTAAGGCTTAAAACAGGCCCCTAAGGAGTCCCTTTAGCCTAGAGACAGATCTCTCTTTTTTTTTTTTTTTTTAAAAGACCTTCAACCAGCGAGCAGCAGGTAGCTAGCAAACATACATAGATAGGTAGGGGGATCAAGTGATGGGGGGGAACATTTCAGGCCATCCTGTCCATCAGACATAGTGACCATGGTGCCAATGCAGAGCATACTCAGGC
Source organism: Rana kukunoris (assembly GCA_029574335.1). Classification (NCBI taxonomy): domain Eukaryota; kingdom Metazoa; phylum Chordata; class Amphibia; order Anura; family Ranidae; genus Rana; species Rana kukunoris. The sequence continues at coordinate 196,447,933 of CM056049.1, forward strand.
CACCCCCCTTAAGATCTCCCCTGGAGAGCCTGCTGTCGAACCAAGTCCCGCAGGCTCCCCTCTTACCTGCTCCATGCCGCAGGACGTTTGCAAAACGGTCCAATCTTCTCCCATCTCCGTGGGTAGCGTAGTAGACCTTCAGGCACTGGGGTCCTGGAAGGAACCGACTGTCCTGGACCTATACAGCACCCTGGCAAACAGGATCTTTTGGTTTAGAAAACTCCAAGTCCTGGGCCCAGGGTCCAGCCCTCTAGAGAGGAGCATTATAGGCAAAACCCCACGGTTTGGGGCCCGGGTACTGTCTACTTTGGCACTGAGGCTCCTTGGACAGATCCGGTTAGCCCGCCTTAATCCCAAGGATGTGGAGGCAAAGCTATTCCGTGACCAACACCTAAGACACTGGCGAAAAAACTGAGGTACTTCCTCTATGGGTGGGGGTTATATAGGGAGGGGACTTCCTGTTTGAGATTGCCAGTGTCCACACCTGAAGGTACTCCATATAACCCATATAGTAATGAATATGCTGCTCTGTGTCCCGTGATGTACGAGAAAGAAAAGGAATTAGTGTGTGTGTGTGTGTATGTGTGTGTATATCTCTCAATTTAACAAAAGTCTGCCTTTTTGTTGTTTAGACAATTTGAGTATTTTGCTTAAAGGGGTAATTCCCCCAAAAACCTTTTTTTACCATTGATTGAGGCTCGTTATGTCAAGGGGAATCGGGTGGTTTTTTATTAGAAACAAAGCAATACTTACCGTTTTACAGATGCATCGTCTCCGTCGCTTCCGGGTATGATCGTCTGGTCTGGGCGTGCCTATTTGATTGACAGGCTTCCGACGGTCGCATACATCGCGTCACGAGTAGCCGAAAGAAGCCGAGCGACGGTGCGGCTCTATACTGCGCCTGCGCACCGTCGTTCGGCTACTTTCGGAAAATCGTGACGCGATGTATGCGACCTCGGAAGCCTGTCAATCAAATAGGCACGCCTATAGTCGGAGCCCATACCCGGAAGCGTCGGAGACGATGCATCTGTAAAACGGTAAGTACGGCTTCATTTCTAAAAAAAAAAAACCTGATTCCCCTTGACATAACGAGCCTGAATAAATGTTAAAAAAAAGGTTTTTGGGGGAACTACCCCTTTAAAGTTTAATAGAAGAATGTAATCCAGTTGGACTAAGAAACTCTCTTATGTTTATGCATACATCCTGACCTCTGAAGACACAGCGCGCACTGGATGGGGGGGATGGACAGGGAGATTACATGAAGGGATGGGGGGGATGGACAGGGAGATTGCATGAAGAGATGGGGGGGATGGACCGGGAGATTGCAGGAAGAGATGGATGGGATGGACAGGGAGATCACAGGATTGGATGGGGGAATTGCATGATGGGATGGATGGTGAGATTGCAGAGTTCAGGATGAAGGGGGTGGACAGAGAGCTCAGGAGAGAAACAGAAAGCATAAACAGTGCAATTCAGATTGAGACACTTCCCCGTTCTCAGCACACACTCTTCTTATCTCCTGGAGAGTCCTGTACAGATGAAGAAGACTGAACGAGGGGTGCACTGTGTCTGCAGCTTGAGCCCAGCTTTTGTCTTCCAATAACCTGATATGATTCTGGGCACAGGATTCACCAGAAATCAGTCTCATCTGTCAGGATACTGCAGCAACTTTTCTATCAGACGCACACTGACCTGCCCTCCTCTATTGGAAAGCACCTCCTCGTCTTCAGCAGTAACTGACCCCAACCTCACAGCACAGAGTGAGTCACAGAAGGTGTGTGAGTACAGGGGATGATTGCTATGAGCTGCAGCCAATCACCATGAGGACAAGCAGCCGAAAGATCCAATCAAAGAACATTTTCACACGCACAGTGAGAAAACGACTTCTATGGCTGGCCGGTCAGTGTGTGCCCGCAGAGAGGGATCAGCGTGCCTGTTGTGGCACGCATGCCACGGGTTCGCCATCACTGCCCTAGACTATGCACATTACACACCCCTGACCCTTCCCTAGACTATGCACATTACACATCCCTGATCCTTCCATGGACTATGCACATTACACATCCCTGATCCTTCCATGGACTATGCACATTACACACCTGTGACTCTTGCATTTTGTCCACTACATACTTGCACTCTGGGTGTTACAAGCTGCTGCACTTTATGGGCTAATATAGATAGGGGTATATGTTTTGATTATATTATTTGTTTTGGAGACCTTGGTCTAAAGCAGAAATATGCAATTAGCGGACCCCCAGCTGTTGCAAAACTACAAGTCCCATGTTATGGATAGAAAAAGGTCCTGGGCTGCGGCACTCCTTAAAACGATGTCTTTATTATACAAATAAAATCCAAAAAACAACCAAAGCGATGCAGTCAAAATGAAGTGAACAAAGGGAAAAAAGTGGCTGATATGTTTCACATCATGTGATGCTTACTTGTAGCTGATTTTGGATTTTATTTGAATAATAAAGATATTGTTTTAAGGAGTGCGGCAGTCCAGGACCTTTTTCTATCCAATGCACTTGTGCAGAGCCAGCACCCTTTTTGGTTTAGTGGGACGGAAGCAAAGCCAAGGGATCAGCAGTTTTTAAAGCGGTATCATCTCACTACAAGTCCCATGCTAATTGCATATCCCTGGTCTAAAGGATAGCAAAGTGGCCCTTTGTTTAGAAAGTTTGGAGACCCCTAATAGTAACAGTACTTGCACTACTATTTAATCACCCAAGTTTTGACTTTCTGATTCACAATGACTATTTAATTATATTATACTAACCTTTGAGGCAAGTTCATTTCTAGTGCCACTCTCTGTGACATGGTCACTGCTGCTACACGTCGTGGTTCAGTAACACCAATTATATCATTGCTACTATAAAGCAGAAGAAGAATTAAAAGTCAGTTATAAATACGAAACATAGAGCCCGCATAGTTACAGAGCAATAATCACTGTACACAAACACACATACCAGGAATAACTGAAATTAGGAGTACACTGAACAAATCTGATGCTAAAGCCATAGGTGCAAATTTAAAATGGTGCTGGGACTGCTTTTTTATACTGAACTGGAAAGCATTGCAGTCTAAAGACATTAATTTTTTTTTTGTTTTTTTCTGGCACTTCACAAATGCTTGTGCTGTATAGATATAATTTATTGGACAGCAAACCCTAAGACATACACTGCTGATTCCCTCAGTGGTCCGCTGGATAAATAGATAAATGTTCAGAGAAATTGAATTTCAGCACCATTATACCAAACAATGCTAGTTCACTCTTTAAGTATCAATTTAAAAAAGGACAAAAAAATAAAGTCTGACTTAAGAGAATTCCTGCTAGAGGTCACAGTCTGTGACCACATTGTGGGTACCTGCCCTCCATACAACCCAACCCTGTATGTTCCATCTTCCATGCAATGGAACAGAAACTGCAATTTCAGTCAGTGGACAGAGGTAAAAAATGATTTTATTTGTTAATATAAAAATAAGAAAACCCACCTTCCATATCCAGCTTCGTATAGAAATTGTGGCACCTGAGTCGTCTTTCCACTACCAGTCTCTCCACACAGAACTACAACAGGGTTTTCTTTTATGGCTTCCATAATGACTTGTTCCTCTGCTAGAATAGGAAGTTTTAACCTGGCCTCCTATATTGGGAAAGAAAGTCTGAATTATGCAGAGATAACCTGAAAATATTAGATCATGATTAACCACTTGCTTACTGGGCACATAAACCCCCTTCGTGCCCTGGCGAAATTTCAGCTTCCGGCACTGCGTCGCTTTAACGGACAATTGCGCGGTCGTGCGACGTGGCACCCAAACAAAATTGGCGTCCCTTTTTTCCCCACAAATAGAGCTTTCTTTTGGTGGTATTTGATCGCCCGTGCGGTTTTTATTTTTTGCGTTATAATGAAAAAAAGAGCGACAATTTAAAAATATATATATATTTTTTACTTGTTGCTATAATAAATATCCCATTTTTATTTATTTTTTTTATATTTTTTTTTCTCAGTTAAGGCCGATACGTATTCTTCTACGTATTTTTGTAAAAAAAAAAAAAAAAAAAATCACAATAAGTGACTGCTTTGCGCAAAAGTTATAGCACCTACAAAATAGGGGACATAATTATGATTTTTTTTTTTATATTTTTTTTTTACTAGTAATGGCGGCGATCTGCGATTTTTATTGGGACTGCGATATTGCGACGGACACATCGGACACTTTTGATGCCATTCACATTTATACAGCGACCAGTGCTAAAAAAACGCACTAAATTACTGTATAAATGTGACTGGCATTGAAGGGGTTAACACTAGGGGGTGAGGAAGGGGTTAAATGTATTGCCTGGGTGTGTTCTAACTGTATGGGGGGAGGGGGGTGACTGGGGGAGGTGACCGATGCTGTCTCCCTATGTACAAGAGAAACAGCATCTGTCACCTCACTGACAGGATGTGAAGCTCTGTGTTTACACTCAGAGCTCCACGTTCCTGCTCTCTCACCGACGATCGCGTGTACCTGACGGACATCGCGGCCGCCGGGTACACGCATCGGATCCTCGGTGATGCGTCGGAACTGTTTTTCCCCGCCGCGCGCCACCCTGTGGCGCGCGCGGGGAATTACAAGCAAATCACGTCCAAAGACGTGACCCCGGCGCCTCAGGTCCGCGCTGTTCACGTATTTTGTTAATAGCGCGGACCTGAAGTGGTTAAGGACTGCTGAGCCTCTTTAGTGTTGATAAAGCAGAACACTACAGGGTTTGCATTGGACAACCCTTCAAACCCAGAGGACGCCATTTTTTGGGAAATATGTTGGGTAGAAATTGTGCGACATCACGTGCCTGTAGGACAGAAGACGCCACGGCTAGCGGGTTTTACTTTTGATGCCTCTTATATACTGCCTAAATGTAAGTGCAATTCTTGTTTTTAATAAAAGTAAATCTGGCTTTACGGCACTATGAGTTTTTCTCCGCTTATCTTCCTATGTGATCTTATGGGCAAGCTGAGGTTAGAAGCCAATTGGCTACAATGCCAAGCTGCACTGCATTCTGAGTGCACCAGTTTTAGTAAATCTACTACAATGTCTTGCTTTTGTGGTTTATATATTGCTTAACCACTTAAGGACCGCCTACTGTACATTTACGTCAGCAGAATGGCACGGCTGGGCACATCAACGTATATATACGTTGGTTTCTAGTACCCAGCCGTGGGTCACGGGTTCGCGCCCGCGGCGCGCTCCCGTGACCTGGTCCGAAGCTCTGGAGTGCGGCGATCGGTCCCCGGAGCTGAAGAACGGGGAGAGCCGTGTGTAAACACGGCTTCCCCGTGCTTCACTGTGGCCGCAGCATCGATCGCGTCATCCTTGTTATAGGGGGACGTGATCGATGATGTCACACCTACAGCCACACCCCCCTACAGTTGTAAACACACACAGGGAACACACAAATCCTACAGCGCCCCCTTGTGGTTAACTCCCAAACTGCAACTGTCATTTTCACAGTAAACAATGCAATTTAAATGCATTTTTTGCTGTGAAAATGACAATTGTCCCAAAGATGTGTCAAAATTGTCCGAAGTGTCCGCTATAATGTCGCAGTCACGAAAAAATCGCTGATCGCCGCTATTAGTAGTAAAAAAATAAAATAATTAATAAAAATGCAATAAAACTATCCCCTATTTTGTAAACGCTATAAATTTTGCGTATATACCGATAAACGCTTTTTGCGTATATACCGATAAACGCTTTTTGCGATTTTTTTTTAACAAAAATAGGTAGAAGAATACGTATCGGCCTAAACTGAGGAAAAAAAAAATTATATATATTTTGGGGGGATATTTATTATAGCAAAAAGTAAAAAATATTGCATTTTTTTCAAAATTGTCGCTCTATTTTTGTTTATAGCGCAAAAAATAAAAACCGCAGAGGTGATCAAATACTACCAAAAGAAAGCTCTATTTGTGGGGAAAAAAGGACGCCAATTTTGTTTGGGAGCCACATCGCACGACCGCGCAATTGTCAGTTAAAAACGACGCAGTGCCGAATCGCAAAAAGGGGCAAGGTCCTTTAGCAGCATTTTGGTCCGGGTCTTAAGTGGTTAATAAAGTTTAGGATTGATTTGACTATTCATTATATGGGACAGTGCACTATGTTTTGTTTCAGAATGGTTTGCAAAGTACAGTCATCTAGAAAGGTAGAGGAAATTGACAGAGACAATATCCAACAAGAGGGAGAAACAAAAGCGGACATACATTACAATTCCATACATTACGGCAGGTGTAACACAATCAATAAAAAGAAAAGAACTGCCAAGAATAGTGCCAAAGACAGACAAACCAAATCCCCAAATAGGTTATTAGAATAATGCAATTTATTAAAAATAAATTAAAAAAAATTCTCCAGATTTTTCTAACATTTATTAAAGCTGGGAATTAAAGTGGATGTAAACTCAGGTCTCCTGCATGTATCTTTACCTGTCAAATGTCTCTGTTATGAGACCTGAAAAACTGCAGATTCTGTGGGTGGGTCTGTTGTCCGCAGCTCGGTGGATGGAGTCGTGATGTCAGTAGACTCCCCGCCCTCCTCTACACTCCCCTTGTCAACATGCATTTTCTCCTGTATATTTCTTAAATTCTGCTATGATCACTAACATCCAGTCAAAACATAAAAGAGTCAACACATGACTTCAGCATGCCCAATCGTGCTGAGGTGTGGAACAGCCAATCCTGGGAGAGCCGCAGAAGAAAGGAGTGGGGGTGGGAATTAAAAAATAATGCCTGTCTCAGGCTAGTGCATGAGATATGTAAATCACTTGCCACTCACAGCAGGTGGGAAGAACAGACAGGGTTTTCTTTGTCTGTTTTATCTCACTGAAAAAAAGATAAGAGGATTGCTCATAGTTGGATTACCTCTTTGTGGCAAGACTGGGCACAGATGATCTGAAATCCTATACTATACATTGTGCCGGCCAATAAAAAATAATAGGTTTACAACCACTTTAAATTTACCCTTGCAGTTGACCTCCCCTCCTGCAGGGTTAAAGCCGTATTAAACCCAAAACCAAATATTTAATATATTGCAACTCACCAATCTTCAAAAGTGGTGGCTGTATTTGTTTTCTTTTTCAGGCTTTCCTTCCTTTGTTTTCACCTGGTGATCTGGCCAGGATCACAATTCCTGCCTTAGGCCTCGATTAGATGGAGGGATTACATCTAGGCCCCATGCAAGGCCATGTTTACCGGTAAGGGAATGCACAGGTATTAGGTGCATACCTGTGCCAGCAGTTCCGCTATTGCCAGTAAAACATGGCCCTGCACGGGACACAGATGTAATTGGCCCACGTTAATAAGGCCTTAGAAAAAATCTGCATACAAATCTGGATAAAAGGAGCAACAGAGACACATCTGTACAGCTGCATCAGTCTTGGGGCGAAGGTAGTGTTAGGCCGCGTACACGCGATCAAATCTATCTGCTGAAAACGGTCTGCCAGACTGTTTCAGCAGACAGATTCGATCGTTTGAACGGGCGGACAGACAGATTTGGCCAGCCGACAGATTTTAAAGCATGCTTTAAAATCTGTCTGCTGGGAATCTGTCCGTCTGACATGTCTGCTGGTTAGTACGCTAACCAGCAGACATATCTGCTCGCACATGCGTCGAATGGATTAGACGCATGCGCGGAAGTGTTTTACTTCCTGGTGCCATGACGTGGTGGCGTCAACGTCACCGCCACGTCACCGCGCTTGTCTGCCAGCGGGGATTTTGGTTTGATCGTGTGTAAACCAATACATCCCAGCAGACAAATCTGTTCAAATCGGTCTGCCAGACCGATTTGAACAGATGTATTTGGTCGTGTGTACGGGGCCTTAGACGTAAAAGCAGATTTAGTTAAATTAACAAATTGAAGCCAAACACCAGCACATTTTATAAGCAGTTACAGAAAACAGTTTTTTTCCTTTTGTGATAAAGGTTTACATAAATGAATAAAAGCTGAATATTGCTAACAACCTTGTCACTGGTAAATGGTTTGTCTCAACCCTTTTAACTGCTACATCTGCAGGACAGCTTCTTCTGTTCAAAAACAACAGACTTATTGGCTAGATTACTAGGTGGAAATAAAGGGTAAAAAGCCTAAAATAATGCAGCCAACACATCTATGAACTGGTAAGCTGTAAAAGAATGCTTACTTTTGGGCTTACTACCATTGTATTCTAAAAGGACAGCATGTGAGAACATTGTGGGTTCCTGCCTCCCATACAATGCAACCCTGTATGCTGTATCTTCCATGCTGTGGAAACAGAAACTAAAAAAGAAACATAATGCAGCCAACACATCTAAGAATTGGCAAGCTGCAATATAATAAATGTTTGCTGTTGGGTTAGGTATCGCTTTAAATGCTTGTTTAGTCTAAGGATGTAGGGAGAAGGTGCATTACCCACCTTATTCTGTGCTCAAGGGCTATTCTCTGCCAAAAGCTCCAGGCAATGGGTATCCCTCAGTGTCATTATGTTCAGTTCAGGACAATGAACCTTGCATTGTATGTAAGAAGGCACGCATGTAACTGGGGCCAGGAGCACCTTTGAGAGGCGACATCGGTGAACCAGTCACATGGATGGAGGGACCCTGCTGGAGCAAGTACAGGCTACTAAAGGTACCCTTGACATACCAGTAATTAAAGAATCAGTTTCCTCAACAATTCATATTCCTTATATGTGCCTGCTGTACCATGTACTTGCATGAAAAAGTATCCTACTTTCTTTGTATCGCTTCCCTAATGTGAAATCCCCAGTGTTCCTGCCAGTGCCTCCGCTTTCCTATTAAAAACTGACCACAACAGGCATGAGAGCACAGCGTGGCCAGTTCTCTAGCTAAGCTGAGAACTCAGCCAGTTCTCCTCCAATGATCAGACTTGACTTGACCTAACGTCCCCCTGGGGAGCTCAGTGTTCTGCGGTTTCTCCTCTTCCAGCTCTTATGCAGGTGAGAACAGAGATTATGTGATCACTTATAAAAAGGCAAATTAAAGTGTTTACGAGGGTTCTATTGTAAAGAAAAAAAAATGTATGAGGGTGTGTATATATATATACAGTACAGACCAAAAGTTTGGACACACCTTCTCATTCAAAGAGTTTTCTTTATTTTCATGACTATGAAAATTGTAGAGACACACTGGAGGCATCAAAACTATGAATGAACACATGTGGAATTATATACATAACAAAAAAGTGTGAAACAACTGAAAAAAGGGATTTTTAAATACAGCTTACCTGTAAAATCCTTTTCTTGGAGTACATCACGGGACACAGAGCGGCATATTCATTACTATGTGGGTTATATGGAGTACCTTCAGGTGTGGACACTGGCAATCTCAAACAGGAAGTCCCCTCCCTATATAACCCCCTCCCCTAGAGGGAGTCCCTCAGTTTTGTAGCAAGCAGTATGCCTCCCAAAATGGTCACCCAAAAGAGGGGTGGGAGCTCTGTGTCCCGTGATGTACTCCAAGAAAAGGATTTTACAGGTAAGCTGTATTTAAAAATCCCTTTTTCTTTCTCGTACATCACGGGACACAGAGCGGCATATTCATTACTATGTGGGATGTCCGAAAGCAATGCTTTAATGAGGGGAGGGAGACATCTTCCAAAGAAGGATTCAATTTAGAGGTAAACTCAAATAATAATAATAATTCCAACTTAGTCAAGAAAAAAACTCTTTCTCTCTTTTTTTTTTTTTTTTAACCAAGGGTGTTTCTGATCCCGAGGATTTCAAACTGCAGCCTGTAATACTGCCTGTCCAAAGGCAGAATCCGCATTCCTTCTCACGTCTAGTTGATAAAACCTTGTAAACGTGTGGACTGATGACCACGTTGCCGCCTTGCATATCTGAGCCATAGAGATCTGATGGTGTGCTGCCCAAGAGGCGCCCATGGCCCTGGTAGAATGGGCCTTTACCGACAACGGAGGAGGCAACCTCTTCAAACCGTAGGCTTGAATGATTAATTGTCTAATCCATCTCGAGATGGTGGATTTTGCAGCTGCCTGCCCCTTCTTGGGGCCATCTGGTAGAACGAATAATACATCTGTCTTCCGGATTTTTTCTGTAGCTTTAAGATAGGCCTTCATGGCCCGGACAATATCCAAGGTATGCAGCAACCCCTCCTTTCTAGATGTAGGTTTTGGAAAGAAGGATGGAAGTACCAAATCCTGGTTTAAGTGAAATTTGGATATAACCTTTGGTAGAAAGGAAGGATGGGGCCGGAGAACTGCCCTGTCCTTATGCAGAACGAGATATGGTTCCTTACACGATAAGGCTGCTAATTCTGACACTCTCCTGGCCGAAACTATGGCGACCAAGAAAACCAACTTTCTTGTCAGTAAGACTAAAGGAATCTCAGCCAACGGCTCAAAGGGTTGTTTCTGTAAAGTGGACAGGACAAGATTTAAGTCCCATGGACAAATTGGTGACTTGACAGGAGGATTAATACGCAAGACCCCCTGTATGAAGGTCTTTACCAGCGAGTGGGTGGCCAGCGGCCTCTGAAACCACACTGACAGAGCTGAGATCTGTCCCTTGATTGTGCTTAGTGCCAGGCCTTTATCCACTCCTAGCTGGAGAAAACTTAACACCCTATCAATAGTATATTTGCGGGAATTCCATCTTTTGGATTCACACCAGCCTACGTAGTTCCTCCACACCCTGTAATAAATCACCCTGGAGACCGGCTTTCTAGCCCTAATCAGGGTAGGAATTACCTGCCTAGACAGACCTCTACCCCTGAGAATCAGGGATTCAGCCTCCAGGCCGTCAAATTTAGACGCTGTAATGTAGGGTGGAGGATCGGGCCTTGTGAGAGTAGGTCTGGTTGTAGAGGAAGAGTCCAAGGGTCTCCCACTGCCATCTTCAGGACTAGTGAGTACCAAGTCCTCCGGGGCCAAGCCGGAGCTACTAGAATGACTGGCTTGTGCTCCACTCTGATCCTGCGCAACAGGCGAGGGAGTAACTGTAGCGGAGGGAATGCATATAGAAGTTTGAATTGATGCCAAGGGCAAACCAACGCATCGGTTCCGCAGGCCATAGGATCCCTCGCTCGAGACACGAACCTGTCTAGTTTCTTGTTGAACCTGGATGCCATTATATCTACGTCCGGCATTCCCCACCTCTGGCAGATTGTCTGAAAGACCTGGGGATGCAGAGACCACTCCCCTGGCAACAGACTCTGGCGACTTAAGAAGTCTGCCTGCAGGTTGTCCACTCCGGGAATGAATATCGCCGAAATGCAGGGTACATGAACCTCTGCCCACTGAAAAATCAAGCTCACCTCCCTCTGAGCGGCCTGACTCCTGGTTCCCCCTTGGTGGTTTATGTATGCCACCGCCGTGGCATTGTCTGACTGGATTCTCACCGGGAACCCCTTTAATCTGGAGGTCCATGCCAGAAGGGCTAGGCGAGCAGCTCTGATCTCCAAGATATTGATGGGGAGCTGCCTCTCTGCTTTCACCCAAGTTCCCTGGCGAGAGAACCCCTCGAAGACCGCCCCCCAGCCTGCCAGGCTGGCGTCTGTGGTAACTACCTTCCAGACAACAGGGCTGAAGGATTTTCCCTTTAGAAGATTCTGGGGTTCAACCACCAGGCCAGGCTTTGTCGGACCCTTGATGATAGCGTCAAAGGGGACTCTAAGGCATGTGCCCTCTTGCCCCAGGCTGCTAGAATGGCTGCCTGTAGGACGCGAGTGTGGATCTGAGCGTATGGTACTGCCTCGAACGTGGCCACTAGCTTGCCTAGTACTCGCATACATAGGCGAATAGTTGGTTTTTTCTTGTTTAGAACCAACTGAACCAACTCCTTGATAGCTTCGATCTTTACCAGGGGCAGGAACACCTTTTGCTGTTCTGTGTCTAACCTCATGCCGAGGTATTCCAACTGCTTTGTAGGCTGGAACGCTGACTTTCCCCGGTTTAGGACCCAGCCGAATTCTTCGAGGTACCGAACCGTGAGGTTTACTGCCTTTTGCAGACCCGACCGTGAGTGATCTATGATTAAAAGGTCGTCCAAGTATGCTAGGACTGTGACCCCCTGGACCCTTAAATTGGCCAGAACTGGGGCTAGGATCTTCGTGAATACCCGGGGGGCCGTGGCCAGCCCGAAGGGGAGCGCCCTGAATTGGAAGTGTCGCTGCCCCACCGCGAAGCGTAAAAATCTTTGATGCGACTGACAGATTGGTACATGAAGGTAAGCATCCTTTATGTCTATGGAGGCCAGAAAATCGTCCTTCTGAAGCGCGGCGGCTGCTGACCGGATGGATTCCATCCGGAAGGAACGAACCCTTAGGAAACCGTTTAACCTCTTTAGGTCCAAGATTGGCCTGACATCGCCGTTGGGCTTTGGTATGACAAAGAGATTGGAATAGAAACCTAGCCCTTGCTCTTGGGCTGGCACATCTATAATTACGTCCTGGCAAAGCAGGTGATCCAAAGCTGCCAGCATTGAGGCCTTCCTTGCTGGATCCCTTGGTAGCCTTGATTCCTGAAAATGAGGCGGAGGATACCTTAGAAACTCCAGTCTGTAACCTGTGGTTACAGATGCCCGGACCCATTTGTCGGGGATCTTGGCTTCCCAAACTTCTGAGAAGAAACGAAGCCTTCCCCCCACCCGCGAGAGTGGGGGCGCCCCTTCATAAGGCAGACTTAGGGGCTGTCTTTGTCGGCTTGCGATACCATGGCCTCTTACCCCCAGGGGCCTGTCCCTGCGATCTACTGTTAACGTTGGATCGTGCAGGCGGCCGTCGATACTGCCTGGAATTTGAGGGCCCCGAGACAGGAAAGAGCTGCCTTTTAAATGTAGGCGCCCGGAATGTCTTTTTGACCGGTAAAAGGGTACTCTTGCCATTTGAAATAGTCTGAATATATTTATCCAGATCCTCTCCGAAGAGTCGTCCTCCATGGAAGGGAAACCCTGCCAGAAGCTTTTTGCATGGGGGCTCCGCCGCCCAGTTCTTCAACCATAAGAGCCTTCTCATGTGTACCAAAAATAGTGATAAACGAGAGGCCTGCTGGATGGAATCTTTTATAGCATCTACAGCAAAACACAGAGCTCTGGGAATGTCAGAAAACTCTTCTGCTTGTTGGGTAGGCATGTCCTTTAACATTTCCTTTGTCTGGTCTTTTAACGCCTGACAAACACCAATCGCAGCCACAGCTGGCTGTACCACTGCTCCTGCCGTAGCAAAGGATGCTTTAAAAAGTGTCTCTAACCTTTTATCAACCGGATCTTTAAACATATGTATGTTTTCCACCGGGCAAGTTAGTGATTTATTCACACATGAGATGGCTGCATCCACTACTGGGAGCCTCCACCTCTTGGAGAATTTTTCCTCCATGGGGTAAATGACCGCAAATCTTTTCGGTGGCAGAAAAATCCTGTCCGGGCGTACCCAATCCCGAAAGATCAATTCCTCCAAAAGAGGATGGACTGGAAAAACTGCGTTGCTTAACGGAGCTTTCAAAGAGCCCAGAGAGGATACCGGAGGAACCTGAGGCTCTGGCAATGGTAAACTAAATGCCGAGCGGACCATGTCCGTCAAAGACTGTACCCACAGTCTTTCTGTCTGGGAGTCTGAAAATGGTTCCTCCGAGGCAGACCCCTCAATCCCTGAACCCTCTTGGTTCAGGTCTAGTTGATCCTCCTGTGATTCCAATTCCTCCGGAGAGAGAATCTCAGCATCTGAGGATACACCTCTTGGTGATGGGGATCTAACCCGTTTCTTACCAGGAATAGCTCTAGCGATCAATGCTGCTATTCTCTCTTCTAGCCCCCCTAGGGATACGGCTAGCATCTCCTCTGTGATAAACACAGGGCTGGGCTGATCTGGGCCAGCCTCCGCACCAGATCCCCCTAATGGCTCATCCAAGGCGCTTTTTATGTTAATAAGTTGCGGGGAAAGTATCGGCATATCAGAATCAGAAAGGGAACCCTTTTGTTTTTTGGTCTTTTTTGTACCCTTTGACCCCGAACCTTTGGAAGCCATAATACAAAATCGAGGGACTCCGCCCACACAACAGACTGTAGTGGGCAGGAGTACAAAACCAGAGTTTAGGGGACAATAGATCACTAATGCCCAAAAACTGATGGGATCCCGTATGTTTTTTTTTTTTTTTTTTTTTTTTTTAAATATATATTATATATTTACTTTTGACAACATACAGTGACCCCAAACTAAGTTTGCCAGCCTCCAACCTGCTGCAAAAAGGGGGATTTCTTGGCTTAACAAAAAAGGCATTGGAACAAAGTCCACATGTACTACCCCTCTTCCGCCACCGGGAGTCACTGTTCTGCCGCTCTGCGTCCTCTCCTCTGAAAATCAGCCTCAGACTGAGCACTGACAATGCCTGCTGTCTATAACAGCACAAAGGCGCGCCCCTGTATGACGCCGCAGGCACGCCCCCCCCCCCCCGCCCTCCTGTCTGAACGGCGCGAAAAAACGTCAATAAGACGTGCGCGCGCGCGCGCTTATGCCGGAAACAGGAGGAACATGGAGGAGCCGCGCTGCTGGAGATCCAGGAACGCAGAAACAGGCGGCAGATTCAAACCCCCGGCCAGGTAGGACTCTCCAAAGGCCCCTAGGGATCCTTACTAGCCCTAGGAAGAAACAGCAGGTTTAGCTAGCAACACATATTTAGACAGGGGGACCTAGTGATGGGGGAGAAAAGGGTGTCATCCTGTCTCTTTTAGACATAGTGAGCAAGGTTGCCCATGCAGAGCATACTTAGGCTATCCCCCTTTTTAGGTTACCCCGGAGAGCCTGCTGTCGAACCAAGTCCCGCAGGCTCCCCCTTACCTGCTCCATGCTGCAGGATGTTTGTCCAGCAAACTGATCCAATCTTCTCCCATCTCCGTGGGTAGCGTAGTAGACCTTCAGGCCCTGGGGTCCTATGAAGGTACCCACTGTCCTGGACCTATATAGCACCCTGGCAAACAGGAACTTATGGTTTTTACAAACTCCAAGTCCTGGGCCCAGGGTCCAGCCCTCCAAAGAGGAGCATTATAGGCAAAACCCCACGGCTTGGGGCCCGGGTACTGTCCACTTTGGCACTGAGGCTCCTTGGACAGATCCGGTTAGCCCGCCCTTAATCCCAAGGATGTGGAGCAAAGCTATTCCGTGACCAACACCTAAGACACTGGCGAAAAAACTGAGGGACTCCCTCTAGGGGAGGGGGTTATATAGGGAGGGGGCTTCCTGTTTGAGATTGCCAGTGTCCACACCTGAAGGTACTCCATATAACCCACATAGTAATGAATATGCCGCTCTGTGTCCCGTGATGTACGAGAAAGAAACTGCGTTGCTTAACGGAGCTTTCAAAGAGCCCAGAGAGGATACCGGAGGAACCTGAGGCTCTGGCAATGGTAAACTAAATGCCGAGCGGACCATGTCCGTCAAAGACTGTACCCACAGTCTTTCTGTCTGGGAGTCTGAAAATGGTTCCTCAGAGGCAGATCCCTCAATCCCTGAACCCTCTTGGTTCAGGTCTAGTTGATCCTCCTGTGATTCCAATTCCTCTGGAGAGAGAATCTCAGCATCTGAGGATACACTTCTTGGTGATGGGGATCTAACCCGTTTCTTACCAGGAATAGCTCTAGCGATCAATGCTGCTATTCTCTCTTCTAGCCCCCCTAGGGATACGGCTAGCATCTCCTCTGTGATAAACACAGGGCTGGGCTGATCTGGGCCAGCCTCCGCACCAGATCCCCCTAATGGCTCATCCAAGGCGCTTCTTATGTTAATAAGTTGCGGGGAAAGTATCGGCATATCAGAATCAGAAAGGGAACCCTTTTGTTTTTGGTCTTTTTTGTACCCTTTGACCCCGAACCCTTGGAAGCCATAATACAAAATCGAGGGACTCCCGCCCACACAACAGACTGTAGTGGCCAGGAGTACAAAAATCAGAGTTTAGGGGACAATAGATCACTAATGCCCAAAAACTGATGGGATCCCGTATGTTCTTTTTTTTTTTTTTTTTTTTTTTTAAATTATATATTTTCTTTTGACAACATACCGTGACCCCAAACTAAGTTTGCCAGCCTCCAAACCTGCTGCAAAAAAGGGGGATTTCTTGGCTTAACAAAAAGGTATTGGAACAAAGTCCACATGTACTACCCCTCTTCCGCCACCGGGAGTCACTGTTCTGCCGCTCTGCGTCCTCTCCTCTGAAAATCAGCCTCAGACTGAGCACTGACAATGCCTGCTGTCTATAACAGCACAAAGGCGCGCCCCTGTATGACGCCGCAGGCCCGCCCCCGCGCGCGTATGCCGGAAACAGGAGGAACATGGAGGAGCCGCGCTGCTGGAGATCCAGGAACGCAGAAACAGGCGGCAGATTCAAACCCCCGGCCAGGTAGGACTCTCCAAAGGCCCCTAGGGATCCTTACTAGTCCTAGGAAGAAACAGCAGGTTTAGCTAGCACACATATTTAGACAGGGGGACCTAGTGATGGGGGAGAAAAGGTGTCATCCTGTCTCTCTTTAGACATAGTGAACAAGGTTGCCCATGCAGAGCATACTTAGGCTATCCCCCTTTTTAGGTTACCCCGGAGAGCCTGCTGTCGAACCAAGTCCCGCAGGCTCCCCCTTACCTGCTCCATGCTGCAGGATGTTTGTCCAGCAAACTGATCCAATCTTCTCCCATCTCCGTGGGTAGCGTAGTAGACCTTCAGGCCCTGGGGTCCTATGAAGGTACCCACTGTCCTGGACCTATATAGCACCCTGGCAAACAGGAACTTATGGTTTTTACAAACTCCAAGTCCTGGGCCCAGGGTCCAGCCCTCCAAAGAGGAGCATTATAGGCAAAACCCCACGGCTTGGGGCCCGGGTACTGTCCACTTTGGCACTGAGGCTCCTTGGACAGAGACGGTTAGCCCGCCCTTAATCCCAAGGATGTGGAGCAAAGCTATTCCGTGACCAACACCTAAGACACTGGCGAAAAAACTGAGGGACTCCCTCTAGGGGAGGGGGTTATATAGGGAGGGGACTTCCTGTTTGAGATTGCCAGTGTCCACACCTGAAGGTACTCCATATAACCCACATAGTAATGAATATGCCGCTCTGTGTCCCGTGATGTACGAGAAAGAAATATAATTCATATTCTAGGTTCTTCAAAGTAGCCACCTTTTGCAGCAGACACATCTCTAGAACAACTGTTAAGAGGAGACTGTGTGAATCAGGCCTTCATGGTAGAATATCTGTTAGGAAACCACTGCTAAAGAAAGGCAACAAGCAGAAGAGACTTGTTTGGGCTAAAGAACACAAGGAATGGACATTAGACCAGTGGAAATCTGTGCTTTGGTCTGATGAGTCCAAACTTGAGATCTTTGGTTCCAACCACTGTGTCTTTGTGCGATGCAGAAAAGGTGAACGGATTGACTCTACATGCCTGGTTCCCACTGTGAAGCATGGAGGAGGAGGTGTGATGGTGCTTTGCTGGTGACACTGTTGGGGATTTATTCAAAATTGAAGGCATACTGAACCAGCATGGCTACCACAGCATCTTGCATTCCATCCGGTTCGCGTTTAGTTGGACCATCATTTATTTTTCAACAGGACAATGACCCCAAACACACCTCCAGGCTGTGTAAGGGCTATTTGACCAAGAAGGAGAGTGATGGAGTGCTGCGCCAGATGACCTGGCCTCCACAGTCACCGGACCTGAACCCAATCGAGATGGTTTGGGGTGAGCTGGACCGCAGAGTGAAGGCAAAAGGGCCAACAAGTGCTAAGCATCTCTGGGAACTCCTTCAAGACTGTTGGAAGACCATTTCAGGCAACTACCTCTTGAAGCTCATCAAGAGAATGCCAAGAGTGTGCAAACCAAAGCAGTAATCAAAGCAAAAGGTGGCTACTTTGAAGAACCTAGAATATGACATATTTGCAGTTGTTTCACATTTTTTTGTTATGTATATAATTCCACATGTGTTAATTCATAGTTTTGATGCCTTCAGTGTAAATCTACAATTGACATAGTCATGAAAATAAAGAAAACTTTGAAAGAGAAGGTGTGTCCACACTTTTGGTCTGTACTATATATATATATATATATATATATATACACACACACACACACACACACACAAATGGTTTGCCTTTTTATTTCTATTTAAAGCTGAATGGGTTGTATCACAAGGTGAGGGTTTACATTTTCTTTAACCATCTCATTTCCAAGTATGTGCAATGAGATAAGACACAGATCCCCAGATTTGGTTCTCGGTAGACCAAGGATATGAGACGAAGCTTTGTCTAGTCTATGCATCTCACTAGTAATGACACCAATCTGTCCACTTGGTGCTCTTCAACAATACAAACCTATGTGCTACATTTTCTGTACTTTGATAGAGTCCATCCAAGCCACATAAGCACAAAGTACTGTGTGTGACCTAAGGAAGGACACCATGAAATATCAAAAAGAACCAAACAAACCTGAATTTCAGGAGTCCTGTCCACAGTTATAAAAATTGCTGGTTTTGATGATGGAGTTGCCGTTGGTTGCCTTTTAGCAGGAAGAGACTTATCTTCTAGATGACAGTTTTGCAGGGGAGTTATAGCTACAGGCTGCACTGTGGAGTTTGCAATATCCCCATCCTTTTCCACTTTATCCTTTGCAGTGTCGTCATCCTCCTCACCAGAGCTGTCCGTGTGCTCAACGTTATCAGACTCTTCATCAGAGTCTTCCTCAGACTGTCGTCTGCGCTTCTTATTGGCCCCACTGATGCTGCTTATGTATCCCTGAGATGGACCATCAGTATCATCTAAGGACCTACAAAAGAGTCACGGAAGAATGTCCTACATTACAACGTAAAATGCTCACCATTGCCTGGGGCATTTAAAACCCAAATTACTGCTTTTATTAACATATATGAGCGAGCTTACAATGGTATCAGAAATGTTATAGAGCTTCACCCCTTCACAACCAGAAATATGGCATTGTTCCAACTTATTGTCTTTCATCAGGTGTCTGAATCAATCAGCTATCCCATGATGTGAATGAATCCCTGAGTGTTCAGCTGCTGAGTACAAGTCAGACATAGGGCATATTCATTTCTAACGATCGCTTATAGAACCAGCTCTGCTTATTTGCCTCCTGCCCCCCTCCGCTGCCACATTTGGCACCTTTCAAAACCAGGTACCTGGTCCCATTGCCGGCTGACTCATCTGGAAGTTTGACCCCCTTCCTCTGGGCCAGTCACACAGCACCGGGCGCCTTACCCGAGAGCCAATTGAAAAATCGGCTCCGGTGAAGACACCGCTGGATTTGTGGACAGGTAAGTATCCTAATATTAAAAGGAAGCAGCTACAGTATTTTTAGCTGCCGACTTATTTTTTCTAAAGAAGCCTTGAGCTAAACATTAAGGACATAACAGCAATGAGTGCACATTTGAAATCTTTTCTAGTAGCAACCAATCTAGATGCAAAAGAGGGAGTATGTAGATGGGTGGCTCTGCATAGCTCCAATTCTGAATTACTGTGAAGAAAGAAGAATGTGGGAATAGCCCTGAGCACCATCCCAGCCCTCCCTGCTGCTCTGCCACGTTGCTTCTATTATTAGAAATACATCAGAAAGTGGACACAACTGTTCATACAGAACAAATGTACCCACTCTCTACCTCTAACTTCATGGGCAGATCAGAATTTCATGACTTTTTTCCTGGTCTGTACATGGCAGGCTGCACTGCGAATTCCTACACCTACAGAAAAGCAAAATAAAGATGACAAGGGTGGCAATATATACAAGTCAGCCAGCAAATCACGCATGACTTTAAAAAAACAGCATATCTATTGATTCACAATTGTGATTAGTGTTAAACAAAAAAATATTTGATCAATAGCATTACCACAAAAAGAAGTATGTCAAACAGCTTACCGTTTGGTGGCGAATAGTCGATCACCTGTGCCCAATTTAGAGGTTGTATACAGCAGACTTAACTCTTTCTCTGAAGCTTGCACTTCACTCAGCTTACTGAGAATATCTGCTCTCTACAAAAAAATAAGATAATGAACAGGAGCTCCTGGCTCTGGTAGCATAATGTTACAATTAAAAAAGGTATCACTTACAACATGGGGCAAAAACAGAAACAATCCTCAAAATTAAACAGTTGTTAAGGTATCCAGGTACTGATACTTTATACAGTTACATTGGTCCCAGCTTGGACTCATCTAACTATGCATATACCATACCAGGTCAATGCCCCTGGAAGCTGGAAATCACTGCAGTAGACACCACTACTCCAGTAATCTTTACTTGTTTCCAGGACCTGTGCTGAGTGGCTGGCCTGCTGCATTCTGAATACAGAAGACCGGGCAATTTGGCACAGGTACCAGTCACTGCCCCACCTCATTCAATCAGAAACGCTTTGAATTTATTAATTCTGCCAAGTGCCCCAAGCACAGGTCCCAGAAGTAAGTGGAGATCACTGGAGTAGCAGTGTCCACTTCTGTGATTTCCAGGAGCATCGGCCAGGTATGGTATATAGATAACTATGTATATAATATACAAACCCGGAATCCACCCAAAATTGGATGCTCTGCTTATTTGACACCTACCCCCCCTCCGGGGCTACATTTAGCACATTTTCGGGGGAGCGGGTATCTGTTTTTGGGAGATTTCGCCGCGGTGCGATCACTCAGAAGTTCATTTGTCGCCGGGCCATTCAGACAGTGCAGAGTGCTTTGCGCATGCGCAGTAGGGACCGGCTGTGAAGCCGTAAAGGTTTCACTGCTTGGTTCCCTTACTACGAATAGTGGCGGCAGCACCTAAGAGCCGATGGAAACATCGAATGAGGTGCCGAGTTGCTGACATCGCTGGATTCCTGGACAGGCAAGTGTCCCAATATTAAAAGTCAGCAGCTACAGTATGTGTAGTGCTGGGGGAGGGGCGGCCCTCCTCTTTAAGCTCCGTTTTACTTGGCACTATAAATTAACACATTTACAGCTTTGTTATTCTATCCATTTGACACTGGTCATTCGAATAAGATCAGCTTAAAGTGGTTGTAAACCCATTACAACCACTTTAACCTCGAGGTAAGCCTAGATTAAGGCTTACCTGTAGGTGCAACAAATATCTCCCAAACCTAAAAGGTTTAGGAGATATTTGCAGAAAATACGGGCACCGATCTCTAAGGCGCATGCGCTGTAGACATCGGGCACAGGCACACTGAGCATGCCGCTTCTGATACCGATTGTGCCGGCACCCACACGCATGCACTGGAGCGACGGCCAGTCACAGCGCCGGATCAGCGATACCTGGAAGTCACTCCGGGTATCATGGCAGTGATGGAGGAGGTCACCCTCGAAGCAGGGGCTTCGATCTCAGGGAAGTAATTTATAATGAGCTAGTATGCTATGCATACTAGCTCATTATGCCTTTGTCTTGTAGGGTGTTTTTCTTCAGAGAGGGTTAACTTCCTCTTTAAGTTACAGTGATTGGGTATTGCCTTTGTTAGCCAGGGAATCCTCCTCTCTGCACTTCTATTATTATAGACCAACTATGTTTATTTTAACTTCAAATAGTCTGGGCCAAGCTTTCCCAAACTAATTATTCTCTTTGCTAATTGCTGTGGCCATTGTCAGCACCATATAAACGGTATTTAGCTTCAGCCTTATATTCAATGATACCATACAAGGTTCTTGTGGATGGTTGAGAAGCACTCAGCCCAGCTTTTGTTCCGGGGGCAGATAGGGAGTGCCCATAGTAATCCAATTAGTGAAGGAAATAGTTCCAAGAAGACCCTGCACATGCTTACAGGGATCAAGAATCAGAGATCAATGTGATGGACTTATACATGTCCTGCTGCTCCGTTACTGACCAACGAGTGGGCTAGGGGTGAGTTCTGGGGGTGTTCTGTGTTCGAGGCCCCATTCCCAAGACCTGCTTGAGCAGAATTCTAAATCTTAACCAACACCCATACTAAAAGTGGGGCACACAGAATCTAGTGCATAGTAACCAATCAACTTCCAGGTTGTATTGTCAAAGCTTAAATGAACAAGCTGAAGTGAGAAGCTGATAGGTTACTATGCACAGCTGCACCAGTTTTGGTTAATCTCCTCCATATATGTAACAACTAGATTTACAACTACTTGCCCATGGTTCTGTTCTAAGCGACAGCACATATTTCCAAATACACAAACCTGACTCTTCTTTTCTTTCTGCTCCAGAACCTTCTGCAGTGCCTTCTTCTGTTTTCGGGTTAAAGGCTTTTTTGTGGAAACATTCTCATGAATTGTTTTCTTTTTGCCTTTTTTGGAAGGTAACACTAGTGCATTGCTCTTATCCAGTCCTTTTATCTGCTCAGCTCCTAAAATAGATAATAGGTAAGGTAACATTTCTAATGAATTCTAAAGCATTTTTATGTTCTACCTTATACAGGGGGTCTCACCTTCAATCTCCACTTGCACTTGTTGATCGGGATCTGAGGGGTTATCTTCTATGGACTTTACTTGTTGCCTTGCCTTCCAGTTGTGCTTCTTTCTCATTTTCCCCATGCTGAGAGTCCTGCAAATAACCAGATTTTTATAGTCCTTGACCTGACTTTTAACAAGAGGCTACATTGTTAAATAAGGGTTAAGTTTATAGGTAAAGATAAAAAGACAACCAAAATGTCGCATTGATGACACCTACTGGTCTCTTCTGTCATAAATGTTTCTCCCTGCCTGTCTGTCTGTGATGATCTGAGCTGCACATGCACAGCACATTCCACATTTACAAAACCTGCTGTGTGCCGTGGTGAGCGACATAATCGGGCCCAAAAAAGACGGACCTCGGAAGAAAGCCTGGGGGAAGATAGAAGCACCCATTGCCAGTGGAAGTGGTGACAGCACAGCACTGGAAGGCTTTGTTTAACCACTTGCCTACTGTGCACCTACACCCCCTTCCTGCCCAGACAAAATGTAAGCTTCCGGCACTGCGTCGCTTTAACTGACAATTGCGCGGTCGTGCGACGTGGCTCCCAAACAAAATTGGCGTCCTTTCTTTCCCACAAATAGAGCTTTCTTTTGGTGGTATTTGATCAACTCTGCGGTTTTTATTTTTTGCGCTATAAACAAAAATAGAGCGTCAATTTTGAAAAAAATGCAATATTTTTTACTTTTTGCTATAATAAATAACCCAAAAAATATATAAAAAAAAAGATTTTTTTCCTCAGTTTAGGCCGATACGTATTCTTCTACATATTTTTGGTAAAAAAAAAAATGCAATAAGCGTTTATCGATTGGTTTGCGCACAATTTATAGTGTTTACAAAATAGGGGATAGTTTATGGCATTTTTTTTTTTTTTTACTATTAATGGCGGCGATCTGCGATTTTTTTTATTGGGACTGCGACGTTATGGGCGGACACTTCGGACACTTTTCTGACATTTTTGGGACCATTTACATTTATACAGTGAACAATGCTATAAATATGCATTGATTACTGTATAAATGTGACTGGCAGTGAAGGGGTTAAATGTGTGTCCTATGAGTGTTCTAACTGTAGGGGGAGGGGGGGTGACTGGGGGAGGTGACCGATTGTGTCCCTATGTACAAGGGGCACAGCATCGGTCTCCTCTCCCTGACAGGACGTGGAGCTCTGTGTTTACATACAGAGCTCCATGTCCCCGCTCAGTTACTGGGCAATCGCGTGTGCCCGGCGGCGATCGTTTCCGCCGGGCACTCGCACCGGGATCCCAGCAGAGCGGCGGGTGCTCGCACCCGCCCGCGGCTTTAAAAAGTCATCACGTCATATGACGTGATGTCAGGACAATGGAGTCCTCCGCCCGCCGTCATTTGACGGTGGGCGGTGGACAAGTGGTTAACAGGCAAGTCTGCCATAATAAGCGGTGCATACTAGCACATTATGGTATAACACTCCATCGGAGGCTCTTTAATCAGATCGGAGATGTGGTGCATTAGACTGACACACCACATCAATGACAACCGTGGGGCGCACGATCGCGGGTTATCCTTATCACTTCCGACGTCATATTGTTTTATGGCGGGCAGGAAACTGTTAAAGTGTAACTAAACCTTCTATTCTCTGTAGTCAGGGATGCTGCCATCCTATCCTCCGTTTGGTCTGCACATGTGATCAGCTATGACACCAGATATTTGATGGTTTGACAGTTCCATTGAGCACCAACATAAGCCCACTTGTAACTGTAGCAGTTATCATTCATGGCATACCATAAATGTAACAGTTTTCAGAAAGTAACATTGTTGAATTTGTTCTGCTTTAAAGTGGTTGTAATTCTCAGACATGAAATGTGGAAACAAAGTATATCCCTCTATAGTCTATGCTTGTCTCAATTAAAAGCCCAGAGTATAATTTCTGTCTGCTTCTTTGTTCATCTGCTATCAGCATGAATCACTTCTGACAAGTTATCCTGGCACCAAGAGAAAAAAAGGTGACAGGGGAGGGATCTCCAGCTGATTGACAGCCTCAGCTCTGTTCCTGTATGAAGGAGGTGTGTCTCTTTCCTCCAATCAGCTCTCAGAGCTCTCTTCACTGAGGTCTGCAGTATGTAACTTCAGCTCTCTGCCCCCTTTTTTCTGAATTTTCAGGGAAGCTTTATAATTCAGCACTTTGAACGGATGTAGAGGAGAGAAGACTGAAGATAGACAGATACAAATTCCGTAGGAGGATTTGTGTCATCTATGTATCATCTGAAGCCAGTCACATCACTGGATATATGTTTACAACCACTTTAAGGCTGTTTACACTATGAATCACACAGGAATGCACTGTGCACTCACATATGATTCAGTGCAGTGTGGTGCGATTTGAGCCCATTCATTTTTCAAATAACACTGCATCGTACCAAAGTCGTCAGTACACTGCTTTTGGAAACGCACTGTACCATGCGATTTGGTTCAGGCAACCCCGCTGCATTTGGGTAGTAGTTACCATTACAACGACATCTGCTGCAGATCGCCAGGGCAGTGCGTTTTGAATGTGGTTCAGGAAACCGGCACGGATCACAGGTTTCCCACACATGTTCTAGTATGAACTGGGGCTGTCATACTGATGTCATACCTTGAAGTACAGGACACAGGCCGGAAGTTCATAGACCCTGCCCATGCCTGGTGTTCGGTACTGTACAATGAAAATACTTTTTTGTTATTCCCCATTTAGGACAGCGCAGGAAATGGTTAAATCCCAGTCAGGATATTTTGCCATCAGCGTTGGATTTAACCTGTTCTCGTCCATGCTACAGCCAAATGACAGCTACAGTGCAGACCTACATTGCCAGGAGGCCGTCAATAGACATCCTCCCCTGCAAGGGGCTGTGATCACGAGTCAATGAGACTCCCAATCCTGGCCCCTTACCACGTGATCAGCTGTCAGCCAATAAACAGAAGATCGATAATCATTTTTTTTTTCCCTCATGCAAAAAAGACGATCACTGGCTTCTGTGTAAGGAACATCGGTCATGAAGAGGAAGAGGCTCAGCCGCCTCAACTGTAACCACCAGTGCCACCTGCCAGTGCCCACACAGTGCATATCAGTGCCACCAATCATTGCCAACTATCAATTCCCACCAGTGGTGCCAATCAATGCCTCATCAGTGCCACCTAGCAGTGCCCATCACTGCCACCTAGCAGTGCCAGCTATCAGTGCCACCCACCAGTGCCCACCAATGCAGCCTCATCAGCATACATCAATGAAGGAGAAAAATTACCTGTTTGCAAAATGTATAGCAAAATATAAAACAGTTTTGTTTTTTTTGTTTGTTTTTCTGTCTTTTTTCATAAAAAAACATAAAAAATGTATTTGGGTACAGAGTAGCATGACCGCGCAATTGTCATTCAAAGTGTGAGAGCGCTGAAAGTTGAAAATTGGTCTGGGCAGGAGGGGGGTTTAAGTGCCCAAAAAGCAAGTGGTTAAAGGACTTTCCTTCACATGTTAGGGAGAAGTGATGTAAATCCCTGGAACACGGGAAGACTCCATTCTACCCCTGATCTGATGACAAATCCAAACATGGGACTGTCTCTCACTTTCAGTTCCAGAGTCTGTAGTCATCAGAACAAGAGAGGGCGAATCTACCCAGCGGGGACACAGCTAGAAAAAGCTGAAGGGGTTCTAACCCCTCACTGCTCTATCCAAAAACTAGAAAAAGTACACATAGTCTATGCAATCTAATGCTACCTGCAACATCATATGGCATCCCGGTATGAGGGTCGTCATTGGCATGTACTATAGTGTGTGTGTGAGCCCCAGCCGGCAGAGGGTGTATCCCAGCATGCTCGGTGTCATTTCTCATAGTACTGGCAGTGTGTACATGTACTATAGTGTGTGTGAGCCCCAGCCAGCAGAGGATGTATCCCAGAATGCTCAGTGTCATTTCTCATAGTACTGGCAGTGTGTACATGTACTATAGTGTGTGTGAGCCCCAGCCAGCAGAGGCTGTATCCCAGCATGCTCAGGGTCATTTCCCATGGTACTGGCAGTGTGTACATGTACTATAGTGTGTGTGAGCCCCAGCCAGCAGAGGCTGTATCCCAGCATGCTCAGGGTCATTTCCCATGGTACTGGCAGTGTGTACATGTACTATAGTGTGTGTGAGCCCCAGCCAGCAGAGGATGTATCCCAGCATGCTCAGGGTCATTTCCCATGGTACTGGCAGTGTGTACATGTACTATAGTGTGTGTGAGCCCCAGCCAGCAGAGGATGTATCCCAGCATGCTCAGGGTCATTTCCCATGGTACTGGCAGTGTGTACATGTACTATAGTGTGTGTGAGCCCCAGCCAGCAGAGGATGTATCCCAGCACGCTCAGTGTCATTTCCCATGGTACTGGCAGTGTGTACATATAGAGCTTAGCACGGACATACCATAAGGAGAAGCGACACTTACTGTTACCTCTACCGATCATGCGCCACAATCCCCCAACGTGTGTATGTATGTGCAGGGAAGACACATGCTGCTTCCGCCACACCGGAAGCGGAAGTGACGTACAATGTAATGGCACACCACACAGAGGAGCGAGTGTGCTGTGAACGGTGTTTGTCTGTATGTGGGGTGTAGGTTTTGTTATTTGGGGGGTCTGCCAGCACTATGATGGGGTAGTTGTGTAAGTATTAGAGGAGGTGTCAGGAACACGGAGATCTGCTGGTAGGAGCAGGGCAACCTCTGCCAGTCTGCAATCTGCATGGAGCCAATGGAGAGGGGGGTGATAGAAGATAGGACAACAGCAAAGGGAGGAATCCTAACCAATCAGAACTTGTCTTTTGATATGAAAGTCAGCAGGAAGTTGGTATCTGAGAGGGATACAATGCAGGGTACAGAAGAGGGCAGACACAGGCAATGTTCTATTCATTGAATTGTATGATATACCTGGCTCTTACTTACCTGAGCTCAGCATCTTATTACATAGAAAGCTACAATCAGATGAAGTGTGTTACTAATATCAGCATGATGTCCTCAGAGTCCTTCATCCTAGGCAATGGCAGAACCCTGACCCACATCCCATTCCCAACTTTACAACCTGAGAATGAGGGACACGCTAAGGCTGAGCTGAATGTGACTGCTTCTCAATGGATCCGGTTCACACATCTCTGGAGCAAATTACAGTACACAGGAGTCCTGGGCGGTATTACAGCGGTTTCCCATTTACTTTCAATGGGAAGACGCGGTATAGGAGCGGTGAACACACCGCTCCTATACCGCGGTAAAGATGCGGCTAGCAGGACTTTTGGAGCGCTCCTGCTAGCGCACCGCTTCAGTGTGAAAGCCTTCGGGCTTTCTCATTGAACACTACAGGGCATGATTTTTCATGCGGTATAGCAGCGCTATTTTTAGTGCTTTACAGCGTGAAAGGGGCCTAAGCCTCGTACACACCACTGTTTTTTTTTTTTTTCGGTTTGATCCCACTGGGTTGAAAAACTGACAGCCCAGGTCGGAGCTGCTGTACTATCTGATGTTAGTACATTGATCTCCCCTGCTGTGCTATTGTGTTCTTACAGGGGCACCCCCACTCCGGTCAGTGCTCTCAGCCATTAGCTGAGAGAGATAAACGGGAGCCAGTTGGCAGACCTTTTTCGGTCTTGACCCTTCAACTATCGGACCAGCTGCCGTACGTATGGGCCGAATTTTGGCCGGTTTCTATTGCATCGGCTGATGCCACTCATGTGTGCTAGGCTTTAGAGACAAGCTAACCAGCATAAAGCACAGTGCTGAAAACTGGGTGTGGTTGTATTGAATTAAATATTTGGTATGGCATAATAGATTCTAATTAGGAACAATGAAGAAACCTGAGATTTAGCGGAAATTAAATTCACTGACTGCTCTCTTCTGTAGAGATCTCCCACCCCAGTCCCCCGTGCGTACACACTGGTCTCCTTCTCACCAGTGCATATTGCCCCTTGTGTGTAAACAATGCCCCCCTACACTTTACCCCCTGCATACATTGGGGGTTAAGGGTGATAGGAGGGAGGCATTGTGACCTGTCACCCCTCTCTTATTCCTACAGAACATCACTCGTGTCACACCTCTCCCATTCCTGCAGAACATCACTCCTGTCCACCCCTCTCCCATTCCTGCAGAACATCACTCCTGTCACCCCTCTCCCATTCCTGCAGAACATCACTCCTGTCACCCCTCTCCCATTCCTGCAGAACATCACTCCTGTCACCTACTCCCAGCCCTTCAGAACATCACTCTTGTTGCCCCTCGCCCATTCCTGCAGAACATCACTCCTGTCACCCCTCTCCCATTCCTGCAGAACATCACTCCTGTCACCTACTCCCAGCCCTTCAGAACATCACTCTTGTTGCCCCTCGCCCATTCCTGCAGAACATCACTCCTGTTGCCCCTCGACCATTCCTGCAGAACATCACTCCTGTTGCCCCTCGACCATTCCTGCAGAACATCACTCCTGTCACCTACTCCCAGCCCTTCAGAACATCACTCTTGTTGCCCCTCGCCCATTCCTGCAGAACATCACTCCTGTTGCCCCTCTCCCATTCCTGCAGAACATCACTCCTGTTGCCCCTCGACCATTCCTGCAGAACATCACTCCTGTTGCCCCTCGACCATTCCTGCAGAACATCACTCCTGTCACCTACTCCCAGCCCTTCAGAACATCACTCTTGTTGCCCCTCGCCCATTCCTGCAGAACATCACTCTTGTTGCCCCTCGCCCATTCCTGCAGAACATCACTCCTGTTGCCCCTCGACCATTCCTGCAGAACATCACTCCTGTCACCTACTCCCAGCCCTTCAGAACATCACTCTTGTTGCCCCTCTCCCATTCCTGCAGAACATCACTCCTGTCACCCCTCTCCCATTCCTGCAGAACATCACTCCTGTCACCCCTCTCCCATTCCTGCAGAACATCACTCCTGTCACCTACTCCCAGCCCTTCAGAACATCACTATTGTTGCCCCTCGCCCATTCCTGCAGAACATCACTCCTGTCACCCCTCTCCCATTCCTGCAGAACATCACTCCTGTCACCTACTCCCAGCCCTTCAGAACATCACTCTTGTTGCCCCTCGCCCATTCCTGCAGAACATCACTCCTGTTGCCCCTCGACCATTCCTGCAGAACATCACTCCTGTTGCCCCTCGACCATTCCTGCAGAACATCACTCCTGTCACCTAGTCCCAGCCCTTCAGAACATCACTCTTGTTGCCCCTCGCCCATTCCTGCAGAACATCACTCCTGTTGCCCCTCTCCCATTCCTGCAGAACATCACTCCTGTTGCCCCTCGACCATTCCTGCAGAACATCACTCCTGTTGCCCCTCGACCATTCCTGCAGAACATCACTCCTGTCACCTACTCCCAGCCCTTCAGAACATCACTCTTGTTGCCCCTCGCCCATTCCTGCAGAACATCACTCCTGTTGCACCTCCCCATTCCTGCAGAACATCACTCCTGTTGCCCCTCTCCCATTCCTGCAGAACATCACTCCTGTTGCCCCTCGACCATTCCTGCAGAACATCACTCCTGTCACCTACTCCCAGCCCTTCAGAACATCACTCTTGTTGCCCCTCGCCCATTCCTGCAGAACATCACTCTTGTTGCCCCTCGCCCATTCCTGCAGAACATCACTCCTGTTGCCCCTCGACCATTCCTGCAGAACATCACTCCTGTCACCTACTCCCAGCCCTTCAGAACATCACTCTTGTTGCCCCTCGCCCATTCCTGCAGAACATCACTCCTGTCACCTACTCCCAGCCCCGCAAGAACATCACTCCTGTCACCTACTCCCAGCCCTTCAGAACATCACTCTTGTTGCCCCTCGCCCATTCCTGCAGAACATCACTCCTGTTGCACCTCCCCATTCCTGCAGAACATCACTCCTGTTGCCCCTCTCCCATTCCTGCAGAACATCACTCCTGTCACCCATTACCAGCCCTTCAGAACATCACTCCTGTCCCCATGCTCCCAGCCCCGCAGAACATTACTCCTGTCACCTACTCCCAGCCCTGCAAAACATTTCTCCTGTCACCCCACTCTGAACCCTATAGAGCATAACTCCTGTCACCCCTCTCCCATTCCTGCAGAACATCAACCCTGTCCCCTGCTCCTAGACTTGTAGAACATCACTTCTGTCACCCACTCCCAGCCCTGCACAACATCACATCTGCCTCCCCTATCCCTGTCCTGCAGAACATTACACCTATCAACCCTTTCCCAGCCCTGCAGAACCAGACACTTTATTAGGTACACCTGTTCGATTGCTTGGTAAAGCAAATTACTAACCAGCCAATCATATGGCAGCAACTATTTAGGCATCTAGACGTAGTGAAGATGACTTGCTGAAATTTAAGTTATGTGACTTTAAGCCCTGGTTCACACTGGGTACGATTTGACATGTCAAATGGCATCTCAAATCGGTGGCAATTGCCGGCAATGGCACCGTCCTAATCGGTGCGGCGCTGCACCGATTTCAAAAAGTAGTTCCTCTACTACTTTTTGCGATTTGGGCCCGCGATTTACATTGACATCTGTGCAGAAACCTGCACAGATGTCTCTGAAATCAGGACTGCCAGAGGGAGTGAAGCTGTGCGAGTTCAGCTTCACTCCCGCAGCCCAGTGTGAACCTGGGCTGAACGTGGCATGTATGTTGGTTCCAGACAGGCTGGTCTGAGAATTACAAAAACTGATGATCTACTAAGATTTACACGCACAGCCATCTCTAGGGTTTACAGAGAATGGTCCGAAAAAGAGAAAATATCCAGTGAGCGGGAGTTTTTTTTAACAAGAGAGATAGAGAGAAGTGAGATGAAAATGCCTTGTTGTCAGAGGAGAATGTGCAGACTGGTTTGAGATGATAGAAAGGTAACAGTAACTCAAATAACCATTCATTACAAGCAAGGTATGCAGAATACCATCTCTGAACGCACAACACATTGAACCGTGAAGCAGATGGGCTACAGCAGCAGAAGACCACACTGGGTGCCACTCCTGTCAGCTAAGAACAGGAAACTGAGGCTACAATTGGCACAGACTTCCCAATTGATCAATAGAAGATTGGAAAAACTTTGCCTGGTCTGATGAGTCTCAATTTCAGCTGCAACATTGAGATGTTAGGTTCAGAATTTGGCCTTGTGTGAACGGGTCAGACTGCTGGTGCTGGTGGTGTAATGGTGTGGCATATGTGTGATAGTCATTGCGCATGCGCCGTATAGAGCTGACTCTCGGCTCTACATGTTCGGCTATTTTCGGGAGCGCTCAGTAGGTGTCTGTGCAGTACAGGGGGGTCCAAATCCGCCAGGGAACATTTTTCGGCAGGACACAATGGTTGCCCCATATCTGAAGCTGGCTGTGTCTATGCAGCCATTGCATCCCACCTGATATAAATAGGACTGTATGTATGGAGATATATGGAGCCTGTGACCCCACACAGATGAATAGGACTTTCATATAACCATACACTTGTCTGTAGCACACCCCGTGTGATGAGGCCAATGAGCCCAGAAAAGAAAGGAGCTGAGGTGTGACGTCTGGTGACACACAATGACGGCTGTATAGAGAGGTAATTATGTAAGGCGATGAATGAATGGCTGTGAAGCTCAGTATGACGGTGTCCCCGCCGGTAGGAGGAGGAGAAGAGGGGCGTGTCTTCCGGTGACGGAGGAGGAACCTCATACAGACTATAGAAGACGTCTTGTATCGGTGAACATGGCTCGCCTGCCTTGTCTCCTCACCCTCATGCTGCTCCTATCCGGGGCTCTGGGCGCTCAGGCCACCCGGAACCACCGGGGACACGACAAGCAGAACAATTCCTTCCGCAAGGCGGCCACCGGCTTCTACCAGACCATGAGCAATGTGTTCGGGGAGGAGAACGTCAGAGCGGTACAGAAGGTGGGTGGATGTGACCGAGAGGAGTGGGGTTCCGCACATGGCTCCATCATCCACATAACCCAAATCCCACACAATGTATCACTATGGTGGGCACTGGCCTTCCTCCTTCCTTCTCATTGCCTTCATGCAATACATTGTAATAGAAGCTGTGTATGCTGTAATCACCATGCAATCTATAGCAACTTCCATAGATACTCTGCACACTGCTATGCTTCATCTCCATACAGATCAGCCATGTATTGTAGCCTGTTTGTATACATTTTTTAATTTTTTTTATACATATCAGAAAAAGCCAGCGTCTTGGAATGGTGTTTCCCACCAAAACCTACAAAACTTTATTTTTGGGTCGGTCCACTCTGAAACATGGTGCTGGAAGCCAAAACGTGTTTTTTCTGCACCGTGTTATAAAGGCACAGCCCCAGCGATCCGCGGCCAGTTATAGCCCCGGCGTTCCGCGGGCAGTTATAAAGGCACCGCCCCAGCGATCCGCGGCCAGTTATGAAGGCACAGCCCCAGCGATCCGCGGCCAGTTATGAAGGCACAGCCCCAGCGATCCGCGGCCAGTTATGAAGGCACCGCCCCAGCGATCCGCGGCCAGTTATAGCCCCGGCGTTCCGCGGGCAGTTATAAAGGCACCGCCCCAGCGATCCGCGGCCAGTTATGAAGGCACAGCCCCAGCGATCCGCGGCCAGTTATGAAGGCACAGCCCCAGCGATCCGCGGCCAGTTATGAAGGCACCGCCCCAGCGATCCGCGGCCAGTTATAGCCCCGGCGATCCGCGGGCAGTTATAAAGGCACCGCCCCAGCGATCCGCGGGCAGTTATAAAGGCACCGCCCCAGCGATCCGCGGCCAGTTATAGCCCTGGCGATCCGCGGGCAGTTATAAAGGCACCGCCCCAGCGATCCGCGGGCAGTTATAAAGGCACCGCCCCAGCGATCCGCGGCCAGTTATGAAGGCACAGCCCCAGCGATCCGCGGCCAGTTATGAAGGCACCGCCCCAGCGATCCGCGGCCAGTTATAGCCCCGGCGATCCGCGGGCAGTTATAAAGGCACCGCCCCAGCGATCCGCGGGCAGTTATAAAGGCACTGCCCCAGCGATCCGCGGCCAGTTATAAAGGCACAGCCCCAGCGATCCGCAGCCAGTTATAGCCCCGGCGTTCCGCGGCCAGTTATAAAGGCACAGCCCCAGCGATCCGCGGCCAGTTATGAAGGCACCGCCCCAGCGATCCGCGGCCAGTTATGAAGGCACCGCCCCAGCGATCCGCGGCCAGTTATGAAGGCACAGCCCCAGCGATCCGCGGCCAGTTATGAAGGCACAGCCCCAGCGATCCGCGGCCAGTTATGAAGGCACCGCCCCGGTGTTCCGCGGCCAGTTATAAAGGCACCGCCCCGTCGTTCCGCGACCAGTTACAAAGGCACCGCCCCAGCGATCCACGGCCAGTTATAAAGGCACCGCCCCGGCGTTTTGCGGCCAGTTATAAAGGCACCGCCCCGGCTTTTTGCGGCCAGTTACAAAGGCACCGCCCCGGCGTTTTGCGGCCAGTTACAAAGGCACCGCCCCGGCGTTTTGCGGCCAGTTGGAAAGGCACCGCCCCGGCGTTTTGCGGCCAGTTGGAAAGGCACCGCCCCGGCGTTTTGCGGCCAGTTGGAAAGGCACCGCCCCGGCGTTTTGCGGCCAGTTGGAAAGGCACCGCCCCGGCGTTTTGCGACCAGTTGGAAAGGCACCGCCCCAGCGTTCCGCGGCCAGTTTTAAAGGCCCCCCCCAGCGTTCCGCGGCCAGTTTTAAAGGCACCGCAGCAGGTGTTAGTATTCACATAATCAAGTGTGTTAACTTAATGACATCCCCAAACATAGGTCACACACGCCGGCATCCGATCACATGGGAGTGTACAATGCGATCTGGTTGCTTTGCGTTTCGTAAAGTAGTGCATATAGTAGTTTTGGCCCTGCTGGCCAGAAATCGTACTGCACCCGGATCATGTGTGTATCACACAAACGCATTCCTGTGTTATTCATGGTGTGAACCAGCCCTAACCCAGTGCAAGGTGTGGGAGGCCTCAACTGTGGCCCCTAACAGCTTCAAAGAGCCGCATGTAAGCCATATGTGACAGAAGACTGGCAGACTTTCAGACCCCCTAAAACAGACAATTGGAGACTGTAGAGTGCCAACTGGCATGGTTGGAAGACCCACTACAGGAGATAGAATGGGGATGTACTACAAGAAGCTGCAGGAGAGCACAGATGACCTTGGGGGTCAAATCTAAGGCTGGGTTCACACTAGTGCGAATTGGATGAGGATTGCAATCTCTATGGAGCCGGTTCACATATCTCATTTGTGGCGGCGAAGCGGCTTGCACAGGAGTCTTCTGCATCTTTTGGCAATGTTTCAGGTCTGAGTTCAGGCAAAATTTGGTCCTG
This sequence comes from Rana kukunoris, assembly GCA_029574335.1. NCBI lineage: Eukaryota > Metazoa > Chordata > Amphibia > Anura > Ranidae > Rana > Rana kukunoris. The sequence goes on from CM056049.1 coordinate 196,482,659, forward strand.
ATTTGTTCCTGGAACAAGGACGCGCTGGGCCCCTGCTGCGAGTCACATCCTAGCCTAAGGCTTCATGTACACCCTGCCTACGTTGGCTGTGGAAAAACGCAAAACCTTTTCTACGGCTAGCGTTCAAAATGTTCCTATCCTGAACAAGATTCTTCAGCTTGAAGCTCCCCTAACAGCAGCAGCCCCTAAACCCTCGTAGAAGACCTTGTACATTGACACATAGGCTTTTGTTGAGTTTAGGCTAATAAAATGCCAAAAGCTCCTAAACTTAAAGCGGAGTTCCAGCCTTTTTATGTTTATTAAAAGTCAGCAGCTACAAAAAGTGTAGCTGCTGACTTTTAATAAACAGATGCTTACCTGTTCCATGGTACAGCGATGCAGGCACCTGGAGCTTCTCCCCCATCCACCTCCGCTTCCATTTAGACTGTGGGCACCCGGCCGTGACAGCTTTTGACTTCACGTCTGGGCACATACTGCGCGATTCATGCTGCGTACTAAGAGTGGACAGGCGATCTCCTGGGTCCTGTCGTGTGTCCCAGGAGATCGCCTACAGGGAGGGGCCGCCTAAGGTGAGATGAGGAGTCGCCTAGACGGTCCCTGGACTGTAGGAGGAAGTGGGACAGGAAGTCCCACCCCTACTGAAGCCCCCACTCCCCTCCCTTCCCCCAAAAAATTACATGGGTGGAACTCCGCTTTAAGTTTAAGCATTGTTGGTGTGCATTAAACCTAACCCAAACTCCAGTGAACTGATGTCTTGGTCTTTACCCACCCCGCAGCCCTGGTACCCCCGCCCCCCAAGTGCTGCTGCCTTCCCATCTTCTACTTTCTGCTGGTTGCTACAGGGATCATTTCAGGGTAGAGAGGGGGGAGACCATAAATAATTTTTAGAATTATCAACCAGCTGCTGCACTTGTAGTTAGGGTTGTCCCGATACCACTTTTTTAGAACCGAGTACAAGTACCGATACTTTTTTTCATGTACTTGCCGATGCTGAATACCGATACTTTTTTTAAATGTCATGTGACAGTTTTCAAACCACAATACAGACTAAGGATATTTTCTTTAGAATTATGAAGAACTCTAACTCAAGACATTATAAAAGAATAAAAATTAGTAAAAATGAATAAAAATGTTTTATTTTCTTGTCACGCAGTAGTAAAAAACTCAAAGAATTTTCTCAGAACATGTTGATAAATACAAAAAAAGTATTCTATTTAGGCATTGGGAGCATTTGCGCGAGTACAAGTAGTCCAGCAAATACTCGGTATCGGTCCCGATACCGATACTAATATCGGTATCTGGACAACCCTACTTGTAGTGCTCTAATGAGGAAAGTGGCAGGGTCTGCATTCCTTTAGACATGGTCTCCCTCTGCAAGTGTTTCCCCAAAAATTAAATTTTTGTTGCAGGGGATGCTCAAAATCTGACTTGTATCTTAGTGTAGACTCAAAAAAAATAAAAAATCAATAAGCCAATCACACAAGCAGGAAATTACATCTCTGGGGGGCATTCTGTACATAAACAACATTACAGCAATGTAGTTTGAGAAGATAATGAAATTTTGTAATAACATTCAATTATGACTTGTGTTACAACTGTATATGCTCTCTCTATATATCTTTATAATGTTTCATAGCTGCTTATAGCAATAAGGTAATTTCTGCCCAGTCTGGCTGAAAATGTTATACTTTTCTTCAAGTGTTCTAATAAAAATTAAAAAAACATGAGCTTTGACTGCCTCTTAAAAGCTTAAACTAAGCTAGGATTAGAAGAAAAGTTTGTGGCAAATCATGCTCAACTTTGCACCTCCTTCCTATTCACAAGGTCCCATTTATTTAATTCTCGCTGACTTTTTACTTCATTTAAAGATTTGAGTCGAATAAAGTTTTCAATTACTACTTCCCTTTTCTTTTTCGATTGCAAATGAACATTTAAAGGGGGTTGTAAAGGGTAAAAAAAAAAAATCCTAAATAACTTCCCTTACCTTAGTGCAGTCCTTTCACTTAACTCATCCTTTGATTTTGCTTTTAAATGTCCTTATTTCTTCTGAGAAATCCTCACTTCCTGTTCTTCTGTCTGTAACTCCACACAGTAATGCAAGGCTTTCTCCCTGGTGTGGAGTGTCGTGTTCCTTCCTTGAGAGGGGAGGGGCCGAGCAGGAGAGTCAGGACGCCCACTAACACACACAGCTCCTTTCTCTATCTGCAACGTAGAGAGCGTCCGGACTCCTGCTCGCCCTCTCAAGGGAGGGGGCGAGCACGACACTCCACACCAGGGAGAAAGCCTCACATTACTGTGTGTAGTTATAGAACAGGAAGTGAGGATTTCTCAGAAGAAATGAGGAAAAGCAAAATGGAAGGATGAGGTAAGTGAAGGAGGAGCCCCAAATCTCTGTGGGCTCCCGCAATGCTTTTCCCCAGCTTTTGTGTGCTCTTCATTGGATGATTGATAGCAGCGCAGCCATTGGCTACTGTCAATCAAATCAATAACTCGGGCAGCAATATAATCTCAGCTGGAGCCTGTAGGCTTTGTAGAGTTTTGGAGGGCTAAAACCAGCTTGGCCCAAACAAACTGTCCCTCAAAAATGTGAGGCGGCTGGATGTGCGGTATAAATTGTATGTACCTTGGACTACATATACAGCATTGCTGCCCTGTGCCCTCGGTTCGAGCCGAGACTGCCTGTCTCATACCAGGAACACACTAGATTCTATCTAATCGGTGGTTCTCAGCCATTCAGAGAAGGCAATTTGTTCTATCAAGACAAAGCTCCTTCTGATTGGCTAAGTCAAAGATTGTGACCTCATCAGCCCACCTCAGCGCTGCTGTGATGGTGTTTCGAGTATGAGATTGGAAGTCTGGCCTGGGCTACATACATTTTATACTGGATATCCAGTGGCCTCACATATTAGCGAGGGACATGGTTTGTTTGGGGCAAGCTGGCCCAGATGGACTATGTAAGGCCCCTTTCACATGGGCTGTCTGATTAGGCCCACCTGTCAGTTTTTCAGGTGGATCTGATCGGACCTCCAGTCACTTCTATGGAGCAGCAGATGTAAGCAGACGCATGTCCGGTGACCCTTTCTGCCATCTGATCCTGTCCACAACAGACTGATGGTTTTCCTATTCCCCATCCGTCCGATGGATCAGATAAAAGCGGATAGGCTGTCTCTTTCCATCTGCTTGCCCCATAGATGAGAGCGGGACTGTGTCTGTGCCAGCTCTGCATTGTGGAGCAGACATGGACCTGTCATCTGCCTGCTCAGTGGGGATCAGCAGAGAGATCCCTTGCTGAGTAAGTGGGTTCTGCTTGACAGCGCCCGTGTGAAAGGGACTTAAAGTGCATCCAAAGATTGAGTTCAGCTTTAACTGAACAGCCACTCTCCAGTTAAATAAATCAACCCCTCTGTGTCTGACCAATGCTGGAGGTGGGTCAGTGTTGTGTATCTGGTGGTCTTGTAGGCTCATCAACCCGTTTGTGTCCTCCATCTCTAAGATTTACCAACAAGTCAGTCTTATTATCTTTTGTCCCTGGAGACTGCCCTTTTTATCTATCATATGGGGATCCATGGAGCGCCTGAATTCATAATAGAAATACTTTGGCCTTAAGCTCTGGTTCACATTGGAGCGATTTGTCATGACAAGTTGCAGCCTATTGGAGGCAATGGCACCGTTCCAATCAGTGTGACACTGATTTTGCTGCGCTGCACCAATTTGCAAAAGTAGTTCCTGCATTACTTTTGCCTATTTCGGGTGCGACTATAATGGACCTCTGTGCATGAAGCCACACAGATGTCTATCAAATAGCATATAAAATCTTGTTGACCTTGCTACTTTAAAATCGCCCTACTTCAAGTGAAATAGGGCGATTTCACAGTAGCAGCAAAGTGAACCAGGTCTTGGACATACTTCAGATAGTGACACTTAATTTTTATCTCTTGTATCACAGTCCAGCAATGTTCTCCCCACCCCCAAGTGAAAGTCCCTTCTTCCTTCCTCCTGTACTTCCCCCTTGCCTCGCGCTTTCACCAATTTCCTTTCTGTACTCTAGCCCCTGGTCTTCTCTGTGCTTCTTTTCTTCAGTCCCTAGACCTGGACCTTGCCACTTAACCTAAACACATCACACCATTTAATGGAGATCTCTTGTTTACGCTGCTCTTTTATGTGCTTAATAAAATAACAGACTTTGTAATAGTTATGCAGCGGTGTAACGGAGGAGATGTGTAAAAATGTTTTCTTATTTCAGTCTGTACGTTCTAAAGTCTGCTTCATTTTCTGCTGACTCGCATATATTGTAGTTGAATATATTATCAAAATATTGCTCAAAGTCCCTTCAATCCTTTGTGTATGGGTGTTTACAGAAAAATCAGCTTGGCATTTAAGTTATACATCACTCCCTCTTGTGGTCAGAAGTAGAACAGCGGCGCTGTTAGTTGTCAAAGCCGTGATGTCGCTCCCACGCATGCAGCGCAGTACAACTGAAGCAACGACACATAGTGCCATTCCCTTTGTTGGCTTAAGTGCGCATGTACCACATGACGTTGGCACATGCAAATACAGGGATATCTCCTAAACGTGCAGGTTTAAAAGTAGGGTTGTCCCGATACCGAGTATTCGCGGGAGTACTTGTACTCCTGCAAATACCCCCGATACCTAAATAGAATACTCCCTCGAGTAGATCCGTCCAATCCCGAGAAGGGGAGTGTCTATACATGGCACGGCAGGCATTACAAGTATTCAACGAAAGCTTGTAATGCGCGCTGTAATGCAGGGGGATTAACGCGGCGGTATGCGGCGGCATCATATCTACTACTACAGGTATGGGGGACATGGCTGCAATATGTGGGGGACATGCATGGCTGCAATATGTGGGGGACATGCATGGCTGCAATATATGGGGGACATGCATGGCTGCAATATGTGGGGGACATGCATGGCTGCAATATGTGGGGGACATGCATGGCTGCAATATGTGTGGGGGGACATGGCTGCAATATGTGGGGGACATGGCTGCATTTGGGGACACATTTAAAAAAAGTACCGGTATTCGTTATCGGCGACTACTTGAAAAAAAGTATCTGTACTTGTACTCGGTCCTAAAAAAGTGGTATCGGGACAACCCTATTTAAAATATATCCTTGTTAGCTACAGGTAAGCCTTAATATAGGCTTGCCTGTAACATAAAGTTGGAAACAAGGGTTTACAACCACTTTAAGCTGACCAAACTTTTACATCATTAACTAATTGCCGACCGCCCGCCGTCATATTACTGCGGGACGTGGCACTGCTACGCGGGAGCACGTAGCTCTACGTCCTCCCTTTAGCAGCTCGTAGGGCGCGCGCCGCCGGCGGCGCGCGTGCCCGGAGGGTACGATCGCCGCCGGGCACCCGCGATTGCTCGTTACAGAGCGGGGAACGGGAGATATGTGTGTAAACACATACCTCTCGTTTCTGTCAGCGGGGGAAACGCTGATCTTCTGTCCATACAATGTATGGACAGAAGATCAGTGATTTCCCCTAGTGAGTCCACCCCCCCCCCCCCCCATACAGTTAGAACACACCAGGACCACACTTAACCCCTTCCCTGCACCCTAGTGTTAACCCCTTCACTGCCAATGGCATTTTTATAGTAATACAATGCATTTTTATAGCATTGATCGCTATAAAAATGCCAATGGTCCCAAAAATGTGTCAAAAGTGTCCGATGTGTCCGCCATAATATCGCAGTACCGAAAAAAAAACGCTGATCGCCGCCATTACTAGTAAAAAAAATAATAATAAAAATGCCATAAAACGACCCCCTTTTTTGTAAACGCTATACATTTTGCGCAAACCAATTAATAAACGCTAATTGCGTTTTTTTTTTTTTGTTGTTTTTTTTTAACGAAAAATTTGTAGAAGAATACGTATCGGCCTAAACTGAGGAAAAAAAATGTTTTTTTTATATCCTTTTTGGGGGATATTTATTATAGCAAAATGTAAAAAATATTGCATTTTTTTCAAAATAGTCGCTCTATTTTTTTTTATAGCGCAAAAAATAAAAACCGCAGAGATGATCAAATACCACCAAAAGAAAGCTCTATTTGTGGGGAAAAAAAGGACGCCAATTTTGTTTGGGAGCCACGTCGCACGACCGCGCAATTGTCAGTTAAAGCAACGCAGTGCCGAATCACAAAAAGTGCTCTGGTCTTTGGACAGCAATATGGTCCGGGGCTAAAGTCGTTAAAATCTTTTTTGTCAGAAGCACACACAGATATTCATACATGTCTGAGAATTTCTCCTAAAGTGGATGTAAACCCTCACAGCCTCAGATGATACAGAGAGGAAACAAATCTCCCTACATAAGTTTTACATCTATATATGCGTCTTCATCTTTATAAACTGTTTAGAAAGTGCACATTGTGTTAAGAGATTTTCTCTTCCTGGTTAACACTGCAGTGAAGTCTGGGCATACAGCCAAGACAGCTGATTGGAGGAAAGGCACACTCCCCCACTTCTCATAGGTAAAGACTTTCAGCTCTGTTGAATAATTCAGGGCTCTGCTAATCTATTTCTAGTATCCTCCCCAACACAAAACTCAGGCTGATTTTATCATATGTGATGGAGAACTTAAGAGTTATCAGGCTGATAACAGAAGAACGGAGCAGGAGACGACTACTGGACATAGGGCTTTGAGGAGAGATAACAAAACACTGCCCAGCTCCAATTTCATGAATCAGGTTTACTAGGGTTGTCCCGATACCAGTATCGGTATCGGGACCGATTCCGAGTATTTGCGGGAGTACTTGTACTTCCCCAAATACCCCCGATACCAAAATAGAATACTTCCCCGCCCGCCGAACGCCGCACCACGCTCGTCGCCCGCCACACACCGCCCGCCGCCAATCGGCACTAATCCCCGTGTAAACTTGTAATACCGCGGCACCATGTATAGACACGCGATTGGACGGATCCGTCCAATCGCGAGCAAGGGGGGAGTGTCTATACACGGATACGTGCATAGACACTCCCCCCTTGCTCACGATTGGACGGATCCGTCCAATCGCGTGTCTATACATGGCGCCGCGGGTATGTGTTGCACGGGGATTAACCCTGCAGGCTGCAGCAGCGACGGCGGCGGAGGAGGTATGGGGCACAGGACATGACATGGCTGCAATATGGGGCACAGGACATGACATGGCTGCATATGTGGGGGGACATGACATGGCTGCATATGTGGGGGGACATGGCTGCATATGTGGGGGGACATGACATGGCTGCAATTTGCGGCACAGGACATGACATGGCTGCTTATGTGGGGGGACATGACATGGCTGCAATATGTGGGGGGATATGACATGGCTGCAATATGTGGGGGGATATGACATGGCTGCAATATGTGGGGGGACATGACATGGCTGCATATGTGGGGGGACATGACATTGCGGCATATGTGGGGGGACATGACATGGCTGCATATGTGGGGGGACATGACATGGCTGCATATGTGGGGGGACATGACATGGCTGCATATGTGGGGGGACATGACATGGCTGCATATGTGGGGGGACATGACATGGCTGCAATATGTAGGGGGACATACATGGCTGCAATATGTGGAGGACATACATGGCTGCAATATGTGGGGGGACATGGCTGCATTTGGGGACACGTTTAAAAAAAGTATCGGTACTTGTACTCGGTCCTAAAAAAGTGGTATCGGGACAACCCTAAGGTTTACAATCCACTTTAAAGTGGATGTAATTCCGAAATGTTTTTATTTGTTTTTTTGATGTCGCAATGTACAGTATATAATTTCCTATCATCTGTGCCCAGGCTTGCCACACAGAGTTAATCCAGCTCTGAGCACTCCTTTTATTGTTCAGTGAAATAAAAACGGCTTGCAGAGAAAAACCTTAGTCCGTTCTGCCCCCTTGCTGTGAGTGACAGGTTATTTACATATCTCATGCACTAGCTTCAGACAGGCATTATTTTTTAATTCCCACCCCCACTCCTTTTCTGAAATCACGTGGTTACTTTTCTGGATTTTGACTGGATGTTAGTGATCATAGCAGAATTTAGTGTAAGGAATACACAGGACAAAATGCACGTTGACGAGGGGAGTGTAGAGGAGGGTGGGGAGTCTACTGACATCACAACTCCACCCACAGAGCTCCAGACAACGAATCCACCCACAGAATCTGCAGTTTTTCAGTTCTTTGACACTGACAGGTAAGGATACATGCAGGAGGCATCTATATCCTTATAGATCAGCACCATGGCAGTAGTTTAAATGAGATAAATATCAAGATTTGTAGTGGTAGTTTCTGGGGATCCACTACTCCCCATGGACAAACCCAATAGAAAGATCGCAAAAATAAAAATAAAGAGGGGAGGAAAAATAAAAATAGTAATTACAAATCTTTACATTTATCTCATTTTAGATTACTCTTTAAAGTGGAGTTCCACCCATTTTTTTTATGTTTGTCTGTGCTGCATGCCCTAATCTCATTGTGTTCAGAATGGACAATTTTTATTTATTTTGTTGCTTGTAAATACCTTTATTTTGTAGTCCTTCATTACTTCCTCCTCCTTATTAGCCTAGGCTATTAAGGCACAAGTCTATTTGCAAGGGTTTCTGGGATAGGCATCATGTATCCAGTAGTCCTTGCAAACCTGACTTAAACCTATTACATTGCTTGTGCAGCACTGAGCATGTGCGAGAAATGCAAAGCTGAAATCCAGGAAGTCCAAAAAAAAAAAAAAAATTAATAAAAAATGCAATAAAACTATCCCCTATTTTGTAAACGCTATAAATTTCGCGCAAACCAACCGATAAACGCTTATTGCGTTTTTTTTTTTTTTTACCAAAAATAGGTAGAAGAATATTTTTGGGGTATATTTGATTATAGCGCAAAAAATAAAAATCGCAGCGGTGATCAAATACCACCAAAAGAAAGCTCTATTTGTGGGAAGAAAAGGACGCAAATTTTGTTTGGGAGCCACGTCGCACGACCGCGCAATTGTCTGTTAAAGCGACGCAGTGCCGAATCGCAAAAACACCTTGGGTCATTTACCAGCGTATTGGTCCGGGTCTTAAGTGGTTAAAAGCCAGCAGCTACACTTTTTGTAGCTGCTGACTTTTAATAAACACAATTTTGGGCTGGAACACCCCTTTAAGTGGTTATGCATCCAAACTCCTGATGAGTGGCAGGCGCCCACAAAACGCGTAGAGTACACATCCCCAGGTGCTCTACATAAACCTATATTATTGTTGCACATGTTGACACCTTTATTACACCTTTATGCCTCATTTAAAGTCCTGACTCCACTATCTTTTTGTTTTTGCATAATATCTTTAGGGATGGAGGTATTCTGGTATGCTTTTAGGCTGGGATGAGTCTCACCACCTCTTTCCAGAGTAGTAAACGAGTATAGGCAGATTTCTCACCACCCAATGTTCTCAGAATTCAGACCACCTGACTTCAGCAAATGGTATCTTTGGAAACCTTGTTAATGTTTTATTGACAATTATTTTATAATTGTATTTGTCTTCACAGTTCATATTGTGCCAGATAGCCTTGTATTCGTGTGAACGATTGTTTTCTAATTCATGATCACTTAAAGAGGAAGTAAAGTCCTTTTTTTTTTTTTTTTGTACCTTCAGGTAAACCTATTAGAAGACTTGCCTGTAGGTACTGTAATATCTCCTAAACCCATCCATTCCTTCAGAGCGCATGTCACAGTCCGCATGTACAGTAAATATCTCCTAAATGGTGCCCGTTTAGGAGCTATTTACAATACCTATAGTTAAGTCAGAGATGGAAGTTTCCTCCCACTTTAAAGTAAAAAAATATATTGCATTAAGTTTTTGTTCAGGGACCATTTTGACCAGACTTTTTAACTCTAATCCCTTACACATACAGGCCATAATAAGTCTGTAACATCATGACATTTAGCCTTCAAAAATATTGACCCAGGTATTTGGCATTGCCCATAAGGTGTTGGAAATATTGAACATAATACTGCAGCTGCAGCACACTCCCAACGCTATCCTTGCTGAGCCTGTGCTAATACCACCATATTAGTGAAGTCTATATGGTCATAACTAGCTCGCCATGTTAAATTGTTGCATGTGCACATATCTGTAGGCGTTATGAAGATTCCTAATAACAGGCACTAAAATCACAGCTCCTTTCCCCTTTATTTTCAATGGAAACAGAAAATTGTCAGCCCACCAGTCAAACCAGTTACTGTTAAACTGTCTTTAGTCACTGTTGTGCAGTTAGAAAGGTCAGTGATGTCTAAAGGCTGTTTTGCTGCTTGTAATGCCGCGTACACACGATCATTTTTTGTGATGAAAAAAAAACGTTTTCTGTGAAGTAAAAAACAACGTTTTTGAAACGTCACTTTTCAAAGACGATGTTGCATACACACCATCGTTTTTTTCACAAAGCGAGGTTACGTTCACCACTCTTTTCCATTGAAGCTCGCTTCATAACTAGCTTCTGGGCATGTGCGGGTTGAAAAACGTTGTTTTAAACGACGTTTTTGCTACACACGGTGACTTTTTGTGAAACAAAAAACTACGTTTTGAAAAACGACACAAAAAATTCTAGCATGTTGGAATTTTTTTTTGGTCGTTTTTTTAAGACAAAAAACTACGTTTTGCCCACACACGATCAATTTAAATGACGTTTTAAAAAACAACGTTTTTTTTTTCATCGCAAAAAACGACCGTGTGTACGCGGCATTAGAAAAGTAAAAAAATGTGGCATTCTAGTCATACCCTAACTAAGCTTAAACCTAGTACCACCCCTATTTTAAGAATCTATTCCCTATCCTGTAAAAGAAAAGACGCTTATACTTCTAAGGCCCCTCTGGTCTGGTCCAAGCACTGGCTTCATCTTAGAGGAGAGGGCTGCAGGGCCTGAGCTATGGCGTCACCCATAGGCTTACTATGGGGCAGCCATTGTTGTCTGTCCCTCCTCCTACACTGAAGCCAGTGCTAGTCATGTGACAAGAGCAACTTCAGAATAGGTATGTGTATTCATATGTTTTATTTATTTTTTCCAGAGTAGATACAATAGCCTTAGCATTGGGGTGGGAGTAGGTTTACCCTTAGTTAGGTTTTGATTGGAATTACACTTTAATATCCTTGGTCTAGGCATAGGTTCACTTTAAATCTGGGCAATCTGAGCGCATGATACTTTATTGTTGTATCGATCCTATTGTATGGTTCCTGAACGCAAATTTAGCCTTGCATCAATTATAGGTGATACTCATGGATCACTAGATCTTGTATGCCTTGGTCAAGCTACTAACTACTTTCTCTTTTCTTCTAATAGTTCTTTTCGCGACTAACAGAGAGGTTTGTGTATGGAGTAGATGTTTTGGTGGACACGTTATGGAGAATATGGACCGACTTGCTTGATGTACTGGGAATTGATGGTGAGTTATGTGAAGCATGCCTGTAAGCATCATTAACATACTGTAGATAAGAGGTGTCAGACTTTGCAACATTTTGTCTTGCCTTGGTGGACTGAAAGCATTCTATCACCGCTGCCTAAAAGTAAATCTACCGCTGTAGAAACTGCGTACTTGACATTATCGGGAAAGGAAGGTATGTTCAGCCTACCTGTAGTCCAGCCCTGGGATGGAACTCATTTGGGCTCAGTTTGCTAAAATATTTTAGAATTCTCACACACAAAGTGTGAATATTTACTTCTCTAATTATCTAATCGTGTGCACGTGAATTTTCAAATGACTTGATAATTCAAGTGAATATTCAGTCAAGTTATTATATGAGAACAGAAAAAAATTAACTCAAATCAACCTGAGTGACATAAGGAAACCCTAGCACTACTAAAAAACTAAAATAATATAAAATGCAGTGGCATATAAACTCAATAACACCACGTGATAAAAAGTCCATAAAATAAATCATGAAAAATGTCTTGTTTCTGTAAATCTTCCACCACACCACCGTGCTGTGACAACGCACTCACCAAATGAATCTGCCTTTCACTCTCGTGTTGGTCTAAATCACTTGTGTATAATCCCAGAAATGGAAAATACGAGTCAACAGGAACACCATGATAATTCTCGATAGTTTCACATATAAAGACAAAAGAAGTGCTCCAATAGTGTAAAATTGTACCACCAGTTTAATGCAAAATCACAGCAACACTTCAATCATTAAACTTGCATGTAAGATATTAAAAATCAGCTTCAAATAAAAACCACAGCAAACATTTGTGATTAGTTGGCTCTGCAGTGTGTGCTTGGTATAATCTCACCACACTCCAGGGTCCCGGCTCACAGGGGCATGGCTACAGTAACACTAGTTTCACTGACTAGAGATGCCGCTGCTGTCCAAACAACATACAGTTATTGTGAGCCGGGACTCTGGAGTGTGATAAAATTATACCAACTAAGCACACACCTCAGGTCCGCCGTGGCCGCAGAGCCAACTTATCACAAATGTTTGCTGTGGTTTTTATTTGAAGCAGAATTTTTAATATTTGACTGAGATGAACTTCAACTTTTGTTTATTTGTATTAAACCTTTATCCCAAAAGAGAAAAATAAATGTTTGCTGTAACGGCTTATAAAGTATTAGCTGGAGTTTGGCTTCAATTTGGTAGTGTATTTAAATCTGCTAGTACATCTGACCAGCCCGTCACCGCCACCCCTGACTGACAAGGCTGCGTTCCAAAGGTGCCCCCTGTGCTCCTTCATTCAGAGTGGTACTCTAATACAGGAGGTGTGTTACTGGCCAGATCACCAGATGAAAACAGAGGGGGGAAAAATAATGGAGCCACTACACCCAATACTTGCCTTCACTGTGCAGCTCGTTTTGCACGGAGTGGCCCCGATCCACGTCTTCTGGGGTCCCTCGGCGACTGTCTCTGGTCCTGCCCGCAACTTCCACCTTCATGCAAGCTCGGTGGTAAGTTCTTGCGGGCGCGCTCCCGTGATACAGTGAGTGGCTATAGCCGCTCACTGTATCACTCTAGCCGGCGCACAGCGTCATTGTATGTGACAGCAGCGCGAGCCAGTGGCTGCGCTGCTTTCAATCCATCCACTCTAGCCAATCGATGACCAGGCTGAGCAGGGAAGAGGACGTCGGGGGAGAGCCCTGCAGGCGAACAGGCTCAGGTAAGTAAAATGGGGGGCCGTATTGTGTGATGTTTTTTCACCTTAATGCAAGGTGAAAAAACATGTACCTTTTTAGTGTCCCTTCTCACAGCATTTATGCGGATTGAATGATGTGAACCCTTCCAGTTGTCTAGCTAAACTACTCAACCACTTTTAGACCTCTGACACAAAGGCAATTCGCAATAGGAACTTGGAGGGCCCTTTGAGATAACACTGGAAGTGTGCAAAAAAAAATTCTTCTTGGTAGTCTGCAGAGCATCACAGCTGAGATCACTGGATTTTGGGTGCAATGTCGGGCACACTGCCTAGAGCTCTCTGCCTGCACCGCTGTTGCCTAGTAACATGTTGCCCCCTAGAGATTGGTATAACATGTTACTAAAGTTGAACTTGGACTAGGCAAATTAGTCATTTAATTTGTTATTTTAAGTTGCCCAACGTATACTAAAGCTGCTAATTCTGGTCCAGGCATGTAAGCTTCAATGATTTCTAGTCCTCTACTCTGTATGTAGTATTTATAATGTAACCTAACACTTATTTATTTTTATATTTTCCAGCATCCCACTTTGCCCACTACTTTAGCCCAACAATGGTGACCAGTAACCCCACCAGGGCACTTATGCTGGTGGTTGCTGTTCTTCTGGCTTACTGGTTTGCCTCTCTGTTCCTGGGATTTTTCTTCTACATCCTGCATGTGATATTTGGACGGTTCTTCTGGCTGGTTCGAGTCTTCCTTTTTGGACTGTCCTGTGTGTATATCCTACAGAAATATGAAGGAGAACCAGAGCATGCCATGTTGCCTCTATGTTTTGTCGTGGCCATCTATTTCATGACTGGACCCATCGGCCTTTACTGGAGGAGGAACAGTAATAACAACCTGGAAGAAAAAATTGATCACTTGGACAACCAAATAAGGTTATTGAATATCCGTCTTGGAAGGGTCATAGAAAGTCTGGATAGAGCCAACGAGCAATGATCTCCTTGTGTTCTTCAGCCTACACCAGCTCCGTTTAGCACATAAACCACTCCTGTTTAGTAACACATTCTTTGAAGTAGTTTCTTGCAAAGAAAAATGCGTAATGTAAACTTGATTGGCCATGTGACAACCTCTGTGCCCATATTTAAAAAAAAAACCTTTTTGGTTTAGCTTTAAATATAACAAAAAAAAAAGTTAGTATTACAGCTTCTTAGTGCTAAAAGTTTACTAAGATTTTTCATAATCCTTTGTTTTGTTCTGACTTTTTTGTAAGTCTGATTTGTCCTGAGGTAGCGGTATTTGGCTTATTGTTTTGCCACCCAAACAGGTGACATGCGTAAGGTCACTCAGACAAATAAACCTGATCACATGTGATGCACTAAAGGCTTCTTTTATACACACCTTTTCCTTGGCATGTAGAAGCACAATAAAAGTAGGATTTTTTTTTTCCTATTTTGGTTTACATTCTCCTTAGTTAACATTAGTTTGGCATAAAACATGTGAACGTGCAGTTTTTACATGCACTTTAAAGGCCTCAATGACATAGGTGCTGTGGCTCTGACCATTTGTTCATGCGATAACCACAGTCTGCATCCTGGTACCGCTCACCTGTCAAATTAGGACAAGTGTCGTTGTCCACACAGCCGCTTCATCCATGGGTTGCCTGCTCATAGTTGCATGAGCTCCAGCCGCATAAACAAAATGCACTCTGTATGAGTCACAGCGCCCATGTGAATGAGGCACTATCCAAAAAATTGGCTAACTATAAAAACATTTGTTTTACTTGGTACAACCCACGTGTTGTACCTAGGAGCTTGAAGTTGATAAATGATAACTACTTTTAGTACAGGTATCCATTAACCATGTAAACTGCAGATTTCTTAACCTAAAGTTTTGCTACACCGCACAATATTGTAGCTCCTTGCTGGTACTGTAAGTGAGGCCTTCTAAATGCTAATGCCACCCAAAATTGAATTGTAAATGGAACCTGCTAGAATATACGTATTCAGGGTCTGTCATTGCTGACTTGTTTTTTGAAGTGTCACCCTAATCTTGTTTGCCTTTGAGTCACCAATCTAGAACAAGCGTGTGCGTATCGCTTGTCCAGACACCTTAACATGTTTCCGGTCAGCGACTTGCCAAGTAGGATTTATAGATCTTTTTGTACCTCTACAAGATTATATAAAAAAATACTTTGCAATATCCTACCAAGTCTATAAATCGTATATAATCCATGAAGTGGGAGCCTTCCACAAGTACAATCGATCAAACCCTATTAAATAAAATTATTTTCAGGCGCAACACACTTCATCCACTGTTATGCAATATGGTAAATGAAGTGTGTTCAGCCTAAACTCAATTTTATTTAATGGTGTTTGGGCAACTCTACAAGATTCCAAAGGTGAGATAATGGCAGTAGTTTCCCCTCACTGCTGCAGGGAGTGAAAATGCAAATGATGTTGCAGTTCTGCAAAGGTTTTACAATAGTGTAAGCTGGAATAAGAAATGTTTTACCTTGTCCAGCTTAAGGCTAGGTTCAGGTCTATGATTTCCGCACTCACAGCCAAACACATTGACCCCCATGCATGTAAAATCGCAGCGCGGGTACAGTAATGGCAGGAAAATCACATGGTCAAAATGATGCATTTTAAAAAAAAGTGCATGCGCCTTTTTCTGTGGGTAACACAGGCACAGCAGCTCATTCGTTGCAATTGGCTGCTGTGCAATGTGACGCCTCTTGTTAAGGCCAATTAGGAAGGAATAGAGACACAAATCGGCGGTGTGAAATATTTTACCTGAAGTCACTACAAAATAGACTGCTGCAGACTGCTGCAGTCCATTTTATACAGCATTGATATTATTGGCTGCATTTGGCATTAAATGATTTCACCTATTAAAGAATCTGTAGATGATTGAAATTGTCACCCGCTTTTGAATAACTTCTAATCAAGCCAAAGTGATGTAGATCGTCCTCTATCTCTGTCCAGCATACAAATCATAATTTAATATACTTAAACTACTTATTTGCAAATCTGTCATCCTCATTTTTTGCATATTCTGGAAAAAAGGCGCTTGTGTTGTCTTTGAACAAATCATTTGAATTTGAATCTGAAGCTGCTGGAAGCAATACACGCTGTTACATTTCATACATTGAAAAATGAAGACCTGCCTGTGTGCAAAGACAGCCATATCTATTTTAGAATATGGATGGGCATTAGGCAAGATGCCTTTTAAATATACAGCTATTTCAGTGTGCCATTATAAAAACTTCCTTTTAGCCCAGGTTGACACTGCCGTGCGAACTCGCGTGATTTCACTCTCGCTGGCAGTCCTGATTTTGGCCGCGATTTAAGAGACATCTGTGCAGGTTTCTACTTTTTGAAATCGGTGCAGCGCCACAGATGCGGCGTCGCACCGATTACGACGGTGCCATTGTCAGCAAATTCCGCTGATTTGAGATGCGATTTGACATGTGAAATCGCATCTCAAATAGTACCCAGTGTGAACCTGGGCTCACAGTCTGTTTTTAACTGTATTAAATACTAGTATATTCTTCCACTTGGTTGGAGAAATCTTTTGCAATACAACAATCATAGATGAAGATAGAAGTTCATCACACATTGCATTTATAACAATCGATTATGAAAAAAACGAATTTTGTACCTTTTACCTAAAACTCTTCAGTTTTAGTAGTTCTATAAGTTCTATAGAGTTTTACTATACTTTAAGTACCAACATTAGGCTATTTGAACCCAGCTGGGATGGGATTTCCCTAAAAGTGATAAATATACAAAAAAGAAGTGTGAATATTATGTGCATCTGTCAAAGCAGCTCACTGCCTAAAGAGTATCTTTTAACCTGCTGTCAGTATCCATATGTCTGATTTCTGTAATCTCAAGAGTTTTTAGATGTGCTTTTTTTAGATATACACGTGTTGGGTATAATATTTTTAAAATTGTTAGGAGGTATTTGCTGTTGTGTTTTTTTTATAAATTATTATTGGTTTTCTGCTTGTGCTAAGTGCTTTCTACACAGTGCTGTGGACCTTTTTATTGAGTGCATATTTAGTGTATGCATAAATATCTTGTGTACAGACAATTCTGTGCTGTAGCCACTCTAGTTGTTCGTGACACACTTTGTAGAAATATTGTTATTTTTTTATGAAAGGATTATGCTTTGTATTTGTTCCTTTGGTGAATTGTTTAGTTTATAAATTGGTTAAAATATTAGCAGCTGAATGTTACCAACACTTGTTGCTGCTTAAATCTTTCTCAGGGTTTGATAAGCAGCAATAAATTGGATGTTTTTAATGTTTTATGTATGTACACTAATGTTTTTGGAACCTTATTTCCTTCCATGACTACCCAAAGTATTTTTGCAAACGTTGCCAAGGAAGATTGATGTACCGCTCAGAGAATGCTTCTAGGAATAAAGGTATTTCAACCCCTAGTTCGCACTGGTGCATTTTGACATATAAAATCGGCGGCATTTGCCGGCAATGGAACCGCTCTATTCAGTGCCGCGCTGCACCGATTTCAAAAAGTAGTTTTTGTACTACTTTTTGCAATTTCGGCCCGCGATTTACATTGACATCTGTACAGACACCTGCACAGATGTCTCTGTAATCGTGGCCGAAATCGGGACTGACCAGCGGGAGTGAAATTGTGCACGTTCAGCTGAACTCGCACGGCTTCATTCCTGCAGCCCAGTGTGAACCTGGGCATAGGGATCATTCACATGGGCACTCGGCACCATGCAGCCTGCAGAGCCGCTCCCCCCCTCCCAACGCTGAGCTGCATACAAGCAGCCCATATAAAGTGTATAGGAACATATTGGCAGTATGGACTTGCACACACAGCCAAGGTTGACAAGTACGCATGGACAGGTGTACAGACCTGGGTGCACAGACTGTGTCCAGGTCTGTGCACTTGTCCCTGCGTACCTGTCTGTACAACCGATGTATACCTACTTGCTTTATACAAGTTGCCTGCACGCTCTTCAGCGGTAGAAAAAAAGTAAACAACTGCTTCTGCGCGTTGCTTGAGCCCTTAAAAGGAGCGGTTAAACAGTATATGTTGTTGACCTGCCATTCCATACAGACATGTAGCACTGCATGGATAGCAAAGGTGGTAAGCTGGTAGTAAGCATGTTAATTTTAAATCCCTCTTTAGTTGAGTCATTTGTTCCCAATACTTTATCTAAAAAGTGATCATGCCCTGCTCTATTTTCTGCATGTTAAGATATAGGATTGATTGTGGTGTTTAGGCAAAACCATGATGCCACCTGCTGGATATACTAAGAGGATAGTCATCTTGATCACTCCAATCCAAGCCATAGTCTTTTCTGAAGCCGTAGAATTTTGTTCAACCACCCTTTTCACATTTCTGTTAAGACATTCTCTTTTTGTAGAACTAAAAAGGAGACGTTCGATTTTTTTAGAACTCTGTGGGGATTAACTGAGTAAGACTTAAGCTGGCCATATATGGGCGGAAATTTGGCTGCTTCAAGATGGACTTGATGAATTGCATTCATGTTATGGGCAGGGAGGTTGTACACCCTGCTGAAATCTCCCCACCAGAATACAATAGCTTGGTGAGGAAAATTCCCTCGTCCACATAGTGGGGGAATGAATCCATATATTTTGTTTTTTCTGTTCAGTTGAACAAAGACTCATCTATGGGCTTCCTTATAGAGGGGAATTTCTCAAAGTCGGTGCAGCCAGAATCTGTCACATATGTGAACCAATCAGCTTCTAGCTTACTGAACAAGTTGGAAGCTGGTTCGTTACTTTGGATAGATGTTCGTAGCAAGGCCCCCGTAGGGTCTTACTGCTTTTCTTTAACTTTTGGAAGTTTGTGTTTCGTCACTGCCACCTTCCCCTTAGTTGTAACCCAAGTGAAGACTAATGCTGGCCATACACTATACAAAAAATCGGCCAAAATTTGTTTGTTCGTTTTCCGAACAGTTAATAGGCACAAAATCGATAATCGTCGGGAAGTTTTTGAGCCGAAAAAACGAAGCACAAGTTTGGAAATTTTCTGCCGAACGATAAATCTGAAGGTTAATATGTTTCCTGTCCAAACTTTCTGCACTAGGTATATGTAAAACATTTTTTTTATTTTATTTATGTCCACTGAACGATTTTATCGGTCATTACATTATGGCAATATCGTTTGCACTTAGGACCGAACGTTCGTTTTTCAAAAGTTTGTTAGGACGATTTTTCGTAGAGTGTATGGCCAGCATAAGGCTAGGCACCAGTGAGATGGTAGCAAGCTAGAGGATGGATTCAATTGATCCTATTAACCAGCTGACTAAAACCTGGCTTTTATACCTGCATTTTCCTAGCCAACTGGTGCTCTCCAATTACTTCTCCCCAAGATAGGCCTCCTGGGTATCTGAACACACCCCCTGTCTTCTCCAGAAATCCACAGACACAGTGGGGGAGATTTACTAAAGCTTGTGCACCCAAAGTGCAGCTGTGCATAGTAATAGGTTATAGGTTTGAGCCCCCATACACATTGGGCTGATTTGACATGTCAAATCAGCACCTATCAAAAGCATTGTCTGTTCCTGCACTACTTTTATCGCATTTGGGGGCGTTTTCAATAGACATCTGTGCAAGAACCCACACAGATGTCTCTGAAATCGCTCCTTAACTGCAAAGCGGGTTTGAAATTGTGCAAGTTCAGCTAAAGCAGGCCATACACTATACAATGTTCTTCAATTTTCTTTAGCTTCACCTTTTAATATATATATAATGTATGGCCAGCCGGAACAGGCTGAAGTGCAAAGCTGATTCTGTGTGCACCAGGCTTAGTAAATCTACCCTATGCAGTCTAACATGCATGTCATGGAAAGATTTCAGATAAAAGCTGCTTGTGCTATTGACCTACAGTTATATGTAGTTTTATTTTAGCTGACTAATGCTGTGGATAAAGTCTGAAGATCACGATTACTGCTACTCTGTATGATTTATAAGAGTTGCTTAGCAACAGCATTAGAACACTTCTGTCAATAAAAAGCCATTTTGTATAAATATTAAGTAACATTACAAGTTGTTTTTTATAGTTGTGTAGAGGGGTATACGATGCAGTGCATTGCTTCTAACCTATCTACCTAATATCAAAATGACCAAAGCCGCGGGTTTAGAGTTCCCATTCTACAGTCTCTGAATTAATATATACAATCTTTTCTAAAGCAAAAAATAAAGAACTTGCATGCTATGAGTATACATGTGTACAGCATTAATCTAGCCATGCTGCAGTTACCAAATCTCGATTTGATTTGATTTTTTCTGCTGTAAAGGTGTATCCCACTTGTCAAAGTTCTGTGTGTTTTTAGTACAGATATATTTAAGGGTCTGAAAGATGTTTTAAATAACACAGAAAAAGACTTCTTGAGCGTATTGTCTATACGGTTTTGTACAGGGAAGTTGTGAGCCTACAGTTTAATTTTGTTAATGAAAGCAAGGTTCACGGATGCTTGACCGATCATGAAGGATACAAAGGCTGCCTTTTACATTTATTCTTCTGGAGATGGTAGTTCTATGGCTGTCATGACTTTTTGAGTTGTTGATTTGAAACCAGGGTGGAAATAGTTTTCTATTAGGTGTAGTGGTATTGGGTGGGAAAGATCCAGTGTACTGGTAAGCATAAGCCTGTGGTCATATGTAAAAGGCAAAACCTTTTTTTTTTCTTTTGGGTTTGGATTGAGTACAAACCAATTAGACCGGGGTAGGCAACCTGGGGCCCTTTAGCTGTTTCAGAACCTACAAGTCCATCATGCATCTGGGAGTAACTGTAACTGCCAGCCTTGCAATGTCTCATGGGAAATGTAGTTGCGCAACAGCTGGAGGCCCCCAGGTTGCCTACCCCTGAATTGAACCTTCTGCTAAGTTTTTTAATTGTGGCCTGTGTCCCCACTGGGTAGGGTTGGCCTACTGTTTAGCCTGGTGACCATTGTCACTGAGACACAGGAGAAATCCTACATTTTAGAGTTGCAATGAGAGCAAAAAGTGAGGAATTCTTCCAATGGCGACCCCAATATGGGGAGCATCTGACTAGATGAAAAACTCTCCTCTTTAGGTAGATTTCTTCTTGCTTCCTGTTGCATCCCAAAGTAAGTGAAAGTCAGCCTTATTTTTGTCATTAACCAAACTGTTTTTGTTCTGTATGGGTGTAAAATAAACGTGCATTGCTGTGATGTCCTCTGTGTCCTTAAAGGAGAAATTGGGCCCTACTTCTCCTGAGGATCACAGGAGTGCACTTTCTTTTGCACTCCTGTGAGCTGTTCAGCCTCTGGACAGATCCTGACTTTAATGTATCCAACCAGATGCCTGACTGGCAGTTGGCCCAGCCTCTGAGGCCGCGTACACACGATGAGACATGTCCGCTCAAACATGTCCGACGGACCGTTTCCAGTGAACATGTCTCATCTGTGTACACGCCATCGGACGAAAATCCCCCCGGGCTGAGGACGCGGTGACGTTGATGCTGCCACGTCACCACTCCAGGAAGTAAAATACTTCCACGCATGCGTCAAATACATTCGACGCATGCGCAGAGATTTCTGTCCACTGGTTAGTGTACTAACCAGCAGACATATCTGACGGACATGTCTCCGGCAGGCAAATTTCAAAGCTAGCCCGTACACACGATCGGATATGTCCGCTGAAATGGTCCGGTTCGATCATGTGTACGCGGCCTGAGAGTGAGCCCAGGCTCTTCCGCCCCCTCCACAGCCCAGTGATCCAGTTGGCGCTGGAGGAGCAGAGAGCCGGTGACAGTTTTCCTGCCGAGAAACCCAAGGGTGTGTATACTTACCTGGTCGCCGTAAAAAAAACCTGTGCATGCTCGAAATGACTTTGACGCATGCGTGGTAGCTTCCTAGGCATGCGACGACGGCATTGAAAGTAACGAGCACATGCTCGTCGTACGTGATGACGTCACTGCGTTCTTGCCTTTCAAGAGAACTGCGGTTCTTTTGAAAGGAGAGTCTGTATACTTGGGCGGCAAGAGATTCTTGCCAAGAATATGGTCGGGAAAAAGGTTTTGTGTGTACAGGGCTTTAGGCAGGGTTTTGACCCTATGTTTTGTTTTTTTTCCTATCTGGGTTCCATAGATTTCCTTTTTCATAGCCATAGACAACTCAAAACCTGGGGTTTCCGTTCACTTTCAATTATAATGGTAAACCGTACAAATAGAGAGGGTGAATCTCCCCAACAAGGGCGCAGACTGCAATAAAAATGTGAACAGGTGTTATAATGCCTCTTCTATCTAAAACTAAAAAAAGGAAAAAAAAAAAGTTTTTCCTTCATTTATACTTTTAGCTTGCCTAGTTCAGATCAACCAGACAGATATTTCCTTTTATTCTTGGGTGTTGTGCTAAAAATGGGAGACTTGATTGCTAAAACATTTCCCCAGAGGTCCAATGTGTGTGGTTAGTGAGTGCATTCTCTTCAGTAAGCTCAGGGAAATGAATATTGCTTCTAGTTACTGTGATGTTACATATGGTAAATATTCTACAGAATCTATATTATAGTGCAGAAGTATTAAGTCTTTACTATAACATATGTGACATTTTTATTTGTCCCACTGGAGTGTGTTCTCGTCTAATACAGTGACAGTGAACCTTGGCACCCCAGATGTTTTGGAACTACATTTCCCATGATGCTCAACTACACTGCAGAGTGCATGAGAAATGTAGTTCCAAAACATCTGGGATGCCGAGGTTCACCAACCACTGGTCTAGTAGTTCATGTATTGAAGGTGGACAGTAGACGTGTGTAATACTTTTCTAAGCGTGCTGTATTCCTTACATAGGCCATACTTTACTGTTGGTGCCTTTAGTGATGTTTGCTGTCTTATGTATATGGTTAGGTGACAGTAAGCATTCCTTTTTCCTGTAGTTTTAGTTTTTTGCTGTTTTTTTAATACAATTAAAATTGTAATATGGGTATGTAGTCATTACAAACCATTTTTATAGTGTTGATGCTGCTTTCGGTGTGATTCTAGATACTTAGAAAATTTCAAAAGGTGTGGTGTGTGGGATTTGTTTTTAACTTTACTAACCTGTACGCTGTACGCAAAAATGTTGGTATGCTATTAATAAGAAATCGTTTGTGTAGCGGACCTCTTTAAAAGGTAAAATGTAGTTCTGGAAAGTCAAGCTTGTTCGCTATAGGTGATAATACATTGCCATTTTTGTCGTGTTTCTACACAGAGTATGTAGAGTGAATTCATCTAAATAACACTGGAATAAGTGTGTTTGTGTTTTTTTTTTTAAATCTTGGCTGTATACTGTATAGACGTTGTGGGAAACTGTTGGATGGGTAAACTAGCTTAGAACAGCTAAACTTAAGGGAGTACACAGATGATTGATAGAGCGATCATCGCCATGAGCACACATCACTCTAATCCGCACAGCTCAATCCTAAATAGAACTGTCTGAGTATCAGTCATGAGCATATTTATTAGTAGCTTAATCATACTACTAGAAATCATCTGCATGCGCCTGCTGTAGTTGTCCATAACAAAGCTATTTTGAGGGGTAGACTTTATTTAGCTAGTTAAACTAAGGCTTGCTTAAGATGACCGTTTTTTAGTTAAGAAACAAAAGATGCTTTCACTTTTACACACAGGCGACACGACTTCGGGGGCGGCTCTGCAAGTCGTCCTAAAGACGACTTCAGAGGCGATTTTGCAAAACGACTTCTGTATAGAAGTCAATGCAAGTCGCCCCGAGCCGTCCCCAAAGTCGTACAGGAACCAAATTTCTAAGTCGGAGCAACTTGCATCGCTCCTATTAGAACAGTTACATTGCAGTACATGAACCGCCTGTTGCGTCGCTCCAGTGTGAACCGGGTCTTAAGGTCATATTAAACCCAAAAGCAAAATATTGTAGTTTTACCAATCCTTTTTAGATGTGATTTAATGCATTCAGTTTTTTTGTGATCCTGCAGGTCTGTTGGCTGAAGCAGTTATAGGGTTGAGACAAACCATTTACCACTAACAGGGGTACCTATGATGAGCTTTTATTTATGCAAACCATTGAGGACCACAGGTTGAGCACCCGTGATGTAAACCATGGGTCTTCAAACTATGGCCCTCCAGATGTTCAAGAACTACAATTCCCATCATGCCTAGTCATGTCTGTGAATGTCAGAGTTTTACAATGCCTCATGGGATGTGTAGTTCCGCAACAGCTGGAGGGCCATAGTTTGAGAATCCCTGATGTAAACCCTTTATCCCAAAAGGAACAAAGCTGTTGCTGTAACTGCTTTTAAAGAGCTATTTGGAATTTGCCTTCAATTTGTTAGTTTATCTAAATCTGCTAGTACATCTAAACCTTCCCTTAACTTTAGACTGACAATGTTGCTGTCCAAAGGTGTCTTTCACTCCTTTACCCAGAGTAGAGGCACTCTAATACAGGTGGTGTGTTAATGGCCAGATTGCCTAAGACTAAGACCCCTTTCACATTGAGGAGTTTTTCAGGTGGTACATCGCTAAAATGGGGCTTTCACACCGAGGCGATGCGCTGGCAGGAGATAAAAAAAATCTCCTGTCAGCAGCATCTTTGGAGCGGTGAGAGGAGCGGTGTGTATACCGCTCCTTCCCATTGAAAACAATGGGAAATCGCGGCAATACTGCCCGCAATGTGCCTCTATAGAGGCGCATTGTGGGCGGTATTAACCCTTTCACGGCTGCAACTCGCGGCAAATCCGACGGTATAGCGCCGCTTTTTTCAGTGGCGCTATACCGTCAGCGCAGCTCCAGCCCCAATGTGAAAGGGGCCTAATGTAGTCACCGCATTTTACTGGTAACCTACAATAGATTACATTTTGTTTTTTGGGTTAAATACGGCTTTAACACCTCCTCATGCATGACACAATACAAATGCATTCTGGAAGCATCTTTTACAAGCATTCAAGTTCTAGGGTGTGGATTCTGAACATTTTATTTTTATTTCTGTCCTGCAGCACCTGTAAGGTTAGAGCTGCTTCCCTCGCTGCCTTTTCACTATGCTGTTTTGCTGTTTTCAGAGTTAAACAGTACAGCCATATTTATTGTGTTAATGCTTTTGAAGTGAAGATGTGTTTTTTTTTTTTTTAAACTGTATTTTTATAGTTTTTTTTCCCAACAATCTATATTTGATGTTAATACTCCAGCTGTAAAGAGTAATGCACTGATTCTGGAAGATTGTCAAGCTTCACTGTGTTTATTGTGTTTTCTATTACACATGCTCCCTCTAGTCTAGTGGAATGTGTGTATTCCACTGTTTAATACCTGTGTTAGGAAATCATAGACTATTAAGTGATTTGTTTTTTATTGTGATTTTGTTTTGTTTTTACTACTTCTTTGCAAAATTATACATCTGGCTTATAATTGCCTAGTATTAGTAATACTTGAATATTGTTTAGCATACAGCAGCTAAGGAGGAATTGTTGTTTTTATTCAAATAGTAGTAAAGATGTGGCAATTTTATATATCTATATTTTGTTTTTGCAAATGTCATTGGGTCAATTTAATTTTTTTTTTTCTCGTGATGTGTAATATAGATATATATATATATATATATATATATATATATATATATATATATATATATATATATATATATATATATATATATATATATATATATATATATATATATATATATATATATATATATATATATATATATATATATATTATGTGTTATTATTTTAAGATCTTTTTATCCTATACTTTTGTGCTAGGAAATGTTAACCTGCTGGTGCCTATACTGGATATCAAAGAATAGTCTGTAAAAAGATCATGCTTATTACCTACCTTTTCTAGTGGGTTGTGAGTAAAACCTTTTTTTCTATGGGTGCCACAGGTATCTTCTGGGTGTGTTGTGGGGTACCTGCTGGGCACTCTGATTTCTCCTCTCGGCAGTATCACTAAAGGGCACATTGATGATATAGGGTTTGTAGCTCTTTAGGGCATGTGCGAATGATGACAGTTTGAGAAGCTTAAGATCTTACAGAATTCATTGACGGATGCATTTGACCTGCATTTTTCCTGTTTCAAGCAGATTTGTATCCCTAAAGACTTGTATGGGAATGCAAAACCTGTCTGAATCTAAAGCCCTATGACACAGATCATAAATGAAGATTTGACTTAGACTGCTAGGATGATAAATCTCAAACATGTTCTTTTTACAGACGTTTGGTGTATTATTTTCTTCATTCTTTATTTTTTTTTTATTTTTTTTATATAATATGTAGTGATGGTTTGCATTAACCTTTGTGTTCAATGTAGTGACTGAATTTAATGAAATAGACCAAAATGTATTGGGAAGATATATGATATCAATGCCTTGTGTAATCAGTATTACTGTCTGATATTTTGATATGAATAATAGTGTGTAACCACCATTTTACATGTGTGTTTAGGGGTTCCTTTGCTTTTAGTAAGGCACTTCCTTTGTCAGTGAAATATATTTAATTTTGTTGCATATGATCACTATAATGATTTTGCCATAACATAGACCTCTATCATGTATAGTTGTACACAGTAGTTTCAATTCATAGTGATCACAGGGTAAATCTGTGGGAAAACAATTGTATGTCGAATAGTTCTATACCTTTTTTTAAGTTTTAGCTGTATGTTCTACTGTAATCTAAAGTGGACTCCTGCTTACAGACTGTTTTGTGTAATGGCACAGAGCCCCCAAATTCTGAAGGGCCGACATAAAAAATCACTCAGATACAATGCAGGATCCTGGCTGTATTATATGAATAGATTGCCTTAATCTGGCCATAGACATACCCACACATATCTGACCTCCCAAAAGATCATGACCTTGCACAGTGAAGTCCTAGCATGCATATTCGTGTTTAGTGCTACTAGCGGCAGCTTGTATTTTTTATTAGAATAATAAAATTAAGCTTGTTTAGCAAACTACAACACTGACCACTTTTTTTTTTTTTTTTTTTTTATATTCTGTACCGTATGGGATCTCTTGTCAAGTAGGGTAATAAAAGATTGCTTTAATATACATTTTCAAAATTATTCTGCGGTAATCTAATAATCGTATCAGACAGGACATTAGGAAATACAGTACTCTTGGTTACAAAATCAGTGTATTTAAAAATAAGACTTCCATATAAGCATCTAAACCCTTGTCTAAATTGCTGCATATTTCCCCACCTGGGAAGCCCATGTGCTGCCACCAACCGTCCATAGATGTGAATGAGTTTGCACAGCATTTATACAGCCACACACAGCCTTTCATGTCTATGGGCAGCACCTGTGCTTCCTGAGAGGACGAAGGCGGCCAGAAATTGGCTGCATGGGCTTGGACATCTCAGAAGCCACTTAGAGTCACACATACACAGTAATCTGTGTATGTGTGACTCTACTATATGTCCATCACATCTGCATCCAGTCACTGCAAATCACCCACAAGACACTTATATACTTCTGCATACCTTGCCTGCTTAAAGAGAACAATGAGCATCTGTAAATGAAATGTCCACTTTAGGGGTCTCAAACAACACTTTTAAGGGCCTTGACTTTTTTTTTTTTTACACAGATGGTATTTACCGGCTTTTAGAGGCAGAAAAAGAAAATCCAGGGCCAGCACATTCAGGACAGGAGCATTTTGCCACAAATGACCTGGCACGTCTAAATGCGCTTAGGTGCCAAGTGTGTGTAACGCATTTTTTATTTCACTTGCAAGAATTCATTTTGGCCATTGAAACAAATTAACGGCAGAATGCATGTGTATGAAACATGGCTTTAGGCATATTTTTAATGCTGCTGTCTCTTGCCAAGAGAATGACGTTTAGAAGAGTTGCAGTGTGCATGAGGTCTAAGGCCTCATGAGCACGGGATGTTTTTTTTTTTCTCCCTAAACATATTTTCTCTGGGGTAAGAAAAAACGGCGTAAGCGATGTGCTTAAGCCTAGGTTCACACTGACAGCAGGATTGAAATCGTTCAAGTTCAGCTGAACTTGCACAATTTCATACCCACATGTCAGTCCGACTTGGTGGACGATTTTTAGAGACATCTGTGTGGGTTTCTGCACAGATGTCTATTGAAATCGCACCCTGAATTTGCTAAAAGTAGTACAGAAAATACTTTTGGGATTCGGTGGGGCCCCGCAAAGACCGCATCATTGATGGAAATAGCTGCAATTAGACAGACATGTCAAATCGCATCAATGTATACCTAGGCTAAAGTTGCATTCTGCAAGCATTTGGGCGTTTATTTATGCCAAAGGTCTGAATATTGATTTATTCTGGCCATTGGAATAAATGACACTTGAGCGCTAAACGTGCTTGGCGTTTAGGTGTGTGTGTATAAAATATATATATATATATATATATATATATATATATATATATATATATATATATATTATTATTTTTTTTTTACTTCTGCAAAAAACGCTTCTGTCTTTAATGTGCAAATGTTGTGGGTGTTTTTTTTTTTGCCTTTTTTAAATGCCTAAGTGTGCCTTCTACTTGACATGCATTTTATTTGCAGCAAAAATGTAAGTTTTGCTGCATTAAAACAAACAAGTGTGGCTGGGCCCTTAAAGAGAAAAGGATGATGGCTGCGCCAACCCTATAATTTGTATATTACCACTACTCTTTAAACAGTGAACATTCAAAACTGCCATCAGGCCGGGTTCAAACTTGTCCAACAAACGCTCCGACATTGGGAGCTCACGTCACATGATGTGTGAAAATCAATGTTTTCCTATGAGACCTGTCTTAACTGGTCCAACAAAAGTCGGTCCGACTTTGAAAATGCTCCCTGTACTACTTTGGTCCGACATTGATCCTACTTCAGCCCATTGAATATCATTGAAGTCAGGCCAAAGTAGGAGCTTTGTCCTTGCAATCCGACATGTGATTACAGCAGCAGTAAAAGGAATTTGTCACACTCTGGGATTGTTTTGATTGGTCAAAGAACAAGTCAGAATATCACAAAGTAGGATCAAAGTAGTATCCTGTTGATGAAAGTCGGATGGATGTAGGACAGATGTCGCAGAGTAGGATGAAAGTTGTACTGCTGTCGTGTAGTATAGCGTGAACTCAGCCTATATAATTAAGTGCCATCGCGTGCATATTAAGTGAACAAAATTAAAGTTATTCCTTATGTAAATAAACATATGCTTTTAAAAAAAATATATATATATATATAATATATAATTTTTTTTTTTTTATTATTATAGACATGTAGTCCCAGTGTTTCTCTTCAAAGATGATCAAATCCACATGGGATGTAGTTGATCATCTTTGAAAAGAAACACTGGGACTATATCTCTATATTTCTATATGTTTATTTACATATAAGGAATATCGCTTGTTTTTAAATTCACAGTTTTAATTTTGTTCACTTAATTATTGATGGGCAGTTTTGCATATTCACTGTTTAAAGAGTGGTGGTAATATACAATTATTATAGGTTTGGCGCAGCTATTGTCTTTTTCTTGTGACATTTACCCCACAACATTGGTTGGGGAATATATAACTGCAGCAGACTCATTTAAAATATATTGACGCAATTTTTTTATTTTATTTTTTGCGCCAGTGACATACACATTACACCTTAAAGAGAAATGCCTGGTAAATGGCTGAATACACATCACCTGCAAAAGTCAAGCTGTTGCATAATTCCATAATACATTTTAGAAAACTTGTATTGAGAAAATACGTAGGCTGCCATTTCTGACTTCACCTCTTTAAAATGGTTAGTTGCCTGGCTCATTCAGGCTACAATACTAACTGACAAAGAGCAAGCATGCAGTTAAGGAGTTCTGACTTCCCCCAAGTTCCTAAGCTCTCTTCTTGTTTCTGGTGAGCGCCTCAATGTACAGGCATGAGCATCAGAGGTGGACAAGAAGCAGGTCTATTTAGGAGGTCAGCAATGTCAATCTTTCTCTCCAGTACATATTTTTGTTAACTACATGCTCCACCCAGAACCGACTGCTCTTTTTGGGTTGGCAAATGAATTGTTGAACTATACATGGTGAATCAGGCCTGTCATGACCAGTTAGTATTGGTACAGCCCTGAATATATTCATAAGAAAATAAATTCTACCTTAATTCACCCAAAACAAAATAAGTTTTGGGTGCAGGAAATGCTACTAGAATGTAGAACGTAATGTAATGGCTCTAGATATGTTTTGGAGGTGGGTTGACTGATGAAAGATGGCACCTTAGTCTGTTCTTTATATTGTTCTTGGTTTAATTTTGCAGTATTTGTACTACCTAAATACTGTGAGTTACAGTGATGGTTACTGCAAATGACAATATATTTGTGTATGTTACACTTATGGCTATTAAGAGTATTTAGTAAAACTTTGCCATTCCTGCATGCACATTGTTGAACTTGTATTTACATGGATCCATTTGATTATGACCACATGCTGTTTGTGATATTCTTTGGTAAAATATTTTATTGTATTTTCATTGTACAAGATACACCAAGACCATATTCTGTTTACTTTCTATTAATCAACTTGCTGTAGTTGAATACTTTACAATAAAAGATGGTATTGATTAACTTAATGGTGTCATTTGTTTTTTCTTTTCCTGTAGCTGGTGTAAGATTGGGGTGATCAGACTCCAGTGGTAGGTGCATTTTTCAGTCCAGAACTGAGTTTTTAGGGGTCTGGTAGCCCACTTTTTATTTAAAAGCACAAACGTTCACAAATACATTAGCAGCCCTCGCAGGGAAGTTCCACCATTACTGTATCTTGCAAACTCAACAGTTAAGCCTCCTGGCTTTCATTCTTGCCATCCGGCTGTTTCAGGCCTTTAGCCTAGGCCTAAGTTCTGTTCCTCAGAACAAACGGTTTCCTAGAGATAAGCTCAAACCTATCTTTCTCCTGATTGGTGATTGAGCAGCAAGACACCCAACGACATCTGCCTCCTGCAGACATGCATGCTCTAGCTGCACCCATGCAGCGTCTGACTCCTCTCAGGGGAATTTACGTTACAGCCGCACTAATTTCTGCGCAAATACTACAAGGATACGGTGATTGCGCCTCTACATTGCGCCGGTCTAACGTAAAGGAGGTGCGATACGCCAGTCAAAATATGCGCCAATGTACCTGATCCACCAGATTCATGTCGGGTCAGAACTAAAAAGCCCAAGACACAGCTGTGCAATTAATGTCTTTCTCTCCAAAATCTGGCGTAAACCAGCAATCTTTCACATAGCACAGAGTCCCATCATCACACTGGCCATAGATATCAGATCAGACATTTCAACATTATCCAACCTTCTGACTTCTCAAAACACTGAAGAGCTTGGGAGGAGATCATGTATTAACAATCCAAAGTTAGTGCAGCAATACCCAGCCAAGCTATTGTATTCTAACAAATAGCTGGTTTCTGTGGGACCAGCTGCTATACACACGGGCCAAATGTTTTTCTATTGAACCAGCCAATGCTGCCCAACATTCGACTCGTGTGTACAACCCTTAAATATCTAATTTTGTTTTGGTCGGTCTGGGGCAGCTGTCTTTGTGACTACTGTTGATGCAGTCCTGATAAGATTAGATTGTTTGCCATGTAAATATATATTTGCTTGTGTATTAGGCAAGGAGGGGGCTCCCATTGCTGACTTGGGGGGGGGGGGGGGGAGAGAGGGAGGCTCTACTGTGCAAAAGATTCTGGCAGCTGTGCAGAGGTTTCTGGCAGCGGTGGAAAAAAAATAAAAAAAACCTCCATGCCTTTACAACTTATCTGGATGCATTAAGATAAAATGTCTTCTGTGTATAGCAGCCTTCCCAGCACCCCCTAATACTTGAGCCCCATTTCTGTCTAAGAGTCCCTCTAACTCCTGATTGGCTGGCTAAGACACAGCAGTGGCGCCATTAGGTCCGGTGGCTGTCAAAGTTAGCCAATCAGGAGGGGGGCAAGCGTATGCTGATTTCCAGCTTCCAGGGGGATCCCACAGTTATAGCACATACATGTTTACAATGATCCAAGCTGGACCAATGTATCTTTATAAAATTGCAATACCTAGAATTCAAGTTAAGGCTCTACTAGCGCATACCATGTTAATGTCTACCTGCCTTGGGCCACAGTCACACAAAAACCAGAAAGGGCTGTCCCCAAATGGTTGTCACAAGGCTGGGAGTGCATAGATGTCAAATTGCATGCCAAATCGATGGCTATTTCCCTGCGATGTCACGAATTCCCAAAAGTGGTTCCTGTACTACTTTTGGCGACTTGGGTGCAATTTGTATACACATCTGTGCATGAACCCGCACAGATGTCTGTCAAATTGCCCCCAAAGTCAGACTGCATTGCGAGTTCAGCTGAACGTTCACGATTTCAAGCCCGCATTTAATGTGAACTTGGGCTGAATGCTGGAGCAATGGGGATACCTTTTTAAACCTGATCTCACCAATTTGGAGGGGTGTTGTTTACACATTGTCTAATTAGTAGGGTGCTGATCAGAGGTTCACAAATGTTTGGCCTTATGCAATTATATACAATCTTTGTTATATCCAATCTAGCTAATTTAAATTGTAATTTTTCATGTACACTCCGATTGTTGACTCAACTATTGCTGCATTGGGTTGTGAAGGTCACATTCAGATAGAGATTGCAATTTCAGCCCTTTCAATAACCTGGCAGTTAATGAAATTACATGTTTGCTTGTTCAGTGCTTAAAACATTCTGCCCTTGAATAAACCTATTCACTGCACATAAACTGTGTTTACCCATCTGCTGAATCAAATGAAAGCGGTGGTCCAGCCCAAATAAAAGCTGGAGAGTCTCACTGCTATCCTAACTTTAGTTTAGGATTAATTTATGAGCATAAGTTATGGAATACAGTTCACATTCTGGGTATATTACTGGGTATATTGTAATGCCTTTATATTCCATAAGTTGCAATTCACAGTCAAACAAAGGAGAAACGAAGCAGTCTGGTGCTCCAGAGCATTTTTTCTCGATGAGAAAAATAGACGATTTTTTTTTAGAACCTGCTCTTATTTTGTTCATCGTTTTTCATGTCGTTCTTTTTCACGTCATTTAAAACGGCCGTGTGTACACACGATCATTTTTCACGACCAACTTAAAAAAAAAAAAAATCTTTTCGTGAAAAACGGTCGTGTGTACGCGGCATAAGAGGTAGTCAGGAAATGACACATGTAATTTATGCTCCAGAACGCCTGATGGTGCTTCCTGCATGTAAAAGTCTCGCACATGTGGTATCGCCATACTTGGGAGGAATAGCAGAATGTGTTTTGGGGTATAAGTTGTGGTATGCATATGCTGTGTGTGTGAGAAATAACCTGCTAATATGACAATTTTGTGGGGGAAAAAAACTTGATTTTGCAAAGAATTGTGGGAAAATAATACAACTTCAAAAAAACTCACCATACCTCTTACTAAATACATTGGAATGTCTAATTTCCAAAAAGGGGTCATTTGGGGGGTATTTGTACTCTTCAGGCATGTTAGGGTCTCAAGAAATGAGATGGGCCGTCAGTACTTCAGGCGTGATACATTTTCAGAGATTGGCATCATAGCTTATGGACTCTATAACTTTCACAAAGACCAAATAATATACACCAATTGGGGTTATTTTTACCAAAGATATATAGCAGTATACATTTTGGCCAAAATGTATGAAGAAAAATTACTAATTTCCAAAATGTTATAACAGAAACAAAGAAAAATGCATTTTTTATTTACAGAATTTTTAGTATTTTTTTTTCTTTTATAGAGCAAAAAATTTAAAACCAACCCAGCAGTGATTAAAAAAGGAAAAAAAGGACAAACAATTCATATGGGTACAGTGTTGCATGACTGAGTAATTGTCATTCAAAGTGCCCAGTGGTTAAGAACACACACTGACCGGCCTAACATAATATAAATATGGTAGTCAAATAGGGCAAATTGAATATGAATTAGTAACATAGACTTTTCATCAGCATTGGCTCTCTCCTCCTACCCCCAAACCTTCACCCAGTGATATAATCAAGATAATAATAAGGCCTTCTTTTATCTACGACAACCAATGAGATGTTAAATATGTCTTAAGCTGTAACAACATATCCTCTTCCTGTGCCTTATGTACACCAGCCATTCATATACATGAACACACGTTATTACTTACAATTCCACGCCTACATACATGTTATATCTTGCTTAAGATTCACTCCATGTGTGGCCACTCAATCCGTCACTGTAGTTTTGCTATTCATCCAACTACCCCACACTTTATAAAATTTCTGTGGTATGCCCCCTGCTAGTTTATGTAGCCTTGTATAGAAGGGCGGCCTTGTTAGCCACAGCTTTCCACACTGATACAGATGGAGGGTTGGGCTATCATTTTCCAAGCATAGTAAATTAGGATCGTCAGCAAAGTACAAATCACTCTTTTGGGGGCTAGATTATCGACTATTCCCAAGAGGCATACCTCTACTGTGGGCTGTGTAGGAATAGTGGTCAACTCAGCTATACACTCAGTGACCCCCTCTCAAACACTTGGATGGCCGCACAATTTCAGAATATATGCATAAATCAACAGTGAGGGAGTTGCACCACCAGCAAACGGGCGACATGGATGTAGCACCCTGGAGTTTAGTTAGGGAGTTCTTCACAAATTTACTTGCCAAGAGTAGTTATCTTGGTCGATTGATAGAGATATATTGACTTCTCCCTAAATTTGGCCTTGTTGCACTTTTCTCTTCTACCACTAGGTGGCTGGGTGGTACTAGATATGAGAAGGGCAACCCAAGGTCAGGTTATGAGTCTATGGGGTATCTCAGCCAACAGGCAGGTTTTCTTGAATCCTTTGGCCTGCTGGGAGAACCTATATGTTCCCGTGAGGTCAGGTGAACTATGTTCTGTGCCACCTGGATGGCTGTCTGGGTGGACGGTTGTTGTACCCCCTGGGCTACTAGGCCGGGGATTGGGCCTATCTTGGGGGCATTTGGCTGCTAGGCTGTGTGAGGACCTATCCAGAAGTAAAGAGAGCAGCATAGTGTTGGGATTGTGGTTGCAGTCCAAACAGAAGTGACGGTTCTGCCGGCCAGATAACCTGTCAGAGGTAGAAGGGAAGCTGTCGCCACAAAGAGACCAACCCCCATTACCAGGAACCACAGTGAGTAACTGAAGCAAGTACCCGAACCACCTTCTCACTGAAAGGGCACGGTGGAGAATCGGGAAACTTCAGGCGATGATCAAGTCAGGGACCTAACCCACAGAGGAGACGCTTGCAAAGCAGCCTTGTGAGTCAAGTCAGGGACTTTGCCATTTAGAAGGGGTAAAGCTTGAGAAGTATCTGGAGTGCCGAGCTAGGGACCCAGCAGAGAAGCAGGGGTGACGCCTGAGGGCGATACCACCGCAAAACTTGGAGGAGCTTAAGGGATTCAGAGTCAGTGAATCAGAGGGTCTAGTGAGAGACCGAGAGCTCAGTGTTGAAGAACTACAAGAGGCAGTTGTAGTGGAGCTGAAAGGACTGTTACATTTGAGTTAGGAACTGTTAAAGACTGTTACCATAGGAGACAGCATTCCTACAAGTGCAGATGTAGCTTCTTGCTGGGGCTTTCCCCCTGCATGGCTGTTCTCTTATTGAAGTATCGGAGTCTGCCAATTGAATTAGTAACTATCTAAGGGTGTCCTGGCCTTAACCCCCAACAATACAAAAAGGACTGTTAAGAGAAATAAAAACCTCTTTTACACCCAATAACTTTGTCCACCTTGCACCCACTATGCCTCACAACCCACCACCTACAGAAGAATGTCAGCTATCTTTGGCTTAGAATGTTCTCATTAGAATGGACAATGCCAAAGACTTTTACACAGATATAGTATACATTTTAGTCTGTAATTTGTACCTCCATTTTCTAATTGTAAATGAGAGCCAACTGTCTTTTCTGGGTTCTTTCAGTTGGTCCCTTGATGAACATGCCTCTGTGTCTACCCTTCAAGCTGCTTTCTCTGGCCAGTGATGGTCACTGCAATCTGCAGTGTAGGTGAGCATCATGGGAAATGTAGTTCAAAAACATCTGGGGTGCAGAGGTTCGCAAACCACAGCTTTAGGCTCCTTTGATATCCAAGTCATGTGGTGCAACCCACTACAGTTATTTAAAAAAAAAAAAAGATACAAGACATTTGCATCAGGTAAATGTACCAGTGTGCCGCCGATTTAAAATTCAGCTTCTCAGATTTTGCACTTATAGGTGAGGTATGACATAACCTTAATATCTTATGTTTTTTTCATTTTTTTAGGTTGAGGGATATATAAAGAATTAGTGGACCATACATCCATATGTAGCACCCCCTTACTTTCTGTAGGGGCGTTATGCTAAAGTTAGTGGGGAATGGGAGAGTTATGTGGCTCCCATTCACAATTTGTCAAATTTAGGCTGCTGTCATTACCAGAACTATCTTGTGGGTCGGTCTGCGCTCCAGGGGTGTGTTTCCACCCCTGGGCGGCAGCTGGCGCTAGAGGGGTTCTGGCGGACTCGCTTTCCTCAGCAGCCAATCAGAGGGGTTGGTTCCCTCGCTAAGGCATGCTGAGGGAGGCTATATCTGGGGCAGCCGCCTTGGCCTGAGGGCCGTTTTTGCTTTCTGCGGGGTCCGGGTAACAGGTGCGGCACCCACCTTCAGCATGCATGCATCCATGGACCCCACAGCCGTGGCCTACCTGGCCGGAGTTGCGCACCATGCGGAGCTTTACTCTGACATAGAGAGGGATCCCAGTAGCTGCTGGGTCCCAAACCTTTTCTGAAAGGATCCCAGGCTGGGAGCTGTACGGTGGGGGATCGGCTTGAGGAGAACCCGGAGGCAGGTGATCCAATAGGGCTTGAACGAACCATCAGGGATCCAGTGACTCTAACTAAATCTATTGGGAGGACTCGCTCATTTCAATTTCACGTTCACTCAAGTACTAGGCCTGTGGCAGAGGCCCGAGCCAGGCCTGTGGCAGAGGCCTGGTCCTCCCAACATTTGCAAGTGACGTTCCGGCTGCCAGGCCTGTGGCGGGGGCCTGTCCGGGGGCACTTTACCCATTCCAACTGGAGTGGCGACGAACTGAGTTCATCATTGCTGAGAGTAAGACTGCTACCTTCTTCTTCATATCCAAGGCCTGATACTCAAGCTCTCTCTCTCTGCTCATCAACCTTTCCTGTCCTATACCATGTTGATGTTGGCCATGTTGGGCCTTGGATTAAAGTATTGAAGAAAACCCAACTAAAGACTGGACATTCGCTCTCTTCCTCAACTCACAAGTATCACCCCTAGACACCTGCCAGGTAACACAACACGCCGATCCCACTTATACTCAGCGGCTCCTGAATGGGTTAGCGCTACACATGAATCTCCTATAAAAGACCGTGATTCTTTCCTTAAATCTGCCAAAGATAGCAGAGAATGATACATACAGTACAAGAAAGATCAAGATAAGGATGGGGCAGTGCCTAAGAGAATCTACAGGTTATAAATCTGCTATCTCCTTACTAGGTTGAGGGTTATACTGTAGATAAACAATTAGTGGGCCATAAAATATGTAGTGGTCTTTCAAGCTACTGTGAGTAACTAATGAATGACTGAATGTGGGTACAAATTCCAAGGCACCAATATCTAAAAAGTGTTCACTGTACGCAAAAAAATGATTAAATAAAATTGGTGATCTTGCGCTCAAAGAAAATACAAACAAAATGTAAACACTCAAGTAACGATGAATAAATGGTGTGAAAACTGAAAATAAATAGGAATATACACTAAAAAGTGTACATAAAGTGAATCCAGAAATGCAATAAATGAACAGTGAAACAAACAATGTGAATGTGGAAAGAGTCCACTTAAAGTGCAAATCCTAAGGTGGATGTCTATCTTGAATGACAGGTATTCCAATGGTGGTACCCTTGGAAATAATCCACTGAAGATAATGAACGAGGTGAGAGTTCTGTGAGACTAGTAGGAGGATTCTGTATCTATTCACTATCAGCACCTTACCAGATCATTTATTATCTTCAGTGCATTATTTCCATCATTAATATAGTGTTATACACGCAATGTAGTATTCTGTGTTCATTTTAAAGGACTATCTTTCAAGCCTTATGCTCCCTAATAGACATTAATGGTGAATTAAAGCATCATTGGAGCTTTTATGAAGGAGAACCCACTGACATAGCACCAACCTTGTAAGCTGGAAGGAGTAAGGACAAGGCTTTCTATAAGAAGAAGAAAAGCCAAAAAATCCTGAGATTTATTCAATTTTTAGTAAGCCAGTTTTTGTGTTATCATTTTATGTCAATTTTGTAAGTCTTGGAAGAAGAATAGCAACATAAGGGGGATTATTTACGAAAGGCAAATCTACTTTGCACTACAAGTGCATACTACAAGTGCAAAGTGCACTTGGAAGGGCAGTCACTATAAATCTGAGGGTTAAATCTGAAATGAGGGGAAGCTCTGCTGATTGTATCATTTAATCACATGCAAGCTAAAATGAGTGTCTAATGTCTAAAGCAGGAGTGCTCAACCCCTGGCCCTTAGAGGTGTCTGATGGGGCCTGCAACCTTAAAATATAATTATTAATTAATAAACATTTAAAAAATATCAGGGCAGTGGTTAGCACTTCCGCCTAGCAGCACTAGGGTTGTTGGTTTGAATTCTAACCACAACATTACCTGCCTTGAATTTGCATGTGCCTTGGTGGGTTTTCTCCGGGTACTCTGGCTTCCTCCCACACTCCAAAGACATGCTATTCGATTAATTGGTTCTTGTCTAAACTGACCCTAGTATATATGAATGTGAGTTAGGGCCCTTAGACTATAAGCTCCTAGAGGTCAGGGACTAATCTGTATAATATATATCCTGATCCAATCACCGCTCCATCCATCCCCGCTGATCCTATCCCATGCCCGCTCCATCCATCCCCCGATCCCATCCCTACGCCATCCATTTCCCTGATCCTATTCCAGCTCTATCCACCACCCCAATCCAATCCCGGCTCCATCCATCCACCCAATTCCATCCCAGCTCCATCCATTGTGGTAGGTTAAGGGGGAGAGCCGCAGCGACGCACTAGCCTGCTTAGTGCCAGGGGATGGGGGTGTCACCAAGTATTGCCGCACCAGGTGACACCAACCCTAGTGACGCCACTGAGCTCAGGACAGTAAAGGCTTGCTTACATTTGTAGTTTGGGGACGTATTTTTACTACACACCTCCCACCACTGGTGTAGCGTCACGGGTCACAATCGTCACCCCGCCCGTGCTCGGTCCCTTTGAGCCTCCCTGTTACATTCTGTTTTACACTTGGACAGGAGGGCACAGTGGGGGCGGTATATACAGGAACCGATCCTCTCCATTTCCCCCCTGCAACCCCTGAAATAGACAGTCTATGTAAAAACTAAACAAAGTCAGTGTTCACACTGGTGCCAGCCATACTTTCTTTATGTGATTGTTATGAAACATTGAGTAAACATCTTCTGATAATACACCATCTTCTGCTGTTCTGGGCGTCCCCCGCTGGCGCTCCCTCTGAGGATTAATTTAAAGGAACTTGAATTATGGGAAAGTGTGGAGGGTATGGCATACTCCATATTTGCAAAGTTCAATAAGAGGACACGTTTCTCTGTATTATATTCCTCAGAAATGTGAGTTTACAATCCCCTCCCAAGAGACTAAGGAAAGGCCAGAGGTAGGGA
Organism: Rana kukunoris; assembly: GCA_029574335.1. NCBI lineage: Eukaryota > Metazoa > Chordata > Amphibia > Anura > Ranidae > Rana > Rana kukunoris. Next base: position 196,522,438 of record CM056049.1, read on the forward strand.
CCCCATAGAAGAAGAACTGCTTGGCTCAGATATCTCAATACTGCACAGTCACCAGGATCTTGTAAATGCTGAAAGGCCAGGGAGCAGCTTCCTCCAGATGCCTTTCGGTGAGGCTTTGCAGACTGGATTTGTCACGTGAAGTCTTGAGGTGTGGGAAACAACTTGAGGTGCAGGTCCTCGGCTCTGCCATGGCTGCTTAACGGCTTCCCGCCTGCCGTACGCACTTTTGCGTCGACAGAATGTCACGGCTGCGCAAATGAGCGTATATATACACGTCCCCTTTAATTTGCGAGCTGTGTGGTGGCATGCTTGCGACCCCATCAGCACAGCCCCCATTAAATGTACCCATCATCTGCCAATCAGTGCCCAGTGGCTGCCAGTCAGTGCTCCATTATAACCTCCTGTCAGTGCTCAATAAAGTGCCAGTATCCACCACAGTGCAAATCAGTGCCCACCATAGTGCCAGTGTCCACAGTGCCAATCAGTGCCCGGCATTAACACCTGTCAGTACCTGTAAAATCAGTGCTGCCCATCAGTGCCATCTATTAGTGTCCATCAATGCCAACTGTCAGTGCCACCTGCCAGCGCCCATCAGTGCTGCATATCAGTGCCACCTATAGGTGCCCATCAGTGCTCCATATCAGTGCCGCTGACGCGTCATATTCGGCTCCCCCATCACAGACTGCTCCGGAAGTGCTGTGGTGGCCAACTGTGCATGCGCGATGCGTTCCAAACGCATCTGCGATGCGTTCCAATGCATTTACGACAGTGCACACCACCGAAGCCGTCATTCAGAGCGGCGTGGACTTAGGGGAAAGTGGCCAGTCGGCCTCACGTCCTCGTTTTGCTCGGACGGCTAGCTCGGCCTCCTGGCTCTTTTTTTAACATCCTCCAATCCACGGGGATGTTAAGGAAAGAGACTGGATGCCGAACGAGGTTTCGCCGGTGTGCACTGCCGTAAATGCATTGGAACGCATCGTGCATGCGCAGTTGGCCACCACAGCACTTCCGGAGCAGTCTGTGATGGGGAGCGGAGTATGACGATACACTGCCTATCAGTGCCCATCAATTCTACATATCAGTGCCTCCTCAGTGGCCATCTGTGCCACCTTATCAGTGCCCATCTGTGCCGCCTCATCAGTACCCGTCAGTGAAGGAAAAAATGAAATTGTATAACAGAAACATTTTCAAAAATGTCTGTAATTTTGTGTTTGTTTAGCAAAAAAGAAAACCCCCAGAGGTAATCAAATACCACCAAAAGAAAGCTCTATTTGTGGGAAGAAAATGATGAAAATTTTGTTTGCGTACAGTGTCGCATGACCGCGCAATTGTTATTCTAAGTGCGACAGCGCTGAAAGCTGAAAATTGTCCTGGGCAGGAAGGGGGTGTAAGTGCCTGGCATTGAAGTGGTTAAACACCACCATAGGAAAGCTCTATTTGTGTGAGAAAAATGTACAGTGGGTACAGTGCTGCATGACCGCGCAATTGTCCTTCAAAGTGCGACAGCTCTGGAAATTGGCCTGGGCAGGAAAGGGGTAAAAGTGCCCGATAGGCAGGAGTACATTTAACATTGTATTCAGGAATATAAAGTGTGAAGTATATATTTATGTAAAAATATATATATATATAAAAAATCCAAACTGATTGAAGGATTATGATAATGACATGGCAGTATAATCATACAAGTGGTAGTGGCAGTGACTCATGTAATAATTGGTATAATAACAGACAATGTGATAGAGCCTGAAGGGGACATGTGTGGTACAGTATAGGACCTATTCTCATTATATACCACTGTGCCCATACATAAGCGTCATCAAGGGTTAATGGTGGGGGGCGGAGATTATTCAGCATCACATTCAGCGTCTTCCTGTTACAACACACACGCTGAAGGGTGCGCCCCCTGAGCCATGACGCTGATTGGCCGAGAAGCAATGTTTGCTTTTTAGCGATTGGTTCCTTCCTCTGACAGCTATTCATGCACACACCAAGCACTCGGCTGATGTGGAACCAGTTCAGCGCTAGCCAATAGGCGTCTGTGTACAGTGATGTGTAGGTAGATATCCCTCCGCCGAGCTCACTCGTCATAGACATGCGTCCCGCCCTCTAATGTGTGGCTGTGGATGAATGAGAAGTTACAATGTTGGGTGTTGCTGGGAATGTCATCATGTAGTTACTGAATAACTGGAAATACGGACTACCTGTGATAACCACACATTGCACAGATAAGGGGGACACAGGAGCTGGACACAATGGGGGAGATTTTATAACATTCGTTCACACAGAGTCTGGTGCAGAAATGCACAGAAACCAATCAGCTTCCAGCTTTTATTGCCAAAGCTTCATTGAAGAAAGAAGCTGATTGGTTACTATGCACAGCTGTACTAGATTCTGAGTGAACCAGTTTTAGTAAATCCCCCTCACTGTGCTGACACTCTGGGGTTTATTTACCAGAGCAGGAGAGTGCAAGATCAGGTTCACTTCTGCATAGAAACCAATCAGCTTCCAGCTTTTATTGCCAAAGCTTAACTTGAACAAGCTGATTGGCTACCATGTACAGCTGCACTGGTTTTAGCAAATCAACTTCTCTGCCTCCACTATGTCATGTCCTGGGCTAGTTTTATATTATAAACCACATTGTAATTCTGCCCCTACGTCCCAATACACATACCTTTGCTTGGATGGGCAGGTGTCTATCCATGGGATGAGAGGCACAGGTGCAAATACATGTACAACGCTGATTGCATGTAACCACTTACCAGTGGCATGCCTAGGTAAAAAAAAGCACCCATGGCACCTAAGTGGGGGTGAAAAAAGGACATATGTGCAGTGGGGTCACTAGGGTCATCCGGTGCTTTAAAACACAGTGTCACCCACCCAGCACTGTCGACATAATACAAGTGGATGGTCAGAGATTATAGCCATAGTCATGCTCACAGTGGTGTGGTGGGAGTCTCCAGCAGCCATTGATGGAAGGTATGGGGGTCCAGTCTCGGAGACTCCATTTGGCCGTGCTTACAGTGGTGTGGTGGGAGTCTTCAGCAACCATGGGTGGAAGGTGTGGGGGTTCGGTCTCTGGTAATCTGTGTTGCTATGCTCTCAGTGGTGTGGTGGGAGTCTTCAGCAACCATGGGTGGAAGGTGTGGGGGTCCGGTCTCTGGTACTCTGTGTTTCTATGCTCTCAGTGGTGTGGTGAGAGTCTTTAGCAACCATGGATGGAAGGTGTGGGGGTTTGGTCTCAGGGACTCTGTGTTGCTATGCTCTCAGTGGTGTGGTGAGAGTCTTTAGCAACCATGGATGGAAGGTGTGGGGGTTTGGTCTCAGGGACTCTGTGTTGCTATGCTCTCAGTGGTGTGGTGGGAGTCTTCAGCACCCATGGATGGAAGGTGTGGGGGTTCGGTCTCTGGGACTTTGTGTTGCTATGCTCTCAGTGGTGTGGTGGGAGTCTTCAGCACCCATGGATGGAAGGTGTGGGGGTTCGGTCTCTGGTACTCTGTGTTGCTATGCTCACAGTGGTGTGGTGGGAGTCTTCAGCACCCATGGATGGAAGGTGTGGGGGTTCGGTCTCTGGGACTCTGTGTTGCTATGCTCTCAGTGGCGTGGTGGGAGTCTTCAGCAACCATGGGTGGAAGGTGTGGGAGTTCGGGCTCTGGGACTCCATGTTGCTGTGCTCACAGTGGTGTGGTGGGAGTCTTCAGCAACCATGGATCGAAGGTGTGGGGGTCCGGTCTCTGGTACTCTGTGTTGCTATGCTCTCAGTGGTGTGGTGAGAGTCTTTAGCAACCATGGATGGAAGGTGTGGGGGTTTGATCTCTGGGACTTTGTGTTGCTATGCTCTCAGTGGTGTGGTGGGAGTCTTCAGCACCCATGGATGGAAGGTGTGGGGGTTCGGTCTCTGGTACTCTGTGTTGCTATGCTCTCAGTGGTGTGGTGGGAGTCTCCACAAGCCATGGATGGAAAGTGTGGGGGTTCTGTCTCTGGGACTCTGTGTGGCCATGCTTACAGTGGTGTTAAAAAGCCAATCGGTAGCTCTTTACCATGTGATCAACTGCGTCCAATTACAACTAATCACAAAGTAAACACAAACCAGTTATTGGCATTCCTTTCCCTACACGAACTGGCTTGTGTGAAAGGAGATCGACACTGATAATCAAGGCAACGATTATCAGAGTCTTGATTATCAGTGCAGTCCCAACAGCGCCCACCAGTGCTGCCTATTAGTGCCCATTAGGCCGCGTACACACGATGGAATTTGTCCGCTAAAACTGGTCCGACGGCAGACAAATCCGATCGTGTGTATGGGCTAGCGGACATGTATGCTTTAAAATTTGTCCGCCAGCGACATGTCCGTTGGATATGTCCGCTGGTTAGTACACTAACCAGCGGACATATCTGCCCGCACAAGCGCCGTATGGATGCGACGCATGCACGGATGTTTTTTACTTCCTAGTGCGGTGACGTGGCGGCATCAACGTCAGCACTACGTCACCGTGCTGTCTGCTGGCGGGGATTTTGATCCAATGGTGTGTACACGCCATCAGACCAAAATCCGATGAGACATGTCCGCTCTAAACTGTCCGTCGGACAAGTTTGAGCGGACATATCTCATCGTGTGTACGCGGCCTTTGTGTCACCTATCATCAGCGCCCACCAGTGCTGCCTATTAGTGCCCATTAGTGTCACCTATCATCATCACCCACCAGTGCTGCCTATTAGTGTCATCTATCATCAGCGCTCATCAGTGTCACCAATCATCATCGCCCACCAGTGCTGCCTACTAGTACCCATTAGTGTCATCTATCATCAGTGCCCACCAGTACACAGAGAAAAATCACCTGTTTGCAAAATTTTATAACAAACTATGAAAATATTTTTTTCCTTTCTGAAAATTTTAATTTTTTGTTTATTTAGCAAAAAATAAAAAACCCAGCAGTGATTAAATACCACCAAAAGAAAGCTCTATTTGTGTAAAAAAAAAAATGAGAATTTTATATTAGTGTAGTGTTGCATAACCATGCAATTGTCAATCAAAGTGTGACAGCACTGAAAGCTGACAATTCACCTTGGCAGGAGGGTGTAAAAGTGCCCAGTAGGCAAGTGGTAAAAAGTTAAATAAACTTGAATATAATAAAGTCTGCTGTCAATTGTTTACACTATCTTAAAGTGGTTGTAAACCCTTTACAACCACTTTAACCTACAGGTAAGCCTAGATTAAAGAAGAAGTAAACCATTGTTCTTTTTTTTTTTTTTTTAAATACCCTGCAAGATAAAGTCATAATGAGCTAGTAAGCATAGCATACTAGCTCATTATGATCAACTTACCTGAGAACGAAGCCCCCGAAGTTCTCCTTCGTGCCCTCCGCCGCCATGTCTCTGATGAGCTTCTTCCTGTTATCGCCGCTCTGGCGCTGTGATTGGCCAGAGCTGCAATGACTTCACTCCTGCACATGCGCGCAGGACCGGCCGATCCCCGCGAATGCGTGAAAATTCGGCATTAACCCTCTCAGTGCGCCTGTGCTGTTGTCTATGGCGCGCATGCGCCATAAACATTGGTGCTGTGTTTTCAGCAAATATCTCCTTAACTGTGTAGGTTAAGGAGATATTGCTTGAACCTACAGGTAAGCCTTAAAGGGTCACTAAAGGCAAATTTTTTTTTAACCACTTCAGCCCCGGACCATATTGCTGTCCAAAGACCAGAGCACTTTTTGCGATTCGGCACTGCGTCGCTTTAACTGACAATTGCGCGGTCATGCGACGTGGCTCCCAAACAAAATTGGCGTCCTTTTTTTCCCACAAATAGAGCTTTCTTTTGGTGGTATTTGATCATCTCTGCGGTTTTTATTTTTTGCGCTATAAACAAAAACAGAGCGACTATTTTGAAAAAAATGCAATATTTTTTACTTTTTTCTGTAATAAATATCCCCCAAAAATATATAAAAAAAACATTTTTTTCCTCAGTTTAGGCCGATACGTATTCTTCTACATATTTTTCGTGAAAAAAATCGCAATTAGCGTTTATTGATTGGTTTGTGCAAAAGTTATAGCGTTTACAAAATAGGGGGTAGTTTTATGGCATTTTTATTATTATTATTTGTTTTACTAGTAATGGCGGCGATCAGCGTTTTTTTTCAGTACTGCGACCTTATGGCGGACACTTCGGACACTTTTGACACATTTTTGGGACCATTGGCATTTTTTTAGCGATCAATGCTATAAAAATGCATTGGATTACTATAAAAATGCCATTGGCAGTGAAGGGGTTAACACTAGGGGGCGGGGAAGGGGTTAAGTGTGTTCCTATTTGTGTTCTAACTGTATGGGGGGGTGGACTTACTAGGGGGAATCACTGATCTTCTGTTCATACATTGTATGGTCTGCCCCCAGTGCCCTGTCCCATTTTGTTAAAGTTGTTGTTGGTAATATTTAATTTTGTAACTTCATTCTGCATAAAACATTTAACAGTGTCATTCCATGAGATAATCTAAGAGGACGTGTTTACAGGTGCAATTAGGCGCAGGGCAGTGTATGAATTAGATGGGGCAACTGGTGGAGAGTAACTCTCGAGGCCTGGCTAGTAGCTCAGGACTTGAAATTTTGAGCCCTGACATTATTATTTCTCAGTTTAGGCCGATACGTATTCTTCTACCTATTTTTGAAAAAAAAAATCACAATAAGCGTTTATTGATTTATAACGTTTACAAAATAGGGGATAGTTTTATGGCATTTTTATTAATAATTTTTTTTTTTCACTACTAATGGCGGCGATCAGCGATTTTTTTCCGTGACTGCGACATTATGGCGGCCACAACGGACAATTTAGACAAATTTTTGGGACCATTGTCATTTTCACAGCGAAAAGTGCTATAAAAATGCACTGATTACCATGAAAATGCCAATAACAGTTTAGGTGTTAACCACTAGGGGGCGATGTAGGGGTTAAGTGTGACCTCGTGTGTTTCTAACTGTAGGGGAGCGGGGCTGGACGTGTGACGTCAGTGATCGTCATTCCCTATATCTGGGAACAGACGATCACTGACATTGCCACAGTGAAGAACGGGGAAGATGTGTTTACACACACCTCTCCCCATTCTTCAGCTCCTGTGACCGATCGCGGGACACCGGCGGCGATCGGGTCCGTGGGTCCTGCTTCGGACCAGGTCGCGTGCGTTAGGCGGTGCTTAAGTGGTTAAATCCTATTAGAACCTCTGGCTTTAGACATGTGCTTCAAAAAGAACACACTCCCCCTATCACCGACATGGAAATTAATGGGCCCGGCGTCTTGAAAGGGAGCGGGCACATGGATAGGGAGGGCGGTACACGTGTTCCCACAATACACGGGCGCTATAAAACCCTACAGGCAATGTGCAGAGACTACTTTGAAGACGCTGCGACTTGAAGTCGCACAGATATGAATGGTACTCATTGGAAATCATGGGGTACGACTTGTCATGTGACTTTGCTGTCTTAAAGCCGAGTTCCAGCCTTTTTTTATGTTTATTAAAAATTAGCAGCTACAAAAAGTGTAGCTGCTGGCTTTTAATAAACAGACACTTACCTGCTCCATTGTCCAGCGACGCCCAGAGCTCCGCTCCTCTTCCCCCTCCCCGCCGGCACCTCCATTCTAACTGTGGGCACAAGCCCGTGACGGCTTTCGACTTCACGGCCAGGCACTCACTGCGCATGCGCGAGCAGCGCTGCTCTACTTGAGTGGACAGGCGATTGCCTGGGACCTGTCACGTATCCCAGGTGATCGCCTACAGGGAGGGGCCGCCAAAAGGCGATATGACGCGTCGCCTAAGCGGTTCCTGGGTGGAAGTGGGACAGGAAGTCCCACCCCCCCCCCCCAAAAAAAATGACATGCCAAATGTGGCATGTAAGGGGGTGAGGAGTGGTTTAAGCGGAAGTTCCACTTTTGGGTAGAAGGCGCAGGAAAAGTCGCACACGTGTGAAATATAATTTCAATGAAATGAATCAGAAAGTTTATTCAGTCTGATTCTCCTCTCTAGGAATACTTTGTGACCTCAGCTCACACTATACACTGAAGCATGTGCTCCTCATGTTACCCACATTTACAATGCAAGTCATTTCCACAGCACTCTCTTCAGAGTACATAGACATGGGCTAGGGAATGTGCACACTGGGAGCACAGCACAGCAGCTGATACAGGCAGAAGAGTGTCAGGGACTACTTTATTCTCTGGGCGGAGGAATACATTTCTCTCCCCAATGTAAATAAGAGGCACGTCAAAGTGTTGCAGCCAGGCAGAGAGAAGTGCAGACACACCAGAGATCCAGCATGTCTAGGAAGGAGGATCCGATGGAGGAGATTATGGAGTCCAAAGTCATGTGGTACCCTGATAGCAAGAAAGTCACCCAGATGGACCAGTTCAGGGCCAGGGTGAACAGGAACTATGGGCTCAGCCTGGGTGAGTGACAGCAGAGGGTGGGAGGGTCATACCAGGGCAACACATCACTACCTGACTAGTCCAAATATATGAGCTGCTAGCCACCAATGGATTGGCCACTGGTCTGTGCTTCAAGGTGCATGCAGCCGTATTCATATGCGCTTGTTCATGGGTTATAGGTGATGTTTTGGGGGTTCTTAAAAGCAGCATTAGAGAGCAGTTTTCTTTATCCCCCCCCCTTTTTTTTTGTCTTTCCGTTATAACTATGTGTCATTTTTGTGTTTTCTAGAAGTAAAAATCTACGAAAACGCATGTTATATTGTATATTGGTGCAAACAACTACATCCTATAGCCGTGCAGTTTTTACCTCCTACGGTAGGTCAGGGGTGTCAGACTCTATTTCATTATGGGCCGCATCAGCATTATGATTGCCCTCAAAAGGGCCGGTTGTATCTGTAAGGTTAGATGTGCAGCGCATCTCCTCCCCTTACATTAGATGTCAGGAGCCACCCCACCATCAGATGTTGAGTCCCCCACTCTCCCTTACATCATAGTGTACCCCCCTTTCCTTAAGCTGCTGCTGGGAAGAAGCTGGATGCATTGCTTGAAAGCAGAAAGTAAGAGTCTTGAGGAGGACCAGAGGAGAGCGAGGGCCACATGAAATGGCTGGGAGGGCCGGATTCGGCCCGCGGGCCTTGTGTTTGACACCCCTGTCCTAGGGGTATCTAAAACCTCCCAATTACATTTAGAAAAAAAAAGAAGTGTGTGTGTTTATGTATGGTGTCTGCACATATTCTATCATTATTTTTTATATATATATATATATAATCTCGCCAACAGTTTACGCAGTGCTTTACAATGTAAGGGGGAGGGGAGACAGCACAATTACAGTACAGTTCAGTACAGGAGGGCCCTGCTCATAGAGCTTGCATTCTAAAAGGGGGGTGGGGGGTGGTTCAAAAGGTAATAGCTACAGGTAATAAAGGTAATGGCATATTCTATTCATTTACCGTATTTATCGGGGTATTGCGCGCTCCCGCCTATAGTGCGCACCCCTAATGTCAACCCGAAATTCCTAAAACATTTTAGTACTTACAGTTTTGGTGTCTTGCGCGGCGGCCTTGTACGGTCCGGCGTCCGTCTTCGGTGTCCTCCCGGCTTCTCCAGCGCTGTCTCGAGTCGAATCCCTGCTTCCCGCGCTCGGTTTGAACGCCTCCACCGACATATACCGAGTGCAGTACACTCGGGTACATTCGGCAAGCCTCGGCTTCGCTCGTGCTCACGCTCTGTGACGTTTATGCGTGAGCACGAGCGAAGCCGAGCCTTGCCAAATGTACCCGAGTGTACTGCACTCGGTATATGTCGGCGGCTCAGTTCAAACTGAGCGCCGGAAGTGGGTATCGGCGTATATCGTGCACCCACGGGGAAAAAAGTGCGCAGTATACGCCGGTAAATCGTAAGCATTTGCACAACCGTCACAAATATTCTGTGTGTAAATGATTTTTTCCTAATGTTTATATGCTCTGAACAGTGGCCATAATGTGGTATTTTCCTGAACTAGCTCAATCAGGAAAACATTGCATTCTGGCCACTAGATGGCATTGAAGATTACAGGAAATAAAACATATTTAGACATGTTTTTCAAGGGTTATCTGTGGTGACTGTGCAAATGCTGAAACATTCACCAGCATTTTATTTTTATTACTTAAATTATGCACTTCAGCTCTTTCCTGTCAGCAATACGTCCAAATAATGGCACTTCCTGTATATGATTGACAACACTTTCCTTTTGTCCTGCATGTAGTGGCAGTGTTGTCACCCTGAATGTGTGCTTTTGCAGTGGACTACTGCGCCAACACACACAGCATCGTCCGCTGATTCCTCTGAGAACGTCACCCCCTTGAATTGCTGGTGTACCCAATACCCAGTGCTGGGGTGGTGGGCAGGAATGCTAATAGCCGCATATGGTACTGGGGGATGCCTGCTGTGTAGTTGGTAGAGATGGGGGGGAGGGGGGGTGACCGTACACTTCAGGTTGTGGAAGTGTGTGTAATGTATAATTACACAAGTAGAGTAATACAATGTGTGCTCCAGTATCCATGGCCTGAGGCTAAACTGACAATTCAAAATGAGTGTAGATCATTTGCATGGAGTATAATTAATTTGGATACTAATAATGTTCTAGTTGTTATTATTATAGTTACAATTTGCATAATAATAACTTCACCTGTATAGATGGAGGAATCCATTACCGTAGTGTGGTTGTTTTTTGTTTTCAGCCCACTGACTGAATAAAAAGAAACAAATAATCTTTGGCCAGGTTTAGGGAGGTTTAGACACGCTGCCCACTGTTCTTGCACTATGTGTCCCCATTGGGGAGATTTCCTTCCATTTCCTGTTTCAGTGATTGAATGTTGGAGGAATAGGAAGTGATTCTAAATCTCTCAAATGGGGGCATTTAGGCAATTGAAAGGAACACTCAAGTGCCTAGCGTTTAAGCCAGTTTACATGCGTTTACAAGCTTCAGGTGCATTTTTTTCCTGCCAAAACACTGCTGCTCCTGGACGCACTGGCAGTGTTTTTTTTTTTGCCTCTAAAGGCTCCTCCCACTATACTTTCCATAAAGCCTATGTGTGTGCATGGACACGTAGGATAACATGCAGGGGAGTTTAGTGGGGGAGGCCTGATGCCCCTAAGAGCAGCTGTAAAAAAACATTTATTGTGCATTGGACCTAGAGAGTCAGGTGAACAGGAAGTGATGAAAAAATTTCTCAATCGGGGACAGAGACCGCAACAAAGACTTTTTTTTTTTTGTAGAACAAGGAAGGGAAAACATTTCTTGCTTCAGTTTCTATTGTCCTGGCTGTGTGCTTTCTTCTCTGGGGATACCTCTTCCCTTCATTTCTTGTCCTGGTGTCACTGAAACACACTGCGAGGGGAAATCTCCTTTGTGCAGAAAAAGGAAGTAGAAAAAAAAAGTCTGTCCTTTAAATAGAGATGTTGGTAACGTCTAAGTAAATGCCCATGATTGTGCCACACTTCTTATATTGAAATACAAAAGGTGGATGAAATACTTGCAGTAGTCCCACACCTAAATTGTTATTGTATATAATATATATATATATATATATATATATATATATATATATATATATATATATATATATATATATATTTTTTTTTTTATTGGATGGAAACAGGAAGTGAAGAGTATTCTCCCAATTGTGGGCACAGACAGCATGCTATCCAGACCTAAAAAATAATATTCTCTACAAGTCTAAAGTGAATGTAAATGCTATTCATGTTTCGCTTCTCGGCCTTTTGGCTAAGATCAAGTGTAGTATCTGTTCTTATCAGTTGCCAATAGGTGGTGCTAAACTGACTGTCCCCAGTACTCGGCGAGGGGGAAAGGGATGGCAGTCGGTGGACGCTAAGCCTGTTGGTGTAGAGGCGAAAGCCTTCTGATCGGGGCAGAGAGGCATGAGGTCGAAGCTGAAGGGCCGGGACCCTGGCCTTTGGCCTGGATCCGGTGGTGTCTGCCCCAGTCAGTTGTTCGGTGAGGGAACCTTTGCTAATCCTTTCGGGGAGAGGCGGGTAGTACTTCCCGAATGTAATTAGGTGGGAGAGATGGGGGTTGTGGGTAGTAGTCGGCTGCGGCTGGCTCTCCCCAACCTCTTCTCCTACCTTCCTGGCTGGGAAGGGTGCTGCCGGTCCGGACCGGGGGTCAGGGTCCGTTGAAAAGCCTGCGGAGATAGTGCCCCTGGAGTGGCAGTCCAGGGGTGCCATACATTGCACTGAGTGTTGAGGGGCACTCAACGTGTGGCACCTTAGGTCACATATCTCCACATACACCTTTTTGACACCTGCCTCTAGGGCCGAGCCTTTTGGCTAGGACCAGAGGAATTTTTGTTCCTGGCCGGAGGGCCGGCCATCGTATTGCACGGTGGCCACTTTCCACTCACCATTCCCACCTTCCTTTTCCCCCACTTTCTTTTTTATTTTACCCCCTGTTTGTCTTGTTTTGTCCCTTTTTTTGTTTGGTGCTGAGCACTTTTAGTGTGGCGAGTAGGGTGCTGGTCCTCGGGCCTGACTCTGAAAGTCTTGGGAGTAGGTGGACATGGCCTTCTGGCTTAGTTCACCTGCTCTCATGGGGTCTCCCTTCGGGGGAGCCTCACCGAGGAGGGTTCTGTTTCGGCAGTCCCTCCGAGGATGTTAGGCCATGTGGTTTCGGCTGCATGGGCCTTAGTGGGGTCCTAGTGGTTTTGGCTGCTTGGACTCCTATACTCTTTTCCCTGCCAGGAGCCTAACGCCCCGGGGGATCAGAGCTGGGTCCTCTTCGGAGGACCATTGACGATGGCACCCGTCGCAGTTTTCTTTCTCGTACATCACGGGACACAGAGCGGCATATTCATTACTATGTGGGTTATATGGAGTACCTTCAGGTGTGGACACTGGCAATCTCAAACAGGAAGTCCCCTCCCTATATAACCCCCTCCCCTAGAGGGAGTCCCTCAGTTTTTTCGCCAGTGTCTTAGGTGTTGGTCACGGAATAGCTTTGCTCCACATCCTTGGGATTAAGGGCGGGCTAACCGGATCTGTCCAAGGAGCCTCAGTGCCAAAGTGGACAGTACCCGGGCCCCAAGCCGTGGGGTTTTGCCTATAATGCTCCTCTTTGGAGGGCTGGACCCTGGGCCCAGGACTTGGAGTTTGTAAAAACCATAAGTTCCTGTTTGCCAGGGTGCTATATAGGTCCAGGACAGTGGGTACCTTCATAGGACCCCAGGGCCTGAAGGTCTACTACGCTACCCACGGAGATGGGAGAAGATTGGATCAGTTTGCTGGACAAACATCCTGCAGCATGGAGCAGGTAAGGGGGAGCCTGCGGGACTTGGTTCGACAGCAGGCTCTCGGGGTAACCTAAAAGGGGGGATAGCCTAAGTATGCTCTGCATGGGCAACCTTGTTCACTATGTCTAAAGAGAGACAGGATGACACCTTTTCTCCCCCATCACTAGGTCCCCCTGTCTAAATATGTGTGCTAGCTAAACCTGCTGTTTCTTCCTAGGGCTAGTAAGGATCCCTAGGGGCCTTTGGAGAGTCCTACCTGGCCGGGGGTTTGAATCTGCCGCCTGTTTCTGCGTTCCTGGATCTCCAGCAGCGCGGCTCCTCCATGTTCCTCCTGTTTCCGGCATACGCGCGCGCGCGCGTGCGCGCGCACGTCTTATTGACGTTTTTCGCGCCGTTCAGACAGGAGGGCGGGGGGGGGGGCGTGCCTGCAGCGTCATACAGGGGCGCGCCTTTGTGCTGTTATAGACAGCAGGCATTGTCAGTGCTCAGTCTGAGGCTGATTTTCAGAGGAGAGGACGCAGAGCGGCAGAACAGTGACTCCCGGTGGCGGAAGAGGGGTAGTATGTGGACTTTGTTCCAATACCTTTTTGTTAAGCCAAGAAATCCCCCTTTTTTGCAGCAGGTTTGGAGGCTGGCAAACTTAGTTTGGGGTCACGGTATGTTGTCAAAAGAAAATATATAATATATTTAAAAATAAATAAAAAAAAAATAAATAAAAATAAAATAAAAAAAAAAGAACATACGGGATCCCATCAGTTTTTGGGCATTAGTGAGCTATTGTCCCCTAAACTCTGATTTTTGTACTCCTGCCCACTACAGTCTGTTGTGTGGGCGGAGTCCCTCGATTTTGTATTATGGCTTCCAAGGGTTCGGGGTCAAAGGGTACAAAAAAGACCAAAAAACAAAAGGGTTCCCTTTCTGATTCTGATATGCCGATACTTTCCCCGCAACTTATTAACATAAGAAGCGCCTTGGATGAGCCATTAGGGGGATCTGGTGCGGAGGCTGGCCCAGATCAGCCCAGCCCTGTGTTTATCACAGAGGAGATGCTAGCCGTATCCCTAGGGGGGCTAGAAGAGAGAATAGCAACATTGATCGCTAGAGCTATTCCTGGTAAGAAACGGGTTAGATCCCCATCACCAGGAGGTGTATCCTCAGATGCTGAGATTCTCTCTCCAGAGGAATTGGAATCACAGGAGGATCAACTAGACCTGAACCAAGAGGGTTCAGGGATTGAGGGATCTGCCTCTGAGGAACCATTTTCAGACTCCCAGACAGAGAGACTGTGGGTGCAGTCTTTGACGGACATGGTCCGCTCGGCATTTAGTTTACCATTGCCAGAGCCACAGGTTCCTCCGGTATCCTCTCTGGGCTCTTTGAAAGCTCTGTTAAACAACGCAGTTTTTCCGGTCCATCCTCTCTTGGAGGAATTGATCTTTCGGGATTGGGTACGGCCGGACAGGATTTTTCTGCCACCGAAAAGATTTGCGGTCATTTACCCCATGGAGGAAAAATTCTCCAAGAGGTGGAGGCTCCCAGTAGTGGATGCAGCCATCTCATGTGTGAATAAATCACTAACTTGCCCGGTGGAAAACATACATATGTTTAAAGATCCGGTTGATAAAAGATTAGAGACACTTTTAAAAGCATCCTTTGCTACGGCAGGAGCAGTGGTGCAGCCAGCGGTGGCTGCAATTGGAGTTTGTCAGGCATTAAAAGACCAGACAAAGGAAATGTTAAGGGACATGCCTACCCAACAAGCAGAAGAGTTTTCTGACATTCCCAGAGCTCTGTGTTTTGCGGTAGATGCTATAAAAGATTCCATCCAGCAGGCCTCTCGTTTATCACTATGTTTGGTGCACATGAGAAGGCTCTTATGGTTGAAGAACTGGGCGGCGGAGCCCCCATGCAAAAAGCTTCTGGCAGGGTTTCCCTTCCATGGAGGACGACTCTTCGGAGAGGATCTGGATAAATATATTCAGACTATTTCAAATGGCAAGAGTACCCTTTTACCGGTCAAAAAGACATTCCGGGCTCCTACATTTAAAAGGCAGCTCTTTCCTGTCTCGGGGCCCTCAAATTCCAGGCAGTATCGACGGCCGCCTGCACGATCCAACGTTAACAGTAGATCGCAGGGACAGACCCCTGGGGGTAAGAGGCCGTGGTATCGCAAGCCGTCAAAGACAGCCCCTAAGTCTGCCTTATGAAGGGGCGCCCCCACTCTTGCGGGTGGGGGGAAGGCTTTGTTTCTTCTCAGAAGTTTGGGAAGCCAAGATCCCCGACAAATGGGTCCGGGCATCTGTAACCACAGGTTACAGACTGGAGTTTCTAAGGTATCCTCCGCCTCATTTTCAAGAATCAAGGCTACCAAGGGATCCAGCGAGGAAGGCCTCAATGCTGGCAGCTTTGGATCACCTGCTTGGCCAGGACGTAATTATAGAAGTGCCAGCCCAAGAGCAAGGCCTAGGTTTCTATTCCAATCTCTTTGTCATACCAAAGCCCAACGGCGATGTCAGGCCAATCTTGGACCTAAAGAGGTTAAACGGTTACCTAAGGGTTCGTTCCTTCCGGATGGAATCCATCCGGTCAGCAGTCGCCGCGCTTCAGAAGGACGATTTTCTGGCCTCCATAGACATAAAGGATGCTTACCTTCATGTACCAATCTTTCATTCGCATCAAAGGTTTTTACGCTTCGCGGTGGGGCAGCGACACTTCCAATTCAGGGCGCTCCCCTTCGGGCTGGCCACGGCCCCCCGGGTATTCACGAAGATCCTAGCCCCAATTCTGGCCAATTTAAGGATCCAAGGGGTCACAGTCCTAGCATACTTGGACGACCTTTTAATCATAGATCACTCACGGCCGGGTCTGCAAAAGGCAGTGTAGCGGAGAGCAATATTAAACTCCACGATCTCCGCTGGTAACCAGGGTAAATCCACAGTCAGCATTGACAAGTAAGGCAATGTCCCAAATCTCCCTCAGTAACCAGACGACACACAGCTCTGAGAGTCAACTAACTTTTTATTCACAGGCTTCCATATTTATAGAATTCCCCATGCAAGGGGTTTCCAAACAGCCAAATAGATTTAACAGGGGTAATACAGGGAGGACCAGATGGGGAACTTAACAGTTTGGATAATTCTCCCATCAGGCATTGCTGCACAAGGGAAAAGTCGGTTGATAGCTGGGGTCTGGGGTTATGTGTTGTGGGAGTTCGGTTTAAAACTGCCGAACACTGATTGGGCAACATAAAACTAAGTACTGAATGCTAGTGGCTTACGGCTGCCAGCATATGAATTACTATGCCCACATAAGACCCAGCAGAATACATAGCATATAATACAGACAACCTTTTGACATGTAACGTCCAGCGTTCCAGAAGTGGCTAGGTTTGCCACAATGCTCCCCCAGAACCAAGCCGGCATACACAGTCTGATCCCAACGGATCGGCTTGGGGATGTCCGGGGGTGTAATTTCAC
This sequence comes from Rana kukunoris, assembly GCA_029574335.1. Classification (NCBI taxonomy): domain Eukaryota; kingdom Metazoa; phylum Chordata; class Amphibia; order Anura; family Ranidae; genus Rana; species Rana kukunoris. The sequence goes on from CM056049.1 coordinate 196,539,165, forward strand.
AGATCACTTTTCAAGTTCAGTTTGTCTAGATAACCCGTCGGCATTACCGTTTTGCTTCCCTGGTCGGTAGTGGATTGTAAAGTCAAACGGCTGCAGCGCCAAACTCCAGCGCAGCAGCCGGGCATTGTCTCCCGCCACACGGTTTAGCCACACCAACGGGTTGTGATCCGTGAGTAGCGAAAAAGGTTGTCCATACAAATACGGCTGCAACTTTTTGAGGGCCCACACCACGGCCAGGCATTCCTTCTCAATGGCGGCGTAGCTTACTTCTCGTGGCAATAACTTTCGGCTCAGGTAAGCTACGGGGTGTTCTCCGCCATCGGCTCCCACTTGGCTCAGCACTGCTCCCAATCCAAACATTGAAGCGTCCGTATGGACAAGGAATCTTTTAGTTGGATCAGGAGCAGCAAGTACAGGGGCATTAGTTAGAGCAGTCTTTAGTTGTTGGAATGCCTGATCACACTCTGGGGCCCAGACAACCTGTCGGGGCAGGTTCTTGCGTGTCAAGTCAGTCAAGGGTTTGGCCAGGGCACTATAATTGGGTACGAATTTTCTATAGTACCCCGCAGTACCTAGAAACGCTAGCACTTGGGTTTTCGTCCTGGGGGTGGGCCATTTAGCTATGGCTTCAACTTTAGCTGGTTCGGGTTTCTGTCGCCCGCTCCCCACCCGGTGGCCCAAGTACTGCACTTCAGCCATCCCTATATGACACTTGCTGGGTTTCAGTGTTAACCCTGCCTCTCCAATACGATCTAGAATGGCCCCTATGTGTTGTAGGTGCTCTGCCCAGGTCTGGCTAAATATGGCGATGTCGTCTAAATAGGCACATGCGTATTCCTGGAATCCGTCCAATAACCGATCGACCATCCGCTGAAAAGTTGCCGGAGCGTTCTTCATCCCGAATGGCATGACCCGAAATTGATACAGGCCAAACGGGGTGACAAACGCCGACTTGGGGATGGCCTCCTCGGCCAGTGGAATCTGCCAGTATCCCTTACATAAGTCTATGGTAGTGAGATACCGGCCCGTGCCATCTTATCCAGCAGCTCGTCTATCCGGGGCATCGGATAGGCATCAGACACCGTTTTGTCATTTAGCCTCCGGTAGTCGACACAGAAACGTGTCGTGCCATCTTTCTTTGGTACCAGCACTACTGGCGATGCCCAGGGGCTATCGGAAGGTTCGATAACCCCTAGCTGCAACATCTCGTCAATCTCAGTCTTCATATGCGTCCTGACTGCTTCAGGGACACGATATGGGGTTTGCCGCATAGGTAGCTGTCCCGGGGTCTCGACTCGGTGAGTGGCCAGCGGAGTGTACCCAGGTAAATTGGAGAAGGTAGCCCCTTTAGCTACAATCAGCTCTTGTACCTGGGCACGCTCCTGAGGGCTTAGCCGCTCCCCCAGCTGAACCCCCTTGGAGGGCTCCGTCTGTCCCTCCTGTTCTAAGAGGTCAGGTAGTGGCAGATTCTCCTGATCCTCCGAGGCGGAAGCGCATATGGCGGCCACGTCCTCTATCCTCTCGTGGTATGGTTTGAGCATATTCACGTGGAACATGCGTCTCTCCCCTACCCCTGAGCAGGGGCCAATCACATAGGTGGTATCACATCTCTGTTCCACCACCTGGTATGGGCCTTGCCAGATGGCCTGCAGCTTGTCTGTGCGGACCGGTTTTAAAATCAAAACCTTTTGTCCCACCTGAAAGCTGCGGTCTCTGGCTCCCCTATCGTACCAGCGGCGCTGACGTTGTTGGGCCGCACGGAGGTTGGTGCGCACAGCCTGGGTTAGCGCCTCCAGACGGTCCCTGAACTCCAGTACGTAGGATACAATAGGGGTTCCGTCTGGGCTACTCTCCCCCTCCCAATGCTCTCTAATTAGGTCTAGTGGCCCTCGCACCCTTCTCCCAAACAGTAATTCAAAAGGGGAAAACCCTGTTGACTCTTGGGGTACCTCTCTATAAGCGCAGAGCAGATGGGGTAGAAAGCGCTCCCAGTCTTTATGAGCCTCTCCAAATGTACGGAGCATCTGCTTCAGCGTACCATTAAACCTTTCGCATAGACCATTGGACTGGGGGTGGTACGCCGAATTTACTATTGGCTTAATGCCACATATCTTCCATAGTTGTTGGGTTACCTCGGCGGTGAACTGGGTGCCTCTATCGGATATGATTTCTTGGGGAAACCCCACCCTGGAAAATATTTTCATTAAGGCCTCTGCCACAGTTTCGGCATGAATGTTGGTGAGGGCTATAGCCTCGGGGTACCGGGTGGCATAGTCTACTACAGTTAAAATATATCTTTTCCGGAGGGACTGGGTTTTGGTAAGGGCCCCACTATATCTACGGCCACCCTACTGAAGGGTTCTTCAATAATGGGAAGAGGACATAACTTGGCTTTGTGGCGGTCACCTCGCTTGCCTACTCGCTGGCAAATGTCACAGGAGGTGCAGTATTGCCTCACATCCTTGGAGATCCCTGGCCAGAAGAAAGCGTGGGTCAACCTGTATCGGGTACGTGTCATCCCCAGATGCCCAGACAGGGGAATGTCGTGGGCAATCCGAAGCAGTTCTTGCCTATACTTCTGGGGAACCACTAACTGTTTAGTCATTACTGTGGCCGACCCTCCCACTCCTCTTTCAGCAATGCGGTAAAGTAGCCCTTTCTCCCAGGTGTACCGCTCCCCCTCTAGCCCAGCCTGGTCAGTGTGTACCCTGTCCCTGTATACCTGTAGCGTGGGGTCTGACCTCACCTCGGCCTCAAACTTAGTCGGGGTATCCCAGGACATACGTGTCGTGTGGGGGTCATGGTCTCTTACCGGAGCTTCAGAGTGTGTCGGTGGAACCGTGGTGCGAGCCTGTTGCCGTGTGGTCACTGGATGGGCTTCCTGGTATGGGGCCTGGGGTACAAAAGCAGAGGTCATCTGGCCCAAGTCATTTCCCAGCATAACATCTGCTGGTAAATTTTGCATGAGGCCCACTTCTACCGTCCCCCCTCCCACACCCCAATCCAAATGTACTTTGGCAATGGGTAGTCGGTACACTGCTCCCCCTGCCACTCGTACTGCCACTGATCCGCCAGTGTGTGCCGAGTCAGGGACCAAATGGGGTGCTATCAAGGTTAAAGTAGCTCCTGAATCCCGAAGTCCCTGGACTTCTTTCCCCTCCAAGGTCACTGGCTGTCGATGATGCTGCCGGTTATCCGTGGCTCGGACTGTCATCACCTCATGCAAGATTCCCAGGGGTTCTTCTGCTGGAATGCTCAACATCTCTTAAGTGGCCGGCTCCCGTTGATAATGATGGGCAGCAGCCCTTGGTGCCGGGTTTGGTTGGCCTTGGTTCCAGGCGGGTCTGCCCCGGTTTTGGGTGCACTCGCGTGCCATATGTCCCCACTGTTTGCAGGTGTGGCATTGGATGTTGGCACGTCCGTTATATCTGGAGGGTGGTGGTAAAGTCCCTTGGGATTGACGAAAAGGGGAGGCTGTGAGACCGGGGGGTGGTAGAGTACTGGGTGGTCCCGCGGGTCGAGGATAACTCTTGGTTAGGGGCCCATGATGTCTCCTTGCATCAAAATGCTGATCCGCTAATCGAGCCGCTTCGGTTAGGGTGAGAGGTTTCCTGTCTCGCACCCATTCTTGTGCCTCTGGGGACAAACCGTTGAAGAATTGCTCCAACAGCATTAACTGTCTCAATTCCTCCATAGTAGTGGCTTGGCTGGCTTGTATCCACCCTTGGGAAGCTTGGTCCAGCTTGTGTGCCCATTCAGCATGTGAATCCTTCTCTGGTTTGCGCAGGTTTCTAAACTTGCGCCGGTATGCCTCTGGAGTAATGGCGTATCTCTCTAATATCGCTTGCTTCACTTTATCATAATCCTTGCTGTCCTCACTGGGTACAGCGCGATATGCTTCTGCTGCCCGACCTGCCAGCTTGCCTGCTAGCAATGGGACCCATACTGTCCGTTCCAAGTCATGTAAATCACACAGTCTCTCAAAATCCTGTAAATACCCATCAATCTCATCCTTCTCCTCGCAAAACATTTTAAAGGCATGATAGGGAATTTTGGGTTTTACCTGGTTGTAGAGTGACCCAGTAGTGGATTCTGCTCGAGACTGTGTATACTGCGGACTGTGTGCCATCACGTACTCCTGCACATTCGCCATTACCATATGCAGCATGGCATCTGATATAGGCTGTGGCAAAAATTCCAGCCTGGTCCTCATTTCTCTCTGGTAGAGGGTTTCTTCCATGGCTGCTGGTGGTGTAGCGCTGCAGGCTCTGTCTCCCTCCATCAGCTCGGCAGTTAGTACAGCTTTGGATTTGTTGCTGGCTACCTTACCCCTGGCTTCTAGCAGTTCCTTTAATGTCTGCCGCTTTAGCCTAGAATAATCCGTCTCCATTTACATCGGTAGTTCACATTGCACGAATTGCGCTTATCGGCTGTAAGGTTGGATCCCACCGCTGCCACCAAATGTAGCGGAGAGCAATATTAAACTCCACGATCTCCGCTGGTAACCAGGGTAAATCCACAGTCAGCATTGACAAGTAAGGCAATGTCCCAAATCTCCCTCAGTAACCAGACGACACACAGCTCTGAGAGTCAACTAACTTTTTATTCACAGGCTTCCATATTTATAGAATTCCCCATGCAAGGGGTTTCCAAACAGCCAAATAGATTTAACAGGGGTAATACAGGGAGGACCAGATGGGGAACTTAACAGTTTGGATAATTCTCCCATCAGGCATTGCTGCACAAGGGAAAAGTCGGTTGATAGCTGGGGTCTGGGGTTATGTGTTGTGGGAGTTCGGTTTAAAACTGCCGAACACTGATTGGGCAACATAAAACTAAGTACTGAATGCTAGTGGCTTACGGCTGCCAGCATATGAATTACTATGCCCACATAAGACCCAGCAGAATACATAGCATATAATACAGACAACCTTTTGACATGTAACGTCCAGCGTTCCAGAAGTGGCTAGGTTTGCCACAGGCAGTAAACCTCACGGTTTGGTACCTCGAAGAATTCGGCTGGGTCCTGAACCGGGGAAAGTCAGCGTTCCAGCCTACAAAGCAGTTGGAATACCTCGGCATGAGGTTAGACACAGAACGTCAAAAGGTGTTCCTGCCCCTTGTAAAGATCGAAGCTATCAAGGGGTTGGTTCAGTTGGTTCTAAACAAGAAAAAACCAACTATTCGCCTGTGTATGCGATTACTAGGCAAGCTAGTGGCCACATTCGAGGCAGTACCATACGCTCAGATCCACACTCGCGTCCTACAGGCAGCCATTCTAGCAGCCTGGGGCAAGAGGGCACATGCCTTAGAGTCCCCTTTGACGCTATCATCAAGGGTCCGACAAAGCCTGGCCTGGTGGTTGAACCCTCAGAATCTTCTAAAGGGAAAATCCTTCAGCCCTGTTGTCTGGAAGGTAGTTACCACAGACGCCAGCCTGGCAGGCTGGGGGGCGGTCTTCGAGGGGTTCTCCCGCCAGGGAACTTGGGTGAAAGCAGAGAGGCAGCTCCCATCAATATCTTGGAAATCAGAGCTGCCCGCCTAGCCCTTCTGGCTTGGACCTCCAGACTAAAGGGGTTCCCGGTGAGAATCCAGTCAGACAATGCCACGGCGGTGGCATACATAAACCACCAAGGGGGAACCAGGAGCCAGGCCGCTCAGAGGGAGGTGAACTTGATTTTTCAATGGGCAGAGGTTCATGTACCCTGCATTTCAGCGATATTCATTCCCGGAGTGGACAACCTGCAGGCAGACTTCTTAAGTCGCCAGAGTCTGTTGCCAGGGGAGTGGTCTCTGCATCCCCAGGTCTTTCAGACAATCTGCCAGAGGTGGGGAATGCCGGACGTAGATATAATGGCATCCAGGTTCAACAAGAAACTAGACAGGTTCGTGTCGCGAGCGAGGGATCCTATGGCCTGCGGAACCGATGCGTTGGTTTGCCCTTGGCATCAATTCAGACTTCTATATGCATTCCCTCCACTACAGTTACTCCCGCGCCTGTTGCGCAAGATCAGAGTGGAGAACAAGCCAGTCATTCTAGTAGCTCCGGCTTGGCCCCGGAGGACTTGGTACTCACTAGTCCTGAAGATGGCAGTGGGAGACCCTTGGACTCTTCCTCTACAACCAGACCTACTCTCACAAGGCCCGATCCTCCACCCTACATTACAGCGTCTAAATTTGACGGCCTGGAGGCTGAATCCCTGATTCTCAGGGATAGAGGCCTGTCTAGGCAGGTAATTCCTACCCTGATTAGGGCTAGAAAGCCGGTCTCCAGGGTGATTTATTACAGGGTGTGGAGGAACTACGTAGGCTGGTGTGAATCCAAAAGATGGAATTCCCGCAAATACACTATTGATAGGGTGTTAAGTTTTCTCCAGCTAGGAGTGGATAAAGGCCTGGCACTAAGCACAATCAAGGGACAGATCTCAGCTCTGTCAGTGTGGTTTCAGAGGCCGCTGGCCACCCACTCGCTGGTAAAGACCTTCTTACAGGGGGTCTTGCGTATTAATCCTCCTGTCAAGTCACCAATTTGTCCATGGGACTTAAATCTTGTCCTGTCCACTCTACAGAAACAGCCTTTTGAGCCGTTGGCTGAGATTCCTTTAGTCTTACTGACAAGAAAATTGGTTTTCTTGGTCGCCATAGTTTCGGCCAGGAGAGTGTCAGAATTAGCAGCCTTATCGTTTAAGGAACCATATCTCGTTCTGCATAAGGACAGGGCAGTTCTCCGGCCCCATCCTTCCTTTCTACCAAAGGTTATATCCAAATTTCACTTAAACCAGGATTTGGTACTTCCATCCTTCTTTCCAAAACCTACATCTAGAAAGGAGGGGTTGCTGCATACCTTGGATATTGTCCGGGCCATGAAGGCCTATCTTAAAGCTACAGAAAAGATCCGGAAAACAGATGTGTTATTCGTTCTACCAGATGGCCCCAAGAAGGGGCAGGCAGCTGCAAAATCCACCATCTCGAGATGGATTAGACAATTAATCATTCAAGCCTACGGGTTGAAGAGGTTGCCTCCTCCGTTGTCGGTAAAGGCCCATTCTACCAGGGCCATGGGCGCCTCTTGGGCAGCACACCATCAGATCTCTATGGCTCAGATATGCAAGGCGGCAACGTGGTCATCAGTCCACACGTTTACAAGGTTTTATCAACTAGACGTGAGAAGAAATGCGGATGCTGCCTTTGGTCAGGCAGTACTACAGGCTGCAGTTTGAAATCCTCGGGATCAGAAACACCCTTGGTTATAAAAAAAAAAAAAAAAAGTTTTTTTCTTGACTAAGTTAGAATTATTATTATGATTTGAGTTTATCTCTAAATTGAATCCTTCTTTGGAAGATGTCTCCCTCCCCTCATTAAAGCATTGCTTTCGGACATCCCACATAGTAATGAATATGCCGCTCTGTGTCCCGTGATGTACGAGAAAGAAAAAGGGATTTTTAAATACAGCTTACCTGTAAAATCCTTTTCTTGGAGTACATCACGGGACACAGAGCTCCCACCCCTCTTTTGGGTGACCATTTTGGGAGGCATACTGCTTGCTACAAAACTGAGGGACTCCCTCTAGGGGAGGGGGTTATATGCTTACAAAACTGAGGGACTCCCTCTAGGGGACTTCCTGTTTCCTGTGAGATTGCCAGTGTCCACACCTGAAGGTACTCCATATAACCCATATAGTAATGAATATGCCGCTCTGTGTCCCGTGATGTACTCCAAGAAAAGGATTTTACAGGTAAGCTGTATTTAAAAATCCCTTTTTTTGTGTTTCACTCTTTATGTGTGTGCACATTTTTTCCTGCACCGGGTGACGTTTTTGGGTTGTGTTTTGCACGCCACAGGCTTTTCAATAGAAAAAAAAAATCATGTTTTGTATATGGCCCTGTAATGCAGGTCAGTTTGATGCTAGTGGAAGGCGGGGCCGTAGGCCTTCCTGAATTTGTAGGAGGAGTCGGAGGGCTATTTATCCCTCCTCCCCTCTAATCTCTGACGTCGGTGGGGTTTCTGGGTAGCAGCTGTCGTCACTTCCGGTTGTAGCTCAGCAGCATGTCGGCTGCTGAGGTCTCGTGGTGGTTCCCCTCCCGGTGCTCACACCAGGCTACATCGAGGGGGGCTGCCCGCCTACTTATTCTTGCGTTCCTCCCGGCGCCATCCAGGAAGGGGCAGCCCGGTCCATTCCCTCGGTCCTTACGGTAGGGGGGGGGGGTGCCGCTCCCTCTCCCTCCCTATGCTGTCACCGGCCCGCTTCTCCCGGTGCTCGTGCCGGGGGGGGGGGGGCCGCGCATCCACCCGCTGCCATGGCTCCTTCTTGCTAGGAGGCCGCCGCCTCTCCCGGTGCTCGTGCCGGGGGAGGGGGGGCGCGCATACACCCACTATCCTTGCTCCTGCTAGCAAGGAGGCCGCCCGCTTCTCCCGGTGCTCGTGCCGGGGGAGGGGGGGCGCGCATCCACCTACTATCCTTGCTCCTTCTAGCAAGGAGGCCGCACGCTTCTCCCATCCTTGCTCCTTCTAGCAAGGAGGCCGCACGCTTCTCCCATCCTTGCTCCTTCTAGCAAGGAGGCCGCGCGCTTCTCCCGCTGGCCTCGCCGGAGGGGGGGGGGGGGGGGGGCGTCCGATCCCCCTCACGGAGCTCAGAGTGGCAGCACGCACGGCCGGGCGTCGGATGCTGGCGATGACCACCTCTGGTTCCCAGGGCGCTGACGTAGCTGGGGAGACGAACTGGATGTCTTGCTTGCCAGGCAGGGGGGGGGGGGTCGGCCCTCATTAGTTAGCCTTCCTGGGGCAGGGAGTAGGGGTCGGCCTAACACTTCCAGCTCCACCCGGGCTCGCACTGTGGGGGGGGCCTCCATCCGCTCCTCCGGGCATACGTGGGGGAGGGGGGGCCATCCGTCCTCCCTCTTCTCCAAGTGCGCACAGTGACGTCCACGTGGTGCATCGGCTGATCCTTGCTACGTTAGGTAGGGCTGACTGCCGCTCATCTGTGCATCACAGGGGGGGGGAGGGTTTGCCCACTCGGCATATGCTGCCAAGTAAGGGGTCATCCTTGGTACAGGTTCATCCTGTGACCGGGGTCCCAAGGTATTCCAGGGAGCACATGTTTGGGCTGGAGGTGCCCTGGCGTGGGGAGAGGGGGGCAGTATGTTTTGTCACAGCAGGTTCTGTCAGTATGTTTTTTTTGTCTCAGAGGTTCTGTCAGTATGTTTTGTCTCAGCGGTTCTGTCAGTATGTTTTGTCTCAGCGGTTCTGTCAGTATGTTTTGTCCCAGCAGTTCTGTCAGTATGTTTCTGTCTCGGCGGTTCTGTCAGTATGTTGCTGTCATAGCGGTTCTGTCAGTATGTTGCTGTCATAGCGGTTCTGTCATAGCATTTCTGTCAGCAGTATGTTTCTGTCGTAGCGTTTCTGTCAGCAGTATGTTTCTGTCGTAGCGTTTCTGTCAGCAGTATGTTTCTGTCGTAGCGTTTCTGTCAGCAGTATGTTTCTGTCAGCAGTATGTTTCTGTCGTAGCTGTAATGCCAGTGTCATGTTTTCTGTCTTAGCATGTTCTGTCATAGCAGTTGCAGTCACGGTATGTTTCCGGTCATGTCATAGCGGTGCTGTCAGCATCATGCTTCTGTCGCAGAGCATTTTCACTATCGCCGCTCTGTCATCAGTATTCGGTCACAGCAGCGCAGTCTTTGGCGTGTTTCTGTCATGGCGTGTTTCTGTCATGGCGTGTTTCTGTCATGGCGTGTTTCTGTCATGGCGTGTTTCTGTCATGGCGTGTTTCTGTCGTCACGCAGGTTCAGCTTGCACCAGTGGCCTTTCTAGCTTTGTTCGTTTCTATGTCTCGTTATTTTTCATAGCTTGCTTTCCTGGTCCGGTTGGCTAGGGCTCGCATCGCGGGGTCTGTCACAGCTACAGATCCATTCGGGCTGAGGTTTTCTTTTTCCAGATGATTGTTCACCTCAATCTTCTCGCCTGTCATGTCACGTCTTACTATGCATTGCGTTTCATTTCTCGGGCAGGGCTACCCACCACGGTCTGTGGGTCCACGGGTCCTCAGTGTTCTGCTGTGCAGCAGGTCACTTACGCTCACTCACGTTATTCACGGGGGGGGGGGTCGTCGGGTTCTTTGACATGCTGGGGTCCCTCCGTCACTGCCATGTCTTCGTACTTGGGTAGGCACAGAGGGGGTTGTGTTTCTGTTGGGGGTCCTACTCCAGCGTGGGTTGGTCACATAGCTTGTCGGTGCTATGCAGTCACAGCGCACATACAGCCTTGTAGCTTTATTTGTTTTCTTTGTCTCGTCATACCGTTCTTTCGGGTATAGTTAGCCAGGGTGCGCATCTCAGGATCTGTCACGTCTACAGATCCATACGGGCTGAGGTTTCGTTTTTTAAATGATTGTTGACCACAATCTTCTCGCCTGTATAACATACGTCATACGTGCACGTTCATTCTCACGCCTATACATCTACCCACCACGGTCTGTGGGTACATCGCCTTAAGTGTGTCGTTTTTAATTACCTGTCTGCGCGGCAGGTTACTCGGGCTCGCTTACTGCTTACACTTATCACATACACTTGGGTGGGATCTGTCGTCAGGTCATTCACGCGCTGAGGTCTGGTCATTTCTGCTCACATCTTTGGCGCAGGCAGCTACAGTGGGGGGGGGCTGTCTCTCTTGTTTTGTTGTCTGTTGTCTTTTCTTTCGGTTCTCCTAGGGTTGGGCGTGCGGCAGTCGGGTGCATCCCAGCGGCTCCACGTGGGGGTGCAGAGCATGGTAGTACGCCGTCACTCAGGGGTTGGTCCGTACTTGTCTCATCAGAGCGGTAAGTCAACAAGGGGTTTTTCTTTTTCCGGCCGCAGGAGGGTAGGCGGCACGTTTTCAGTTTGTGTCCAATTCCATCCCAGCTGCTTCACATACCAGCATTGAGCGTGTTCTGGCCGTTCCTGCTAGGACAATTTTATTAGGGTTCTCATCAATGGAGTCGTTGCTTCTTCTCTGCTCGTGGTAGGGGTCTGGGCCGTTATCTTTGGGGCTGTTCTCTTGTTCATAGGTTGCCGGATCGTCAGGGCGGGTCCGTCAGTCCAGGCCCAGTTACTCGGGTGGGTCGTGTCATGCCATGTCATGTCTGGTTCTGTCTCTATATCGTTGCATAATGCTACTGCGTGTTGGCCTCGTCCATTAACGTCAGCAACTCATCTTTCGGGTAGCGGGCTCTCAAACCCCTTCCCTCCTATCAGTTTGTCCATTTTTGGGCATCTCTCCCTCTCACGTCCCCTTAACAGGTATGGATAGTTAGGCCAGGGGTTGTGGGTATTTGACAGGGTTACTGGTCTCGTGTCCTATTGGATGGTGTTTGCTTTTCTCAGGGCGGCCCTTGTTCCATTCCCCCACGTATCCTCTCGCCACCAGCAGTGGTTCTCATGTCTGTGCTTCTGGAGGGAGGCTTAGTCTGTCAGGCGCGGGACAGTCATTTGGTGTTCCTTCCAATCATCGGTTCTTGGGACGCTGGTTTTCTGCTGTCGTAACGGATGTTTATCGGAGCCGTTCTTTGAGATTGTCAGGGTGTGCTTTCTCTACCAGACAGATAATTTTGTGCCCTTCCACTCTTTCATCACACCTACTTCTGGTCTTTTTGCCCACTTATAGGCGTACTGTCCAGCGAGGCTAATGGCACACCTCAGGCCTGGGTAGGTAGGGTGTCGCATTCCGGTGTAGACTCTGACTACAAATAGTTTTATAATTGTTAATGTTTTAAAAATCACGCTTGTTAAAGCATAATTTCACCCAAAAGGGGAATTTCTGCTCCTCACCCCCTCCTCCTTTACATTTTGCTTTTTTTTGGGGTGTGGGGGGCACGTGATATTGTCGGATACCCACATCCTTACTTCCGGTCAGATGGCCGCAGTAATCCGAGAGGAAGTTTGCCCCCTCCCTCCTTACCTGCAGCCTTCTGGGACACATCACAGGTCCCAGAAAACTGTGGGACCAATGACAAAGCACATGCGCCGTTGGAAGCTGACTGTGAAGCTGCAATGCTTCCCTTAGTGAAGATGCTGGCACTTGCACCCGAAGGCAAATGAAGAATTGGCTTGAGTAAGGACAGTGCTGCCTCATGCACCCTGGACCTTAAAATAACGTTATAAAAACGCCAGTAGCTTTGCAGTGAGCTTTTCAGCTTTTTTCAAAGTTTTTTTTCAATATCGTTTATTAGCCAAACATTTGTTTTATTTTTTTATTTTCAATGGATCAAAAACATTAAACGCTTGTGAGTGAAGTTTTTGAGCGTTTATCAGCGTTAGAGCGTTTTTACAGCTGAAAAACGTCTCTCAGATCCCACTAGTTTTTTTTTTATTTTTTTTTTTTACTGCTCAAAAAACGCCACTGCACAAAACTGCTGATAACAGCATGGACACATAGGATCAGGGCGTTTGAAGGAATTTGGGGGCCCCAAGCAAAATGGACATGGAGGCCCCCCAACCCCTCCCTGCATGCAAAGCCCCCCCATGTTCTTTTTACTCCCCCCGGCCCTCCCCTCCCTCCCTATGTTCTTTTTACACCCGCCCCCCCTTTCTACCAGGGTCCGTACCGCATGGCAGGAGATTCAGTTTCCTGTTCCCGGCCGGACTAAAAGGAAGTGAGCACTCCCTGTCAGTCCGGCCGGGAACAGAAAACTGACTCTCCTGTACTGCGTGGTAGTCTGGACTGACAGGAGGAAGCTTGGCCATGCTACAGAGAAGAGGAAGTGACGACTCGAGGCAGCAGTGCTGCAGGCTCTCTATAGAGCACTCAGGCGGCTGCAGCATATAGGAAGTGTGGCAAGGGCCATGCTTGGGGCCCCAAGCAATTGCTTGGTTTGCTTGCCTTATAGCGACGAGCCTGCATAGGATAACATGATGGAGAGTTTATTGACTGTAGAAAAAAACGTCTACTGCCAAAAACAGCTGCTGTAAAAACGTCCAAAAATGTCCAGTGTGCATGAGGCCTAAGGCTTCATGTCCACTGACGTTTTAAAAAACGGGCAGTAAAGCTAGTACAGACGCCATGAAAAAAAAATGCTTTTTTGCATTGAATTCAATGCACGTTTTGCCGCGCTAGTTTTCAGACACATTTTTCTTTCTGTATTCAAAATCAATGGTTCCCTATGGGAGACCATTGATTTGAAAAGAGGAAGCACCAGAAGTTCCCCTGGGATCCATACCAGACCCTTATCCGAGCACGCAGGGGGGCGAGTGAGCATTCCCCCTCCTACACCGTACCAGGCCACATGCCCTCAACATGGGGGAGGGGGTTGGTGCTTTGGGGCAGGGGGCCACTGCGTTCCCCACCCCAAAGCACCTTGCCCCCATGTTGATGGGGACAAGGGCCTCTTCCCGACAACTCTGGCCGTTGGTTGTCGGGGTCTTTGGGGGGCTTATCGGAATCTGGGAGCTCCCTTTAATAAGGGGGCCCCAGATCCCGGCCCCCCACCCTGTGTGAATGAGTAGGGGGTACATCGTACCCCCTACCCATTCACCTGGTGGAATTAAAATGTAAATTAAAAAAAAAAACACTACACAGGTTTTTAAAGTAGTTTATTAGGCAGCTCCGGGGGTCTTCTTCCGACTTCTTCCTTTCTGCCGGGCCCCATCGTTGTCTTCTTTCAGCTCTTTTACCAGCTGGGGCCCAGTCTTCTCCCTTCTTCCGACTTCGGGGGTCTTCCGACTTCTTCGCTCTCTTCTCCCGCTCTCAGGTTCTTTTTTCCTTCTGCCGGGCACCACCGCTGTCTTCTTTCAGCTCTTTCACCAGCAGGGGTCTAGTCTTCTGCGTCGCCTTCTTCTCTTCTCTTCTTCGATGTTGACTTGGCGCTTCCTCCCGCTGTAATGCTGGGTGTGCAGTGCGATTTATATAGGCCCTTTCTGACGTCACAGTCCCAGCATGCTCCGGGTGGTGACAACATAAGGGGGCGGGGTTATGGTGAAAGAGCTGAAAGAAGACAGCGGTGGTGCCCGGCAGAAGGGAAAAAGAACCGGAGAGCGGAAAAGTCGGCAGAAGACACCCCGAAGTTGGGAGAAGACTGGGCCCCCGCTGGTAAAAGAGCTGAAAGAAGACAGTGGTGGTGCCCGGCAGAAAGGGATAAGTCGGAAGACCCCCAAAGTCGGAAGAAGACCACCGGAGCTGCTTAATAAACTACTTTAAAAAACTGTGTAGTGTTTTTTTATTGACATTTTTAATTCACCAGGTGAATGGGTAGGGGTATGATGTGCCACATACTCATTCACATAGGGTGGGGGGGGCCAGGATCTGGAGGCCCCCTTACTAAAGGGGGCTCCCAGATTCCGATAAGCCCCCCGCCCACAGACCCCGACAACCAACGGCCAGGGTTGTCGGGAAAAGGCCCAAGGTGCTTTGGGGTGGGGGGGCGCAGTAATTTTTTTTTTCAGTGTGGGGAATTCCCCTTAAGATCCATACCAGACCGAAGGGCTTGGTATCATCCTGGGCGAACTTCACGCAATTTTTTTTTTTACATTTTCGCTGGGTTCCCCTTCAAGATTCTCCACACCCGAGTCGCCCCGCAAGTTGGATCATCTTGATCCGACTTCTGGTGCGACCTCTATTGAAATCAATGAGCTCCCATAGGGAACCATGGATTTTGAATAGAGAGAGAAATGCCGGACGAGGCTTAACACAGCGCTAAGCTTCGTTGACTCACATTTTCCGGCCTCTCTCGTCTTTACAGCTCTAAAGCTGGAGCTTCAGAACGCACTGGTCCTGTTTTTTTTTTTTTGTTTTGCAGCTTAAAACCGGCTCAGTCATTTACAGCTCAAAAACTTCATGGTGGGCATGAGGCCATAGGCTAGCATGGAGAGCCGTTCTTTAACCACTTGGTTACTGCCCCATAGTCAAAAGACGTCATGTTTTAAAGATGGATATCTCGGTAACGGCAGCAGTTGCTGCCACAACCGAGGTATCCATCTTCAGTGCCAGCGGTCCTGTAAACGATAACGGCAGTCTCCGTTGCGGATTCGCCGCGAGATCGCCGTTATCAGTGGCGGGAGAGGGGACCCCCCCATGACGTCTCTCACCAGCCTAGCAGCCGGAGTGTCACTTCCACAGACCTTCCCAAAGAGTGGAGTTATTCTTGGTCCGAAATCCTTCTCAAACTGGATTTAGCACCTGGATCTCCTTCAAGCAGCTTTAGTGATTTCAGAACTGATAGGCGACCATCATTCAGCCTCTTAGAACGATGTGTCGATGAAGCAACAGGCCTCTCATGGAATACCAGCCTCATGCTCGGTATTCCCCAGGACAGGTTCTTCATCGGTCGGCTTCCTCCCTCATGACGGACAGCATAGGACCACTTGTAAATAGCGGACCCAGTCTACACACCGGGCCCACAGGTAGATTAGTTTCTTCCGGACCAACGTGGTCCCGGAGCTAGGCACACTCTTAGCACACACCCCGGCCAGGAGCGCCACACATGGGGTAGTGGGACGACTGCCCAGGCGGATGGCAGCAGGAACAACGATGCCAACCAATGGCGTCCGCCCCCTATATACCTCTCCCCAGCATGCACAGTGAGGCAATCAGCCCTCCTGATTGGCTGCCGAGGAGAAGCATCCACACGACCCTGACCTCACTGCTACCACCTGTTGTCTGGGGGTGAGGTTCCCCAGACAACAAGCATGGGCACACAATACAGCCAGCGCTGGAGCAGAGGCCCTTAAATTTAACCAATTAAACATGGTCAGAGGCAACTCTCTGACCTCCTCTAAATTTACAGCAGCACCCACTATGAAAGTAGCCAGGCGCTACATTTACGATGTGGAACGAGTTGTAGCCTGCGCAATGCATTGTATATGGTGCCCGAATCCTAGGGACAAGTCCAGGGACACCAGCTACCCTGAGAAAGACCCCTCAAAATGGAGATAAATGCTAACCTTGTTTTATGTGTAATTGTATGAGGACAGTCCTATAGATTAATTGCATATGCAGGCTCTGCTTCTTCATTATAGGGCATGCAGAAGACTTCTCTAAAGGCAGTGGACACATTTATGTAAAGTTCTGGAATTGGCCAATCCAGTTGTGGAGCCAATGAGCATCCCTGAAGAGTCAGGATGCCACTTAATCGCAATAGAACAGGCTGGAAGTAAGGCAATTGAATAAGGTTTTTGGCTACCTGGCTTCTGGGAATTTGCATCAGAACTGGCTGGTGATATGAAAGTTGGCCTTTCTGCTAGTGAGGCCAGTTATGGCAACACTCATGGAGGCACAGTGGGGGCCAGCACTGTGGCAAGGGTGTCAAAATTGTACACACTCTCTTCATTACAAGTTTAAGAGTCGTACAAAAGTGCCTAAGCATTTCTAGGCTCTGCAGTGGGGCCTCTAAACTACCAGTTCATGGCCCTGCCATTCAGCCTCTAATTGGCACATCAAGTGTTCACCAACAGTCTGGCCTTAATATTGGCCCTACTGTGCCCTTGTGGCAACCCCATGTAGCTTCCCCTGTCCCTTTCCTGCAATTTCATGGGATTCTGTGTTTTAGCAACTGCTGTGTAATCCCATCAGACATTCCTCTCTATATGACCAAAAAAATCGAAATTGCGCTAAATATTGTATATACGTGATTTGAAATGCTGATTGAGCATGTGCACAGATAAATAATTCCAACATATATAAGTCCATCAACATATAAAAAAGTTTATAATCCAGTGATCCCACGGGTGCTGACAAATCAACTTGGAAAAGTGTGGTATAGATGAAACCTCCACCGAAATCATATATAGCCTCTTACCAAAAAGACATGATATATAAGCCTGATACGGTCTGTGATGCTGGGTGATGGTCACAAGGGAGTTCCACTGCATACAGCCTGGTTATCAGATGTGAAGTATCTCCCGACGGGTCATCAACAGGCACATATAAAACACAAGGCCTCACATAGCATAAAACCCTTATTTTTATTAAAATAAAGAGAGACGACTTGCACTTACATCAAAAGTGAAGAAGCATCGCATAAAACATAGCAGCCGGCTGGCTTAGAACAAACAGCCCGTATTCCGGGTAGAGAGATTGGAGCACGCGGTGACGTCAGAACGTCTCCTCCCTACGTTTCGTCTGAAAGACTTGATCACGGGGTACTCTTATAGCCATCATCTCTGTGAGGAGAGTGTCTGAACTGGTGTGCCGGCCTTATTCTGCAAGGAACCTTTTCTACTTTTTGCATAGGGACAAGGTGGTATTGAAGTCTAGGACTTCCTTTTTGCTTGAGGTAGTTTTTTTTTTTTGGCCCTTCACCTCAACCAAGACATAGGGCCAGATTCACGTATTCCAGAGCATCTTTGCTCTGGAGTAACGCTTCTGATTTGCGTTGCGCTGCCGAAATTTTAGGAGCAAGTGCTGTCATTCACGAAGCACTTGCTCCTAAAGTTGCGGCAGCGCATCACAAATGAGCCGGCGGAATTCAAATGTCGCGGGTACGGGGCGTGTAGTATGCTAACTACGCGCGATCCCGCCGCCAACGTACTGCGCATGCGTCGAGTGTCAAAACATCCCCGTGCGCATGCTCCAAAATCTGTGAATGAACGTCAATGACGTCACATTCCCATTCATGACCGTTTTACGCAAGCGACGTTTTTTTTTTTTTTTCCGACGCGATGACGACGCCTATACCTAACATAGGATACTCCAGCCCCATGTAGGTATATCTATGCGCCGCGTATCCCGTCCGGAAACGTCGTATCGTCATTGCGTCGCGCCGGATTTCGATCGTGAATTGCCGATTTCCGCTCATTAACATATTTTTTGAGCGTAAATCGGCGGGAACGCCCCCGGCGCCATTTTGAAGTAACGATGCGATGGCGAAACTCAGTTACGCTGCTCGCATCGGAACTTCAACCCGGCGTTTCTTGTTTTCTGGTTACAGAAAACAGAAACGCCGGCTCAAAGCCACAGTTAGGCTGGCGGATCACTCGATCCGCCAGCGTAACCTTTGCTGAATCTGGCCCATAGTTCTTCCGTTCCCCAGTTTGGCTCCAGTTTACCTGAAGAAAACATCCTTCCACTGTCTGTCTGTATGTATGTGAGTCGGGACATAAGAGTCTATCCCTCAGCTACTGCTTTCCTTCTTTTTTTTTTTATCAGGGGAAAGTGTGAACGCAGTCCCACACTACCACAAATTATGCAGTCGAGTTTCCCGCATTTGGGGAAATCGCAAGGGTCAGCACAGCCCTGGGAGAACCACCTTCATGATCATGGTGTCTCCCCTGCCAGGTAAGTATGCTACTGCTTCTTTCAAAGGCTTGATTCCCTTTTGGTCGATAGTCCCTGTTAAGTCTACACAGGCTTCAAGGTGGGTTAGATAAACCATCTTTAAAGCAAGCTCTGGTCTTCAGTTCACATGTTCTATGATGTGGACATGGTGGACTCATTTGATGCCAACGTACATGAGGCCTTTCAGGCTTCTCTTTTGCGCTGCAGGTAGTCTCAAGTTCTCTGGGCGTTTTTTTATTTTGGAGGGGGGGGGGGGGGGGGGGGCTGTTGGCATTAGTTTTCTGTTTTGCCCACCACTTAGTTCTACTGCTTTTTGATGTCTTGAAGGTGAAAGACTTCTGTGTTCCTCAATGGACAGGAAAGAAAAGTTTTGTACAAACTGCAAAATCCTTGTGCAAATACTCCAATACCAGAAACTGATACCTTTTGCAGTGTGATTTGAGCTCATCCAAAATTCATGGGCTCAAATGGCACTGCAAAGCACTGCATGCGATTTGTGTCTGTATCGAATGCGGTTTCCTCACCTCTCCTTTGTGAATTCAGGCTGAAGTCACCATGCCAAGCCTGGATTCACGCAGGAGCGGTAGGGGGGAAACCGCATGCGATTCGGACACAAATTGCACTGTTTTCCTGTTCAAATTGCATGCAATTATTTCCAGTGCGATTTGAGCCCATTCATTTTTGTATGGACTCAAATCACACTGCAGAGGAAACTTGCTCTGTATCGAGTGAGTACTGGACCGAAAGTATCGGAACTCTCAGGCCGCATACACACGAGGAGACATGTCGGCTGAAACTGGTCCACAGACCAGTTTCAGCGGACATGTTCGATCGTCTGTAAGGCCTAGTGGACAGGTTTCCAGCGGACAAAAGTTTCTAAGCATGCTTAGCAACTTGTCTGCTGGAAACCTGTCCGTCGGACATGTCCGCTGGTTAGTACGCCTAACCAGCGGACCGAAATCCCGCGAATGCGTCACATTGATTCGACACATGTGTGGAAGCATTGAACTTCCTGGTTAGAGCACGTTGGTGTCTTCTACATCACCGCGTTCTCTGTCCGCGGGGATTTTGGTCTGATGGTGTGTACACACATCAGACCAAAATATCCCTGGAGACATCTCCGATGAAAACGGTCCGCGGACCGATTTCATCGGACATGTCTCCTCGTGTGTACAGGGTCTCACTCGCCAGTGAAAAAACACTATTGGTGCATCCCTACTCTCTGTACCACTTTGCTACAAAACTGAAGTATGCCATTAGTAGGAGAAGTCACCCTTGTACTATCTTCTTGTAAGCAGCAATCCGAAAGTCAGACTTCCTATGTCCCTCAATGAACTTGAAGTAAATGATTTTACCGTGGGTACAAAATATTTTGTTTTCAACTGGGTTTCTCTTAAAGCGTAAATGTCTGTCTTTCGCATAATTTGCTCACGCCTGCTCATTATATAACCTCATCCTTAATTAAAGCCTGATTATCTACCTGTAATCAGATAATGTTGCTACTAATAGCTTTGTAGGCTATGCTCTTTCATTAAAAATCACTTAGCAGCAGTCTGCATGTGCCTGTGTATTGTGATAGTGCTCCTCTGATTCCCCTGGATTAAAGGGTTTGTAAAGGAAATTTTGCAAGACAAGATCCAGACACACGCCCTTAAAGCGGAGCTCCATCCTAAAGTGGAACTTCCACTCATCGGATCCCCCCCCCCTCCGGTGCCACAATTGGCACCTTTCAGGGGGAGGGGGGACAGGATACCTGACAGGTATCCTTTCCCACTTCTGGGAGTCTGGCCGTGGCAGTGACATCACCGCGGGGCTCCCCCCCCCCCTGGCTGCCGGGCTAATAGGAGAGAGGAGTGGGCCTCGCGCATGCACAGTAGGGTTCCCGGCGTGAAGCCGAAAGGCTACACTGCCGGGTTCCCTTACCCGCAGTGGCGGCAGCAGTGTAGCCTTTAATCTTCACACCGGGAACCCTACTGCCAACATCGCTGGACTCAAGGACAGGTAAGTGTCCATTTTTTAACCACTAGCCAACCAGAGAACTGCGAGCTGTGTGTGTAAACACACAGCTCCCTGTCCTGTCAGGGGGAGAAATTATGGATCGTCTGTTCATACAATGTAGGAACAGCGATCTGTCATTTCCCTCAGTCAGTCCCACCCCCCCTTAACCCCTTCCCTGCCAGTGGCATTTTTACAGCAATCAATGCATTTTTATAGCACTGATGGTCCCAAAAATGTGTCAAAAGTGACCATAAGGTCGCAGTACCGATAAAAATCGCTAATCGCCACCATTACTAGTAAAAAAATATATATTAATAAAAATGCCATAAAACTATCCCCTATTTTGTAGACGCTATCATTTTTGCGCAAACCAATCAAACGCTTGTTCCGATTTTTTATTTTTTTTATTCTATTTTTTTTTCCCAAAATTGTCGCTATAGTGCAAAAAATAAAAAACGCAGAGGTGATCAAATACCACCAAAAGAAAGCTCTATTTGTGGGGAAAAAAGAAACGCCAATTTTGTTTGGGAGCCACGTCGCTCGACCGCGCAATTGTCAGTTAAAGCGACGCAGTACCGAATCGCAAAAAGTGGCCTGGTCATTGACCAGCAAAATGGTCAGGGGCTAAAGTGGTTAAAAGCCAGCAGCTGCAGTATATATATTTTTTTTTCCTGGACCTCCTCTTTAAGACAAAAAAACTGACGCTTGGTTTACCAACAATTGGATCGTGTATACGAGGCTATATTCTGCCTTAAGCCTAGTACACACAAACAAAAAAAACATGACAAAAAAGGAGGGCTGGCTGTACTGCCTTATCAGCGGCCCTATTGGGGACCAACAAGAGTCCCCAACCCTCTGTAAGCACTGACTAGATTGACCATTTGAACTATTCTGCATTTCTTTTGTGATATGTTGGGGAAACTTGGTTCAGTGGTAAAAAGGTAACAAATAATTCCATGCCCCTTGGCACCGTCTTCAGCTGCCCCGCTGTTTAGGCCTAAACCTTGGCTCCTGGCTGGTCCCCCAGACCATCTTGCATAGTACCCCATGTGTTCACTGCTCTTCCAGCTTTTTGGTTGCAGCACCCTGCTATCACAGGCCCACTCCTTGGCCTCTTGATAGGAGCTCTCCTGACACCCTGGACTCACTCTCTCATTCCAGATTCTTTCAGGCTCCTGGTTGTCTCCCAGACTTGCTTAGCCATCTCAACTCTCTGTCCTTTGGACAAGGAATCTCTCCTTGAGCATGGAGTGCTGTCTCTTGAACAGAGCACACCTATCATCTAATGCAGGGGTGGGCAAACTTTTTGACTCGAGGGCCGCAATGGGTTCATATATTGGACCCGGGGGCCGGACCAAGAGTAGATGGACAGTGTGTATGTGTGAATTAATATAAATTATATTTAAATTTGTAACATTAAATGTTTTGATTAATTTAAGGTAGAAAAGCATAAAAACTGTTATTTTACAAAACTACAATTGATGGCACAGTGGCTGTGTTTGATGGCATGGCACAGTGGTGACAATTGATGGCACAGTGATTGCTGTTGATGGCATGGCACAGTGGCTGCATTTGGCATGGCACAGTGGTGACAATTGATGGCACAGTGATTGCTTTTGATGGCATGGCACAGTGGTGACAATTGATGGCACAGTGGCTGCGTTTGATGGCATGGCACAGTGGCTGCATTTGGCATGGCACAGTGGTGACAATTGATGGCACAGTGATTGCTTTTGAAGGCATGGCACAGTGGTGACAATTGATGGCACAGTGATTTCTTTTGATGGAATGGCACAGTGGTGACAATTGATGGCACAGTAGCTGCGTTTGATGGCATGGCCCCACAGCTCTGGACCCCCTGCATGTTACACAGACACCCTTCAGTTTACACCCCCTTCAGTGCAGACACCCCCCTTAGTGAAACCCCCCTCAGTGCAAACACCCCCTCCCCATTCAGTACCTCAGATCAGCGCAGCGACGATCACGGCACATGGACAGAAGGTCCCCTCCGTACATACAGAGAGGAGGGGGAGGTGGCAGCAGCTTCACTCGGCTGTGCCTGTGTGCCGAGCACCGCTAACAGGCCGTGGCTGTGAGAGGAGGGGATGAATGGTTTCCCGCTGTGTCACCCCCACAACCCCCCCTCCTCTTGTACCGCGGCGCTGGGCAGGCAGATAAATGTCACTCCGACCCCCCCCAGTGTGTGGCGTCCCGCCCCTCACTTAGTATGCCTCTGGGTGGCACCGCCCTCTCAGAGGAATTCCCCAATCCCACTAGACGAAAGGCGGCCAAAGGCGGAGCGCCCACAGCCTATCTGCGCTCACCTTGCTCCAGCCCCCTTTGAAGCATAGGCCGCAAAGCCGCGGCCTCAATTAGCGGTGATCGCGGCAAGAGGAGATCGCCGGTGGGGGCCAGATTAAAAGGTCTGCCGGGCCGTATACGGCCCGCGGGCCGTAGTTTGCCCATCGCTGATCTAATGGGAGCTTTGAGCTATGCCCAATTCCTTCGTTATAAGGGCTGTGCGCACCTGCACTCTCATCCTACCTGGCTTTTGCAAGACCTGAACCCTGGGTTGAAGAGTTCTTCCCTCCCATCTCCAAACTCCAGGAACTCAATCCAGGAATACCAAAACTCGGGGAAAGTTGGAAAATCACCTTTCTCCATTCAGAATCGTACTACTTCCCTTTTTATATCCCTGCCATATCTACTTCCCTTTTTTACGGTGGCAAGGTTTTGCACTGTCGCACTTTACTACGACAAAATTCTAGACACTCTCACTGAATACACAATTGAAATGCATCTTTCTGATCTGCTTTACCTGCAAAGTACAGTATGTGATATTCTGTCAAAAAGGGTTCAGGTGTTTTTTGTCTATATATAAATGTAATGCTTTTTGTTATCGAATACATCATTTAGATTATATACAGTGTTTTTTTTTGGATCCCTGAAGTTTCTTAAAGCGGAGTTCCACCCATTTCTGTGTTTATTAGAAGTCAGCAGCTCCAAAAAGTTTCAACTGCTAACTTTTTTAATAGACACACTCTACTGTCCCATGGTCCAGCAATGCGGCCGCCTGAAGTCCTGCTTCTCTTCTTGCTGCGCCGCCAACATTGCAAGCGTGGGCACCCCAGAGGTGACAGCTTGCAGGTTCACAGCTGGGTGCGCAATGCGCGAGTCACACAGAGTATTCTGGATGGCCAGGCTATCTTCTGGGACCTGTGATGTGTCCCAAAAGAATGCAGGGAGGGAAGGGGAAGATGAGAACTTCCCAAATGTGGCATGTCGGGAGTTCTTATAGCGGAAGTTCATATTTTTGGTGGAACTCCGCTATAATAGGTAAACTATACTTCTGATTCCTGGCTGCCTCTAATTATTCCAAATGACATAATGTAACATAATGCGGATCTTAACATTTACAAAGTATACTGATGGAAAAGCAAACCATTGCACAGACAGATGACCGATGACATGTGCAGAATCTGGTGCTCATCACATGACACAATCGCAAGTATATTCTTAGCTTTAGTGTTGAATCTGAGCCAAGAAATGATTAGAAATCCTCTGCTCCTTGTCCCTGACAATACAGCCTCAGATCAGTCCATTCCCTGAAAATGGCCACCAGCGCAGGGGGAACCGCAGGACATGCACAAAGTTGCATTATGTAAATAAAGTGTCTGTAAACCAAAAGGCAGAACATGTATTATGTTGCAGCTCACCAATCATTAGTTGTGGTTGCTGCATTTTTTTTTTCCTGTTTTCACTAGTGATCTGGCCAGCAACACAACTCTGGAGGAATGACTGGATCACCAGATAAAAGTAGAAGAAAGCCTAAAAATAAACATCTAAAGCCCCGTACATACAACCGGGATTTCCGACGGGAAAACTGCGAGCATTTGGCCGGGAATCTCAGCCATGTGTATGCTCCCTCGCATTTTTTCCGATGGGAAAAATGCCAAAAATCGCTGGCAGAAAAAAAGAGAACTGGCTTTTTTTTTTGTCGGGATTCCCATGCTTGTGTACGAGGCAACACGCCCTTTAGACAAAAGTCTGACACTTTGTCTGGATAATCCGATCGTGTGTACGAGGCTTAAGAATTGGTCAGCTGCTCCTCTTGTTAAAAAATAAATAAATAAAAATAAAAAATTGGTCAGCTGCAATATAATTTTTGGCTTAATACTGCTTTAAAGTGGATGTAAACTCGAATATATATTTTTTTGATGTCACAATGTAGAGTATAAGATTTCCTATCATCTGTGCCCAGTCTTGCCACACAGAGTTAATCCAGCTGTGAGCAATCCTCTTTTTATTGTTCAGTGAAATAAAACGGACTTACAGAGAAAAACCTTGGTCCGTTCCGCCCCCATGCTTCGAGTGACAGGTTATTTACATATTTCATGCACTAGCCTGGAAACATGCACAGCCCGTGTAAAAAAGTTCACAATTCACACCCCCTCTCCCCTCCCCTCTAGCTCCCAGGATTGGCTGCATTTACTGTGTTTTGACTAGATGTTTCTCATCGTATGGGTTGTGATCCACAGTTCAGTGTGACGAGGAAATGTATGCTGCAGTGAACAGCCATCAGAATATACATAGACAAGCGATTAGGGGAGATGTATTTAGTCAGAGCTGGGCAGAGTAGAAGCTCAAGTGCAAATCACATTTCAGCCATACAGATAGTATAGCTGATATCGCACCGCATTTGGACCAAACACTATCACACTTATGCGATCCGATTCATGTCCAAACTGTCAGTGCGCAGTGCAATATGCGAGCTGAAATAGGTGTGTCATTACCATTTTATGACACTCCCTAGCAGTTCGCATATGGCAGTGTGAACTGCCGTGCAAGTCTGGTGCGATGTGGGAACCAGCAGTGGATTTGCAGGGTTCCCGAATTGCACCAGTGAGAACTGAGCCTTGGTTGGAGCAGTCAGGTGAGATTTGTAGGCTGTATGCTTTGAGGCTTGGTTCACACTGGTGCGATTCGGGAACCCTGCGAATCCACTGCGGGTTCCCACATCGCACCCGACTCGCACGGCAGTTCACACTGCCATATGCAAACTGCTGGGGCGTGTCATACAATGGTAATGACACCCCCATTGCAGCTCGCATATTGCACTGCGAACTGACAGTTTGGACATGAATCGGATCGCATAGGTGTGAACACCCATGCGATTCTGGTGCGGACCAAAAAAGGGTACGGTTTGTATGGCTGAAATCGCATTGCATGTGATCTGAACAGCAATGCGGTGCGAATCACAGGGATGCGGAGTGTACCGTGGTGGGTAGTATGTGCAGGATGGTCTTAGGCTAGTGGATAGTGTCAGATTATTTTTTTTATTTTACAATTACATTATTTATTTTACATTTTTTTTTATTTTTCAAAGGGACCAGTGGATTTTTTTTTGTACTATTAAAGGGAGGGTGGGGTTTTTTCTTTCTTTCTTTTCTTTTCTTCTTTTTTTTTCTTTTTTCCCTTCTCCATGCCTGACTGTCACTGGACAGTGACAGCAGCCATAAGCACGCTCTTCTCCTGTGCGTGCACTTTTCACTCCAGCCAGGCGCAAGTGTAGAGGTGGGCGGGGAGTTTGTACATCAGGCCGCCCACTGAATCCCCAATTTTACGGGTCTCCAAATAAAGAAGGGGGAGATATTTGAAAGTTAAGGATACATGCAGGAGGAATGTATATCCTTATAGATGAGCACTATGACATTACTGAGTGGGTTTACATCTACTTTAAGGCTAGAATTTTATGCTTACTGATATGATTGGTGTCCGGTGCTGGTCACATTGCATACTAGCGTTTTGCTGGCTTCAATGTTGGATCCAGGCCAAGAACTGTAAAAACTCCTACTCTAGTTGTTTGACAATGCAGCACTAGACCAGTTCCATCTCCGTCGAAAAAAGTGCCACCAGCAGCATAAAGGACATTTTTAGGACATGCAGGAAGTTGCTTTTTTAGGACAACAGTTAATATGCTACAAGTTTTACTGCCTGTTTATGTTGTTTTTTCCTAAATTGTCTGCTTAGTAGTTTCAGCTCTGTGTCATATACCATATAAAGGTTACCTCATTGTAAAAAGGGGATTTGATAGTTATAGCTCATTTTTAAACCTTTAACAAAATCGCCATACCACACCATGCAACTGTTATGGGGCACAGTGCTGTCAGGCTACACACAATTATGCAGGTCACAGGAGTGTTTGTCAAGGAAAAAAGATTTAGGAGCTGCTCTATAATTGTGATAAATATTCTTTATCACAAGATGTAGGTTAGAGAGGCATGAGGGCATTTTGGTGCCCTTCCACACATGGCTACAGCACTAATCACAAATCTACCGTATTGTTATGCATTTGTTATACCCCATTAACACCCATCCTACCATAAGAACATACCTAAAATAAAACGCACAACAAGGATTGTGGAAAAGTATAGGCCGCGGCCCCTCCACTAAGACTCGAGCAGCAATATCTTATACCAGGGTTCGACAAAATCCGGTCGCAATTGCGACAAGAAATAGCGGCCTGTCCCCCAGAGAGGCTTAGGCCTGCAGAAGGCCGCAAAGACGCGGCCTCAATTACGGGCCGGCACGGTGGGGAGGTGGGGGCGCACAGAGACACAGGATACCCCATCCTGTGTCTCCGTGTGCCCCCACCTCCCCCGCCACACGATCGCGGCTTTGTGCCCTTCTGAGGTAAATGCTGACTCCACCCAGTGACAGGAGAGGATATGAGTAAAAGGTTACACTCATTGGCTAGATGTTTTCCCCGCTAAAGGATTAGCCACCAATCCAGTGCTCTGCAGCTAAGGTAAATCTTCCTAGCAACAGCAGGCAGCTTATCGCCTGAAATACAAAACAGAAAGAACCAGCAAAGCAGCCATAGAAAGACATGTACTTCAAACCACTTTCTCACATCCCATCCAGCATACTGGCGTCAGCGCCAGTATGCTGTCTTTTTTTTTTTTTTATCGCTGTACTTACCTCTTAATAGATAATAAAATGTTTGTCCTACCGCGGGGTATGGCGCCGCTATATAGCGTCACGCCTTCCGAAAACAGCCGACTAGCTCACGGCGCCTGAGCACAGACCTAGGAGCTGACTGCGCAGGAGCCGTATATACCCGCGTCACGCCCTCCGAAAAAAGCCGAAATAGGACTCTGCTGTATACGGCGCCTGATCAGTCAGCTCCTGGGTCTGTGCGCAGGCACCGAGAACAGCCGAGTGCTAGTCGGCTGTTTTCGGAAGGCGTGACGCGATATAGCGGCGCCATACCTCGCGGTAGGACGAAAATTAAATAATCTATTAAGAGGTAAGTACAGCGATAAAAAAAAAAAAAAAGACAGCATACTGGGGCTGACGCCAGTATGCTGGATGGGATGGGAGAAAGTGGTTTTAAGGGTGAACCCCCTCTTTAACAATTATCTTTGCCTTATATTAAGAGTAACATTTATTTATAAAACAAATGGGTGTTAGGGGTAACAATGCCATGGGGCCACTTCTCTATTTTATTCCTTTGTGGCCCTGACATTCTTTTCATACAACCTCTCAGCACAACTGTGCTCACACAGACTCATGTGACGGTGGAAATTTGAAATTTACTCCTTGAAATTTTGCACAATTTTGTCATGTTGCAACCAAAAATGTAAATGTATTTTATGTGATCGACCAAAACAAAGTGGCACATAATTGTGACGTCGAAGGAAAATGATAAATGGTTTTATTACATTTTTTTTTTTTTTTTACAAATATCTGAATTTGTGATAATGATAACTTATATCAAGTTGAACCCATTGCCTTTAGAAGTCACCTAACTAGTAAATAGAATCCACCTGTTTAAAATGTAATCTCAGTATAAATACAGCTGTTTTGTGAAGCCCTCAGAGGTTTGTTAGAGAACCTTAGTGAACAAACTGCATCATGAAGACCAATGAACACACAAGACAGGTCAGGGATAAAGTCGTGGAGAAGTTTAAAGCAGGGTTAGGTTTTATATATATATATATATTTATATATATATAAAAAAAATAAAGCTTTGAACATCTCACGGAGCACTGTTCAATCTATCATCCGAAAATGGAAAGAATATGACACAACTGCAAACCTACCAAGACATGGCCGTCCACCTAAATTGACAGGCAGGGCAAGGAGAGCATTAATCAGAGAAGCAGCCAAGAGGCTCATGGAAACTCTCTGGAGGGGATGCAGAAATCCACAGCTCAGGTGGTAGAATCTGTCAGATGAGACCAAAATTTAACTTTATGGCCTAAAAAAAACGCTGTGTGGTGGAAAATAACACTGCACATCACCCTGTACACACCATCCCCATTATGAAACATGGTGGTGGCAGCATCATGTGGTGGGGATGCTTTTCTTCAGCAGGGACAGGAAAGCTGGTCAGAGTTGTTAGGAAGATGGATGGAGCCAAATACAAGGCAATCTTATAAGAAAACCTGCCCCCCTAGCGACCGCTAAAGAGTGGACATATAGCTATGGGCTCTCGCCCAGAAGTGCCACCATCCCGCAGTAATATGACGGCGGGCGGTCGGCATCTAGTTAAAGAGCAACTGTCATCTCTCTACCGCTGTTGGCTCCTCATTAAGACCCGCTGTTGGCTCACTGAGGCCCCTTTCACACTGGGGCAGGAGGTGCAGTGGCGGTATAGTCCCACTATTTTTAGCGGCGCTATATTGTCGGAATTGCAGCGGTATTCGGCTGCTAGCAGTACGACTTTAACCCCCGCTAGCGGGTGAAAAATGATTAGTACCGCCGAGGCACATTGCTGGCGGTATAGCCGTGGTGTCCCATTGTTTTCATTGAGAAGGAGCAGTAAACGCACCACTCCTCTCACCGCTCCAAAGATGCTGCTGGCAGGACTTTTGGAGCGGTCCCCCCAGCACATCGCCTCAGTGTGAAAGCCGACTTGCTTTCACACTGAGACTGCAGGGCAGGAGTTTTTCAGGCTGTATTTAGGTGCTATTTTTAGCGCTAAACTGCCTGAAAAACTCCTCAGTGTGAAAGGGGTCTTGCAGTCTTACAGTCCCATTCACTTTAATTGGACGGCTGGTGATGCTGCAGTGACACAACAAGGTGAGAGATGTGGCAGCAGCAGGTGAGTAGATGCCTGCTAACAGGCGCTGCCATGATAGATCTGAAAGTAGTTGCTCTTTTTTTTTTTTTTTAAATATGTTTTTTATTAAGGAGGTTACACAACAGAGTAATTACAAAACAGGACATATAAACATTTTTGAGGACATTCATAGTAGAAGAACAGTATATGGAGAGAATCTCAAAGAAATAATTAAGGGGGAGGGCATAGGTTTAGTGGTACATGGGGTAGGTGGAATAGTCCTTCCAAAAAAAAAAAAAAAACAAGAGGGGGGGGGGGGGGGTAGGGGGGGATGGTTAGAGATCGTCAATCCGCGAGGGATCCTGGTAAAGAAAGGACATTTTCTCAAAGTTCAATCTCTCCGTGGGAGTGAAAGTGTGCAACAGAAAGGGATTCCATAGGTGATAGAAGCGGTTCTTACTCCGTTCGTGGGTCAGGTTCGTGTTGAGCCTGTCCTTGTATAAGAGCTGCAACAGTTCCTTTTTAACTTAAGCAGTGGTTGGGCAGTCAGCAGATATCCACTTCTGGAGGATGGCTCTCCGGGCTAGCAAGAGACATATCAGGGTCCAGTCCCTGCTCAGGGGAGTGGTAGGGGAAGACCAGGGGAGCAGTAGGGGGACCCAATAGCCAAAGATAAGTAGTAGCGGGTCCTTGGGTATGCGCAACAGGGTGACATCGAAAATTTATTGGATGACTTGGTCCCAGAATCTGGCTATGAGGACAGTTGCTCTTTAAATGTAAGGACTTATTCTTGCTGGCAGTAAGAATCTTTTAATCATGCAAATAAAAAGATTTTTTTTTAAATTTAGAATAATAAGCTGTCAGGTTGGTAAAATGGCTATATCCAAACCGATTCAATCATACAGTTTGTTGTGTACACAGGTTTGCAAAACAATGGGCTAAAAGAACATTCCTGAACTTTGTTTTACCTCATGGTTACTGTGATGTTGTGTGACTGCATCAATGCAGTGCATGTTATCTCAGCTTGCAGAGCTTGGATTCATTAAATAAGTTTACCAAAAATGAAAATATTGCAGCATATACAGCCTCAAGCTGCATAACTAAGCTCCATTTTATGCTGAATAAACAAAATTATTAATGTAACTTAAAGCAGAGGTCCACCCTAAAAAAACATTTTATACATTAAACATTTCTTTTTAAATAGAACATTTTTTTTTTTTACTTGCCAGAAACCCCTGCAGCTATGCTGTCATCCTAATCTGTCTTGTCCTATTCCCCGGTAACTTCCTCCTTTTTGATGAGCTACCCCGTTATCTAAGACTGGGTCATTCACAAAGCGATGCACGACTCTTGCATGCGCAGTAGGAAACAGGCAGTGAAGCCGCAAGGCTCCACCGTCTGTTTCCCTTAGGTGGAATGGCGGCGCCGGCACTCGATCCGAAGAACCGACATCCCAGGCTCGCTGGACAGGTAAGTGCCCTTATTAAAAATCAGCAGCTGTTTGTAGTTGCTGACTTTAAAAAAAAAAGAAAGTCTGGAACACCACTAAATAGAAAACTCCACTAAATAGAAAACTATCTTTTAGATATATTTTTACTACAAAAGCTTTTTTTTTTTTTTTAAATCATTGATTTTTATCCACCCTGAATCCTTGTGTAAGGTGCTCAGTTACCACTGGTATTGGATTTCTAAATTGCTTCAAATAATTGTGTTTTATTTTTATACTTTACCTTTTGTCAGCACATAAAAGTGGCTACACTTTGCAGTTTGATTGCACACTTTCAGCTATTTGTACTGCATGCGTCTTTCCGATTTGATACAAAGAATCAATTTGGGTGAACATCAAATGACACAGTAGTTGGTAACGATTTCCATTATGGCAAGACCGCTTAGTTTGTAACGTGTATGACCAGCTTCAATTTGAACCTACATCCCCCGGAGCGTCCGTATGTTCTATATCATTTTTTTTTTGGTGGTACTTTTCTCACATACTGTATTATAATTTTTTTATTAGGGCTGTGCAAATTAACTTTTAATTAATCGATTAATCTTTAATTTTTTTGATCGATCAAAATCTTTTTGATCGATTAATTTTTTTTGGATTGGTACTCACCTCTCCGCCGGCTTCTGGGCCTTCAGGGAGTTCTGTCGGAGATCCGGTAACGTCAAGGACACCGGCGGGGCTTCCCGTGTCCATCTGAAGGGCTCCTTTACTGTGCCTTCATATCTGCATGCCGACGGGACCTTACTACCGTGTTTCCCCGAAAATAAGACACCGTCTTATATTTTTTTTTCCTCAAGAAATCACACTATGGCTTATTTTCGGGGGGTGTCTTATTTTTATTACAGAAAATAAAGGTTGCCTACCTGAACCACACTTGCGCTTCTTAGCATTTCCTCTGTCCACCTGTAGACTGAGATTATCGTATTCTGCACGCCATTTTTGGACCATTCGGATATCAACTTCTTCTCTTTGCAAAAAGCCGTAAGATTCTTGCCTCGGGAGTCCTCCACAATTTCCTTTCTTGTACTCAACAGAATAACTCTTTCTTTTGCACTCATCTTGTCTGGTTGCACCACTACAAGATATCACTACAAGATTCGACACTACATTTAATTTTCGGAGATTCGACACTACATCTTATTTTCGTGAGATTCAACACTACATCTTATTTTCGGAGATTCGACACTACATCTTATTTTCGGAGATTCGGACACTACATCTTATTTTCGGGAGATTCGACACTACATCTTATTTTCGGAGATTCGACACTACATCGCTACGTCTTATTTTCGGAGGGGTGTCTTATATTTCTATCTTGCGTCGAAATCCCGCTACGGCTTATTTTCGGAGTACGTCTTATTTTCGGGGAAACACGGTATCTGCCATACGCAAGGGCTGTTACACTTCCCTCTATCACTTCCCTCTATCAACCTGGGATTCTACAACCATCCACTGGGAGTTGTGATAGTTCCCTTCATGGGGCATCTACATGCCAACGGACTGATGTTAACCTCTCCTCATCTGTATTCAGCAGTGGCATCGTTGTACACATTTTTATACCAGTATCATACTTAGCTACATGTTTTTATGACTGCTCTTGGTACCGCTTGGTATTACTCGCACCATTTTTACAGTTTATGTAGCTACATAGATTTTACCTCCAGAGCAATATTTATTTGGTTACCTACTTGAAGACTATAAAAGTTTTAATGCTATTCCAATCGAGCATTTGTGTGCCTTTGTGTGTTTTTTGTATCCTGCTATCCATTTTTCCAGTGGTTGGTAGCTGCACTGGGAATCGGCCTGCAAGGAGATCCGCTAAAAGTAGTTGGAACTGTATGTGAGTTATAATTAATCAAAATTAGTCGATTAATCGATTAAAAAAAAAAAACGATTAATCGAACACAAAATTTTTGATCAGTAACAGCCCTATTTTTTTATACAACGAGTGCATCTTCTTCAGGACTGAAAAGCAGTGATACTAATTTTGTCAGTTGCTCACATGACCAGTACACCCCCCACACAGGGCTGCTGTTAGAAACCACAGGGCCAACCTGACAGCCCCCCCATTAAACAGTTTACTATGCTTCAGTTATGAATGAACACAGTGTATGATTCACATCGGTGATCTAAAGGCTCTTATTGTGTGCTTGCAGCTTCTGTCAGGAAGGAGAGGAGGGAAGCCGGAGGCACTGTGGGGGTCAAACGGGGGGACTAGGCAGCAGGGGGAAACCTATTGTGCAGAGTGAGGGTGATCAATGTGCTTGTGTGTGTGTGTGGGGGGGGGGGGTAATTACTGGAATCAATCCCCTTTATGTCTCTCTGCAGCAGCTGAGAGGAGAAGAAGCCAGCTTTCAGCTGCTGGTCAACCTCCCTGTCCACATATGATTCACCCTGCTGGCCTGGGCCCGTACAAGAGGACCAGCGGTGCCCCCTTATCCACGGCCCTGCCCCCACCCCAAACAATGCATACAAAAAATGGATGTTTAAATAAAAAATCCTGCTGCAACTCATAAAGCACACAAATATGCACATATAATTAAAATCAAGGAAAAAAATAAAAACCTTTAGCTGAACTTCATGGTTGTCATGGACCATCTAAGTATGCACATGCCATACCATAGGGACCGCTGTGGAGAATCGCTGAAGTAGTCACTCAGTGAGTGACCCCCTTTCTAGTTACTATACATCAGAGCAGCCACTCGGCATGTTACCCAGAAGAGATCGGTGATCGCTGTAGTAGTGGCAACTACTAGAGTGATTCGCCACTTCCACTGGGATCCCACATGCATGACATGCAGATTTGTGTGCTTTAAGCCACAGCAGGAGTTTCTTTAAATAACACCCCCCCTTTTTTTACTTTATTTTTAAATATGCAATGATCCAAGCTGGACCAATTATGCAATACAATTATCTAAAGTTCAGGTTTAAGGCTTGATTCACATCTATGCATTTTGTGTGCATTTTGCAGATTTGCACTACATCCCATTTAACATGGTTTCCTATGGAACATGTTCTCTAGTGCAAAAAGCACTAAAAATGCATAGGTGTGAATCAAGCCTAATGCCGTGTACACACGGTCGTTTTTTGCGATGGAAAAAAACTTCGTTTTTTAAAACGTCATTTAAATTGATCGTGTGTGGGCAAAACGTCGTTTTTTGTCTTCCAAAAAACGACCAAAAAAAAATTCCAACATGCTTGAATTTTTTGTGTCGTTTTTCAAAACGTCGTTTTTTGTTTCACAAAAAGTCACCGTGTGTAGCAAAAAACGTTGTTTAAAACAACGTTTTTCAAACCTGGCATGCAGAAGCTAGTTATGAAGCGAGCTTCAATGGAAAAGAGTGTGTGAAACGTTAACCTCGCTTTTTTTGTGAAAAAAACGATGGGTGTATTGCAACATCGTCTTTGAAAAGTGACGTTTCAAACAGTTCTTTTTACTTCAAGAAAAGTCATTCATTTTTCTTTCTCGTACATCACGGGACACAGAGCGGCATATTCATTACTATGTGGGTTATATGGAGTACCTTCAGGTGTGGACACTGGCAATCTCAAACAGGAAGTCCCCTCCCTATATAACCCCCTCCCCTAGAGGGAGTCCCTCAGTTTTTTCGCCAGTGTCTTAGGTGTTGGTCACGGAATAGCTTTGCTCCACATCCTTGGGATTAAGGGCGGGCTTAACCGGATCTGTCCAAGGAGCCTCAGTGCCAAAGTGGACAGTACCCGGGCCCCAAGCGTGGGGTTTTGCCTATAATGCTCCTCTTTGGAGGGCTGGACCCTGGGCCCAGGACTTGGAGTTTTTGTAAAAACCATAGTTCCTGTTTGCCAGGGTGCTATATAGGTCCAGGACAGTGGGTACCTTCATAGGACCCCAGGGCCTGAAGGTCTACTACGCTACCCACGGAGATGGGAGAAGATTGGATCAGTTTGCTGGACAAACATCCTGCAGCATGGAGCAGGTAAGGGGGAGCCTGCGGGACTTGGTTCGACAGCAGGCTCTCCGGGGTAACCTAAAAGGGGGGATAGCCTAAGTATGCTCTGCATGGGCAACCTTGTTCACTATGTCTAAGAGAGACAGGATGACACCTTTTCTCCCCCATCACTAGGTCCCCCTGTCTAAATATGTGTGCTAGCTAACCTGCTGTTTCTTCTAGGGCTAGTAAGGATCCCTAGGGGCCTTTGGAGAGTCCTACCTGGCGGGGGGTTTGAATCTGCCGCCTGTTTCTGCGTTCCTGGATCTCCAGCAGCGCGGCTCCTCCATGTTCCTCCTGTTTCCGGCATACGCGCTGCGCGCACGTCTTATTGACGTTTTTTCGCGCCGTTCAGACAGGAGGGCGGGGGGGGGGGGCGTGCCTGCGGCGTCATACAGGGGCGCGCCTTTGTGCTGTTATAGACAGCAGGCATTGTCAGTGCTCAGTCTGAGGCTGATTTTCAGAGGAGAGGACGCAGAGCGGCAGAACAGTGACTCCCGGTGGCGGAAGAGGGGTAGTACATGTGGACTTTGTTCCAATACCTTTTTGTTAAGCCAAGAAAATCCCCTTTTTTTGCAGCAGGTTGGAGGCTGGCAAACTTAGTTTGGGGTCACTGTATGTTGTCAAAAGAAAAATATATATTAAAAAAAAAAAAAAAAAAGAAACATACGGGATCCCATCAGTTTTTGGGCATTAGTGATCTATTGTCCCCTAAACTCTGATTTTTTGTACTGGCCACTACAGTCTGTTGTTGTGGGCGGAGTCCCTCGATTTTGTATTATGGCTTCCAAAGGGTTCGGGGTCAAAGGGTACAAAAAAGACCAAAAAACAAAAGGGTTCCCTTTCTGATTCTGATATGCCGATACTTTCCCCGCAACTTATTAACATAAGAGCGCCTTGGATGAGCCATTAGGGGGATCTGGTGCGGAGGCTGGCCCAGATCAGCCCAGCCCTGTGTTTATCAGAGGAGATGCTAGCCGTATCCCTAGGGGGGCTAGAAGAGAGAATAGCAGCATTGATCGTAGAGCTATTCTGGTAAGAAAACGGGTTAGATCCCCATCACCAGGAGGTGTATCCTCAGATGCTGAGATTCTCTCTCCGAGGAATTGGAATCACAGGAGGATCAACTAGACCTGAACCAAGAGGGTTCAGGGATTGAGGGATCTGCCTCTGAGGAACCATTTTCAGACTCCCAGACAGAAAGACTGTGGGTACAGTCTTTGACGGACATGGTCCGCTCGGCATTTAGTTTACCATTGCCAGAGCCTCAGGTTCCTCCGGTATCCTCTCTGGGCTCTTTGAAAGCTCCGTTAAACAACGCAGTTTTTCCGGTCCATCCTCTCTTGGAGGAATTGATCTTTCGGGATTGGGTACGGTCCGGACAGGATTTTTTGCCACCGAAAAGATTTGCGGTCATTTACCCCATGGAGGAAAAATTCTCCAAGAGGTGGAGGCTCCCAGTAGTGGATGCAGCCATCTCATGTGTGAATAAATCACTAACTTGCCCGGTGGAAAACATACATATGTTTAAAGATCCGGTTGATAAAAGATTAGAGACACTTTTAAAAGCATCCTTTGCTACGGCAGGAGCAGTGGTGCAGCCAGCGGTGGCTGCAATTGGAGTTTGTCAGGCATTAAAAGACCAGACAAAGGAAATGTTAAGGGACATGCCTACCCAACAAGCAGAAGAGTTTTCTGACATTCCCAGAGCTCTGTGTTTTGCGGTAGATGCTATAAAAGATTCCATCCAGCAGGCCTCTCGTTTATCACTATGTTTTGGTGCACATGAGAAGGCTCTTATGGTTGAAGAACTGGGCGGCGGAGCCCCCATGCAAAAAGCTTCTGGCAGGGTTTCCCTTCCATGGAGGACGACTCTTCGGAGAGGATCTGGATAAATATATTCAGACTATTTCAAATGGCAAGAGTACCCTTTTTACGGTCAAAAAGACATTCCGGGCTCCTACATTTAAAAGGCAGCTCTTTCCTGTCTCGGGGCCCTCAAATTCCAGGCAGTATCGACGGCCGCCTGCACGATCCAACGTTAACAGTAGATCGCAGGGACAGACCCCTGGGGGTAAGAGGCCGTGGTATCGCAAGCCGTCAAAGACAGCCCTAAGTCTGCCTTATGAAGGGGCGCCCCCCACTCTTGCGGGTGGGGGGAAGGCTTCGTTTCTTCTCAGAAGTTTGGGAAGCCAAGATCCCCGACAAATGGGTCCGGGCATCTGTAACCACAGGTTACAGACTGGAGTTTCTAAGGTATCCTCCGCCTCATTTTCAAGAATCAAGGCTACCAAGGGATCCCAGGAAGGAAGCCTCAATGCTGGCAGCTTTGGATCACCTGCTTGCCAGGACGTTATAAGAAGTGCCAGCCCAAGAGCAAGGCCTAGGTTTCTATTCCAATCTCTTTGTCATACCAAAGCCCAACGGCGATGTCAGGCCAATCTTGGACCTAAAGAGGTTAAACGGTTACCTAAGGGTTCGTTCCTTCCGGATGGAATCCATCCGGTCAGCAGCCGCCGCGCTTCAGAAGGACGATTTTCTGGCCTCCATAGACATAA
Organism: Rana kukunoris; assembly: GCA_029574335.1. Taxonomy (NCBI): domain Eukaryota; kingdom Metazoa; phylum Chordata; class Amphibia; order Anura; family Ranidae; genus Rana; species Rana kukunoris. The sequence goes on from CM056049.1 coordinate 196,576,497, forward strand.
AGGATGCTTACCTTCATGTACCAATCTTTCAGTCGCATCAAAGGTTTTTACGCTTCGCGGTGGGGCAGCGACACTTCCAATTCAGGGCGCTCCCCTTCGGGCTGGCCACGGCCCCCCGGGTATTCACGAAGATCCTAGCCCCAATTCTGGCCAATTTAAGGATCCAAGGGGTCACAGTCCTAGCATACTTGGACGACCTTTTAATCATAGATCACTCACGGCCGGGTCTGCAAAAGGCAGTAAACCTCACGGTTCGGTACCTCGAAGAATTCGGCTGGGTCCTGAACCGGGGAAAGTCAGCGTTCCAGCCTACAAAGCAGTTGGAATACCTCGGCATGAGGTTAGACACAGAACACATAAAAGGGTGTTCCTGCCCCTTGTAAAGATCGAAGCTATCAAGGGGTTGGTTCAGTTGGTTCTAAACAAGAAAAAACCAACTATTCGCCTGTGTATGCGATTACTAGGCAAGCTAGTGGCCACATTCGAGGCAGTACCATACGCTCAGATCCACACTCGCGTCCTACAGGCAGCCATTCTAGCAGCCTGGGGCAAGAGGGCACATGCCTTAGAGTCCCCTTTGACGCTATCATCAAGGGTCCGACAAAGCCTGGCCTGGTGGTTGAACCCTCAGAATCTTCTAAAGGGAAAATCCTTCAGCCCTGTTGTCTGGAAGGTAGTTACCACAGACGCCAGCCTGGCAGGTGGGGGGGCGTCTTCGAGGGGTTCTCCCGCCAGGGAACTTGGGTGAAAGCAGAGAGGCAGCTCCCCATCAATATCTTGGAAATCAGAGCTGCTCGCCTAGCCCTTCTGGCTTGGACCTCCAGATTAAAGGGGTTCCCGGTGAGAATCCAGTCAGACAATGCCACGGCGGTGGCATACATAAACCACCAAGGGGGAACCAGGAGCCAGGCCGCTCAGAGGGAGGTGAACTTGATTTTTCAATGGGCAGAGGTTCATGTACCCTGCATTTCAGCGATATTCATTCCCGGAGTGGACAACCTGCAGGCAGACTTCTTAAGTCGCCAGAGTCTGTTGCCAGGGGAGTGGTCTCTGCATCCCCAGGTCTTTCAGACAATCTGCCAGAGGTGGGGAATGCCGGACGTAGATATAATGGCATCCAGGTTCAACAAGAAACTAGACAGGTTCGTGTCGCGAGCGAGGGATCCTATGGCCTGCGGAACCGATGCGTTGGTTTGCCCTTGGCATCAATTCAAACTTCTATATGCATTCCCTCCACTACAGTTACTCCCGCGCTGTTGCGCAAGATCAGAGTGGAGAACAAGCCAGTCATTCTAGTAGCTCCGGCTTGGCCCCGGAGGACTTGGTACTCACTAGTCCTGAAGATGGCAGTGGGAGACCCTTGGACTCTTCCTCTACAACAGACCTACTCTCACAAGGCCCGATCCTCCACCCTACATTACAGCGTCTAAATTTGACGGCCTGGAGGCTGAATCCCTGATTCTCAGGGATAGAGGCCTGTCTAGGCAGGTAATTCCTACCCTGATTAGGGCTAGAAAGCCGGTCTCCAGGGTGATTTATTACAGGGTGTGGAGGAACTACGTAGGCTGGTGTGAATCCAAAAGATGGAATTCCCGCAAATATACTATTGATAGGGTGTTAAGTTTTCTCCAGCTAGGAGTGGATAAAGGCCTGGCACTAAGCACAATCAAGGGACAGATCTCAGCTCTGTCAGTGTGGTTTCAGAGGCCGCTGGCCACCCACTCGCTGGTAAAGACCTTCATACAGGGGGTCTTGCGTATTAATCCTCCTGTCAAGTCACCAATTTGTCCATGGGACTTAAATCTTGTCCTGTCCACTCTACAGAAACAGCCTTTTGAGCCGTTGGCTGAGATTCCTTTAGTCTTACTGACAAGAAAATTGGTTTTCTTGGTCGCCATAGTTTCGGCCAGGAGAGTGTCTGAATTAGCAGCCTTATCGTGTAAGGAACCATATCTCGTTCTGCATAAGGACAGGGCAGTTCTCCGGCCCCATCCTTCCTTTCTACCAAAGGTTATATCCAAATTTCACTTAAACCAGGATTTGGTACTTCCATCCTTCTTTCCAAAACCTACATCTAGAAAGGAGGGGTTGCTGCATACCTTGGATATTGTCCGGGCCATGAAGGCCTATCTTAAAGCTACAGAAAAGATCCGGAAAACAGATGTGTTATTCGTTCTACCAGATGGCCCCAAGAAGGGGCAGGCAGCTGCAAAATCCACCATCTCGAGATGGATTAGACAATTAATCATTCAAGCCTACGGGTTGAAGAGGTTGCCTCCTCCGTTGTCGGTAAAGGCCCATTCTACCAGGGCCATGGGCGCCTCTTGGGCAGCACACCATCAGATCTCTATGGCTCAGATATGCAAGGCGGCAACGTGGTCATCAGTCCACACGTTTACAAGGTTTTATCAACTAGACGTGAGAAGAAATGCGGATGCTGCCTTTGGTCAGGCAGTACTACAGGCTGCAGTTTGAAATCCTCGGGATCAGAAACACCCTTGGTTATAAAAAAAAAAAAAAAAAAAAAAAAAATTTTTCTTGACTAAGTTGGAATTATTATTATGATTTGAGTTTATCTCTAAATTGAATCCTTCTTTGGAAGATGTCTCCCTCCCCTCATTAAAGCATTGCTTTCGGACATCCCACATAGTAATGAATATGCCGCTCTGTGTCCCGTGATGTACGAGAAAGAAAAAGGGATTTTTAAATACAGCTTACCTGTAAAATCCTTTTCTTGGAGTACATCACGGGACACAGAGCTCCCACCCCTCTTTTGGGTGACCATTTTGGGAGGCATACTGCTTGCTACAAAACTGAGGGACTCCCTCTAGGGGAGGGGGTTATATAGGGAGGGGACTTCCTGTTTGAGATTGCCAGTGTCCACACCTGAAGGTACTCCATATAACCCACACATAGTAATGAATATGCCGCTCTGTGTCCCGTGATGTACTCCAAGAAAAGGATTTTACAGGTAAGCTGTATTTAAAAATCCCTTTTTTTTCATCACATAAAGTGATCGTGTGTACGCGGCATTACAATTCTATTCTTTAAAACATTGCAGGTATTTTACAGTGACCCTGTTGGCAATCTAAATACCAAAATAAATGTGTTCCCTAAAAAGGAGAGTTGAAATGCTTCCCTCCTTAATTTATCAATTCCTTGTTGTCAAATAGCTGCCATGAAGCCATGATTATGACACAGTTACTTTGAATGATTACGCCTTTTTCTACTATACTATTGTATATGCTCTGTTAATGGAATTTTGTTGCTAATTATAAAATTCAGTAAAATATTTGAAACAGGAAATACTTCCCTCTTCTGTTGCTGTCACTGCTCTACTGCTAAGGAACATCCCTGGAGTCTTCAGGGAAGCCAATACGTTCAGGAGTGGAATTTTGGGGCCCCTTACACAGCTTCAGGCATGGGCCCCCTGGAGCAGAGAACCGGGGGGGGGGGGGGGGGGGGGGGGCTGCTGCCGCGAATTGAGAAGCGGGGGGGCCCTTTACAAAAAGAAGAAATAAAGAAAAATATATATAAAAAAGGGGGGTAGCCATCTGGGGCCCTGGGGACCTCTGTGCCCTTTAATAAAAAAAAAAGAGGAAAATATTATATATATATATATATATATATATATATATATATATATATATTATTTTTAAAAAGGGTGGTTGCCAACTGGGGCCCGGGGACCTTATTTTTTTTTTTTTATAAAAGGAAAATTACAAAAAAAGGGGGCTTTCCATTCGGGACCTCTGGGCCCGAAAAAAGAAAACCTCTGGGCCTTTAAAAAAAAAGAAAGAAATAAAAAAAAAATATATATAAAAAAGAAATAAACATTTATTATATATATATATATATATATATATATATAATATATATATATATATATATATATATATATATATATATATATATATATATATAAAAAAAATAAAAAAATAAAAAAACAAGGGGGTTGCCTTCCAGGGCCCTGGGGACCTCTGGGCCCTTTAATAAAAAATAAAAATATAAAAAAATATATAAACAAAAATAAAAAATACAATTATAAAAAAAGGGGGTTTGACACATGGGGCCCTGGGGACCTCTGAGCCCTTTAATAAAAAATAAAAATATAAAAAAATATATAAACAAAAATAAAAAATACAATTATAAAAAAAGGGGGTTTGACACATGGGGCCCTGGGGACCTCTGAGCCCTTTAATAAAAATACATCTATATATTAAAAAAAAGAAATAAAATAATATAAAAAAGTAAAAAAAATATATAAAAAAAGATTGTCAACCGGACCTCTAAAAAAAAAAAGAAAAAAAATTGGCCCTTTAATAAAAAATATATTAAAAAAATATATTTTTTTATGAAAAAAAAAGTGCTTGCCATCTGGGGCCCTGGTGGCCTCCGCGCCCCTGGGGACCTCCGGACCTCTAAAAAAAAAATATTAAAAAAAAATTGCCCTTTAATAAAAAATAAAATAAAAATATATTAAAAAAATAAATATATTTTTTTATAAAAAAAAAAAGGCCTTGCCATCTGGGGCCCTTGGTGGCCTCCGGGCCCCTTACAGGTGTAATGCCTGTACCCCCCTGATGGCGGCCCTGTCCCTCAGACCTCAGGACACAGAAGTGATGTGAAGGTTGGTGGGAGGAACACGGGAAATCAACATACTGCAAGTGTTGGTCCTCCAGCTGACTGCAGGGGAAAGTGGTGAAAATCCTCGACAACTGAGCAACGTTTGGTGGCTTGGGCAACAGGAGGGGTATTTACTGTCCTCATTTAACCACTTTGCAACCGCCCTATGCCGAAAGTACGGCTCTAGGGCGGTTGCTGTATTCTAACTGGCCGTTAATTAACGGCCTGTCAGAATCGCGCTCCCGCGCGCCTCCTGAGGCGCGCACACGGGAACATCCGTGACCGCCGGGTCCAGAGGACCCGGCGCATTACGGATCACGGTAAATCGCCGCTGATAGCGGCGGTTTACCACGTGATCGCGCCGTCCAATGACGGCGCGATCAGATGTAAATAGACCGGCGTCATTTGATGACGCCGGTTCCTCCCTCCTCTCTCTGTACCGATCGGTACAGTGTGAGAGGAGAGGGGAGGGAGCGGATGGCAGCGCCAGTGCTGCGGGCTGGATCTGTGACAAATGCAGTCACAGATCCATCCATCCCTCCCTCCCTGCTCAGCCATCCCTGCTGCATATACTCTGCAATACTCACCTGGGCATACTCTGCAATACTCAGGCATACTCTGGCAATACTCTGGGCATACTCTGCAATACTCAGGCATACTCTGGCAATACTCTGGGCAATACTCTGGGCATACTCTGCAATACTCAGGCATACTCTGGCAATACTCTGGGCAATACTCTGGGCAATACTCTGGGCATACTCTGCAATACTCTGGCAATACTCTGGGCATACTCCGCAATACTCTGCAATACTCTGGGCATACTCTGCCAATACTCTGGGCATACTCTGCAATACTCTGGGCATACTCTGCAATACCCTGGGCATACTCTGCATACTCCGCAATACTCTGGCAATACTCTGGCAATACTCTGGCAATACTCTGCAATACTCTGGGCATACTCTGCAATACTCTGGGCATACTCTGCAATACTCTGGGCATACTCTGCAATACTCTGGGCATACTCCGCAATACTCTGGGCATACTCTGCAATACCCTGGGCATACTCTGCAATACCCTGGGCATACTCTGCAATACCCTGGGCATACTCTGCAATACCCTGGGCATACTCTGCAATACCCTGGGCATACTCTGCAATACCCTGGGCATACTCTGCATACTCCGCAATACTCTGGCAATACTCTGGGCATACTCTGCAATACTCTGGGCATACTCTGCAATACTCTGGGCATACTCTGCAATACTCTGGGCATACTCCGCAATACTCTGGGCATACTCCGGGCATACTCTGGCAATACTCCGGGCATACTCTGGCAATACTCCGGGCATACTCTGGCATACTCTGGGCATACTCTGGCAATACTCTGGCAATACTCTGGGCAATACTCTGGGCATACTCCGCAATACTCTGGCATACTTAGCAATACTCTGGCATACAGCAGCCCCTGTCCCCGCGAGCTCGCATGCAGAAGCGAACGCATACGCAAGTCCTGCCCACATATAAAAACGGTGTTCAAACCACATGTGAGGTATCTTTATATCATGTTTTGGGGTTTTATGTATTTTTCTAGCAATAAATGATGATTTTTACATGTAGGAGAGAAATGTCAGAATTGGCCTTGGGTGCTCCCTGCATGTTGGGCCTCTGTATGTGGCCGCACTGTGTAAAAGTCTCACACATGGGGTATCGCCATACTCGGGAGGAATAGCAGAATGTGTTTTGGGGTGTAATTTGTGGTATGCATATGCTGTGTGTGAAAAATAACCTAATAATATGAAAATTTGATGAAAAAAAAATAAATCTTGATTTTGCAAAGAATTGTGGGAAAAAATTACAACTTTAAAAAACTCACCAGGCCTCTTTCTAAATACCTTGGAATGTCTTCTTTCCAAAAAGGGTCCATTTGGGGGGTATTTGTACTTTTCTGGCATGTTAGGGTCTCAAGAAATGAGAGAGGCTGTCAGTACTTCAGGTGTGATGAAATTGATCAATTTTCAGGATTTGGTACCATAGCTTGTAGACCCCATAACTTTCACCCAGACTAAATAATATCCAACATTTTTTCTTTTTTTTACCAAAGATATGTAGCAGTATACATTTTAGGCCAAATTTATGAAGAAAAATTACTTTTTTGCAAAATTTTATAATAGAAATGAAGAAAAATTATTTTCTTTCTTGTACATCACGGGACACAGAGCGGCATATTCATTACTATATGGGTTATATGGAGTACCTTCAGGTGTGGACACTGGCAATCTCAAACAGGAAGTCCCCTCCCTATATAACCCCCTCCCCTAGAGGGAGTCCCTCAGTTTTTTCGCCAGTGTCTTAGGTGTTGGTCACGGAATAGCTTTGCTCCACATCCTTGGGATTAAGGGCGGGCTAACCGGATCTGTCCAAGGAGCCTCAGTGCCAAAGTGGACAGTACCCGGGCCCCAAACCGTGGGGTTTTGCCTATAATGCTCCTCTTTGGAGGGCTGGACCCTGGGCCCAGGACTTGGAGTTTGTAAAAACCATAAGTTCCTGTTTGCCAGGGTGCTATATAGGTCCAGGACAGTGGGTACCTTCATAGGACCCCAGGGCCTGAAGGTCTACTACGCTACCCACGGAGATGGGAGAAGATTGGATCGTTTGCTGGACAAACATCCTGCAGCATGGAGCAGGTAAAGGGGAGCCTGCGGGACTTGGTTCGACAGCAGGCTCTCCGGGGTAACCTAAAAGGGGGGTAGCCTAAGTATGCTCTGCATTGGCAACCTTGCTCACTATGTCTGAGAAAGACAGGATGATCCCTTTTCCCCCATCACTAGGTTCCCCTGTCTAAGAATGTGTTGCTAGCTAACCTGCTGCTTTCTTCCTAGGACTGTAAGGATCCCTATGGGGCCTTTTAAAGAGTCCTACCTGGCCGGGGGTTTGAATCTGCCGCCTGATTCTGCAGTCCTGGGTCTCCAGCAGCGCGGCTCCTCCATGTTCCTCCTGCTCCGGCATACGCGCGCGCGCGCGTCTTATAGACGTTTTTCGCGCCGTTCGGAGAGGAGGGCAGGGGGGGGGGGGCGTGCCTGCAGCGTCATACAGGGGCGCGCCTTGTGCTGTTATAGATCAGCAGGCATTGTCAGTGCTCAGTCTGAGGCTGATCTCAGAGGGAGAGGACGCAGAGCGGCAGAACAGTGACTCCCGGTGGCGGAAGAGGGGTAGTACATGCTGGACTTTGTTCCAATGCCTTTTTTGTTAAGCCAAGAAATTCCCCTTTTTTGCAGCAGGTTGGAGGCTGGCAAACTAAGTTTGGGGTCACTGTATGTTTGAAAAAAAAAAAACATACGGGGCCCCATCAGTTTTTGGGCATTAGTGATCTATTGTCCCCTAAGCTCTAGTTTTGTACTCCTGGCCACTACAGTCTGTTGTTGTTGGCGGAGTCCCTCGATTTTGTATTATGGCTTCCAAAGGTTCGGGGTCAAAGGGTACAAAAAAGACCAAAAAACAAAGGGGTTCCCCCTCTGATTCTGATGATATGCCGATACTTTCCCCGCAACTTATTCCCATAAAGGGTGCCTTGGATGAGCCATTAGGGGGGTCTGGTGCGGAGGCTGGCCCAGATCAGCCCAGCCCTGTGTTTATCACAGAGGAGATGCTAGCCGTATCCCTAGGGGGGCTAGAAGAGAGAATAGCAGCATTGATCGCTAGAGCTATTCCTGGCAAGAAACGGGTTAGATCCCCATCACCAAGAGGTGTATACTCAGATGCTGAGATTCTCTCTCCGGAGGAATTGGAATCGCAGGAGGATCAACTAGACCTGAACCAAGAGGGTTCAGGGATTGAGGGATCTACCTCTGAGGAACCATTTTCAGACTCCCAGACAGAGAGACTGTGGGTACAGTCTTTGACGGACATGGTCCGCTCGGCATTTAGTTTACCATTGCCAGAGCCTCAGGTTCCTCCGGTATCCTCTCTGGGCTCTTTGAAAGCTCCGTTAAGCAACGCAGTTTTTCCGGTCCATCCTCTCTTGGAGGAATTGATCTTTCGGGATTGGGTACGGCCGGACAGGATTTTTCTGCCACCGAAGAGATTTGCGGTCATTTACCCCATGGAGGAAAAATTCTCCAAGAGGTGGAGGCTCCCAGTGGTGGATGCAGCCATCTCATGTGTGAATAAATCACTAACTTGCCCGGTGGAAAACATACATATGTTTAAAGATCCGGTTGATAAACGGTTAGAGACACTTTTAAAAGCATCCTTTGCTACGGCAGGAGCAGTGGTACAGCCAGCTGTGGCTGCAATTGGAGTTTGTCAGGCGTTAAAGGACCAGACAAAAGAAATGTTAAAGGACATGCCTACCCAACAAGCAGAAGAGTTTTCTGACATTCCCAGAGCTCTGTGTTTTGCTGTAGATGCTATAAAGGATTCCATCCAGCAGGCCTCTCGTTTATCACTATTTTTGGTGCACATGAGAAGGCTCTTATGGTTGAAGAACTGGGCGGCGGAGCCCCCATGCAAAAAGCTTCTGGCAGGGTTTCCCTTCCATGGAGGACGACTCTTCGGGGAGGATCTGGATAAATACATTCAGACTATTTCAAGTGGCAAAAGTACCCTTTTACCGGTCAAAAAGACATTCCGGGGTCCTACATTTAAAAGGCAGCTCTTTCCTGTCTCAGGGCCCTCAAATTCCAGGCAGTATCGACGGCCGCCTGCACGATCCAACGTTAACAGTAGATCGCAGGGACAGGCCCCTGGGGGTAAGAGGCCATGGTATCGCAAGCCGACAAAGACAGCCCCTAAGTCTGCCTTATGAAGGGGCGCCCCCACTCTCGCGGGTGGGGGGAAGGCTTCGTTTCTTCTCAGAAGTTTGGGAAGCCAAGATCCCCGACAAATGGGTCCGGGCGTCTGTAACCGCAGGCTACAGACTGGAGTTTCTAAACTTTCCTCCGCCTCATTTTCAAGAGTCAAGGCTACCAAAGGATCCAGCAAGGAAGGCCTCAATGCTGGCAGCTTTGGATCACCTGCTTTGCCAGGACGTAATAATAGAGGTGCCAGCCCAAGAGCAAGGGCTAGGTTTCTATTCCAATCTCTTTGTCATACCAAAGCCCAACGGCGATGTCAGGCCAATCTTGGACCTAAAGAGGTTAAACGGTTACCTAAGGGTTCGTTCCTTCCGGATGGAATCCATCCGGTCAGCAGCCGCCGCGCTTCAGAGGGACGATTTTCTGGCCTCCATAGACATAAAGGATGCTTACCTTCATGTACCAATCTTTCAGTCGCATCAAAGATTTTTACGATTCGCGGTGGGGCAGCGACACTTCCAATTCAGGGCGCTCCCCTTCGGGCTGGCCACGGCCCCCGGGTATTCACGAAGATCCTAGCCCCAGTTCTGGCCAATTTAAGGATCCAAGGGGTCACAGTCCTAGCGTACTTGGACGACCTTTTAATCATAGATCACTCACGGCCGTGTCTGCAACAGGCAGTAAACCTCACGGTTCGGTACCTCGAAGGATTCGGCTGGGTCCTAAACCGGGAAAAGTCAGCGTTCCAACCTACAAAGCAGTTGGAATACCTCGGCATGAGGTTAGACACAGAACAGCAAAGGGTGTTCCTGCCCCTTGTAAAGATCGAGGCTATCAAGGGGTTGGTTCAGTTGGTTCTAAGCAAGAAAAAACCAACTATTCGCCTGTGTATGCGATTACTAGGCAAGCTAGTGGCCACGTTCGAGGCAGTACCATACGCTCAGATCCACACTCGCGTCCTACAGGCAGCCATTCTAGCAGCCTGGGGCAAGAAAGCACATGCCTTAGAGTCCCCTTTGACGCTATCATCAAGGGTCCGACAAAGCCTGGCCTGGTGGTTGAACCCTCAGAATCTTCTAAAGGGAAGATCCTTCAGCCCTGTTGTCTGGAAGGTAGTTACCACAGACGCCAGCCTGCCAGGCTGGGGGGCGGTCTTCGAGGGGTTCTCTCGCCAGGGAACTTGGGTGAAAACAGAGAGGCAGCTCCCCATCAATATCTTGGAGATCAGAGCTGCTCGCCTAGCCCTTCTGGCATGGACCTCCAGATTACAGGGGTTCCCGGTGAGAATCCAGTCAGACAATGCCACAGCGGTGGCATACATAAACCACCAAGGGGGAACCAGGAGTCAGGCCGCTCAGAGGGAGGTGAGCTTGATTTTTCAGTGGGCAGAGGTTCATGTACCCTGCATTTCGGCGATATTCATTCCCGGAGTGGACAACCTGCAGGCAGACTTCTTAAGTCGCCAGAGTCTGTTGCCAGGGGAGTGGTCTCTGCATCCCCAGGTCTTTCAGACAATCTGCCAGAGGTGGGGAATGCCAGACGTAGATATAATGGCATCCAGGTTCAACAAGAAACTAGACAGGTTCGTGTCTCGAGCGAGGGACCCTATGGCCTGCGGAACCGATGCGTTGGTTTGCCCTTGGCATCAATTCAAACTTCTATATGCATTCCCTCCGCTACAGTTACTTCCTCGCCTGTTGCGCAGGATCAGAGTGGAGCACAAGCCGGTCATTCTAGTAGCTCCAGCTTGGCCCCGGAGGACATGGTACTCACTAGTCCTGAAGATGGCAGTAGGAGACCCTTGGACTCTTCCTCTACGACCAGACCTACTCTCACAAGGCCCGATCCTCCACCCTACATTACAACGTCTAAATTTGACGGCCTGGAGGCTGAATCCCTGATTCTCAGGGGTAGAGGTCTGTCTAGGCAGGTAATTCCTACCCTGATTAGGGCTAGAAAGCCGGCCTCCAGGGTGATTTATTACAGGGTGTGGAGGAACTACGTAGGCTGGTGTGAATCCAAAAGATGGAATTCCCGCAAATATACCATTGATAGGGTGTTAAGTTTTCTCCAGCTAGGAGTGGATAAAGGCCTGGCATTAAGCACAATCAAGGGACAGATTTCAGCTCTGTCAGTGTGGTTTCAGAGGCCGCTGGCCACCCACTCGCTGGTAAAGACCTTCATACAGGGGGTCTTGCGTATTAATCCTCCTGTCAAGTCACCAATTTGTCCATGGGACTTAAATCTTGTCCTGTCCACTCTACAGAAACAACCCTTTGAGCCGTTGGCTGAGATTCCTTTAGTTTTACTGACAAGAAAGTTGGTTTTCTTGGTCGCCATAGTTTCGGCCAGGAGAGTGTCAGAATTAGCAGCCTTATCGTGTAAGGAACCATATCTCGTTCTACATAAGGACAGGGCAGTTCTCCGGCCCCAATCCTTCCTTTCTACCAAAGGTTATATCCAATTTTCACTTGAACCAGGATTTGGTACTTCCATCCTTCTTTCCGAAACCCACATCTAGAAAGGAGGGGTTGCTGCATACCTTGGATATTGTCCGGGCCATGAAGGCCTATCTTAAAGCTACAGAAAAGATCCGGAAAACAGATGTGTTGTTCGTTCTACCAGATGGCCCCAAGAAGGGGCAGGCAGCTGCAAAATCCACCATCTCGAGATGGATTAGACAATTAATCATTCAAGCCTACGGTTTGAAGAGGTTGCCTCCTCCTTTGTCGGTAAAGGCCCATTCTACCAGGGCCATGGGCGCCTCCTGGGCAGCACACCATCAGATCTCTATGGCTCAGATATGCAAGGCGGCGACGTGGTCATCAGTCCACATGTTTACAAAGTTTTATCAACTAGACGTGAGAAGGAATGCGGATTCTGCCTTTGGACAGGCAGTACTACAGGCTGCAGTTTAAGATCCTCGGGATCAGAGGCACCCTTGGTTGTAAAAAAAAAAAAAAAAAAGTTTTTTCTTGACTAAGTTGGAATTATTATTATTATTTGAGTATACCTCTAAATTGAATCCTTCTTTGGAAGATGTCTCCCTCCCCTCATTAAAGCATTGCTTTCGGACATCCCATATAGTAATGAATATGCCGCTCTGTGTCCCGTGATGTACGAGAAAGAAAAAGGGATTTTTAAATACAGCTTACCTGTAAAATCCTTTTCTTGGAGTACATCACAGGACACAGAGCTCCCACCCCTCTTTTGGGGAACATTTTGGGAGGCATACTGCTTGCTACAAAACTGAGGGACTCCCTCTAGGGGAGGGGGTTATATAGGGAGGGGACTTCCTGTTTGAGATTGCCAGTGTCCACACCTGAAGGTACTCCATATAACCCATATAGTAATGAATATGCCGCTCTGTGTCCCGTGATGTACTCCAAGAAAAGGATTTTACAGGTAAGCTGTATTTAAAAATCCCTTTATTTTTTGCAAAATGTTGTTCTTTTTTCATTTATAGCAAAAAAAAAACAAAAACGCAGAGGTGATGAAACACCACCAAAAGAAAGCTCTATTTGTGGGAAAAAAAGGACAAAAATTTCATTTGGTTATAGAGTTGTATGACTGAGTTATTGTCATTCAAAATGTGAGAGCACCGAAAGCTGAAAATTGGTCTGGTTATTAAGGGTGTTTAAGTGCCCAGTGGTCAAGTGGTTAAGGTCTCTCATTGATCTAGATATTTTTATCAGTGAATGGTACTTTAAATGCATCTAAATATTTTTTCAGTGAATGGTACTTTAAATGCATCTAAATGAAATGCGTTATCTTGGTATTGGCGTTTTCCAATCCATTATACAACAAGCTTCAGACTCGCCATTATCTGATCTTTGTGGGGGGTGCACTTGAGCAAGTTAAGTATCTGCTGCCGTGGCGATTTAGGACCTGGCTGCATTTATTAGGGGTGACGGCTACAAGACTAAAGTCTTGTCAGGTACATTTTTACCCATATACTGTAGGTATTTAAATTTTGTGTTCAGCTGCTTTCAGGGGTTGAACTTCAAAATAAGGAAAGTTAACTATACCAAATCGGTGGCTGGAGGTCTTCAGCATTTGATAGTGCCTAAATGTAGCATCACACACTCCCCAATGTTCTTAGATGTATAATGCACATATACACTTCCTGGGCTAATTTTTTTGTTTGACCACAATTGGATACTCTTTAGGTTTTATGTTTGTTACACTGACTTTATAAAAAATGTTTTCTGTTGCAGCCAATTATAATGAACTGTACCAGTGGTCAGTGGAATGCTATCCAGAATTTTGGACAGAATTTTGGGATTTCAGTGGTCTTGTCTACTCACGCATGTACAATGAGGTATGTACTATTCTTGTTTATTCAGTCTAAATACCTGGTTTACTTAAAGTGATTCTGTGATTGTAAACCTCAGACATGAAATATGAACATGGCATGTTCTTGCCTCAGCCCAGAGCACCAAGTTTCATTTCTGTCTGCTGCCTTGTTCCTCTGATTTAAACATGAGTCACGTCTGACAAGTTTTCCTGACACCAAGAGAAAAACGGTGACCGGGGAGAGCACAGCCTCAGCTCTGTTCCTGTGTGCTCTATGAATGTGGTGGGGGGTGGTGTCCCTCTCTTCCCTCTAATTGACTTTCTTTAGTTCCCCACCCCTTGCTTTTTAGAGCTGAGACATCCTGTGTAAATTCTACACTATGGATATAGAGGAACGGCAGCTGTAGATAAATGGGTAAAACTTATAAGTGGTTTTGTTTCATCTGTGTATTACCTGAGGCAAGTCACTTCACTGGGTTTATGTGAGGGCCTACAACCACTTAAATGCCATTAAAGTGTGTGTGTGTATGCAAGCTATAAATCAAAGAGAATATGTGATGATGGAAATCTGTCACTGATGCTGGTTCTGCGACTGTCACCCTGATTCTGACTGCAAGACCCCTTCACACTGGGCAACTGAGCGTAAGTGGTAAAGGGCCACTCGTTTTAGTGGTGCTTTACTGCTGTTTAAGCGGCACTTGTCAGTCGCTAGCGGGGTGCTGTTAACCCCCTCTAGCGACTGAAAAAGGGGTTAAAAGTGTCTGTGTTGCGGCGCTTCCAAAGCACTTTTCATTCATTTCAATGGGCAGGGCATTTTGGGAGTGCTGTAAACAGCCCCAATGATGCTGCTTGCAGAACTTTTCCTAATGTCTTTATCAAGAACTCTGTAAAATCATGCAACTAAATACAGATGGTATTATATCTGTTGTAAAAAGCATGGGTACAGTGCGATCACCTTTGTGTTAGATGATGCATGAATGATTAGCTACATATATCTACTGTATATCTACATAAATGCATCGACTATAATATATACCAATAGATATAGAAAAGAGAGGGCCAAGGGGTTAATACATCCAGATAAACTATAAATTATGGATTTAGGACTGTTGTGGGCGGACTTTAAAGGTACCAAAAGGAATTCAACATCATTTGAAAAAATATAATTTTTCCATTACATATTATAAAAAATAACAATATTCCATATTAAAAACATACAGATTTGACTCTCTATAGGAGTCGCACAATTTGAAACCATTCCCTAATGATACATATAGGACAATATAAGTCTACGTTTCGCTTGTCGCTTCCTCAGGACTTATTGTCACATATCAAAGAAGAGGGAATTAAAATTGGCAGAAACCCTTCAAGTGCGTGGCAAATCTCATAACTGCCCCTTCCAGGACAGCATATAAACACTATTGAATTCTCAGCAGTAATATAAGTTATCACTTAGATAGGTATCCTTAAATATCAGGCAAAGAATAGACTGAGGACAGTAGTCCAATAATTACTTTAGATGTCTGTAGCAATTATATAACCAGATAGTGATGCGGGAAAATCCAAATGTAAGAATCAGGGACATGCAAGTCAGCATTTAGTGGAATCTAGTGTTGATCAGACTAAACAAGTATTGCAAAGATAACATCCCAAAATGGCTAATCTGCCATGAGTCATCCAGATAGTTTGCCACCGCTGGAAGGGGCAGTTATGAGATTTGCCACGCACTTGAAGGGTTTCTGCCAATTTCAATTTCCTATTCTTTGATATGTGACAATAAGTCCTTAGGAAGCGACAAGTGAAACGTAGACTTATATTGTCTTATATGTATCATTAGGGAATTGTTTCAAATTGCGCGACTCCTATAAAGAGTAAAAATCTGTGTTTTTTTAATATGGAATTTTGTTATTTTTTTTATAATATGTAATAATTTATATTTTTTTCAAATTTATGTTGAATTCCTTTTTGGTACCTTTTTAAAGTCTGCCCACAACCATATACCAATAGATATCAGTGCTAATGTGCAAAATTAAAAATGCAAAAAAAACCTTTGCGCCAAAAAAGCGATCTATGCTTCAAAAATCCCAATTTGCATAAAGTGTCCAATGCTTCATAGGATATACTAAAATGTATTCAAATATGCAACTGCAAAAAAAGTGTCCAGTGCTTCAAAGTTAGCGTACTAACCAGCAGACATGTCGGACGGACGGGTTCCCAGCAGACAGATTTTAAAGCATGCTGGAAAAATCTGTCTGTCCGCCCGTACACACGATCAAATTTGTCTGCTGAAACGGACCGTTTTCATCAGATAGATTTGATCGTGTGTACGCGGCCTTAGTGTGACTGGTGGAGGAGTCGCAGAGGTCATGGATGTTTGACACCCTAAATGGCCTGTGAAGAAGTAGCACTTTTTGGATTCAGGCAGTGAAGATTTTGTGAAGAGTGATTATTGCACTTGTGCATTTCGAAGCAGTGGACGCTGTTTATTTTTGTAGTTACACTTCTTTTTTTTTTTTTTTTCAGTATGCTGTGGATATTGGGCCTCCATGAAGTCTTTGTATTTTCACACATTTGAGTTGTTCCTGCATTTTGAGGGATTGCTTAAAATGTTCTGTAATTACTTAGTTATTTAAATTTTTGTTTTAATTTTCACATTTTACGTTTTTATAATTGCAGGTACAACTTTCTAATGTTTGGTGATTTAATGATTGTTTTAGGTCATTGACAGGTCCAAAGGGATTGCTGATGTTCCAGAATGGTTTCATGGGAGCCGTTTGAATTATGCTGAGAACCTTCTCAAACACAAGGAAAACGATAAAATTGCACTATATGCTGCAAGTAAGTACGTGTTGACAACTACTGGTAGTTTGGATGTATAAGTCTGTGGATATCTGGTCATCAGACCTACATCTCATTACAAAATCATGGCAATAATATAAAGATGCCTCCATCCTCCCCTCCTAACCAAGTTGTGGCATCAACACTTCTAAAAAATTGGAAGAAAGGGAATTGTCTTGGGCCACATATAAAATACACAAACAATAAAGATAGCTGATGAGCAGAAAAAGTCAGGTAGATCACAATTTAACGATCACTGATCTAGATAATGTACCTATCTGAGTAATAAGAGGGCAACATAGAACTAATGCTTCAATATCTGTTTTTGTTAGACATAGTAGCGATTCTCAAAGAATTTCTGAATGTGCTTATCTGATATTTTGGTTCCAATTTTACCCTTCGTGTGCTTCATCTTCAAACTGTTGCTCACAAATATAGTGCTTCCAAAAATTTATGACATGAATAAGGTGTGCTTGTAAAGAGTGGGAGATTTTTATTTTGAAAGAAACTTCTAAAAGTCAAAAAGACACTGTCAATGTGTCACGATCAGGCATCAGGCTTGAAGACCAGTTGCTATAGCAGTTGCAGGACTACCACCGATTAGCAGGATAGGTACACAGGCAGTCGCCCTGGCAGATTACACAGGCTCACCTGAGGTGCAGAGTCTATGTACTAACCGGTGTTCACCAGAGCTCCTGATGGTAGAGATGGATTTAGCTGCATGCGAGTACCAGGTTGTGGTCCTCAGGTTTGCCCCACAAGGGTGTGAGCAAGCGAGGGTCCAGCAGCGGATGAGCAGATGAGGATCAAACAGCAGCATGGTCAGTAAACAAGCCGAAAGGTAGGTAACGAGTAGTTGCAGGTTGGGATCAGGCAGTAGAGTAGTCAACGAACAAGCCATGTGTCGATCACGAGTGGTAGCAAATTACAGATGGCAGCAGGGAAGACGAGCAAGGCGCTGGCTGAGAAGGCACAAGGTTCGAGCCCAGGTCCTGACACAATGTTTTCTTCTGCCGCATGTGAATTATTATTTTTTTAAATTGGAATTACAATTTTGTGTTGGGTCGCAGGTTTGAGACTCCTGTTTTATAGGATTTTGGAGTATGCCTGTAGGAATTTTGCCCCTTCGCAATTTCAGGAGAAGACTTGTAATTAATTTTTCAATTAGTGTTTCAATTCAGAAAAGTTATCTATAGTGGTGGTTTTACCCTAAAAACGGGTAGAACATGTAACCAAAGGTGAACCTATCCTTTAACCACTTTAAAGGAACACTAAAGTCAAAAAAATTATTTTTTTAAATAACAAACATGTTATACTTGCCTCCACTGTGCAGTTCGTTTTGCACAGAGTGTCCTCTAACCCTGTCTTCTGGGGTCCCTCGGCGGCTGTTTCAGGTCCTGCTCGCAAAAGCATTCCACCTTAATGCGAGGGAGCTCGCACGGTGGAAAGCTTTTGCGAGCGCGCTCCCGTAAAACAGCGGCGGCCATAGCCGCTGACTGTATCACTCGGCCCCGCCCCCGGCGCGCCGCGTCATCCGCTGTGATTGACAGCAGCGCCAGCCAATGGCTGCGCTGCTATTAATCCGCCCAGCCTAGCCAATCAACAGCCAGGCTGGGAACCGAAGAGGATGATGTGGACGCGCCCCGGAATTTCGAACGGTCAGGTAAGTAAAACGGGGGCTTAGGGGGGTGGGCCGGTACCATCGGATGTTTTTTTCACCTTAATGCTTAGGATGCATTAAGGTGAAAAAACATTTTACAACCACTTTAACCGTTTGTCCATTTTTACATCTGTTTTTCATCTGATCTGCTTTTTTAAAGAGTAAAAAATAGAGCTTTGATCTTTTCCCAAAAACGGATGTTGACCAAAGTGGATGTAAATGGATGATCAATGCATCTTAATGGAAAAACAGATGTAAACTGATGAGAAATGGGGGTGTGAGAACTGGGAAATGTATAGAGTACTGTCAACATCCTTATATAATATGAAAATAAATGTAGCGCTGTGAAACCAAAAGACAGTGATGTCTAAGGATAAATAAAAATCAGTAATCACTGAACTGAAACCATGATGATGATAAGAATAAACAAAATCCACAGTGAAAAGTGAAGTCTTTGCATGAAATGGTACTGTGATACACAAATCAAAACTAAACATAAATAAATAATAATAGTCCATCCATAGTGAAATAGATAGATGCAAAATGACTTTGTAGATCCTGAAAGATGGAATGGCACTCAATGTCAAACGAAGATAGAATGCGCTTACCAGAAATGTAGGACCTGTCTGTCATGGACAGCAGATCGATAGGGCATAGACACTCCTATGGCTCAATCAGCTGGGCTCACTCGAACTGGATAAAGATGATTCAAATCCTTGATAGAGGGCCCAGACGTGCACGGTATCCTGGACCGGTAGCCTTGTTTCCAAATAATCCGTTCTCAAAAGAAGTGTGGAGAGATGATGGTACAACCCTCGGGAGGGTGGGATGGGGGAAGCTGGATGACTCCGAGCACCATGGGAAAGAAAAAGAAAACGCAACCCCAATGGTGCAGGTCAAAAGAGTAAAGGTTTTATTGGAATAAAACCAAAATGTACATTAAAAGTGATCACAAATAAAAGGCAATGTGAGAAAAGGTAAAAACCAAGCCCTATGCGTTTCGTCCTAAGGGGACTTCAACTGGGGCATCAACCTGTTCCCCCACATTGCTCACATATAAATAAAACATTCATGAAAAAAGCACAGAAAGGGCCAATCCGGTCAATCATCCAATCAGGGTCCATGATTGGAGAAAGCCGACACATGACATGTTGAACCTATGATATAGCAGCAACCTAAAAACACACCCATAATCAAACATGGCACCTCAAAATGGTAATGAAGATAATAAAATAAAATAAAATGAAATTTGAACGTTCTGGGCAAGCTCAGAGGGAGGTATAGTAATACCCCCAAACAGGGAAAACCCTATGTGTATGTACTTGGTGGAAAGTCACATAAACTAAAAAAGGGCCCGCCACGATCACTGAACAAATGGCTGAAAAACGAATCCGAATGGAGTGCTCGAGTGACAGATCGCCATGTAGCAACCAAAGACGGAAGACCTGTCACAATAGGGGCCGGGGACACAGCCAATTGGAATCCCGTAAGGGACAACGTCAACGAGGCGTCACCTGACGTCGCAAAACGCCCACAGCGCTGCCACGCCGCACTACGTATCGGCGCGGGGTCAAGCGACGCCACTGAACACACCGGGCGTCACCACGCCATACCACGTGTAATCGCGGGGTCACCTGACGCCGCAAAGCACACACCGCGCCACCGTGCAGTACTGCATGTCGGGCTGAGGCGCAATGGACATCTCAACACAGCCCCCACTAATATAAGAGGCGAAGACGGGAATCCCACATTAAATATCGCCTCTGATACAAGAAGAAGAAGAAGAAGAAGAAGAAGAAGAAGAAGAAGAAGAAAAAAAAAAAAAGGGGGTTAAAAATTTGAAACGGAGGGCGGCACCTCTGGCTAAATACAAGGGGTTATAAAGTGAGCGTACGCCATCTAGTGGCCAAAACTCGTACGTCAGGACAACTATAATGGAATAAAGAACTTCGTCTCTCACAATGGAGAAAATAAATGTAAAAACATGGGCATCATGGGACCCTAAAGGGCAATAATCCTACAGGGGCATACATAGATAATGAATGTGGGAACATGCAATAGCCAACCTACTAGTGTAAATACCCCTATGACATATTGGTGCCTCAAAAATGTACAAATAAACAATTCTAAGGATGATGCACATATAAACCATAATATAATATATTATATAATAGAGAAACATGTGCAACTAGTACACAGGGAGTTGCACAGGGAGTTGCCCCTTAGGACTTTTAAGGCAGAAGAAATGATGAAGAGAGTAAACGTATATAAAAAAACGCACATAAGTGCTAATTTTATTATTAGAAAAAATATACAGTATTCATAGAAATATACAAGAATCATTTAAAATGGAATAAATCAATCAATCAATCATGTACAAGGTATTTAGTATCAACCCAAAGGCTTACAATCCACTGCTCAAAAACAATTAGGGTCAGGATGTTATGCTGCAATTCTGTCCGCCTGACCCTAATTGTTTTTGAGCAGTGGATTGTAAGCCTTTGCGTTGATACTAAATACTTTGTACATGATTGATTGATTCTTTTATATTTCTATGAATATATTTTTTCTATTAATAAAATTAGCACTTATATGCATGTTTTTTTTAGATAAAAAAAAAAAATATATATATATATATATATTTATATTTATAAATTATGTTTACTCTCCTCAACATTTTTTTTCTGCCTTAAAAGTCCTAAGGGGCAACTCCCTGTGTACTACCGTAGTTGCACATTTTTCTCTATCAGATGTAAACTGACGATGGATGGATGAAAAACAAACTGTCCACCTGTATGAAAGGGGCATTAATCAATTAAAACATCAACTTTTTATTTATTTATGTAGGGCAGTAGAGTGTGGTGTGTGTTTTTTTTTCCAATGAATTTTGCCCATGCTTGGGTTATAATTTAGGTCAATATATGTGTTTTAAAATAATATTGTCCCCTTTGACTATAATTCTAATTTCATGTATGCCAATATATACATTCTTAGAATATCCTTTCTCATTTGAGCAGGCCATACGCGGTCGAATTTCGAACAAATTTTCTTTTCAAAATCAACGTTTTTTTTTTGTTTTTTTTGTGATCCGTTGATGCCACCATTGATTTTCGAAATTCGGCCAACCAAACTTTCATGTTGCAGGGAATATTCTTTTCTCTCCGGGAATATTCTTTTCTCTCCGGGAATATTCTTTTCTTGCACATGCACATTTTTTTTCTATTACATTTCTCGCACGATTCTCCTATCATTGATCAGAAAATTGTTTGTTTTTCAAATAATTTTCAACATGTCGGATTTCTCAAATTTGTTTGCCGCACGAAAATTGGCTGTTGCTGCAGCCCACTAACTGTGCGAAATTCGTACGAAAATTCTTTGATGCGATTTTCTAAATAAAATTATTTTGAAATTTGAACTGTGTATGACCGCCTTTAGAATATGAACCCTTTTGTTTCAACAGCTGCTTACTAAGTGGTTTATTTACTAAACCTAGAGAGGGCAAAATGAGTCACAATTCTGCAGAGAAACCAATCGGCTTCCAGGTGTTATTGCTAAAGCTTAATTACAGTAAACAGCTGAGGTTAGAAGCTGATTGGTTTCTCTGAAGAATCGTGGCTAATTTTGCCCTCTCTAGCTTTAGTAAACAAACCCCCTAAGAGCCGGTTCACACAGGGGCAACTCGTCGGGCGATTTAGCTGTCTGACAAGTCGCGATCCGTTCTGTACTATGGAACCATTCTAATAGGAGCGACTCAAGTCGCTCCGACTTAGAAAAAGTTCCTGTACGACTTTGGGATGACTTCAGGGCGACTTCCATTGACTTCAATACAGAAGTCATTTTGCAAGTCGTCTCTGAAGTTGTGTGCAGATCGTCTTGCCGAGTCGCTCGGCAAGTCATGCTGCCCCTGTGTGAACCAGCTCAAAGTGTCTGTTTTATGTCTGTTTATCTTGAATACCCAGAAAATGTATTTCTTGGGCACACTTCTTTAAGCACCCCCCTCCCTTCCTATGCCACATTTAGCATGTAATTTTTTTATTTGGGAGGCTGATGCATAGTTTTGACAGGTACCCACTCAGACCGCCTACGCAATTGGGGCAGAAGTTCTCCTCTCCCCCTCCATGCAATCTTCTGGAACATGTCCCAGAAGATTGCTCGACCATTCAGGACGCGCAGCACGACTCATGTGCAGTGCGCACCCGGCTGTAAAGCCGCAAGCTGTCACAGCCAGGTGCCCACGTTGTAATGCCGGCGCTGACCAGAAACGAAGGAGAGAAGCGATTGTTCGGGCAGCCGCATCGCTGGATTGTGGGACAGGTGAGTGTGTGTTTGAAAGTCAGCGGCTACACATTTTGTAGCTGCTGACTTTTAAGAAACTCAAAAGTGAATAACAGTCTAAGGCTCTACCCCCCTCTGCTTTATCCATTTCATAAACCGACCTTTGAGGCTTGGTTCACATATGACCCGCATGCAGCTCACAGCAGGGTCCGATGCATCCTGGCTTACCTTTTCAGGTCTGATTTTTCTCATACTTCCTGCCCCATAGCCAAAACAGGAAGTGAGCATTATCCCCCCCCCCCCCAAAAAAAAAAAAAAACGTGAGGGAATCCCTAACGGTCAGCAGAACTAGTATCCCCATTAGAGGATTTCCCCTTTATTCCTGTCCTAGTGACAACCCATAATTTATGGCCCATACACACAATCCGAATATCGGCCGATGGATCGTACGACTTTTTTCGCTTAATAATCGCAAGTAAAGTAAAATAGGTTATTAAACTCACGAAAATTCTCGTACGACAGAAAAAAAAGATCGGAAGTGATGTCACGTGTTGTAATGTATTTGTATTGTATTGTCGGACGATGGCTGTACTGACTAAACGAAAATCGTACGATCTGACATCGTACGAGGAAAATTTTCGCGCATGTCCGATCGAAAAATATCGGATGAACGGTCGTGATCGGCTCTCGAAAGTAGTGTACACACGATCCGAAAATCATA
The DNA here is from genome assembly GCA_029574335.1 of Rana kukunoris. Classification (NCBI taxonomy): domain Eukaryota; kingdom Metazoa; phylum Chordata; class Amphibia; order Anura; family Ranidae; genus Rana; species Rana kukunoris. The sequence goes on from CM056049.1 coordinate 196,599,704, forward strand.
CGATCCATCATCGGACGATCGTTTTCGTCCGATATTCGGATCGTGTGTATGGGCCATAAGGATCTTCTTTCAGCTTCCCTTTCGATGTAGTAATGGTAATTGGGGCATATAGAGAAGGGTTAATATATCCCTAACGGGGGCACAGACCGCAAATAAAATCTGACAGTTGTTCTAATCCTGCTCCACTCTGTCCACAACGTAAAAAAAATTGCATTTTAATAAATGTATATTACAAATGTTAAAATATAGAACTGAATTCCTTATTTAATTGGCAGATTGCAAAGTGTTCATACAGTCTGCTTTTATAGTTTTGTGTGCATAGAACAATATGGAGCACCATCTAGTGGCTGCAGATTGGTATTACAGCTGTTGAGTTTTCCTGTGCCATATATTGTGTGACAGCAGTAGCTTTTGGAAAAGATAGGAATGACATTAACCTAATAACAGATCCTTAAACTCATATCCTGCTGTAGTAATCTGCCACGTGAGTTAAAGGGCTATAGTCTGTACAACCAAAAGTTTTTTTTTTTTTCTGAAAATAAATGCATGTATACAAAAACACTATAGCAGTAATTCTGTGTTTCTTCTTTCATTTGTATAAATATTTGCCTAATGTGTGTTTTCAGAAGATCACATGTGGGTTTTGTTGAATTTGTCTATGCGTGGGTTTTGTTGAATTTGTCTATGCATGGCAAGTTTTCTCAGACGGAACTTCCTACAGAAGCTAATATTGTGGACAGTGTGGTCCCTTTGTGCAATCCATGCTTGTTCTTTTCCCACAGTAATTTAAACAAGTTGTATCACATTTTTATTTTATTTTTTTCCTTAGGAGAAGGCAGGGAGAATGTGGAAAAGGTGACTTTTGAAGAGCTGAGAAGAAATGTAGCTTTATACGCAGCTGCTATGAGAAAGATGGGAGTCGAAACCGGAGATCGTGTTGTTGGTATGTATCTGTATACTTAAAGGGGTTGTAAAGACAAAAATATTTTCCTCTTAAATAAAGTCTGACAGTAGCTGATAAAGTAAAAATTAATGTTTTGCATTATAACTAGTTTGATACCTGTTGAAATCGAGCTGTTTTATTCACCTCTGTCACTCCTGAATCGTTATTCTCACTGACTTCCTGGTTTGCAGTGCACATTCATTATTGCTACATCACGGCCTAATGGGAACTACAGTTCCCATTAGGCTTAGCCTCCATGCCTGTGAGGGATAAGAGAGCATCTTCACGCAGGGCTGTAGTCATAGGGAGGGGGTGAGCACATTCTGCTTTCCACCATGCAAAACAGCTCAGGTGCTGGTGGAAAGCAAGAAGAGGAGAGACAGGAAATGGCATTTTCAAACCTGGATTACTGTATTTTGGAGGTCAAAAGGAAAAACGAGGTAAGTGATATTTAAATGCTCAAGCTTACAGCAATCAATTGATCTAATAAAAAACGAACCTTTAGTGTTCCTTTTAAAACTAGTAAAATTGGAAAAAAATATAAAAATGGTGGGGGAAAGGTGCAAATGGCCACGACAATACACAAAATATACTGTATGCATTTAGTTGTATGCCTGCAGTTCCACTGAAACTCTGTGTGATCTGTATTAATGTGCAAATGTATAGTGTAGTACTGATGCGTCTATGCTGATGCATTTACCATTGCAATGTTTTTGCTTTAGCAAATGTTCTTTTACTAATATTGTAACTGTATTCTTTTAAATACCTGATTGATATGCCGTTTGCTTTTAGGCTATCTTCCAAACTGCATCCAGACAGTGCAAGCCATGCTGGCAGCTGCAAGCATTGGAGCCATTTGGAGTGCCACTTCCCCAGACTTTGGAGTTAATGTAAGTAATCTAAAAGTGAAGATATGGGACCTAATAAATTGCCTAATACTTTTTTTATGGTTTCTATTCTGGCTATTGGTATGTACAGTATATGTGTATCCGAACAACTGGTATGCTTGTGCTATTGTGCTTGGTTACATACTGTATCTAAATAACTTTTTAACGCACTTGACCATCCCATGATCTCCTTACACTATGCTGTACTGAACAGAAACTAGACTGCATCATCTGTGGTCACCTTTTAATGCAGCGCTCCTCTAGTAATGGCACTTGATAGGTCAGTATCCAGCGTGTGTTTGTATAAACTGTAACAAAGTATAGCTAGCTGTAGCCATCTTTCTGTAATTATTCCATAGGTGATGGATGTTTGCAGCTATAATTTGCCTTCAGAATTGGTACCCATAGGCACTGGATACCTAAAGTGGAAGTAAACCCTCCTATCGATTTCAGTCAAGGAAGCTGCCATCTTGGCCTTTAATCTTCAGCTGCGATAAAGCTACACATGTGATCAGCCATGACACCAGCCATTGGATGGTTTGACAGTTTGGTTGAGAACACAACTGATGTGACAGGTTACATTTCCGGCAGTTTTTTGCAACTGTTAAATCGATGGGTTTACTTCCGCTTTAAGACCATCTAGTGCTGCTTTGAAAATCCTGGCAGTGCCCTTGGTGTATACCAAGCGTACAGATTAAACTGCACAGTCTGTACCAAAACATGCAACAGTCCGCAATCGCCAGCCCAATATAACGCTGACTCATTGCTGAGCATTTTATATGTATTGAGCCACCTGGCTGAAAACATGTTTGTACTTTGGCTGCCTAGAATGTGTGCCAAGAGCTCCATTTCACCACCTCCGCTTTGAAAACCTTTTAATATGTCACCAGTTAGAAAATGGCACAATACACCGCGGAGATTGCTCAGTCTTTAATGAAAATGTCATTCTGAGACCATAACCAGAAAAAAATGAGCTTATATTATAGCATGGCAGAGAGAACATGTGCTGTAATCCACAAAAACAAATTGGATTCTACTTTTGGGCAGCTTGGAAAAAGGAATCAAGCGTTTTACTGCCTGATCATGCAAATGATCTGATCTCAGATGTTTTCAGTGTTTGTCATTGAATCTGTGCAGATGTCCCAACAACTAGCTGGCTGCGTGCGTATTCCTGATCGGTTACTTGCCAAAGCTAAGATAAGGATGGCAGTGCAAGAGCTTACAGCTACAAAAAAGCCAGCAGTGACAGTTCTTTTAAAATATATTTTATATTGTTAGATGTTTGTGTGTGTGTGTTTTGTTCAAGAAACATGCTTGTAATCCAAAGCAAATAATTGGAAACTCAAATGATTCTTTCCACAACCATTTATTCATAGGTCCTTCTGTTTATAATCCATTTAAAAAAGATTATAGCAATGCGATAGGTTGTGTAACCATAAAATGTCCATCCACAAATGGAAGCCTCCACAATGGGATTAGAGGCGCCTCTCTTCTCTTTTATACTCTGTAGCTCCTGCTGGATTTTGCTTCTAAGGCCGCGTACTCACGATCGAACATGTCCGCTGAAACTGGTCCGCAGACCAGTTTCAGCGGACATGTTCGATCGTGTGTACGACCTATCGGACCGTTTTCCAGCGGACAAAAATTTCCAAACATGCTTGAAAACATGTCCGCTGGAAACCTGTCCGTCGGACAGGTTCGATGGTTAGTACACGAAACCATCGGACCAAAAACCCCCGCATGCACAGAATCAAGTCGACGCATGCTTGGAAGCATTGAACTTTGTTTTTTCATCACGTCGTTGTGTTCTATGTCCCCGCGTTCTGGTCCGAGGGGATTTTGGTCCGATGGTGTGTACGCACATCAGACCAACAGACAGTTCAGCGTGGTCTGATGAAAACGGTCCATCGGACATGTTTCCTCGGACATGTCTGATCGTGTATACAGGGCCTTAGTGTACCAATATGTTGCTAAATATAACCATATTGCTACACTTGGAGGCACCGAGACATCGCTTGTATATCAAGTTATTAAAAAATGTAGCTTGACTTGCAAAATGCTCTCAAACCAAGGTTTTACTGTAATGAGAAGTGGCTGCACACAGCTCCTACTTTTTTCCTCCTTGTGTATGACTGTCATGGCTATGGGGACCCCCAACTATATAGGGTTTTAGCAAAAACTACCCTTTGACTATGCCATTTGGTCAATCTAAAGAATCAAATCTGCTTAGCAGAGATCTCCTCTGACCATATACTGTCCATTTCTACAGAAATGAAAGGGGCTGACTGGCCACTCGATTCGTTGGGGTTCATTTACTTGAGTAGTAGAGGCTAGTCACTGAGGGAAATATTGGTGTGAACCTGTGTACTCTGAAGACCCAAAAATGGGTAAGGGAAATTAAGATTTTTTGCTAGGCCATGACTGGCTGATTAAAGTAAATACAACTTTACTTTATTTTCTAAGTTCAGTCAATATTCACTTATCTCTTAAGCCTCATACACATGATTGGATTTCTGCGGACAAAACGTAGGACTTTTGTCTAAAGGGCGTTAGCCTTGAACTTGTCTTGCATACAAACGGCAAAGAATTGTCGACCAACAAACACAAAATTATGTGTTTTTTTTCAGCTCCTTAGCGCCACCCTTTGGGCAACTTCTGCTAATGCTGTGTTATAGTGAGCATTACTTTTGAGCATGAGTGTTTGTACTCTGGAGTTTTAAACCGACAGACTTGTGTACGCACGATAGCATAATTAGACAACACGCATTTGTTGGCCGAAGATTTTAAAGCCTGCTATCCAACATTTGTCCATGGAAAACCAGACAACAATTTGTCTGATGGAGCATACAAACGGTCGGATTTTCCGACAACAGCCTGTTATCATACAATTCCCGTTTGTGTACTTTGAGTCATTGACCCACAACCACGCATTTCAAAATGGAGTTAAAATACTTTGGAAAAAGTTCATTCTTGGTATTGCATTGTTGTGGCACCGTACTGCTTGCTGTTGGTTTGTGGGCCAAAAATATACATGGGTTAGTGTTGGCTTACTTTAGAGGTTGGGTAATGGGTTAATGGCTCATTTTATAGATTGGTAAAGTTCTCAGGAAGGGGGTAGTAATTGTAGGGACATACTTTGGTATAGAGCACAGGTGTCAAACACAAGGCCCGCGGGCCAAATCCGGCCCTCCAGGCCATTTCATGTGGCCCTCACACCTCTCCAGCCCTCCTCAAGAACCTTACTTTGGATTGGGCAATCCAAAATGCTGATGCGGCCCACAATGAAATTGAGTTTTACACCCCTGGTATAGAGGATAACCGCTTGCTTGTGCTGTATACTGCTATATAGTGTAAGGTTGGGAGGGGGGCTAAATTGCTAATGATCAACCATGCACTAGACGGGCACCCATGAACAGTTTAAGCAGGTCTGTCCAAAGGTGTTACTGGCCAGTTCGCCATGTAAAAACAGAGGGGGGAAAGTCTAAAAAAAAATAAAAAAAATTGTTAACTAATCCGGTCACCACATCTAAGTATTGGTAAGCTGTAATATGTTAACGTTTTGGATTTCATACCATTTTTAAGATCTGGGAAACATGATGACACATACTGTACACGCTGTCCACCATCCTGCCAGTCCGTGCCCCACAGTAAATCTATATAATGCCCATGGTATCCTAGATTGGAGCAGCTAGCTCTTGAACTGCACATGACTGTGTCTGTATTTTTATATTTCTCACTTCTGGTTAATACAGCGTTTTGTTCTGGCACACCTTCCTTCTAACAAAGCTCATTTGTATGCTGTCAATTTTGTGTTTACTTGGTAAGCAAAGGTGTGACTAATATATGATTGCACACCTGGATTGAAGCCAAAGTCAATATCTGGGGTGATGCATGGCCTGTGTAATTTATACATCCTTCTGAGCAAATGTAACAGTTTGTCAGAATAGAAAATGGAGATCATTGCAAATAAATATGCTAAAGAAAGGCAATCATTAAAATGGTTGTAAACCCTTACAGACCAATTTTGACCTACAGGTTAGCCTAGAATAGATTAAGGCTTACCTGTAGGTCCTACACGGTTAAAGGGTCACTAAAGGAATTTTTTTTTTTTTAGCTAAATAGCTTCCTTTACCTTAATGCAGTGCTGTTTTCATGTCTCATTGTTCGTTTTTGCTTTGAAGTTGCTGTAATTCTGCTCTGATCTCCACACTTCCTGCTTGTCTGGCTCCTTATGAAAAATCTCATGGCAGTTTTTCAGATTAATTTTAAAAACAAAACACTGCCCTGGATTTGTTTGTTTTTGTTCTGTGTGTCTTCTGTACTTCACAGAAACATGAAATCAGTTTAAAAACGAAAGTGAAACTAGAGGCACATTATATGATTGATTTGTATCTATTTTTAATCATTTTTAAAAGGAATCCGTTAACTTTTATGTCTCTATACCCTGTAAACAGTCATTTCAGCAAACATTTTTTTTCCTTTAGTGACCCTTTAACCACTTGCTTACTGGGCACATATACCCCCCTCCTGCCCAGGTGAAATTTCAGTTTTCGGCACTGCGTCGCTTTAACTGACAATTGCGCGATCGTGCGACGTGGCTTCCAAACAAAATTGACGTCCTTTTTTCCCCACAGGTAGAGCTTTCTTTTGGTGGTATTTGATCGCCTGTGCGTTTTTTTAATTTTTGCGCTATAAACAAAAAAGAGCGACAATTTTGAAAAAAAATACAATATTTTTTACTTGTTGCTATAATAAATATCCCAATTAAAAAAAAAAACATTTTTTCTCAGTTTAGGGCGATACGTATTCTTCTACATATTTTTGGTAAAAAAAAAAATCGCAATAAGCGACTGATTTGCGCAAAAGTTATAGCGCTTACAAAATAGGGGACAGAATTATTATTTTTTTTATTATTTTTTTTATTGGTACTGCGACGTTATGGCGGACACATCGGACACTTTTGACACATTTTTGGCGCCATTCACATTTATACTGCGATCAGTGCTAAAAATATGCACTAATTACTGTATAAATGTGACTGGCATTGAAGGGGTTAACACTAGGGGGTGAGGAAGGGTTAAATGTATCCTAGGTGTGTTCTAACTGTGGGGGGAGGGGGGGTGACTGGGGGGGTGTCCGATCTGTGTCCCTATGTACAAGGAACACAGATCGGTCTCCTCCTCTCCAGAGACAGGACGCTGTCTCTGTGTAAAAACGGCAATGAGAGATGATCTATGAGATCATCTCTCATTCGCCGCACAGATCGCATCGCAAACGGCCACTCTGATTGGGACACGGCCAACACAGGGCTTCCCCGCAGCGTGCTCTGGCGTGCGCGCTGGGAACGCCCAAAGGGGCGGCCGTCTTTTGACGGCGGGTTGGATATTCAGACCCGCGCTGTAGCCGTCATTCGGCTATAGGGCGGGTCTGAAGTGGTTACAAAAAAAAACCTTTTTTCCCTCAGTTTAGGCCGATACGTATTCTTCTACATATTTTTCGTAAAAACAAAATCGCAATTAGCGTTTATTGATTGGTTTGCGCAAAATGTCTACGGCGCGCATGTGCACTGAGCTTGCCGCTACTAACGGCATCATGTCGTTAGTGGTGGCTCCCGTGCGCATGCCCGGGAGTGACGTCATCGATGCTCCAGCCAGTCACAGCGCCGGAGCAGCGATACCCGGAAGTCACTCCGGGTATCATGGCGGTGACGGAGGTGGGGTCCAAGGACCGCCGCGGGGGCTTCGTTCTCAGGTAAGTAATTCATAATGAGCTAGTGTGCAATGCATACTTGCTCATTCTGCGTTTTGTTTTTACCCTGCATTAAGATCTAAAAATACCCCACTAACAATTCCTTCCCCACCTCTCTAAATACTTACCTGAGGGGGGCGTGTCCGGAAGTGCTCCGGGGAAGACGTGTCCTTACAGAGCTCCATCAGGCCTGGCACAATCTATTGCCATCCCCTGCCAGTCCTGCTCCGGTGGGCTCCCAAAACGCCTGCACCTGCATCTGGGCATCCCTCCCACGGATGCCAGCCTATTCCGAGGTTCCCGGACGGATCGCTCCTTCCCTCAGCCGGCTCCACGTTGCCGAGGCCCGCCGCCATCTTGGGGCCTACGAGTCCTCCGGCGTCTGTCACACTAGAGGGCTGTTATCTGCGGGACGGGCGGCTGTCTCTTTCTATCCACCACCCGATACACCTCCGGAGGGAGCGGTCGAGGTGTACAACGATCGGGACCCACGGAAGAACCGCTGACGTCCGGCGACACTTCTAGGACAGACCGCGGCTCCGGCCTAGTCTTGGAGAGCGGCGCCCAGCTTGCAACACCCGGGTCCTCTGGCTCTATTTTCATCCTCCCACCCTGCTGCCTAATCCTCTCCTAACGCGTGGCTGGGACTCCTTGAGCCTGTTACCGCTCTCCACTGCACAGGCAGCAGCATCTCCTGGTCTCCTGACTCCAAACAGTGAGTAACTGCCATCTTGCCTTGTCCAGTCAGCCCCCCACAGACTCTGCTCCTCTCTCCTTCTCTGCCTTGCTCCCCCCCTAAAACATTAGAGCTCCCTGGCTGTCCTGCATCCTCCCCCCATCCTTCAGCATAGAAGCAGGCAGTGTGATTTGACTTCTTACATGGGGCAATGAGACTTTAACATGACCCCCTGAACCCCCAGCTCCACGGGACACTTCATTGTTGGAAACCAGCTCAATCCCCGGCTCATGGGGAAAGACAAGCAGCGGGCACGTAAGGGATCCAGTGGGGACCGTAGGGGAGGTGACCTGGAAGACTACTTTGCCCGATCCCGAGCCGCATCGCAACGCCGCTCTGAAACCACTATGGCGCAGGCACCTCCGTCTCCGGCCCGGTCTGAGTCGTCCCTACACTCTCAGTTGAGCACGCACGATCGTCTCCCCCTCCCTGGGGATACTGACTTTGTGCTCACCAGAAGCCGCTCTAATGCCTCTCTGACCTCGGGAGAGGGTTGGGACCTGGAGGCACAGATACGCTCCCTACATAGCTATATCAGATCTCTGCCCACCAAGGCTGACTTTGAACACTGTGTTCACAGGATTGAAAAAGCCTATAAAAAAGAAATCTCTGACTTCAAGAAAGATGTGAGCGTTCGTTTTGAAGACCTGGACGCCACCACAGACGGTCTTAGCAGAACGGTACAGGCACATGACCAAATTCTGAACACCCATACTGTCATGCTACAGCAGCTGGCTTACCAACAGGACGATATCGAGAACCGTAACCGTCGTAACAATGTTCGCATTCGCGGAATTCCCGAAACAGTAGACGCCAAGGCCCTACCAGCAGCCGTGTCCGCCATTTTCAACCAACTACTACGCCGCCCTAAGGACGATCCAGTTGAGCTGGACCGGGTCCACAGAACCTCCAGCCCGCGGAATCAGGACCCTTCCTTCGTCCGCGACACCCTGTGCCGGGTCCACTTCTATAAGGTTAAAGAAGCCATCATGAGAGCTGCCAGTTCACAGGACACTATACTGTTTAATGATGCCCCCGTAATGCTTCTTCCGGACCTGTCGCGTCAAACGTTGGCGATGAGGAAAGCGTTGAAGCCGCTTACCCAACTGTTGATATCCAAGCAGATGAAGTACCAATGGAGATTCCCGTTCCATCTGCGTGTATACCATGAGGGCAAGACAGCCATCTTCCGCACGCTCGGAGACCTGCCTACTTTCCTCAGCACTCTGGGTCTTCCACAAGTCTCTCTTCCGGACTGGCCATTCGCACCGACCACCCCAGGTTTGCCCTTCGCCTCCCCCTGGCAGACGCAGGGCCGCAAGCGCAACCCCCAACCTCTGCCTCGCCGGGACTCTGAAGATTGAATACGTTCATGTCGGTCTAATCACTCCGCTTGCCTCGCCTTTCCGGGGGTTCCCCCCCGGAAATAGCTCTGGGTCGGATCCCCCCCATTTTTCATTTTTCTTTTTGTTTTACTTTTGGGGACTCGGCCGGATGCTCTCCCTAGACACTACTTTGCTTACTGGGTTTACCCCTCCTGAGTCCTGGACTGCTTTAATGTTGATGTTTATTGTTCTGATCTTGGCTCTCTTTCCAGGTGGTTCGGATTCCATGTTCCAGACGGGGAGACATCCACAGATTGTTCCTAAGTATCCTCTCTTATGTGACCTCAAATGACATGTTTATACTTTGTTGCCTTGCTGCCAATATGCTTTTTATTATTGTACTTCACTGTTGCCTGTATCTACTAGATCGTTTGGTTTCCTGTCTCATATGCCTAACCAACTCGTGTTTTTTTTTTCTCTCTTTGTACCACTGTTTACCATACCACGTGTTGGTCTTATTCCATGTTTGTTTTACCGTGGAGCTGGGGCCGGGGGGTCCGCCCTACCTGGAGTGGTCCCACCGCGCCCCCCCCCCTCTGAGGGGTTTTTCTTTTTTACGGTGTCACTATGGATGCCGTATGGCTTATGGCTAATAGCCTAGCTATAATTTTTTTTTTCTTTTTCTGTGCAGTCTTTTGGAGCCACCTAGTGGCCTTTTTTGTTATTGCTCATTTATTTTCCACATTGTTCACCTTGCTATTGTGGTCTCCCTCCCTGCCGCCTTTCCCTAGTTGTTTCTTATTGCCTCTACATGATGACGAGGGTGGCACGGACGGGGTCCATACTCAATCCATGTCTTTTTATTTCCTTTTTGCCTTTATGTTTTTTGTTAGCACCCGTTCTTACCCTTCTCTCTGTCTATTCCCTCCTCTCCCCTCCTTTGTTCTTCTCCCTCTCTTCCTTCTTTCTCTTCCTCTGGGTCTTATCCGACGCTATTTGTATCTCCGAGAGTTGCTGATGTTTGGTATTGCTTATGCCCGTATTCCTGCCCTTTATCCACACCGCCCACCCCTACGAATCTCATGGCTTCTGTTTGCCCGATAGCGTTAGCGTCTTTCAACTGCAGGGGGTTTGACACGCCTGAGAAGCGGAGCCAGGTCCTTTTCCATTTTCACAAAAAACGTTCTGACATTTTGCTGCTCCAGGAAACACATTTCCGTACAGATTCCGTGCCGGCTCTTCGCAACAGGTACTATACACAATGGTTTCATAGTTCTAATCCCCAAGCTAAGTCTAAAGGTGTATCCATAGCCTTCCATAAATCTTTTAAGCCTGAGGTTCTAGACACACTGGTTGATACTAATGGGCGCTTCATTTTTCTCAAACTGAAACTAAACAACTTTCTTTTCACAGTGGCCAATATATACACTCCAAATGTGGGTCAGGCTCGGTCCCTCTCATCGGTCCTCACCAGACTGTCCTCTTTCGGGGGTCCCTGTTACATCATTGGTGGAGATCTCAATGTCGTCATGTCCCCGTCTGCAGATACATCCTCGGGTAAGTCCTCCATTCCACACTCTACACTGACACGCATCAAAGCTCTCCTACACTCCTCCCACCTGGTGGATGTCTGGCGTGTCCAGCATCCCACAGACAGGGATTACAGTCATTACTCCGCAGCACACAACTCATATAGCAGATTAGACCACTTCCTAATATCCCAGTCTCTGTTAGATACCCCTATACACACATCCCTGGGTCAATTGCTCTGGTCCGACCATGCCCCGGTTTACTTGACTCTTGCACGCCCCCCACATCACGTAGAGGCGCACACTGGAGACTTAATGACAATTTACTGCGGGATCCCGTATGTGTAGCTGAAGTTTCTGCCGCTATCCGTCACTTTGTTTCGGATCACTCCTCGGACGCTACCCCCCCTCCCACCCAATGGGAAGCCTTGAAATGTGTGCTTAGAGGCGTACTCATCCAACATGGTTCCCGCCTCAAGAAAATGCGATCGAGTGATATCCGCCGTCTCCTCTCCACCATAGCGGAGCTTGAACCTTTGCACAAACGTAATCTAGACCCTGCTATTTTTGTCCGTTTATCAAACGCTCGTAGGGATCTCCTTCAGCTTCTCGACTCCCACTCCCTGATTGCCAGGGACAGGGCGCGTAACTTCCATTACTCACTTGCCAATAAATGCGGTAAGCACTTAGCTCGGGTTTTGCACCCTAGAACGCCACGTTGCTCCGTTCCCTTTATCTCACACCCCGATCAAACTAGATCGTACAATCCGGTCGGTATATCCTCGGCCTTTCGGGAGTACTATTCGCGACTCTATAACTTGCAGTCCTCTGAACCGACTAGGTGTCATCCGCCCTCGGACGACGACATGCAAAGTTATATTGTTGAGACAGCATTACCCTCACTTAATGCGTCGGATGTTGCTGAACTAGATAAACCCCTCGATGCGTTCGAGTTCCTCAGCGCCATCAAAAGTCTACAGGTGGGCAAGTGCCCTGGCCCAGATGGATACACCCCGCGTTTTTACAAGACCTTTGCCCCACTCTTATCCCCGTTGATGGCTAAGGCCTTTAATGCCATGGATGCCTCCCTCTTACCGCCTAAGACTCTGTTATCTGCTAACATCTTTGTGCTACCCAAGCCAGGCAAAGACCCCTCCCAATGCAGCAGTTATAGGCCCATATCTCTGCTCAACGTGGATCTAAAGCTGTTTGCAAAAGTTTTGGCCAATCGCTTGTCTCCTTTACTCCCAGGCGTGATCCACAACGACCAGGTGGGATTTGTCCCAGGCCGAGAGGCGAGGGACAATACTACCAAAACGATTCATTTGATCTCTTACATCCAACGTAAGGGGCTGAAAGCTTGTCTCCTCTCTTTCGACGCCGAAAAGGCATTCGATCGGGTCAACTGGAGATTTCTCCGATTCTCGTTGGAACAATTAGGCTTGGGAACGCCCTTTATTTCCAAAGTGATGTCCCTTTACTCACAGCCCTCAGCCTCGGTCTTGGTGGACGGTTCTGCTTCCGCGCCCTTTGACATCTCTAATGGTACTCGGCAGGGTTGCCCCCTGTCCCCACTCTTATTTGTCATTGTAATAGAACACTTAGCTTGCGCCATTAGACAAAACGTCTCCATACGCGGTATCCAAACATCCTCCTCCCATTACAAGCTATCCCTCTATGCCGACGACCTTTTGGTATACGTACAGGACCCCCATATCTCTCTGCCGTCGCTCTTTGCGGAATTCCGTCGCTTTGGCTCATTTAGCAACTTCAAACTCAACCTGTCCAAGACTGAGGCCCTCAACGTCTCCCTCCCCGCTGCTACGATGACTTTGCTCAAAGCCAATTTCTCTTTTAAATGGCAGACGAAGGGAATCTCGTACCTTGGCATCGTTATTCCTTCCAATCTGTCCAATCTCTTCTCTTCAAACTATGTTCCTCTGCTCTCACGCTTACGGAAGGACTTGGAGGAATGGGGGGGGCGCTCTCTACCATGGTTTGGACGGATCAACACCTTGAAGATGGACACCCTACCCAAACTCCTATATCTCCTTCAAACGGTCCCCGTCATAATCCCTAAATCCTTCTTTAACTCCCTGCGCTCTCTGGCCATCAGATTCCTGTGGAGACGTGGGCTATCTAGGGTGAAATACAATGTGCTCACCCGCCCAAAGCTGCGGGGCGGGGCTGGCATTCCTGACTTCGAGACCTATTACAAGGCCGCGCACGCTGCGCGGGTCTTGGAGTGGTTCCCGCGACCTTTTCTAAAGGCCTCCGTTGCCGTGGAGCAGGATCTGTCTCACGTAGACCTCCGAGCACTTCTATGGGGTTATGGGACTGAACTGGCACACATGCCTTCTCCCTCTCCACTTACACTGGCCTCTCTCAGACTATGGTACAAAAGGGGGTTATGTTCACTTCTATCCTCCGATCCCTCTCCACTATCCTCCCTATTCGATAACCCCTCCTTTCCCCAAGGCCTTGGCGTATTATCATTAGGCCCTTCAAGAGGATTGAATGGCCCCAGGCACGCTCCTTTGTGCATCCTACGCTGGGGTCGCCAGTGACTCCGGCAGGTTCTCATGACTGGCTCACTACACTACACTTGTCCACACTCACAAGGCACCTACATTCCTCCTCTCAGGTACATCGTCCTCTCACAGAGTTTGAGCGACTGTGTTCCCTCTCAGAGACACCCAGACACTTACTGTCGGCAATATACGGCCTCTTACAAACACTCACGCACACCGAACTACCCTCTTACACCGGGAAGTGGTCTGCAGACTTGGGCGAAGACATTCAGCAGGCGGACTGGCAGACCTCTTTTTACTTTACTCACAAATCCTCGATCTCCTGCTACGCACAAGAAAAGAACTACAAGATTCTGTCAAGATGGTACAGGGTCCCCTCCGTGTTGCACAATATATTCCCATCCACCCCGGCATCCTGTTGGCGATGCTACGCTGCTGAGGGGACCTATCTACATGTCTGGTGGGATTGTGAGAGGATTCGCCCCTTCTGGACTCAGGTATTTGACTGTTACAACAAACTCTACTGTGAATCACTGACTCCTTCTCCTAAAATTGCGCTTCTCTCTATACTTCCAGGTTCAGTTAAATCGCAGAAACGGGGTCTCCTCCGTTTCTTCATGTCCTCGGCGAGGCAGCTCATACCTTCCTATTGGAAGTCGTCCGTAACTCCCCCATTGTCACGTTGGGTCTCTATTATGAACGACACCATGAGAATGGAGGAGATGCTAGCCCTTGATAACGACACCTTTGATAATTATACATTACTGTGGCTTGTCTGGCTCCACTTCTCTTCCTCTGACACCCTGGCGAAAATGTTGTCCACCCAACCATGATCATTCCTGATCGCTTCCATATGTATCACCAACTAGAGTCAAGCCAGGTTCCCTTTCACCCGCCTACTTCACGCAGGCTTTCCCAGTCCCGATATCAGCAACTCTCTCTCTACTCTATGATACCCCTCTGGCTTTCTTTTCCCTATTCTTCTCTCTCCCACCATTCTCTTTCTTTCCTTCTTCTCTCTCTCTCCCCGCCCACTCACTCCCCTGATTCTTGACCTCCCATTTTTATGTTACTTTTTATCCCTGGTCCCTGTCCCTTTTTATCCCATTTATTATTATTTTTTTTTTATTATTATTTTTTTTTTCTCTTTTTTGATTTTATTGTTTCCCTCCTGGAAGCTCTATTTGCACTGTCGTCACCTATTAAGAGGCCATTTTGGCCGCACACAAGTTTTTGTACCGGGTTCTTGTCATAACTGTTCCCGTGCAGTTCTACGTTGATAGGAGTCCAGCTGTGGGCGATAGCCATTTGGCTGACTCCTTACTGCTAAGTATCTATGACTGTTTCCTGTTTGTGACATCTCATGCTGTTCATGTTTATTATGTTAAAAATCCAATAAACATATTTTCAACTCTAAATACTTACCTGAACCTGCCAGATATCCAGCGTTGTGCCCGGGTGAAGTCTTCTCTCTTTCTCTCTAACAGGGACTCTAGCAGGAGCCATTGCTGTCAATTAAATGCTGTGTGGAGGGACCAGGGGACAGTCTGAGCCAAACTGTATGTGTCTATGGACACAGGCAGCACGGCTCGGGAGCGACCCTGCAGGGGTGCCCCAAAGCAAGCGGCTTGCTATGAGGGGACACAAGAGGAGGAGCATGGGGCCCCAGGTGAAGTGGTTGGTGGCTGTTTTATTAAAGCCATTGCAACATGTTAGTCATTTTAAGAAAAAAAAAACAATTCTAGACTTTATAATTACCTTAACGTTTTTTACTTTTTTTGGGTTGAGTGCAGAAGAAAACTTGTTCCCAAAAAGGTTGCCAGAGGTTAAGTAATGAACAATGCCTACCACTTGGAGAGGTAAACCACTGACTACAAATATAAGTAATGTACTTCTTTATACTGACATAACAGTAAAGGTGCCATGAGCTGTAGGTATAACAATTATTGGCAGGGGGTTTCCTGAGACCAAAACATTATTTCAAGGATTCCTCCATGTTAAAAAGGATGAGAGAAGCTGCTCTAGGACATTTATGAAAGGGGTGTTTCTACTTTAACACATCAATGTCTGCTCTTCATAGTACCTCCAGTAGTCCTGCACGTGCTGGATAACTCTTCAAAGACCCTGTTAAGCTTGTTTTTTTGTTTTTTTTGCTTTCAGAACCGTATGAAAAATGTTAATGGATAATGTGCAGGCTTAAAGCAGAATTTTGAAACATAATTGTGGCGCTTGCAAGTGGAGATGAAAGTTGCCATTATAATAATAACTTGAAAACCACTACGTGGTTTAAAAAACGATCACTGCACAAATGTGACTGGACAGTGAAAAGGAGAAGCGGTAAGGAGAAAAGTGTCGCTGTCACTTTTGCCTCTCCTCCTATCGGCAAACTCCCAATTAGCACATGACCTGTTTGGCTCCTTGTGCTGCTTCTTCTGACACTTCATCCCTGCTATACAGGGATTACAAAAGGATGATGCCAGGTCAAATTCAGGTACTTATGTTTTAATTATGTTTATTGAAAGATATATAAAATAGTACAAAAGCCTCTCAACACATTAGCATGCGTTAGCAAACGCAATCAAATTTCAATACAGCAATTATTAAATACAACATAAAGTCCAACAGAAGTATCAACCAAATTCGGCAAAAAAAACAAAAACTCTAGGGTATGACCCAAAGTGCATCTAAATGAAAATAACAAACAATCAGTGCTTACCCCATGGACCCCAAGTCAAAATTCAGGTACTTAGATGGTTGCACTTAAATGTACAGACCTGTGTTAATTTGTCTTTTTATACCTGCCTAAAGTTCAGCCTGAAATATAGATGAAATGTCCAAATCTGATGTGCATGTTTCCCCAGCTGCTAAGAATAAATCAATTTTTTATTATACACAACACAAGGCATATCTATCACCTTCCTGACCGTTTAAAATAATTGGATTACCTACTGCAGAATGTCTGAATTGTCACAAACAAATGTCCTATTTTTGGAATGTCCAGCTAAAAGTTGGTGATTGTTGAGTCGTTTAGTCATGTCCAGACCTCATGGACCATAGCGCGCCAGACTTTTTTTGTCCTCCACTGCCTCCCGGGGCTTGCTTAACTTCATGTTTATTGTTTCGATGATGCCATCTATCCATCTTGTTTTCTGTTATCCTCCTCTCCTTTTTTCCTTCCATGTTTCCCGGCATCAGGGTCTTTTCCAATGAGTCCTCTATTCGTATTTGGTGGGCAAAGTATTTGAGTTTCAGCTTCAGATTCTGTCCTTCCAGTGAATGTTCAGGGTTGATTTCCTTGAGGATTGACTGGTTTGATCTTCTTGCCATCCAAGGGTCTTCTCCGACACAGTGATTCAAAAGCACAAATTCTTCAGCTTTCAGCCTTCCTTATGGTCCATCTTTCACAGCCATAGGTTACTACTGGGAATACCATAGCTTTGACTATATGGCACTTTGTCGGTAGGGTGATGTCTGCTTTTTTATAATAATGTCTAGGTTTGCCATAGCTTTCCTGCGTCTCTTAATTTCATGGCTACAATCACCATCTGCTGTGATCTTGGAGCCTAGGAAGATACAATCTGTCACTGTTTCCATTTCTTCTCCTTCTGTTTGCCAAAGAGTGATGTGACCGGTTGCCATGATCTTAGTTTTCTTAATGTTCGATTTCAAGCCAGCTTTAGGCTCTTCTTTTTCGCTTTCATTAAGAAACTCTTTAGTTCTTCCCTCTCTCCATTATTTTGCATATAAGTTAAATAAGTAGGGTTACAATATACATCCTTGCCGCACTCCTTTCTCAAGATGAACCCCTCATTTGTTCCAAGTCCTGTTCTACTGCTTCTTGACTTGCATACAGGTTTTTCAGAACACATGAGATGGTCTGGTATTCTTATTTCTATCAGTATTTGCCACAGCATGGTGTGATCCACACAATCAAAGGCTTTACTGTAGTCCATAGGTGGCAAACACAAGGCACGCAGGCCGAATGCGGCCCTACAGGACATTTCACGTGGCCCTCGCACCTCTCCTGCAGCTGCAGCCCTCCTCTGGTCCTCCTCAACCCTCACTTTCTGCTTTTAAGCAATGCATCCAGCATATGGAAATGGGGTGCGCTGTGATCTAAGGGAGAGTGGGGAACTCAACTTCTGATGGTGTGTTAGCTCTTGGCATCTAATGTAAGGAGAGGGGATGCGCTGGACATCTAATCTTACAGATACAACCGGCCCTTTTGAGGGCAATCATAATGCTGATGTGGCCCACGATGAAATTGAGTTTGACACCACTGCTGTAGTCAATAAGGCAGAAGTAAACCTTCTGGAGCTCCCTTGCTTTCTTCATGATCCAGCGAATGTTGGCAATTTGATCTCTATTTCCTCTCTGCCTCTTCAAAAACCAGCTTGTACTCATGGTAGCTCTTGGTTCACATGCTGTTGAAGCCTAGTTCGTAGAATTTTCAGCATTACCTTACTAGCGTGTGAGAGGAGTGCGATTGTACGATAGTTTGAACATTCTTTGGCTCTGCCCTTTGGTATCGGAATGTAAACTGACCTCTTCCAGTCCTATGGCCATTGTTGAGTTTTGCAAATTTGTTGGCATATTGAGTGCAGCACTTTAACAGCATTATCTTTTTTAGGATTTTAAATAACTTAGCTGGGATACCATCACTTCCGCTATATTTGTTATTAACAATGCTTTCTGAGCCCACTTGTCTTTACTCTCCAGGATATCTGGTTCAAGGTCAGTGTTTGCATCATCATTTATACAGGTATATAGGGCATACAGATGTTTCTTGTATACAGGTAGTTCTTCTGCGTTTCTTGCCATCTCTTCTGACAAACCATAACCATTTCAGTCCCATTTTATCTCAAATTCTATGTCAGCAGATAGTTTTCTGAAAGAGGTGAATGTTTAATGTTGTAGCCCCCCCCCCCACCATAAACTATAGATCTTCCTCAATTTCACACTACTCTTTGAAAACCTGGCATATGCAAATTGAAAATAGTCCTGATATTACTTTTCCTTTATTTAATCTGCCATTACTGGGGCAAATTACGATTTATGTTTGCCATCTATCACACTAAATACAGGATAAATAAAGTAGACCCACAGTGTAAGAAATATACAGACTACCAGGACTCCTCTCCTTCTGAAAATGCTAGTTGCCAATAATGTCTATATCCTATCTATAATGCTGTCACTCTGGCTTTGATAATTCATGGCAATGGCCTGGAACTGGCCAGGAAAATCAGAGGGACATCAGAAGACCTTATCAAAATTCAGAGTCGGGATGATAGCCGGGCCATTAGCATTTCCAGAAGTGGAGCTCAAGATTGGCAGCATCCTTGTTTTTCTTATGTTCGGTTTCTTTTTTTTTTTTTGTCAGTACAATCACATATCTATCTTATGATTTAAAAAATACTTTTAACATTTCCACTAAGCCACTGTGTCACCTGTGATTTTATCAGCAAAATAAAGCAAAGAAACATGGATGGATGGAAGAAATTGGAAATTTTAAAAGTGAAATGTGAATCGGGGCTAAGAATAAAGAATGCAATTGTTTAAGATTCTCTTTTTAGAATTACGTTAACACTTGTATTTCTTTGTTTTACTTTGGCACAGTAAAGCATTTTTAGAACCGGAAGCATTCATATGTCTCATGCCATCACATATCCCCATTTCAGGTCAGTGAAGGCTTTGGATTCTTTTAGTCCAGGGGTCTGAAACTGGCAGCCCTCCAGCTGTTTCGAAACTACAAATCCCATGAGGCATTGCAAGGCTGTCAGTTACAATCATGACTCCCAGAGGCAGAGGCATGATGGGGACTTGTATGTGTTTTGAGACCCCTGCTTTAGTTCCTTCTCACCATAACCTATATGGTTAAACCGTCTTATTGGTTCCAAGCCCTACTTTTTTAAAAGCTATGAATTCCATATACTGCACTGATAGGCAAAAAGCCTGAAACGGCTGTAGGCAGTTTTGAATAAATGCCTCTATAATATATGGCTATAATCTAGTACACTATACACCAGTGGTTCTGGGTGTGAATTTGGCTGTTTGGGGCATAAAATAATAATTTGTACGACTCCACCCACTGAAATGAAGAATACCCTCATTTTTGGCATATGTGATGCAATGGGACATGTGAACACCTTTTTAAAGAAGGCTTTAAAGCGGAGTTCCACCCAAAAAAGGAACTTCTGCTTTAAGCACTCCTTACTCCCTTGCATGCCACATTTGGCATGTCATTTTTGGGGGGGGGGGGCTGCGGTAGGAGTGGGACTTCCTGTCCTACTTCCACCTACTCCTCTCGCCTTAGGCGGCCCCTCCCTCTAGGTGATCTCCTGGGACATGTGACAGGTCCTAGGAGATCACCTGTCCACTCCTAGAGTGCAGCGCGACTCTCGCATGTGCAGTGCGTGCCCGGCCGTGAAGCTTAAAGCTGTCACGGCCGGGTGCCCACAGTGTGAATGGAGGCGTCGACTGAGAGGGGGGGAGAGGAGCGACGCTCCGGACGGCTGCATCGCTGGACTGTGGAGCAGGTGTCTGTTTATTAAAAGTCAGCAGCTACACTTTTTGTAGCTGCTGACTTTTAATAAACATAAGGCTGGAACTCCAAACACTATACAATCCGTACAGACTCATTTATTAGATCTGCCATAACATATGTTGTGCAAGGGCCTACCAGATTGGCTACCAATAAATTGGATTGTGTGTCCTATTAAATAGTTTTGGTAAATCGAATGTAGATGATACATTCAGATTGTAATGTATGGCCAGCTTAACACTGTTAGCACTGATTAAAGTTGAGGACATTTTTGCTCTCCTCTCGCCATAACCTATTCTCTATGGTTATACTGTCTGTATTTTGTTTTTTTAACTAATGGGAACGTAGAGGAGAAACCGATCAAAAGATTCCAGTTTGCAGTTTTTGGCATGCTGTTCTTTACATGACCACCAGAGAGCAGTAGAGCCTCATCAACATCAAGCGCTTTGCTGCGACTGACAACTACGAAGTCTTCACAAATTGTTTTAAACTTGTACTTTCAAAGAGGGGCATGAAAGTGTTAACTTTTATTTTCAGGTTTTCATTTCTTTTGTAAATGTTCGCTTGTTCTGCAATTCTCACTTCATTAAAAATCAATCCCTTCCCATAATTCTCCATTGCCGGCCAGTCAGTTGTACAGGACTCGGGGTCATTGCACCAAATCATCTGCGAGGGCACAATTGTAAAGTAATAAGGGATTGCAGTATATTTTCTGACTCATATATTCTAGTGGTATAGCTCTGTGCTTTTGTTGCCGTCATCATGCTTAATTTACCAATTGTCTAATGTGTCTTTTCACAGTATTATATCCAAGCTGCTTCGCTGACGTAAAAACATTATACATCAGCTAGTTACATTGCATGCTCAAGTGTGAAAGGAGATTTCAATTGCATAGATCTTGATGGCAAATGAGTGGTTTGGATGTACCCAGTTCAAGACGGCTGCAATGGAAATGGTCAGATAAGCAGATTTCTCTCTGAAAACATTACAGCGGGAGGAAAGAGTATGATTTCCCTTCTGTACCAATTAGGCACATTTGTATAGCGTGCACAAGAACTGTCCTTACTCGGTTATTGATGCTTTCTAAGTCCACATGGAAAGTAGATTGGGATGTACAAAATGGCTACTTCCTACCTTTTTGAATTTTTCTTTTTTGTACAACTGAACTCCGGGAAAACCGATAAATGTGTAGTTAAATTGTAGGTTTAGGAACTTTTTTTTTTTTTACTTGTCAAAAGATTCGTTTTTCTGTCAATCCATTCCTGAGATTCGCACATCCCTGTTATGCCACGTACACACGATCGGAAACTCCGACAAGAAAACCGTGAATTTTTTTTCCGACGGAATGTTAGCTCAAACTTGTGTTGCATACACACAGTCACACAAAATTCCGACTGTAAAGAACGCTGTGACCTACAACACTACTGAGCCGAGAAAAATGAAGTTCAATGATTCCGAGCATTCGTCGAGTTGATTCTGAGCATGCATGTTTTTTTGTGCATCGGAATTGCATACAGACTATCGGAATTTCCGACAAGAACTTTTCTTGTCGGAAAAATTGAGAACCAGCTGTCAAATAGTTTCTGTCGGAAATTCCGACAAAGTCCGATGGTGCCTACACATGGTGGGAATTTCCGACCAAACACTCAAATCAAACTTTTCTTGTCGGAATTTCCGATCGTGTGTACGCGGCATTAGACTGAACATCTGGGCTGATCTAACATTCTCTTCTGCTGTTAAAGTGAAATTCCAGGCTCATCCCAACCATACCTTTCATAACACCAATGCTAACCAACCTGTATAAGAAATATTCAAATACATACCTATATTATGGCTTCTCCGGTCCAGTCACGTGATCTCCCCTGTGTCAGTCAGCACTGATTCAGGAGAGAAGAGGGAGCGCCGACAACGGATACGCTATAGGTCATCTCACCATTGCAGGCATAACCAGCTATTATCAGACTGCTAGCTGAGACAGGGAAGATCAAGTGACCAGAGTGGGCAGAACATGGGTAAGTACAGTATGTTCACAGTTGGGTGTTAGGATGGGGAGAGGACAGTTTGAAGGCTAGGACAGCAGTCCCTTATCTGCTCTTCTCTGAGCATGTTGCTTGTCCATTTATATGTATGTAGCACAGTGTTTCTTAACTCCAGGCGCCCCAGCAGGTCATGTTTTTAGGATTTCCTTTCCGATGAAACAGCTGTGGTAATTACTAGGGCATGGATACTTTCCAAAATAATGGAAAGCCTGAAAACATAACTTGTTGAGGACTGGAGTTGAAAAATACAAGTATTTCAATTTAAGGTACTAACCCTTGTTGCATTTAAAAGTGTATTTGAAGGCGAAGGCTGCATTCATACCTGAACTTTTTTTTTGTACAGGTCAAAATGGCACCAATGTAAAAAGCAGAAAAACTCCTGTGATCTGCCCAAAAAGGAGCCCATGTACATTTTTGAGGGGAGTTTTTTAACTTTTGGGATGAGCTTTTTACGATCTGAAAACGCTTGGGTGTGAATGCAGCCTCAGAAAAGGTGCATTTATTTTTTCTCTAGAGTCTGCAAAGCTGATTGTAGGTGCATTACTATGCTCCTGCAATCTCTTCTCCAGCTCCCTATCAGTTGGAGAGTGTGAGTAAGTGTATTCCATTGAGAATTACAAATCCATCTGCCTGACAAACAGGACTTGTAGTTTACTCATTCCCTTCCTTGTGTCTGCTGTGCTGTACTCACTGTTTGGAGAATGTGCGGCTGCTTGTTGGACTGCTGCCAGTTTTAACTGTAGCTCTGCGTCTCTTATTTGTTTAGCCTCCTCCGCTAACAGGGTCATCACTTTCAGCACCACATCCGCCGTTGGGTTCGGACCGAACCATGCTAATTTCTCTCTTATTAGCTTGTTGGCTGGTGATTCCTCATCCTGAATCACTGGTGTCCCCATCTCTTGTACTGCTGGCGTTGCTGCAACCGAGTTCTCCTGGTCTAGCTCCATTTATTCTGCTATGATGACACGCTCGGTTTTGTTGCTAGCAATCCTTCCACAAACTTCCATTAGTTCTTTCAGTGTATTTCTTTAAGCAGGGTGTACCGGTCTTCCATTCACTGTTCCCAGTGTCTGCTTGGAATCCTGGTGTAAAGGAAAGTAGAAGGGAAAATCCCGCTGCTGCCAACCAATTGTGACGGTCGTCGAACATATCTCCGCCATCCATTCCCTTCTTCTCCCATAAAAGAAATCACCCAATATTCCCCGACTAGGAATATCCCCGGAATCGCTGAATAATCCACACATGAGCCATGGCTTAATGCTGAATGTAACAGGACACACTTTATTGAAAGTACACAGCACACTTTATACAGGATTTGGAACATCCCGCCCCCAACAACCGCTTTCTTATTGGTCCATTGTAAAGTATGCAGTCTTCAATCTGGTCCTCTTAAACCATGCAAATGAGGACTTGAAAATGTCTCAGCAGAGATTGGTCCCAAAGCTTGAATAGCCTGAATATGTGTGTTCAGACAAAAGCCCCAGGGGGTCAATCAATGTACACAATAGCCAGCCACAGAACAATGGAGCCGTCTGGAGAATTGAGACAGGGCAGAAGTCATTTACACCTGATAATAGAAAGGTTTTAAACAGGGTTATCACACAATGGACAATAAGTATCACTTATGAGTCTGTTGACCTGGCTGGGGTTCAGAATCAAATCTGTAATACATGAATTAGGATTTCAGTATTTCATGGTCCATGACAGCTTCTATCAGAGAAATATTAACAAGACCTTCAAAAGCTCTTATCCCTACCTTATGCCACTCCTCCAGGTCCCAGGTCACTCGAAGGTCCCTCTCCCACGCCTTCATATAGGAAAACTTGGATGTGGGTTCAACATTTTTTGAGTTACAGAGGAGGTCTAGGGCTATAATTATTGCTCTCGCTCTAACGATCGCAGCGATACCTCACTTGTGTGGTTTGAACACCGTTTTCATATGCGGGTGCTACTCACGTATGCGTTCGCTTCTGCGCGCGAGCTCGTCGGGACGGGGCGCTTTAAAACATTTTTTTTTCTTATTTATTGTTATTATTTTTATTATTTTTTACACTGGAAAAAAAAATTGATCACTTTTATTCCTATTACAAGGAATGTAAACATCCCTTGTAATAGAAAAAAACATGACTGGTCCTCATAAATATGAAATCTGTGCGAATCCGCCACGGAGACCACCGTTGGCTTTTACAGGACCGCTCACACTAAAGATGGATACCTCAGTTGTGGCAGCAGCTGCTGCCGTTACCGAGATATCCATCTTTAAAGTGCCGCCGTATATAGTCGTATGGTGGTCTGGAAGTGGTTAAAGTGGTTTCACAACCGTTTTTACCTGCAGGTAAGCCCAAGGTGGACAAGTTGGACAGCCTGTCCTGTCACTGGGGGGTGATCTGCAAAGGGCAAGTTCTCAAGCATTCAAACTGCTACCCATAGAGCCAACTCTCTGGCAGTGGCATGTAATCAAATGGTAATGCTCATACGACTCCGCCACCAAACTGACTTTCGGCACTTAGAGCAGCCCGTGGCTGTTCGACACTCTCGCTCAGTCCCTTTACATGGATCCTGTCTCGTCAAGTGCAGTACCAGAAAGTCATCCATTACCTTGATGACGTCCTGCTGATCAAATGACCCGGTCACTGTCCCCCAACACTCTGAAGGCTTACCGCACCACCTGGAAAGCCTATGGCAAATTCCTAGCCACCTGGGCACTGGTCACATCAAGCATGCCTGGCCTGTCCCACCAAACTGTCAGACTGTACCTAGCTGTCATCCAGTATTTCCTCCCCATACAAGCTCCTGGGAAACCCTCGTTGTTTGTGACCCATGCGGTAAAAGCCTGTAGCTAGTAGCTAACGCTTGCCCATATAAAGTCCCATGTTCTGGAACATGTCTGCCATCCTGTCACGGTCCCCTTTTGGGTTTCTCCCAGCCTGATCATCCAAGCAGCCATCTGCCTGACCTTCTATGGCTTCCTACGGCCCAGTGAGTTCACTTAATGTGGCCCCATTTGCCAGGTGCTATGCGGATAACCACCTTCAAGACCGTTTTTGTCCTACATCTGGCAGTGTCCAAAACTTGTCAGTCTGGCACCGGGGTCGACATCAAATTCTTCCTGACCCACAACCAATGGTGTCCAGTAGCGGTTCTGGACCAGTTGTTATCACACCTGCTCCAGCCCATTGTTTCCTTTTCCTACCAGCTCACTAACGGCTAGCCGGTTTATCAGACATGTTTGCATCCTCCTGGCTAACCTAGGCCTCAACCCTAACCAGTTTTCCAGGAACTCCTTTCGGATCTGAGCGACCTCTGCCGCCTCCCAGCATGGGGTGCCCGGTCATGTGATCAAAAGATTGGACAGATGGGAATCCGCTTGCTTTACCCGGTGCATTCCGAATCCCCAGGTTGAGATGTTGCAAGCCTTAACCAAAATTGCCCAATGCCATGTATACCAATAAAACAGCGTTCACTATCCTGGCATTTTTGCCCCCTTTTTGGTGTACTGACCAGCTGATCAGGACACACCTCAGTTCTGTTATGTTGTGAAACTTGTGGCCTCTTAATGTGGTTTCACATCTATCTTGGTTGGAGGGCTCCAACCATGAATTAGAAGGCCAGTTTGGTGGCCTGAATTTATGGGAGGGGCCCAGGGGGGGGGGGGCTATTTAAGCAGCCCACAAAGGGGGTCGGCTTCCTAGCACTGCCCCCACCTTGCCCTCTCTGGGAATGTCTAATTCCTGTCTGTGCTGATTCAGCTGTTTCACCCATTCCTTCTATTCATTACATAACCTTTAATGTAGCAGCCGGGGAAAGAGCGAAGGGGAATCATTTTAAGCAACCGTTCTGAGCTTGCTGGTATTGGATCCAAAATGGTGGCATCTTGCAGCTGTCTCTGGGTTTTTGGATGTCTACACAAAGAAGGCTTTACAGGTACATAAAACACAAAATATGTCAAATGCACATACTGTCTTATCTATATTAAGACTCTTGCTGAAATGAATGATCTAATGACAGGGTCTCTTTTAGTCAAGATCTATGTCTTTCCTACAGAAAATAACTAGACTCAATTTCTTGGGGTAAAGTATGAAATGGAGGGAAAATGCAATTATATAAAACAGTGGAACGGTGATAAATCATAAAAAGGCAGTAAAAAATACATTTACACCTCCTTGGGGTAGTTCCTTCTTCAGCTCTGCTTTCTTGAAAATAATGAATTATGTCTGCTCAGTTGTAGCAAAAAGATGGGGGAATTTCAGGGGTGAAATGTTTCGTGTCACTTGGGAAAATGGATTCGACAGTAATAATGCCATAACAAAAAGCTTCTGTTACAATGCCATTTTTCTACACATATGTTTTACCCTTACAGCCGTATTAAACCCCAAAACCAAAAATGTTATATATTGTAGCTTACCGATCCTTAGATGAGGTGGCTACACTAGTTTTTCTTAAGGCATTTTTTCCCTTTTTTATTTCACTTGGTGATCCAACCAGTAACATGTCTCCTGTTTTCCGGTCTACATTCTGGATTATTTAGTACATTTTATGGACAGCAGCA
This sequence comes from Rana kukunoris, assembly GCA_029574335.1. Classification (NCBI taxonomy): domain Eukaryota; kingdom Metazoa; phylum Chordata; class Amphibia; order Anura; family Ranidae; genus Rana; species Rana kukunoris. The sequence goes on from CM056049.1 coordinate 196,626,532, forward strand.
TTTTTTAGTCTGGGGAGAGGGTAGTGTTTGACTAGCAGATTTAGGTGGACTTTACTAACAAACTAAAGCTGAACTCCAGTTTACAGTTTATAATCCATTACAGCAAACAGTTTGTGTTTTTTTTTTGTTTGTTTTAATTGCATTTGGATACCGGTTTTACATAAATTAATACAGGCTGACCTTTGTGAGCACCCCTGTCAGCGGTAAATGTTTCTAACGCAACTCCAGGATACAATTCTCCATTAGTACACCCCTCTACACAAAACACTAAATGGATATTAAATTAGTGAAATTCCTTCCCATTGAAGAGAAAAGTCTCTAGCTGAATTTTCAGGAAGCTAGCTCTCTAATTCTGTTGAGGAGGAGGTGTCATATCGGCTCTTCTCTCTCTAAATCCTACCCCCTCATTCTCAGCCACACTGCTAAGCACACAGATGACAATCTTAGAAATAGAGGTCGACCGATATATCGGCTGGCCGATATATCGGCCGATATTTAGCGTTTTTTAATTCATCGGCATCAGCCGATTTGTGCTGTAAGAAAGCCGATTTCTTTTTAACTTCAGCAGCGGGACTTGCAAAAATCTTCTATAATAGAAGTCAATGCAAGTTGCCTAAAGTTTCCCGTGGAGGAGACTCTGGGCAGTCTGCCAAGTTTTGAGAAAAGATATACAATGTTGCTACTTATCAATTAACTGAACTCGTGTAGGAGAGTTCTCAGTTTAACTATTTAAAAGCTAAATCTTTTTTGACACTTGGTGCTTAGAAAAAATCCTGTATTTTCTGCTGGAAAATCACTTGGAACCCCCAAACATTATATATATTTTTTTTAGCAGAGACCCTAAGAAATAAAATAGCGATTGCTGCAATATTTAATGTTACACGGTATTTGCGCAGCGGTCTTTCAAACACATTTTTTTTGGAAAAAATATGCTTTAACAAATAAAAAAACTAAACAGTAAAGTTAGCCTATATTTTTTCGTCCAAAATTTTTCATTACCTGTTTTTGTGTATTGGATTTATATATTTAAATTACATCTACAAGTGCACTGATTGGAGGCTTGTTGTGTTTAAATGTAAGAAATGTTCTGTATTACTTAGCAGGGCAATAATGGAACTTCCGCTTTTCCAAATCCCCCCCCCCTCTGGTGTCACATTTGGTACCTTTCAGGGGGAAGGGGGGGGCAGATAACTGCGTAATCCCAGGTATTTGCTCCCTCTTCCGGGCATAGATCACTGCGGGGACTGTGGTGACCTACACCACATCTGGTGCTTAATCCGCCCCCAGCTTTCTTCTGGGAGACGCACAGGTCCCAGAAGACATCAGGGACCAGTGGGATTGCGCAGCGTGTCTTGCGCATGCACAGTAGGGAACCAGGAAGTGAAGCCGCAAGGCTTCACTTCCTGATTCCCTTACCGAAGACGGTGGCCGAAGCACCCGAGGAAGAGATCGGCTTCGGGTGCCAGCATTGTGGCCACCCACGACAGGTAAGTGTCCATATATTAAAAGTCAACAGCTGCAGTATTTGTAGCTGCTGACTTTTATTTATTTTTTACGCAGAACTCCGCTACCTAAACACTGGACCATCATTCTAGCAGCGCTATTTGGCTGCTAGCGGGGTGCTTATATCCCAGCTAGCGGCTGATTAAGGGGTTAAATGCTCCCATGTAGCACCACTGCAGAAGCGCTTTGCAGGTGTTCATCTCAATGAGCAGGAGTGGTGGAGGAGCCGCTCCAAAGATGCTGCTTGCAGGACTTTTCTTTAATGTCCTGCCACCGCACCGCCTCAATGTGAAAGCACTCTTTCAGACTGAGACTGCAGGGGTGCAGTTTTGCAGGCACTTTACAGGTGCTATTTTTAGCCCAAAAGTGCCTGAAAACGCCCCAGTGTGAAAGGGGTCTAACTGTTAGATATTATGAGATGAAGGGGGGGGGGGGGGAATCGGCCTAACATATCGGCCCAAAAAAAAATCGGCATCATAAATCGGCTATCGGCCGTCGCGATTTCTGAATATCGGCATCGGCCAGAGAAAAACCCATATCGATCGACCTCTACTTAGAAATGTAAAGCATGTATTATATGTTGTCTACAAATATTAAATATTCTCCCTCCTCCAAGCTTTCTGTTACTGGCTGTGGCTGATAACTTTCCATGCCATCTCCCCCTCCAGCCACAACAGAAGATAAACATATTGCCCCTACATGCTTTATTTAAGCATTACCAAACTTTGGATACAAGCCCATAATTGCACAGTATATTCAGGGAGGTGATGCAATTCAGCCTTGCCAGTGCCAATGAAATGAAGCCTATCAATGCCCACCAGTGCCACCTCATTAGTGCCCACCAGTGCAGCCCATCGGTATCCTTCAGTGCCACCTATCAATGTCCACCAGCGGAGTGCTCCCGCCTCTGTCCCACCCCCTCTCCTGGCCACATACAGAAGACAGAGCGGCCGCTGCGGCCATACTCTATTCAGCTGCTCTGTCTTCTGTCTGTAGCCAGGGGAGGGGGAGGAATGGTGTCCGGGAGCCCGCAGCCAAATGCGTGAGGCTCCCGCAATTCATGGGAGACTTGGGATGTCTGTACTTTACATCAGCATGAGAAAACAAACAAAAAAAGTGCAGCGCTAACTGGCTAATCAATAACACAATAATGGTGAAACCCTCTAATGTATGTTAATCTCGAACGTCAATATTACCACAATACCGGTCTCTGTGATATGTAATGTCACATATAAAACACATCAAACTGAAAATAAGACATACAATTTTTTGCAGTGATGGTGGAAACCCCTCTTACAGATATTTGGCAGTGAACGGTGTCCACTGTCTATCAGTGCAGCCCCTTCAGTGGCCATCAGTGCAGTAGGGATCACAGTAAGAATCGTTAGGATTGCTGGGTGGATTATATAGAGTGGGGATCTCCCGCTGTAACACAGCTTGTATATGAAATGCCAGCCTCTGTCAAACAAAGTCCCACCTCCAGAACTTGCATTGGATCAGTGTGCTGTCTATCATGGGAGGCGTTCCAGGAGGCGGGACTTTGTTTGATAGCGGCTGGCATTTCATATACCAGCTGTGCCACAGTGGGAAATACCTGCTCTGTGTGATCCGGCTGGCTCTCCTCATGATTCTTACCGTGATCTCTGTGCAGCAGTGACAAATTCCGGGCGAGTGGGGGACCGTGATATGGCGTGCTGGCTGGGAGGATCAGTCATGTCCGCCCACTACAGCAGGCAGGGACAGAAGTGGGTTGTGCCAAGACTGGTGGCTGTGGGAACAGGAGGAATAGCAGCCACTGCTCTTATAAACAGGAAATCACTGGACAGTAACGGTTTTATTTGAAAATCATTAGGCTATTGCAGAGCAACTACTGAGCTAAGAACAAGATGGCTGACATATTCAGTAAAGGTATGAGAGCTTTAAGAGGTGTTCGGAGGGTATACAATTGGCTTGTATAAAAGGTTTATGTGGAAAGTTGTGTTCACAATATGGTCACCATAAATGACATGGGAGCACCCTTTATGATGGGAAGAAAAGTGTTTTAAAGCCCAACTCCAGTCTCGCCAGTTCAGCATACCTTGTAGAGCATAATGAATAGTGTCCAGGGTCTTTGAGGTGCTCTTTTGTGCCTAAAATACCCATGCATCTTCTCGTTGTGAGGCCCTGCATCACGCAGTCTCTTCCTCTCCACCCAAAGCAATCAGGTGTGATATCAAGGCACTGACATCACAAGCTGTGAGTATTACTACTTGAAGAGCTTAGGTGTCCACAACCAACCCAGTAACCCTCACAACATATGAATGGCACCACTCTATGGCAAAACCGCCGTTCTTGTGAAAGGCGCCTAGGACTAAACACACAGTCAAACCTAGAGTGGTTGAAAATGAAGAATGACCATTCTAGAAAAGCCCAGACCTCAACCCAACTGAGAGCCCTGGGCCAGACGTGAAAAATGGACTGTCCTGAAGTGCAAAGCCGGGAGAGACTTACCCAAAGGACTTGCAGCTGGTTCTACCAAGACCTTTGTTTTATTTGCGACCAACAGATGTCTTTGTTTTTGATTAACTTTTGTGTCACAATAAAAATGGTTTTGCATTTTCAAATTGTCAATTAAGTTTTTTATGAGTTAAATTGTAAAAATACCAATTACGCTTGTTTTGATTTAAGCTTATGACTTAAAACAAATGTGCAAAGGCCAAAGTACCGGCAGATACTAGCGTAAAGCTCCGTATATTAAAATCAACACAGAGTTGTGATAAGCTATACAATTGCTTAAATATCTGAACATGATTCATGCTAGGATTGTATTTTAGAAGGAAAGAATTTCTATTGTTTGCTAGGAGAAAGACATCTGAGTGATGGCATATTTGTAGGAGAACACTATTGCAGCAGCTGGATGATGTGATCCTATTTTAGTCTGTAGAATAGTAGTCTCATAGCTATGAATGACTCTGGCAAAGAATGCAATAATGGCTCCATCTGTGTTGATGTTTTTATTGAGGGTAATGCATCTTGATAGGAAATAAACTGAGATTTTTTAGAATATGTCTGTATGACTATGTTGGCTGATCTAATATAGAAGGTTTTCTCATGTTTTTTTTCTATGTAGTATCCTTGTTTTTTTTTCTTGAGTATTAAAGAGGACTTTCAGGGACTGTGGGTACAGCAATATTATACTAAGCTTTAAATAATCTGCTATGTAGGTTAAGTGTCATCAAGTTCCTTCATTAATCTCTTCTCCTTAGTGATTCATACCCTCCATTGAAATCTTCCATTAGTTTAGATCTGCAGAAGCTCCAGAAGTGATGGACATTTCTTTAGAATAACATGGCTTGAACTCGATCAGCAATTTACCAACCAAAAGAGTGCATAGTACCTGCCACCACCTAGAGAAAGAGCTGAGTGTAAACTGATTGGGCTGACTTCAGGACTGTTTGGCCTCTTGTTGGGTACAGGGCTATAACTGTAGATGCAGAAGGTTTTCTCTCACCAGCTCACTCTGCTCTCCTTCCCAGAGCACTGGCTAAAGCCTCGTACACACACGCTTGGTTTTCTCGGCAAAAAACAGCAAGTAAACTGCTGGCAGAGCAGTAAACCGAGCATGTGAACGAGGCTTTCAGGTTTCTCATCTGGAAATCTGCCCAGAATCTCGACAAGAAAAATAGAGATCCTGCTCTCTATTTTCTCATCGAGATTCTTGTCGGCCTGTTTCCCGACAAGAAACCAGAGCGTCTGTATACTTACCTGTCACCGCTGAAACCCCCGCATGTTTGAAATGACTTTTGCCGCATGCGCGGTAGCTTACATGGCATAGGTAGGGTGAAGCAAAGTGACGGCTTCGAATGTGACGAGCGCATGCGCGTCATATGCAATGACGTCACCGCGTTTTGTGTACACTCGGGCGGCAAGAGATTTTTTTTTTTTCTGATGAGATTCTGGGATGTGTGTACGAGGCTTCAGTGTTCGCATTCACTATAGCAGCGGTCCCCAACCAGTGGTCCATGAGAAAATGTTGCTGGTCCTAAGGGCTTTCCACCACGAATCAACATTGTGGCGGATGTATACCGCTCAATGTTGTTTCCAGTGTTCTCAATGCGCGCTGACGGTCCATATGGTCGGCGTGCATAGATACCCGATGCCTCCTCTGTAGTTCTGGCTCCCATGAACTCAGAAGGAGGCGCTGGGAGTAGTGCAGAGAGTGGGGGGGGTGAAGTAGGGGCCCTCCAATGACGGCGCTGATCAGACTGTGGGAGAGAACACAGAGCTTGAGTACATAACTGGATAATAAAGTGCGATCCAGCGATAAGTTTGTAAGGCTGCAGTGTGTTGCAGAGTGCCAGAGCATTGTGTATTGGTAGTCTGTTGGATTCAAAATTGGGAATTTAGTGGTTCGAAAGGTTGGAGACCATCGTGCTACAGTATTAGAGGGCTGGAAGGCTGCAAAGGCACTGCTGGGAGGGGAGGCGAGTCAGTTCAGCTGCTCGAAGGAACAATTTGAAAGAACTTCAAATATTCTGATGTAAATTTTGAGGGTGAATTGCTCTAGAGTGCCTACAGCTGCAGAGGTCAGTGAGCACTTGTTTTAAAGCACACTTACTGCTTGTGAAAAATGTTAACATTTGAATGTCCATAGCCTGGTCACAGATTGATTTTCAGGAGGAGGGCACCTTGGATTCAAGTCTGTGTGATCAATGTGTCTCAGTATGTCTGCACATCATAATGGTATTATTTATTAACTGCTCCAAACTGACAAAATATTAAACTTGATTGGTTGCCATTGATTACTACAACTTTTCTTGGCACCTTTACCTTGTTTTGTACTGTCCTAAAGAAAAAAAGAAAAAAAAAATCACAATAAGACACTGACTTTTTGCATGAATACCTGTATGTGGTTCAGTGTTGTATTCATGGTTTGTCCTAATCTTGCACTTCAATGCAGGGAGTCCTGGACAGATTTTCCCAAATTCAGCCTAAGTTGATCTTCTCTGTGGAAGCAGTGATTTATAATGGAAAGGAGCATGCACATCTGGAGAAGCTACATAATGTAGTAAAAGGTACAACCCTCCCAATTTATCTGTATGCCTGCATATTCTATATATTGTGTGTGTGTGTGTGTGTGTATATACAGTGCTTTGAAAAAGTATTCATACTCTTTTACATTTTCCAAATTTTGTCATGTTACAACCAAAAACGTAAATGTATTTTATGTGATAGACCAACACAGTGGCACATAATTGTCAAGTTGAAGGAAAATGATAAATGGTTTTCAATGTCTTTTTACAAATAAATATCGCAAAAGTGCATTTGTATTCAGCTCCCTTTACTCTAAGGCCCCATACACACGATCGGACATATCCGATGAAAACGGTCCGCGGACCATTTCCATCGGATATGTCCGATCGGGAGTTTGATCCCATGGCGTGTACACACCATCGGATCAAATTCCCGGCCGCCGGACGGCGCGGTGACGTTGACGCCACCGCGTCACCGCCACGTCACCGCACCAGGAAGTAAAACACTTCCGCGCATGCGCCGAATCCATTCGGCGGCGGCGCGGCGCGGCGGCGGTGGGGGACGACATGTCTGCTGGTAAGTGTACTAACCAGCAGACATGTCGGGCGGACAGATTCCACCGGATGGATTTCAAAGCATGCTTTGAAATCTGTCGGGTGGAGAAATCAGTCCGCTAGCCCATACACACGAGCGGAGATGTCTGCTGAAACGGTCCATCGGACCGTTTTCAGCGGACATATCCCCTCGTGTGTACGAGGCCTAAGGCCGCGTACACACGATCAAATTTATCTGCTGAAACCGGTCCAACGGACTGTTTCAGCAGACAAATTTGATCGTGTGTACGGGCGAGCAGACAGGTTTTTCCAGCAGACAAGTTTTAAAGCATGCTTTAAAACTTGTCTGCTGGAAACCCGTCCGTCCGACATGTCCGCTGGTTAGTACGCCTAACCAGCGGACAAAAATCTCCCGCATGCGCCAAATGGATTCGACGCATGCGTGGAAGTATTTTACTTCCTGGAGTGGTGACGTGGCGGCGTCAACGTCACCGCCACGTCACCATGCTGTCTGTCCGCGGGGATTTTGGTTTGATCGTGTGTACACTGATCAAACCAAAATAGCACAGCAGACATATCCGATGAAAACGGTCTGTCCGACCGTTTTCATCGGATTTGTTTAGACGTGTGTACGCGGCCTGATACCCCTGGGTGGAGTCCACCTGTGTGTAATCTACTCGGTATAAATACAGCTGTTCTGTGAAGCCCTCAGGTTTGTTGGAGAACCTTGGTGAACAAACAGCATCATTTTTTTTTCCCCTGTGTCATTCCATTTTATTACACATAACTTTTACTGAACTTATTTTGTTTTGGTTTCATTGTATGCATGGATTGTTACCGACATGTGATGAAAATGTCATGTCAATAGCATCTTTTAGAAATATATTTACCTAGAAAAATGATGACGTGTTCAATACTTTTTTTTTTTTTTACAATATGTAAGCTCTGCGGCATAAGGTTTGATAGTTTGCTATACACCAGGGGTCCTCAACCCTTGACTCCACATAACTTGCCTTTTTAATTTGTAAGAGGTTTGAGCCATAGTAAGTTTGGAAAACTGTACTTGCAGAACTTTTTTTAACATGACATTAGTTTGTTTTATAATGTGCAGTTTGAATTTTCTCTGTTTTCTGTAATCTGTTTTCTTTAATTTTCCTCAGGATTACCAGACTTGAAGAAAGTGGTAGTGATTCCTTATGTCCAGGCAAAAGAGAAAGTTGACATCTCTAAGATTCCCAACAGGTTGGTTTTAAATATATTAAATAATAGGAGGGGTTATATTAAATAATACCTCCTAAACCCTTTTCTTTTTAGCTTTTATGTTATACACAATTTGTTGATCCCAAACCAACTACTTTTATGTGAAAAAGTAAACTTTTGCATTGGAAAATTCAATCTGCATGGGCACTGGGCATTAAGGTCAGGCACAAAATCATTGGAGAGGGATTGAATGTTTTGCTTATACTGGCTTCACAAAGTCAACCCTTCAGCTTGAAGTCTCCGTTTTAAAAGAGGAGCAAGCACTGGGCCAGAGACAATTTTAAGGCCCATTCCAGAATATTTGTACATCATTAGGGCTTAATGTTGTTTTGGCTTGCAATTGACGTGCCTCTGAGTTCCTTTACAGGTGCATTTGACCTCCTGATCTTGTTCTGAGCTGCTTTTGCGTTCCTATTGTGTATGAGGTATAAAGCAGTCCTGATGTGAACAAATGCCCAGGTAACACCTTTAAAAAGGCGTTTTTTTTAAATGAACTTATGTGGCGAGAACTCAATAATGAAGCTACCCTTGCTAACCTAAAGGGGCAGGCTCCGGGGATGTCCTGGAACAAGCACGTAGCCTAAAATTAGTTTGCGATGCTTCTGAGGTCCTTCAGAATTCATTGATGGGTGCATTTGACCTGCTTTATTCCATAGACTTGCATGATATTAAAGTAAAAAAAATCCAGTGGGCACAGACCCTAACCACCCTGGAACTTGTACCCTGTAATACAAGCCAGTACAGGATCCTTTTTAAAAAGCAGCGACTTCCTGCCAAAGTGATTCCAGCATTTCACAGAGTAGTTGACACTTTCTATTTTTCTTTGCTGAAGAAACTTGTCCTCACCACTTTTTTGTAACAGAAGGCATGGCTTTGGGTCATTACTCTTCAGTTTAAGATATCATTTTTATTTATCTATTTTTCCCCATAGAAAGGCTTTTAATTTTTCAAGTACAAAATATAAACAGACTTTGTTCCTTTTTTTTATTATTATTCAGTTTTTATAGTTTATTTTTTAAATCCTGAGAGCCATTTGGCTGAGCCAGCAAATAATCCATATAAAGTGGATGCATTTGTCTCACTTGTTTTAAATACGTGAAAATGTTCAAATGTAATGACATTACAGTTCCATACCAATTAAAAATGGATATGGGGCACTTCATTGCAACATGTTGTGTTTTCATTAGCACATCTGCACCATGTTTCTCCTTTACTGGGCTTTCTTTTTATAAACTTACATTTTGCGTGACGTGTACTATTTTTGGAATAAACATTAGTGCCTGAGAGGGCTGCTGCATATTGCGTACATCAATGAAAACATGACAGTGTCAGCTGTTTTTATGTCTATGGAAAACAAATAGTGACAGATGGATTAGACTGTGAACATGAATCAGATTATACTACAGTACAAAGACATTTTGAGACATTCTTTGTCATATAAAGGGGCAATGCAGGCATGTACAGTACATGCACAGGTAATAGATTTACCTCCCAGATTTTAAATAGGCAGCCCTGTGTGTGTGTTTGGGTTCAACTGCTAACTTACCATAACCCCTGAGATTAGCCCTAGCAGTAACCTTTGTATATATTCACCAGATCCTAATGGGTGCAGCCATGCTGAATTCTTACCTCTCCTTCACTGAAATATATCAACATAACACTATGAGTGCCAGTAACTACTGATCCATACTCTTTCTTAACAACCTCCTGTATTGTATTATCCCTTCAATTACACATCAGAACAAAATGGATACACCATTGTTATGCTTCCAGGCTGCTAGTGGGTGTACCAGCTGCAGATTCCCAAGCCTACTTGAATACGTCTCATTCTCTAATGGTGTACACCACCACAACATCCTTTTGTACACGGCTCTTCCATTGACTAATTTTGCCTTAATGTAGGACTTAAAGTAGTATGGGCAAAGCTATTTTGGCTGTACTTCTCCTGTAGGTCACAGTAGTGCAGTTCGTTCACTCCTGTGACCCTTTTTCAGCCAATAGCTAGCCAAAGTCTGCTGACAGCTGACATCACTTAGCTGACCCAGGTTTTGGAAGGATTTAGACTTTTACAGATTCACTGAGAACCTGAGCCAGCCCCTCCAACCCCCTCCACAGCCCAGCTTTCCAGTGAGCACTGGAGGGGCAGAGCAGAGAGCTGGCAACCGACAGTCATGGCTCACTGCTCAGAGCGGAGTGGGAGAACTGAGCGATCAGCAGTGTTTGCTCAGTTCTCGCTACAGAACCGGCGAGGGGGCAGATGCAGCATCAAATCGATGCTGCTTACACCTAGGTGAGTATAATCCTTTTTATATTTTATTTTTTTATTTTGCGTGCATTTGGGGTTGAGGTAGAACTTTAGTTAGGAGTTGGGTTCTCTGCCGAGGCTTCTAATATGCTTTGCACATATGTGAAAGCTGAAGTCTTAGCCTCCCCAATGCATCTATTTTTCCAACCTTGTCTAGTGCAAGTGGGACCCATAAATGAGATCATCCTTTCTCCAAGCATTGTAATTATTTTGTGTATAGTAACTCCTAGCACCCTATCAGCTGTCATTGTTCACAGTGCTGACATAAAGCCCAACTAAAAAAGTATCCTTTCCAGAGGGGCTGCATTCACACTGCAGGGTTAATGGCTCATTTTGTTTAGGGGAGAGGAGAATCCAATGTACTTACCTGATCCTCTGTTCCCCTGGCAGGTGGTGCTCCCCCATGATCCAGTGGAGGACTGTCCCTCAGCGTTATGTCCAATGCAGGGCTGTGGACTCTGCTTTGGTCTTAATGATGTCAGGACCCTAGACCACTGGATTATGGGGAGCGTCTTCTAGACCAAAACAAGCAATTAACCATTGGCAGTGCATGCACATCCCCACTGCAAGGGATAGTTTCTTAGTTGCCTGGAGTGGGGCTTTAGCCATCTGGAATGTTTACCATAGACTTTAGTATAGAGCCCACAATTTTAAGCATTTCTTTACATACCATTCATCCATATCAGTCCCTACTTAAGGAGCTTATACTTTAAGGACCCTACCTCCATAGGCATATAATGGGGAAAAATTAGACGGGCATCATCTATCCTACCGGGATGTCTTGGGAGTGTGGGAGGAAAGTGACACAAGCATCTAGCCATCGTGCTGTTGATACTGGTTGCTAAGGCTGATGGCAGAAATGATTTAGCGTCACCAAATAATTCATCCTTTGTATTTTCATAATTGATCCCTACATTGTGCATGCCACACATGGTCAGGGAGAAGTTAACAGATTTTTCAGCAGCTGCTAAGTTATGGTAATGCATTGACATTTTTTTTTTTTATGCAAATTTCTGGGGCATGCATTCACTTGAATGTCTGGAAGAGAAGATTTATCTTCTCATAATGAGTGAAAATTGAAATTCATATTATAGCATTCACCCTCCCTTTCTTCTGTTATTTTATTTATTTTTTGTTTGATTATTTTTCCCTCCAAGTGTAATTTTTCATGGTGCGCTCTGGCAGCTTCCCATTTATAATACAGGTCCTAGCAGACTAGACAAAATATTATAATTTTCCACTACAGTGAGCCAGACATGTATGTTTTAGTGGGCCCTCCTCTAAGCCCATTGCATTTTGTTACAGATAACTGACTGCCAAGTGCATAATGGTTCACCAGCTATTGAAAACCCCACAGCTCAGCTCAGCGTAAAACTAATGACATGATTTCCTGGCAGATAAAACAAACTAAAAACACTCCAGTCAGAATACAAAATGTAGTAATTTGATGTGTGGAGACCAGTTTGCCAGCATCTGCTACCTTGGTTGGAATGTCCGTTTTGTCAGATAATGCTCTTTACATCCCATTCATAGCCTGCGCCAGCTACAAAATCCACTCATTGGCAGCAGCTTGCCTTGGTAATTGTAGTTTCAAAATTATTAGGTGTGTATAACCCAATATTTATAAATTGTGTCTTTTTTTTTTTTTTTACCTTGATTAGGTTTCACTTTCTTTTTTTTTACATTGTCAGCAGCTCTTTTAAGTCCATTGGTCTACATTTTTGGGGAGTATTGCAGAGGAGAATGGTTGTGTCACGTTTGGCAACCAGTAAGTGCTTTGTATGCCTAAAATGAGTGCAAAAGTTAAAGCAAACCTGTACTTTGTCCATTAAGTATGAAGTAACTAACAGGCTTGCTTTATGACGGAGAACTGACTTGCAGTACCTTTCTTTATGCTTGGCTTCTCCCTGTATACCCACTGGAGCCATCAGGTCAGACTGAGGGGTAATCAAGGCATCACATTCCTAGTTCATATAAGAGAAACCAGAAATAGCAGGTATGGAGGCACACATAACTCTCTCTCTCCCCTGCTTGGACAGAGTGCAGTGCAAATTGCCTTGTCTGGGTGGTATTACAGTTGGTTTGGGTGCCTGGTCATTAAACCTATGCTTCAGGTCTAGAGTTGGGTTACGACTTGTAGCTGAACTCCAGGTAGATCTAAAAGACACACATTAATCCAGCCTTATATATATTAATAAAACGTACTGTATTTTTTTGAATGCAAGAAGTGTAAGTACCCACATTTCACTCTGTATCAACCTTTTGGAAACCCTGTACAGCAGAGAACAAAAAGTTGGGGGGAAGCAACAATAAGTAGTTGGTTGTACCACAGTGCTCCAGACTTTAAGGACGCTCAATGCTAAATAAGTTGACGTCTCCTTAAGCTGACCTCCTATTCGCCGTCCCTTGTGTGTGTTTGTGTACACACCCCTTCTGGCTTCCGTTAAACCACGGTGAAGGACATAATTGTCAGTGGCTCCATACTGTGAGGGCTCTTTATGCTACATGAGTTACTTTCTCTTGAGCTGACCATGGGCATATCCATAGGCCTTTGTATGTCCATATACCATCCCTGATGAATTTTGAGAATTTGTGACCACAGAGATGAGCCATTTGCTGTTATCTTTCGGCTGAGTTTTTCTATGGTAACATAGATTTGTAAAATGAATACATTTAAATTTGTTAGAATTTGATGGCTGGGAAACATCCTGGGAAGAAATTCTTGTATGGGATGTATTGCGGTTTAATTTCTGCCAGTTACATATGGGTTTTGCGCTATTTAAAAGATGTATTGCCCTGCCAAGAGTGAATTTTTTTTTATGTAAATGTATTTTCATTTTGCATATAATAAAATGCATTATATGACCAAACAATATAGAAAAAGTACAAAGTCCCATGGGAGGTTAAACTGGGTACAAAATTGATAGAGATTTGCACAAGGATGGAGGTGAAAAAAGCTGAATGTAGACAAATGGCCTTATTCAGTAAAGATTTCTTATTCCTATGAACGTTTCCCTAAAGTAGCAGAACAGGCTAACAGACATTTCTGTCATCCTTCCTATTTTTTCTTCCTATGGCTTTGCAGGTTTTGTATAATAAATTACAGTGTGAATATCCTTTTTTTTAAAGTTTTTCTTTTTATTGCAGTCACATAACTGCAAAGCTGTGGCTCCTATCTGTAATGTGGAGGGCTGGCAATAGGGATACATTCAATATTGCAGTGATGCCACTTTCCATTGTCCATTGTACTGGTCATTGTCAGTTGTTGAGGGAACAACTGGTGGAGAACAGATCTTTGGGGTCAGGTGAAATCTTGCATTGGTAACATTGCGGTTGTTTGCAATGTTGTCAATACATTCTTCCAACAATGGAAAGATGTATACAACATGTATATGACATACCAAATTCTGAGCAATTTCATTCTCCAAATACTCCACATATCAGAATCCTTACTAGGAACCATGATTAGTCATCACCTTCAACGGCTTTCGAGACTAGATGCCACCCTCCCCCAACAACTCAAGGCCCAGTATCCTTGCTATATTGCTCACTTTTGGGTTCTTCACATACCCAGGCCTCTTCTTATTGCAAGCGCTGAGAATCATAATTTGGTGTGATGCAATCCCCTGAAGACTAGGGCTGCGCATCTTCACCGGTCTCACGATTCGATGCGATTACGATTATCAAGTACACGATTCGATTCGATTCCGCGATGCATCACGATGCATCAAGATTACTGCGCACGGTTTTCATCTGTTCTTAAAAAAAATTCTCTGCATGTAGCAAACTGTAAACACAGCAGACAACTTAAATAGGAGCTCCAGACTGACCCCAAAATAATACAAGAGATGGACAGAGACTGCAGACAATGATACTAGAGAGGATCAGAGACTGCAGACAATGATACTAGAGAGGATCAGAGACTGCAGACAATGATACTAGAGAGGATCAGAGACTGCAGACAATGATACTAGAGAGGATCAGAGACTGCAGACAATGATACTAGAGAGGATCAGAGACTGCGGACAATGATACTAGAGAGGATCAGAGACTGCGGACAATGATACTAGAGAGGATCAGAGACTGCGGACATTGTCCCCATAAAGTCCTGCCAAGCGACAATGTATGCCGTGTCATAAATTATGGTTTATGTATGTCTTATTGTCTTAGTGATTGATTCACATCAAAACTTAATTGATACCTTTTTTTGTATGATTTTTAGTTTTTCTCATTACTGCCACACACGTGCAATGCATGGCTGCATGTGTGTGGCAGTGATGAGCAAAAGCAAAAATCATACAAAAAAACAAAAAAAAAAGGGTATCAATTTCAAATCAATAAAGTTACGACGTTAATCAATCACTAAGACAATAAGACATACATAAACCAGTTTGCCATCAATTGCTGACATCAATTGCTGCCAGTGTGCCGCCAGTGTGCCATCAATTGCTGCCAGTGTGCCGCCAGTGTGCCATCAATTGCTGCCAGTGTGCCGCCAGTGTGCCATCAATTGCTGCCAGTGTGCCATCAATTGTGCCATCAATTGCTGCCAGTGTGCCATCAGTGTGCCATCAATTGCTGCCAGTGTGCCATCAGTGTGCCATCAATTGCTGCCAGTGTGCCATCCATTGTGCCATCAATTGCTGCCAGTGTGCCATCAATTGCTGCCAGTGTGCCATCAATTGCTGCCAGTGTGCCATCAATTGCTGCCAGTGTGCCATCAATTGTGCCATCAATTGCTGACAGTGTGCCGCCAGTGTGCCATCAATTGCTGCCAGTGTGCCATCAATTGCTGCCAGTGTGCCATCAATTGTGCCATCAATTGCTGCCAGTGTGCCGCCAGTGTGCCATCAATTGCTGCCAGTGTGCCATCAATTGCTGCCAGTGTGCATCCCCCCAAGTAAGTACCTGATGATGATGATGAAATCTGTCCTGTCAGTGTTCTGCTGCCTGTAGTCCTCGGCTGTCTCGGGTCTTCCACAGTAGCCTGTGCAGTGTGCACAGTGAAAGGTGAGCCAAGGAGGAAGGCTCTGGGGAGTCGGGACCGGGTCATCACTTGTCGGGGACACTCGCTCCACGTGGTGACGGGCGGCTGGGAATGCCGTCAGCGGGGGGCGGGAAAGGAGGCGGGAATGGCTTCTTCGGATGAACCAGCGGGGGGGGGGCGGGAAACGAGGCGCTGCTAACACCCACGGCTTGTTCGTCTGCACAGCGGGGGCAGGAAAGAGGTGCGGCTAACGCCCACAGCTTATTTTTTCGGCTGAAAAATCTGACTCGGGGGGGGGAAGCGGCGCGCAGATGACGTCATCGAAAATCGATTAATGCAAGTCGTAGCATCGGAATCGCATCGTGGGTGGTCGAATCGCGATGCACCGATGCTACGATTAATTTCAACACCCCTACTATCCACTAAATAAAAATAAGCGATATGTATTACGGCTCCTATTGAAAGGATAAGAGGTAAATATTTAGCCATATCAGGGGTTCTCATTTAAGCCAACATCCTAATTACTAATGCGTTAAAATGGAGTCCCCTGCTTTTCTAATCTGCCCCAGAGAATATTTTTCCATTGATTTTTTTTTTGTGCAGCCTTTACAAAATGTTAACTTCTGATTTATTGGAATGATTTCTACCCTATTTTACATGAATCTTCTACTCTACCCTATAATCTGTAAAAATTAATAAAGAGCTGATGTACATGACACCTCTTCTCCAAATATCTCCTTACCTGTTGGTAAAATGTGTATATATATATATATATATATATATATATATATATATATATATATATATATATATATATATATATATATATATATATATATGCTTTATATATATATATTAGGGCTGTTACTGATCAAAATTTTTGTGTTCGATTAATTGTTTTTTTTTTTTTTATCTTTTAATCGACTAATTTCGATTAAATATAACTCACATACAGATCCAACTACTTTTAGCTGATCTCCTTGCAGGCTGATTCCCAGTGCAGCTCCCAACCACTGGAAAAATGGATAGCAGGATACAAAAAACACACAAAGGCAGCGCTCGATGGGAAAAGCATTAAAAATTGTATAGTCTTCAAGAAGGTAACAAAATAAATATTGCACTGGAGATAAAATCGACAAACTGTAAAAATGGTGCGAGTAATACCAAACGGTACCAAAAGCAGCCATAAAAACATGCAGCTAAGTATGATACTGGTATAAAAATGTGTATAACGATACCACTGCTGAATCTAGATGAGGAGAGATTAACATCAGTCCGTCGGCATGTAGATGTCCCATGAAGGAAGGGAACTATCACAACTACTAGTGGATGGTTGTAGAATCCCAGGTTGATAAAGGGAAGTAATAGAGGGAAGTGTAACAGCCCTTGCGTGTGGCAGATAGTAAGGTCCCACCGGCATGCAGATTTGAAGGCAACAGCAGAGGTGCCCTTCAGATGGACATGGCAAGCCTCGCTGGTGTCCCTGACGTTACCGGATCTCTGATGGAACTCCCTGAAGGCCCAGAAGCCGGCGGAGAGGTGAGTACCAATCAAAAGAATATTAATCGATCAAAAATATTTTGATCGATCAAAAAAATTAAAGATTAATCGATGAATTAAAAGTTAATTTGCACAGCCCTAATATATATATATGTATGTATGTGTAAAATATATATATAAAGCCTTGTTTGTATTAGTAAAATCTTATCTCTGAAACTGTAATGTATTTCTGACAGTTCACCTTCAGTATTTTACACTCACAGAGAAAATACAGTTTAGCCTTCTGCTTTCACAATGGTAACTAGGAAAAAAATAGCTTGAAACCCTTTCTGCTTTGCCACTTTAAGAACTCATCCAGAGCTAATTTCAACAGCCTGAAAAGGAACAGAGTCTTCAGTTGCCATGTTCAAAGACCACCTGTCCTTAGGCTTACACAATCTTTTCCTCCATAAAGTGATCTACATAAGAGAATTATCTCTCAAAAATTCAGTAAAACTTTTTTTTTCTTTTTATTAGACTTATTGTAAGGCAGTATAACATGTCCTGCTTTGAGGTGGTTATACTCCATGTTTAAAACAGCCTGTGATGGCTTGAAATATTGCTGTATAGAGGACTTTTTTATTTACCACTGTCCTACAATAGATTTAATAAGAGGACAATTTTAAGCACTTTTGAACAATATTGGTCAAGTCCTCAATGATGATGATTTTCAATGATTTTTGTATGGATAATTGTACAAATGTGCAGTCTAAAATCTACTAGTGTATGGCCAGCTTAAGAGGAGTGCCAGGCTCCCCCCAAAAAACGTAAAGTTAGCAGCTACACATACTGTAGCTGCTGACTTTAAATAGGCCTCTAGCCTTTCCAGGGATCCAGAGATGTCCTCATCTGAGCCGATTCTTAAAATGGTTTCGGGTGCAGGTGCCGGCATCTGAAGTAAGGGAAACCGGCTGTGAAGCCAGAAGGTTTCCTGCTGCACATCGTGAATGGTTTTGCAGTCTTCTGGGCCCTTTGTCCCCCCCCCTCCCCCAAAAAAAAAAATGTGGCAAAGGATGGGGGAGGATGCAAATGAGTAACTTCCCCCTTTTTAGGTGAAGTTCCTCTTTAAGTTACCGGTTTGTGTAACAGCAGCAAGATTTAGTCACCTCTGTGCTTAAAGGGTCACTAAAGGTAATTTTTGTTTTCAGCTAAATAGCTTCCTTTACCTTACTGCAGTCCTGGTTTCATGTCCTCATTGTTCGTTTTTGTTCTGATGTTGCTGTAATTCTTCTCTGTTCTGGACACTTCCTGGTTGTCTGTTTCCTGATGACCACAGTACTGGGAGCTTCTAGTTTCATTTTCCAAACCATCACTGCTCTATGGCTCTGTATAGCACAGAGGCAGGAAATAACATGCAAAGACAAAATTAAAACTCCAGGTGCATTATATGATTGATTTTTATCTATTTTTAATCGTTTTTAAAAGGAATCCGTTAACTATTATGTCTCTATACCCCGTAAACAGTCATTTCGGCAAAAAAACGATTTTTCCTTTACAACTCCTTTAAGTGCACAAAATATGAACTGTCCATGGTGCTGAAAGACTATTGAGAGAGAGCCAGGCTAGTCTGTATGATATTGCCTGCAGTACTCAACATACTGTGTGGATTATGGGGCAGGGATTCAATCTAGTACACAGGCAGTTTGAAAAGAGGGAACATACATTTCAATGGGAATATAAAACCTTTTTTTTTTGGTGTGCTTGGACAGCTATTTAGGGCTTGGCTTGAAATTGAGAAAAGGCTTACTATACTTACAATCTTATGTGTCTTTTTCTAGTGTTTTCCTAGATGATTTCCTGGCAACTGGAAAAGTGGGAGACCAGGCCCCACAGCTGGAGTTTGAGCAGCTACCCTTCAATCACCCCCTGTATATCATGTACTCATCTGGTACTACTGGAGCCCCTAAGTGTATGGTGCATTCTGCTGGCGTAAGTATTGCCGCCCACAGCTATTGGGAACAAGCAGTTCAGAGTAAATCCAAGTTGCAGAATTATCACTTGCAAGAATATGTGTCTTATTCTTACTCGGGTTACATTCAGAAAAATAGTGTTTTTCAAATCTAGATACATTTGCTTTTATATTATGTAACTAGCGCTATATATATATATATATATATATATATATATATATATATATATATATATACAGTACAGACCAAAAGTTTGGACACACCTTCTCATTCAAAGAGTTTTCTTTATTTTCAGGACTATGAAAATTGTAGAGTCACACTGGAGGCATCCAAACTATGAATTAACACACGTGGAATTATATACACAACAAAGTGTGAAACAACTGAAAAACGGAAAATTGTATACTCACCTTTCCGTAATTTTCCTTTCCTGACGCATCTTCATGGCAGCACACACTGGGTTGTGACTCCGCCCCCACAACCTGACAGGATTGGTTAGCTATAAATTTGAAGGGGAGACGCCCCGCATCATTCTCTGTATATATCATCATAAAACAGCAGGGTGGGCATCTGTGTGCTGCCATGAAGATGCGTCAGGAAAGGAAAATTACGGAAAGGTGAGTATACAATTTTCCGTTTTCCTGACGCATTCATGGCAGCACACACTGGGATATAACTCGCCAGTCGGGAGGGTGCAAGAAAACAGTAATATTTATTCTTTATAGCGCTGAGGAATTGGCTCTAAGAACAGATCTGCCGAAGTCGACGGTAGCCAGGAGAGCAGAATTCACTCTGTAGTGAGAAATGAAGATGTGTTGGGAAGACCAAGTTGCTGCTCTGCCTATGGTTTCCGGTGAAGTCCCGCAATATGCTGCCCAAGAAGTGGCCTCTGCCCCTGTCGAATGAGCCCTAATGCCCTCTAGGAGGCGTAAGTTGCTGGATGGAATAGGTCTCCTTGATAGCTTTAACAACCAAGAGGTAATGGTACGGGAGGTAGCTGGCTGACCTCGTCTGCTCCCGTGTGGGATAATCAAGAGAGAATCCGTCTTCCTGAGATGTAGCTGTGACGTAACTGGAGATGGTAGACTTGACATCCTAGTCATGGGACTCGCCCCTCTCATTAGTAAAAGACGGAAGGACGATGTCCTGGTTATAATGAAAGGAGGAAGTTACCCTTGGATAAAAATGGTCTGAGGGCTTCAGAACCACTCTGTCAGGGAAAAACACTAAATAGGGGTTCCGTAGCCATAAGTGCTGTATCTCCGACGCCCTCTTAACTGAGGTGATAGCAATACGGGAAGCCATCTTCAGAGCTAGGTTCCACGGAGAGACTAAGTTGAATGGAGAAAAAGGTGGATTGGACAGGGCCTCGAGTACTACACAGAGATCCCCTGTTGGAAAGGCTGGCCTCCTAGGTGGTCTGATCTTACGTAGGCCCTGAGGAACAGAGTGACCAGATGATGAAGAGCCCATCTAGTACCCGTCATGGCTGAAAGGGCAGATACTTGCACCTTCAGGGTACCCAAGCCCGGGCCCTTGTTAAACCCTGACTGAAGAAATTCAAGAATTTGAGATGGGATTCCAATGTCTTTGCTGCGATGACACGAACCTCTCCCAGATCCTAGTATAGGTGACATCAGTGGAGCTCCTTAGAGCTTGTACTAAGGTTGATATTACCTCCTGAGAGTATCCTAGTTCCCCTAACCTAGCCCTCTCAGCTTCAAAGCTGGCAAATGCAGCTTCTCTGGGCTGGATGGAAGAATTGCCTCTGATGTATGAGATCCCAGGTTACTGGAAGATGTATTGGAGGCCGCGTACCTAGTTGTAGCAGGGTCGTAAACCATGGCCTCCTCAGCCGGAACGGTATTAGTACAATAACTGTGGCTGAGGACTTCCGAAGTCGGGACAGGAATCTTGTAATCCGAGAAGTTGGAAGAAAAATGTACCCTAGCTCGCAGCTCCATGGAAGAACTAGGCAGTTTGTCCCTTCAGGTAATGGAAAGTGGGCTCTGGACAGGAACCTCTGACACTTGGAGTTCTTTGGCGTGGCCGCTAGGTCGACTTCTGGTTCTGGTACTAGTTTTCGTAAGAATGGAGAATACCTGTTGGTTCAGGGACCGTTCGTGTGTTTGAAAGTGTCTCTCGGCTTAGGTAGTTGGCCAACGAATTCTGTGTTGCTGGGACGCATACTCCCCACAGATCTAACAGGTGCACTTGTGCCCCTTCCATTATGAAGCGTGCGACTCCTGATGCTCCCCTGTCTCTGGATACATGACACCGCTACTTGTTGTCCATCCTGATCAGGACACTCTTCCTCTATAGAAGAGGCGCAATGGCCAGGAGGGCCTGAAAGGCTGCTCTGAGCTCTAAAATATTTGACACTATGCCCTGAGCCCGAAAATGCCACTGTCCTTGGGCTAGTCAGTCTAGATAGGGGGAACTTTTGGAATGGACTCCCTGAGGTCGGACGGGTGTGTCCACCACCATACTAATTGCTTTACCCAGTTCGGGATGTGAATGGTTTGGAGTATTGACGTTCTATTCCACTGCCTGAGAAAGGAGTTCTGTAAGACTTGCATGTGCCACAGGGGCCACTGTATCAAGGGTATGGATGCTGACATGGACCCCTGGGTACTGAGGCAGGCTCTGACAGTTAGACGTCTGGATGATAGCAGACTTTGTATCTTCTGGAGCAAGGGCTTCAGCCTCTCTTGAGGGAGTTGCACCCGGTACAACCTGGTATTTTATTCTGCCCCTAGGAACACCCTAACTTGCCGAATGCTCTGGGTGCTGAGGCGATGCCGAATGGGGGGCACCAAAATTGGAAATGGGATTGATCGAGTGAGAACCGAAGGGACCTCTGGAAGGTAAGATGAACTGGGATGTAAAGGTAAACGCCCGAAAAATTTAGAGATAGCATCCAGTCTCCCACGTCCACTGACAACAAAATGGACTGAAGGCTTTTCCAATCTGAGGGCCTCTATTTTGATCGTCTGTTGAAATTCTTTAGGTCCAAGACTGGACGTAGATCCCCGTTTTTTTTTTTTTTTTGTACCAGAAATAAAGGGGAATAAAACCCCCTCCCTTTCTGGTGCGGAAGTACTTGGTAGGCTGGAATGTGTTCCCTGGCAATGTGCCCATGAATTTCCAATTGTGACCGTTCTTGATAGAGGATAGTGTTCATGGATCTGTTATACGAGTTGCCCATATCCGAGCGAATCTCTTGAGTCTGGTGCTCACCTGAGCTGGGTGGGCAGACGGACCCTCAAAAAGGACTTCTGCTGTTCCCCAGCTGTGATTGGCTTACTGTATCTACATGAAGGAGGGTCGAGTCTTCCAGTCCCTCCTAAATTCCCTGCCGGGGCGGTAGGATCTAACATCCCTGTACTTGACAGGAAGATCACGCCTGTAAGCGGGGCCCTTCTGGGGCTCTGGTTTTCCTATCGGAGAAATCAGCCCAGACTTTCCCCCGGTAACCTTGGAGATGGCCGAGTCCATCTTTGTGCCGAATACACTTGAGCCGCCATATGGAATTTTGCACCAGTTGATTTTGACGCTGCCTTCGCTATCCAGGGTCTCAGCCATAAGGCTCTTCCCAGCCATGAAGTCGCCCCCTCAGGAGCCGTAAGCCAACTTAATTTTCCTGCAGGGAGGAGAATATCTTCCCCTGGTCGGCTCCTTCTAGAATGGGATTCTCAACATTAGCTGCCTATGCAGCGATAGTTTTAGCGACTGCCTCTGTGGTGATAGCCGGCCTACAAGCGGCTCCTGTCGTGGAGCAGGCTTTCTTCAGTTCTATATTGATTTTATGATCAAGAGCGTCCCGGAAGGTAACTGCGTCTTCAATCGGTAGAGAAACGTCTCTAGCGAGTCGCATTAAAGATGAATCGACCGTAGTTGCATTGATCAAAGAATCGATCTTAGACTACCACAAGGGGTACAATCTGCAAACTTGTTGCTCATACTGGGCCGCTTATGCGACCCCCCCACTTATCCTTTGAGGTTCTCCAGCTCTTCGATGAAGGGAAATGATTCAGGACCCCCTTTTCAGCACCGGGAAATATTTCTGAACCTTCAGAAGTTCTGCCATAACCTCCTCCCAGCCGATCGATTCCTTGAGTGAATGGGCAAATGGTTCAACCAAAAAGAGACAGTCCGACGCCTGCTCACACTCCTCATTCTTAGAGAGGGTTACTGCACCCTGGCGTAACGGCCGGGCGATGTGCTTGGGGAAGGATCGCCCACATATGATCCCTGTGGCGATTCTCCTGGGAGCTCATTATCTACTCTGGACTCTGAATCCTTGGTTACTTCGATGAAGCACGAGTGGCAGGCCAATTCCCCTGGCAAGGATGGCGCCCCGCATATTTGGCAAACATTTGCCGTGGTGCGGGTAAGATAGCTCTGTCTGGGATGAAGGTAATCGTCTGCGGTGGGACCGACTGTGACGGGAGTGCTGTGACGCGAGCGGCTATGCCTTGATTGAAGAAATCAAGAGGGTAACCTTGAGCGATTTCTTGCGCCTTCTGCCGGAAGCATGGCTAGAATCTCCCTCTGTGCCGCAAACTTGCGTCTCTTGACCCGATAGGGCTACCAAAACTGTAGCGTCAGTGGCCAGGCTCTCTTTTTTGTCTCCCCTCTACTTACCACCTTCTGGACGGCCTCTATACCTGGTCAGCTGATGGTGGTCTGCGAGGGCAGTGGCTCCCATGAGGATAGTAGAGAGACAGCCCGAAAAGGTGGGAAAAAAGAGAGAAGGGAAAACATTACAATATGTTCCCCCCCAACATTTCTATTTATTAAATTAATATAATAATTTTATATACATATATCCTTTTTTTTTTTGGATTATATTAATTGTTAAATTATGGATACACTTTCTTCTATGGTATGTTATAAATTAATATATAAATGTATTGAATGAATGAATGATGAAAACTTATATAGCGCGGCACATGCAAACTGAATCGCCTCTGGGCGTTTGTATAATATCTTCTATCCTATTTATTCCTTTTTTTTTTTTTTTTTTTTTTTTTGTGTGTAATCAATTAGCCCAGGCTGATCTGGGACATGCCTGCACACACCTGGTGCAATCTTCACTCTGAGTAGAGCAGAGCAGCAGGGCAGCAGCCAGAACTACAGAGCAATAGGACTGTTTCTTTTTTTTTTCTTTTTTATGACGTGCGCATGCTCAGAAGCGCCCCGCTCGCCCGGCGCCATTTTGGAAGAGGGCAGAGGAGACAGGCGGCGTCATCACTGAGCTGCGCGCATGTGCAGAGCGCCAAGGGTTACGCAGCGGTGACCCCGAGAGTATGGGGTGTCAGAGGAACCACAGGGCTCAGCAGAGCTGAGAAAAAAACAACAGGCAGACAAAGGTACAAAACGGACTAACCTTAGGTGGTAAATGTAATGATACAAATACCTTTGTGGAAGCACACACTGCACTGGAAGGAAAGACAGAGCGAAAGTGGGGGCCACTGCGAGATTTGAAGCTTCTTTAAAGCTTGTTACAGATGCCAGTATAATTCCAGAGCCCCTGAGACCACCAGAACGGGGTTCCCACCATAAAGCTCATTTAGAGACTGTACAGGAGGGACTTCCAAACAGGAGAGGCTGAACCTGCTGGGGCGATTTGCGGTAAGAGGCATGCTTTTTGCTTGTTCATTCAATCTTGTCAGGTGAGGATGAAAAAAGAGAATGATGCGGGGCGTCTCCCCTTCAAATTTATAGCTAACCAATCCTGTCAGGTTGTGGGGGCGGAGTCACAACCCAGTGTGTGCTGCCATGAATGCGTCAGGAAATATATGTCATATTCTAGGTTCTTCAAAGTAGCCACCTTTTGCAGAAGACACATCTCTAGAACAACTGTTAAGAGGAGACTGTGTGAATCAGGCCTTCATGGTAGAATATCTGCTAGGAAACCACTGCTAAAGAAAGGCAACAAGCAGAAGAGACTTGTTTGGGCTAAAGAACACAAGGAATGGACATTAGACCAGTGGAAATCTGTGCTTTGGTCTGATGAGTTTAAACTTGAGATCTTTGGTTCCAACCACCGTGTCTTTGTGCAACGCAGAAAAGGTGAACGGATGGACTCTACATGCCTGGTTCCCACCGTGAAGCATGGAGAAATAGGTGTGATGGTGTGTTTTTTTTTTGCTGGTGACACTGTTGGGGATTTATTCAAAATTGAAGGCATACTGAACCAGCATGGCTACCACAGCATCTTGCAGCGGCATGCTATTCCATCCGGTTTGCGTTTAGTTGGACCATCATTTACTTTTCAACAGGACAATGACCCCAAACACACCTCCAGGCTGTGTAAGGGCTATTTGACCAAGAAGGAGAGTGATGGGGTGCTGCGCCAGATGATCTGGCATCCACAGTCACCGGACCTGAACCCAATCGAGATGGTTTGGGGTGAGCTGGACCGCAGAGTGAAGGCAAAAGGGCCAACAAGTGCTAAACATCTCTGGGAACTCCTTCAAGACTGTTGGAAGACCATTTCAGGTGACTACCTCTTGAAGCTCATCAAGAGAATGCCAAGAGTGTGCAAAGCAGTAATTAAAGCAAAAGGTGGCTACTTTGAAGAACCTAGAATATGACATACTTTCAGTTGTTTCACACACTTTTTTGTTATGTATATAATTCCACATGTGTTAATTCATAGTTTTGATGTCTTCAGTGTTAATCTACAATTTTCATAGTCATGAAAATAAAGAAAACTCTTTAAATGAGAAGGTGTGTCCAAACTTTTGGTCTGTACTATATACATATATATATATATATATATATATATATTGTGTGTATTACAGTTTTATTCAAAGAATGAAATCCTACAAGGACTTCTTAAAGAACCATATGCAACTGAAATGACATCAATTGGTTTTGTAATACAGTAGTAAATGTTTATTTTGTGAATTCTTCATTTGCACAATGATTCAACCCCTTAAAGACTACCACTCTGAAGAACAGAGGTTCATTGAAGTGTTTTCAATCAGGTATTGAAAACACCTGTGTATGTCAGGGAGCAGCAATAAAGCCTAATAAGCACCAATTAGGCAGCTTTAAAATGACTGTGATACTCGGCTACTTCTAGACATTTACTGGTGTGGTTACAAACATGGTCCAGGAAGACAAGAGAAGAGGTGATTACTCTTTACATGAAGGGCAATGGCTATAAGAAGATTGCAAAGATGTTAAACATACCAAGAGACACCATAGGAAGCATCATTCGCAAATTCAAGGCAAAGGGCATTGTTGAAACGCTACCTGGTCGTGGCAGAAAGAAGATGCTGACTTCGACTGCTGTGCGCTGCCTGAAGCGTAGAGTGGAGAATAGTCCCCGTGTGACTGCTGAGGAACTGAGAAAAGATTTGTCAGATGTGGGTACTGAAGTTTCTGCTCGGACAATACGGCGCACACTGCGTAATGAAGGCCTCCATGCCAGAACTCCCAGGCGCACCCCCTTGCTGTCTCCAAAGAATAAGAAGAGTCGACTGCAGTATGCCAAAAGTCATGTGGACAAACCACAGAAGTTTTGGGATTGTGTTCTGTGGACTGATGAAACAAAATTAGAACTGTTTGGGCCCATGGATCAACGCTATGTTTGGAGGAGGAAGAACAAGGCCTATGAAGAAAAGAACACCTTGCCTACTGTGAAGCATTGCGGGGGGTCAATCGTGCTTTGGGGCTGTTTTTCTTCTGCAGGAACAGGGAAGCTTCAGTGTGTGCAAGGTACCATGAATTCTCTTCAGTACCAGGAGATATTGGATGACAATGTGATGCAGTCCGTCATAAACCTGAGGCTTGGGAGACGTTGGACCTTTCAACAGGACAATGATCCCAAGCATACCTCCAAGTCCACTAGAGCATGGTTGCAGATTAAAGGCTGGAACATTTTGGAGTGGCCATCGCAGTCACCAGACTTAAATCCGATTGAGAACCTCTGGTGGGACTTAATGAAAGCAGTTGCAGTGCGCAAGCCTAAGAATGTGACTGAACTGGAGGCTTTTGCCCATGACGAATGGGCGAAGATACCTGTAGATCGCTGCAAGACACTTGTGTCAAGCTATGCTTCACGTTTAAAAGCTGTTATAACTGTAAAAGGATGTTGTACTAAGTACTAAGATTGAATGTCACTTGGGGGTTGAATAAAAACTGATAATGATGGGAGCACAGAAAAGACATTTGTGGTTATTTCATTATAAATGTTATGTTATATTTGTCTGACCTACACGTGCCTCTTTGATTTTGATCATTCAGTCATCCTGCTTACAATTAAATCAATGTCAAACTGGCCAAAACAATCAATTTCAGTGGGGGCTGAGTAATTTTGAATACAACTGTATGTGTGTGATATATAAATACGGTTGTGGTCATAAGTTTACATACCTTGGCATAATTTATGATTTTGTTGACCATTTTTCAGAGACTATGAGTGATGACACAAACATTTCTTTCACTCATGGTTAGTATTTGGCTGAAGCCATTTATTATCAATCAACTTTGTTTTTTTTAAATCCTAATAAAAACAAACTACCCAAACGACCCTGATCAAAAGTTTTCATACCCCAGTTCTTAATATCGTGTATTGTTGCCCCCTTTAATATCAATGACCGCTTAAAGTCTTTTGTGGTATTTGTGGATGATGCGATTTATTTTCTCAGATGGTAAAGCTGCCCGTTCTTCTTGACAAAAAGCCAGTTCCTGTAAATTTTACAGATTGGCTCAATGATATTGTCAGGAAACTGAGATGGCCACTCCAGAACCTTTACTTTATTCTGCTGTTGCCAATGACAGGTCAACTTGGCCTTGTGTTTTTGGTTCATTGTCATGTTGGAATGTCAAAGTACTTCCCATGCACAGCTTCCTGGCTGATTAACGCAAATGTTCCTCCAGTATTTCTTGATAACATACTGCATTTATCTTGCCATCAATTTTTAACAAATTTCCTGTGCCTTTGTAGCTCAAACATCAGAGATCCACCTCAGTGTTTCACAGTAGGAATGGTGTACCTTTCTTCATAGGCATTGTTGACTCCTCTCCAAATGAACCAAAATTTTGGTCTCATCACTCCAAATTACTTGGAAGGTTTGAGGTTTGTCTCTGTGCTGTTTGGCATATTGTAAGCGGGATACTTTGTGGCATTTGCATAGTAATGGCTTTCTTCTGGTGACTCGACCATGCAGCCCATCTTTCTTCAAGTGCCTCCTTATTGTGCATCTTGATACAGTCACACCACATGTTTTCAGAGAGTCCTGTATTTCACCTGAAGTTATTTGTGAGTTTTTCTTTGCATCCCGAACAATTTTCCTGCCAGCTGTGGCTGAAATTTGAACACTGCTGATTGCCATTCTCAATTCCTTGGATATCTTTTTATATCCCTTTCCTGTTTTATACAGTTCAACTACCTTTTTCCCACAGATCCTTTGATAATTGTTTTGCTTTCCCCATGACTCAGAAACCAGAAAGGTCATGAAAGATATAAGGGTCTGTCAGGAGTCCAGAAACTCATCAAACAGATCACAGGTGAGGATGGTTAAGTTTAATAACCATTCAAACCCATTTGTGTCAACTTGTGTGCATGTCATTAATCCAAAATCACCAGGGTATGTACTAGAGCTGCACGATTAATCGTCAAGAATCGTTATCACGATCTTTTTTCCCGTTGCGATTCTTGACAAAGGGTTTCACGATCTTTGACATGAAAAGAATTTCCTGTCTGCTCTCAGCCAAAAGTCAGTCTGGGCAGCCTGCCAAGTTTTGAAAACATTCTTTATCAGTGGAAAGTTAAGTCTAAACATGATATCACTTCAAAGGAATAAACTTCTTCTGTATGTAAATTAGGAATTTTTAACCACTTTTTTGCAAAATATATTTTTATTAAGAAAGAAAAGAAAATAATTACGCAACAACAATCACAAGAAACAAAGAGTAAATCCGTAATCCACGTGTACATTCAAAAACTTGGCAGCAGGGTATGGAAAGCAGAGCGGTGCTCCTATGGACCCACAATCCAGAAACATGACTAAATGTTTCCCCCACCCTGTCACCCGCCAGCACCAGCGCCAGCAGAGGGGGGCCAGATAGGCCTCCAACAAACCTCTGCCAACACCTCCTCCAGCACGCGACACTCCCCAGTGCAAGGTCCGCACCGGGAATGGGCGAGGGTGTCCACACCTCTATGTGGGCCTCCTCGACAGTCTCTGAACACTACGGCAGTGGGTCCAACTCGGGCAAACAGGTGAGTACGGCATATTCTCAAATTCCATCTCCATACATTGATACAGAAAACAGGATAGGAATTTTTAACCACTTAAACACCAAACCTTTTTCTGACGGCTCTTTTCAAGGTAAAATTATTATTTTTTTTGCTAGAAAATTACTTAGAACCCCCAAAGATTATATAACTTTTTAGTAAAGACCCTAGAGAATAAAATGGCGGTTGTTGCAATATTTTATGTTGCACTGTATTAGCGCAGCAGTCTTTTTTTAAATGTATTTTTGTTTTGGAAAAAATTACTTTAATGAATAAAGAAAAAAAAAAACTAGCCAGTAAACTTAGCTCATTTTCTTTTTATATATAAATGTAAAAGATGTTACGCCGTGAGAATCGTGAGAGAATAGTGATCTTCTGTCTAAGCAAAAAAATCGTGATTCTCATTTTGACCAGAACCGTGCAGCTCTAGTATGTATGTTTTTGATCAGGGTCATTTGGGTAGTTTGTGTTGTCATTATGATTTAATATGCGTAAGCAATGTTAATTGATAATAAATGGCTTCAGCCAAACACTAACCATGAGTGAAAAGTTTTTGTGTTTTTATATATATGTTATTTATATATGTGTGTGTGTGTGTGTATATATATATATATATATATATATATATATATATATATATTTCTCAACATATTTATTTGGGCATTCTTGTCACTTGTCAGAATTTTCAGTCACATGAATTTAAGGTTGAATATTTTTTTAAAGAAAAAATTGAGAACCGCTCTCAAATATTTGTTGTAAGAAATTCCGACAGCAAATGTCCGATGGAGCATACACACGGTCGGATTTTCCGACAACAAGCTCACATCGAACATTTGTTGTCGGAAATTCTGACTGTGTATACGCGGAATTACAATCAAAACCTCACATGGCAATCGCGGGATATAGCAATATAGCACAGGAGAAATAAGTAGTGCAGACATACACGCATACGGGCAAAAAAAATCAATACTTTACAATATCAGGTAGGCCCTAAAGGTGGATTCCAGGAAGAAAATGAAAACCTGAAAAAGAGGCTATACCATGCACTCCATGAGCAAGGTGGAGCCCTTAGACCCACAAATCCCCCCCCCCCCCCTAAAGCGGAAAGGGGCAGGGTATGTATAATAAGGACTGGTAATAGTCAAGGTTGATATTCAAAGATTGGTCACAACACCCAAACCAAACCCTATTATGCCTGTCAAGGGAGTCATTCAGAGTGGCCAATGGGTATTCCATCCTTTGGACATCTCAGGTCCTATTGCGGTAATTCCTTATTCTATAGACAATCCTGTGACTCTATAGATTCAAAGTTCTGTGTGTGTGTTACTACAACACAGACCTTTATAGAGCGTAGAGATTTTTATAGTCTTATCCCCCTTGTCCTTTTACTCTAATGGCAGAGTGCAAAGGCTTATTCTGTTGTTGTTGTAACAAATGGATATCTTAAGTGTATATACTATAAATTCTGCTACTTGATATTATTGTATTTGTCACATCCAGTAAAGCATATTGTTGTCATTGCTCTGGAGATCTTAAAATGCAGAAACAAAAACAGTTATCTCAAACCATTTGCTCCTCTGACAATACGTCAGCAGAGCAGACGATGTGTGAACGGTGCACGAGTCTGCCTGCTGACTGCAATGTGAAATCTCACCTACAGAGCTGCTGTGTCCTCAGCACTTCCGTGAGACATGAACAGTGTCTTTTTAACCTGTTCACTGCAGAAGCTGTTTAAAGAATGATTCCATACAGGGAGATAAAAAAGCCAACTATTCTTGACCCCCCTTATCACTGAAAACAAAACAAATATATTGCATGTATTGATCTTTTAAAAATAATATTTATAAGAGACCTTCAGCTAACCAGCTAAGGCTGGGTTCACACTACGATTTTCCCGTCCGTCAGCCGCATACGATTTATATGAAAAAACGTATGCGGCTGAAACGGATTGAAACGTACGTAAACGTATGCGTTTATAAAACGTATACGGTTTTAAAAAGTGCGTACGGTTCCATCCGGTTTTGATTAAAAAAACGCATAGGTTTTTGGAATTAGTGTCATTTAATAAATAAAGATTTTCTTGTTTTGAAAATGCGCATGCGCAGACGAAAAACGCATACGGTTTATACGTATGGAACCGCACATATGTGCGTTTTCCATTGACTTTAATGTTAAAAAAAAGGTATGCGTTTGCCATATGGTTTCAAAAACGGACTCAAAACCGTGGTCGAACACGGTTTTGTGTACTGTTAAAAAACATTTTGCCAGCAAATCGTACGCACCCGGATGCATCTGAGTGCATACGATTTGCAATGCATTGTCTATGTATGCGTTTTCCCGTACGGGCTCATACGTTTTCAAAACTGAAATCGTATGCGGCTGACGGACGGGAAAATCGTAGTGTGAACCCAGCCTAACAAAGTGTATTACTTTTAATACAGCTGTTTTGATGGTTTCTAAAGTAAAGGATAATTTGTGTAACATTCACCTATTGATTTGTTTTGACATCTATATGCTACAAACTATATTGTGTGCCCTAGGAATCTGGGCCTCTTAAGTGTTGTGTGGTCTGCTGTGACTGTGTAGTAATGCAAAGGATATTGAAGAATTAACTTTTGAGGCATTCATTTTATTTTTTCCCTGTAATTGACTGGTCTTTAGAAAACCACTGCCATACCATGTTATATATGCATCTGGAACATTGAATTGTAGGCCTGCATATTTAACCCAGTATTTTTTTTAATTGATGAGACCTCTGAAAGAAATTGGGTAACCAGAAAGGGATAGAGACGCACAGAAAGAAAGGAAAAGGCTCGGCAGTTCTCCATGTACCCCTCTCTAAGGCGGCGTACAGACGATCGGATATATCCGATGAAAACGGTCCGCGGACCATTTCCATCGGATATGTCCGATCGGGAGTTTGATCCGATGGCGTGTACACACCATCGGATCAAATTCCCCGCCGCCGGACGGCGCGGTGACGTAGTGGTGACGCGGCGGTGACGTTGACGCCGCCGCGTCACCGCCACGTCACCGCACCAGGAAGTAAAACACTTCCGCGCATGCGCCGAATCCATTCGGCAGCGGCGCGGCGGTGGTGGGAGCCGACATGTCTGCTGGTAAGTGTACTAACCAGCAGACATGTCGGGCGGACAGATTCCCACCGGATAGATTTCAAAGCATGCTTTGAAATCTGTCGGGTGGAGAAATCTGTCCGCTAGCCCATACACACGAGCGGAGATGTCTGCTGAAACGGTCCATCGGACCGTTTTCAGCGGACATATCCCCTCGTGTGTACGCGGCCTAAGACAAAAGCCCTATAGCAAGTATTGGGAATGTTTTTAGGGTCTAGAGCAGGGGTGTCCAAACTTTTTTCAAAGATGGCCAGATTTAATGAAGTGAACATGCCTGAGGGCCGACTATTTTGCCTGACATTCTGTGAACCATTAAAATTAGTGTTCGTCCGAGCACTAATACACTTCCCAACAAGAATTTCCTTGCTTTTGTGGCTGTGTGTGTTGAAGAGATGAGCTTGGGCGTGTTATTTGGATATACTGTATATATTTCTTTTGTGGCCCCAACGAATCCCAGAGCGCTGCTCAGAACAAAGGATGAGCTTGAGCGTCTTATTTGGATATACCGTATTTATCGGCGGCATATGACACGCACAAGCTTACCATTGCCATGAATGCAGCCTCACCATTGCTATGAATGTAGCCTCACCATTGCAACCAATGCAGCCTCACATGTGACATGAATGCAGCCTCACATGTGACATGAATGCAGCCTCACATGTGACATGAATGCAGCCTCACATGTGCCATGAATGCAGCCTTACCATTGACATCAGTGCAGCCTGATCGATGCCCGTCTGCAGCCTTGGAGGACAGAGGGAGGGGGGCGGGACGAGTGCCAACAGAGTACAAACAGGAGAATCTCTTGTTTACTCTGTGGCCTCTTTAATACAAAGTCCTGCCTCCTATGATAGACAGAACAGTCATCCAATGGCATCCCAGGAGACGGGACTTCCAATACAGACAACAGAAGATTCCCTTCATGTAATCTGATTTACCTGGGGACCACAAACAATATATATATCCAAATCACCAGGGGGGCCGTAATAAACAGGGGGGCCACATTTGGCCTGCGGGCCGGACTTTCGACATGCCTGGTCTAGAGGGTCACCATAACGGTAGACAAGTCTTCCTGATTTGCAGATCCAACTTTGATAGTAACTTCGAAAGACAGTCAACTTGTGCACATGCCATGGAAGTCCCTAAACAACAATTATTTCAGATGTCTACTGGCAAACGCCTTATTCCGCGTACACAAGATGGGATTTTCCATCGAAAAAAAAAAACGTGGATGGTTTTTCCGATGGAATTCCGCTCAAGCTTGGCTTGCATAAACACAGTCGCGAGTTCTCTGAACTTTTGTCTGTCAAGAACGTGGTGACGTACAACACTACGATGAGCCAAGACAATGAAGTTCAATGCTTCCAAGCATGCGTTGAATTGTGCGCGTCAGAATTGCTACAGGCGAACGGAATTTGAGAACCAGCTCTCAATCTTTTGTTGGTGGAAATTCCGACGGCAAAAGTCTGATGGAGCATACATACACGGTCAAAATTTCGGACCAAAAGCTCACATCGGACTTTTCTTGTCGGAATTTCCGATCGTGTGTAGGCGGCATAAGAGAAATTGTTGTTGTGCTCTTTCAAGTTGTTTTTGGTTTAATATTTTGTACCCAAGTTATTTTTGCAAGTTTAGGACACAATTGTGCAGTACATTCTAATGTGTTTTTTTATTTTTTGGTTTATATTTTAGGGTACCCTGATTAAACATTTGTCGGAGCATATTCTTCATGGAAATACTACTAGCAGTGATTTCATTATGTACTACACCACGGTAATTTTTTTTTTGCTTGTTGCTTTTACTCAACTCCAACTCGGTACAGGAAGGAACATGGTCAGAAGAGCTGACTCTTTTCAGTCTACTAAAAATGTGGTGTTTAGTCTGTGTCCTACATGGAGAGACCTATGTCACTTCCTGTTCCAACAGGGAGTAAGAGTAATTATTCATAAAACGCACATGCATAGTGATAAAAACCTGATAGTGGGAAAGGGTTGGAGACGATCAAACAAAAGTTGTAGTTGGAGTTGGGGAAAATGATTAACAGCAGTGGAGCTGGTCTTTTTTGGTGTTAGAGGATTACACCCAGTATTTGTTTGACTTGTCCTATTTTTAGGTATGTTTTGCAGGTGGGACTATTCCTAGTGCTTTTCTTATAAGTGATACAAGGCCATGTCACCTAAGCTATAGCAGAGTGACACCTTTGAAAGTGTAGTCATCTGAAATAGCCGAGATACACATTTAATACTTGTTATATTTTCTGTTTTGCAGTAGTCAAGTTCAGATCTAAATTAGTTTAAAATTTTGTGGTAAAATTAGCTTGGGAACTGGTAATATTGATGGGTTTTTTTTACAGGCTGGATGGATGATGTGGAACTGGCTGGTTACAGCTATAGCTACTGGAGCTTCAGTGGTGCTGTATGATGGGTCTCCTCTTGTTCCTAATCCCAACATACTTTGGGATCTCGTGGACAGACTAGGGTAAGACCTCACTAAAAAAAATGGCTACTCCCAAAACATAAACCTAGAGTACACAACATATTATCTCAGAGTTTGGAACTGCAATGAGTATAATCCCTCATTTTCTCCTGGCATGGAACCCCAGAGTCATTTAAAGAGTGGATTCATATGAATGACAAACGTTTGTATAAAATCGACTCCAGAGTAAATCTTTCCAGTTTTCCCAGACAATTTTGAGCATCCCCATTTAGAATTGTTTCAGTACCTTCAGACCACTGACAAATGTTGAGTAGAAGGAAGAAGACCTTGCTGCTTCACTGGGTGATGAAATGTAGTCCCAAATATGGACAACCACCAAATCTTGTTCCCAACATGGCCTTGTGTTGGAGACAAACTACAGTCTTCTCCCAAGATGATACTGGTCCCATCAAGAGTTGCTACGTTTTGCCCAAAGTACTCCCCTACATGCTTTTGTGGATGCCTGGACTCTGGCACATACAGTATCTGCATATTTAGTGGCAGTGTCCAGTTGCACATGCCCTGTGGACTAAGCTACAGTGGGGAAATAATTATTTGATCTTCTGCAGATTTTGTAGGTTTGCCCACTTACAAGGAAATGGATATAGATTATTTTTTAATTTTTTATCATAGATATATTTTATATGAGAGACAAAATATCAACCAAAAAAAAAACACATAAAACAAATTCTATAAATTAAGTTGCAGTTCAGTGAGTATTTGATCCCCAAATAAAACATGAGTTAGTACTTGGTGGAGAAACCCTATTTGTTATACAGAGGTAAGATGTTTCTTGTAGTTGGTGACCAGGTTTGCACACATCTTGGGAGAGATTTTGCTCTAATCTTCTTTACAGATCTTCTCTTAATCATTAAGGATTCTTGGCTGTCTCTTGGCAACTCGGTTTCAGCTCCCTCCATAAACTTTCTATAGGAATAGGGTCTGTAGACTAACTAGGCTACTCCATGACCTAAATGTGCTTTTTCTTGAGCCACTCCTTTGTTGCCTTGGCAGAATGTTTAGGGTCATTGTCATGCTGGATGACCCATCTTCAGTGTTCTGGCTAAGGATAGAAGATTCTCATCCAAGATTCAGTGGTGCTGTATGATGGGCTTCCTCCTGTTCCTAATCCCAACATATTTTGGGATCTCGTGGACAGACTGGGGTAAGGCATCACTAAAAAAAAAAATGGCAGGTTTTTCAGTGTATGACACGGTGATGTAAAGCTGCAATAAAAATGCACATTCTCCATGTAAGGCATCCCTGCACAAGACTCCTCCTTCTGACACATGACAAATTGTGGAGCCTCCTATGTCAAAGAGTGAGGCAGAGAGAGAGAAGTCTGGCAGGGTGACCTGTTACATGGAGCAGTAAACCTATTCTTAAACAGATGTGGGAATGCATAAAAATGATACTCTGTAGTTCAAGTGTTAAAAATGCAACACGTGTGGGGTGATAACCAGTATAGTGCAAAACATATAAGTACTATGTGAATGTTTTTGCACAAGCTTTCAAAAGGCCCACTCTTTTTCATCCAGTCAAAACAGTACAAACTTTGTGAGGAAAGTGTGTCTCTTCGAAAACTTGTCTTCAAAAAATCAGGATCACATTTATTATTAATAATAATAATATTAATAATAATAATATTAATAATAATGTTTTACACAATTTCTATAGTGCCAATAGTTTACACATAGCTTTACAATGTAGAGGGAGGAGACAGCACAAATACAGTACAGTTCAATACAGAAGGTACAGGAGAGCCCTATACCTCGTAGATCTTACATTCTAAAGGAGGGGGTGGTGGTACAAAAGGTAATAGCTGCAGAGAATAATTTTAATGGGGGTGGCTCAAGAACAGTTGTTAGGTGGGTGTGGGATAGGCTTCCCTTAATAACTGAGTTTTCAGGGATCTTCTAAAGGTAGAGAGGTTAGGGTATGATTGAACATACAGGGGCAGGAAGTTCCAGAGGATGGGAGGGGCTCTGGAGAAGTCCTAAAGGCGAGCATTGGGGGAGGTTACAAGGGAGCTAAAAAGCAGGAGGTCCTGGGATGGATATATATATATATATATATATATATATATATATATATATATATATATATATATATATATATATATATATATATGTAGTATTTAACTGCCGTATCTCATAACTATCCTCAACATCCCATTACCTGTTTAAAAGGGATGGTGCGCCAAGTCAGGCTCTATTCTGCGTGTACCCCAGATCCGGAGCATGCAGAAAAAGATTTTGGAGAACAAAAGTACTTGCGGGCAACTTGTGGCGCAACACTGTGGCTTTAAAAAGGTTGTAAACCTGACCGGTTTGCTTTCAACGAACTACAGTCAGGCAGTGTGGATGAATAATGGTACTCTGCATTCATTGTAGACAGTCAACAAAGTGGCTGCTCTGTGTTACTGTAGATACTCATCGTTCAGCTAGTTTTACTGTATCTGGTTTACTTGTTTGGACATCTCAGCATGTCTAATGGCTTTCCTTCTGCCCTGATGGTGTATTATTGCAGAGAAGTATAGTACATCGCCACAGAGGTAGCAGACTGTACTGTATACAATCACATTCATTTTCACATGCTGTGTGCTGTATGGAATGCATGTCTGTTCATGTCGTCCATTTCAAGATAATATGAGCTTTAATAATTGCCCAAATAACAAAAATAAAATCAGATCAAGGCTATATTTTCTTCATGAGGTATGTATAGGTTCTGCCAAACAAAGTTCATTTTGGGAACTGCTTAAAAGCTTGAAATAGTTGTAAGAGACATGCCTTTGTTGTTAGAAATAAAAGCCATCGGGTTGATATTGGCCGCTGGATAATATAGATCTTCCTCTTGAATTTCCTTAAAGATTGTCCTATGCATGTGCAACCTGACACATAAGCTGGTTGTAAAAAAAAAATCAGACAATTTCACTTATGCGGGACACCACAGTAGATGTGCTGTCTGCAGGTCGAAAAATGTGACACTGTTCCCTAACTTTAAGGGAATTTTGTTGTTCAATTTCGGATATTGTATATTAAAGTGACTCTAAAAGATTTGTATTTTTCCAAAGGTGAAATGTTATACAGTACTTATTTCCTCTGTGCAACGATATTACACAGTTACGCAGTTGCTTACCTCCTATTTGACAGTCCCCCACTAACACTGTCTGCTTCTCCTTCCTAAGAGTGCTCACTCATTAAGCCAGGTGCTAAGAGTGCACCTGTACAAGCGTACCCTTGATCTGGGATGTGCGTGTCCATAGACAATCAAAGCGCTGGTAATCTCCATCCCTGCTCCCTCCTTACAGGAGTTTGGTAGCCGCAGGAGGCTATGGGTCCTGTTGCTCTTGGTATTCCCTGTGAAAGCAAGAAGAGAGAAAAACGGTGCTGCAGCTGGGACAGCACTGGATCATTGACTCTAGTGTTTGGGGGTGGGGGTAGGTAGGTTAGGTAGTGGGGACTTTTTTGTCTTAATGTAGGTAATGCATTAAGATAAAAAAAAAATTGAGTTTACAAACTACTTTAAATATTAGCTAAGTTTTTTTGGAGAGAACAGATATGGGAAATGTAATTTTAAATCGTTCGAAAACAATGTTGATCAGCACAGCCTCAGGAATATATAAAACCAGGCCAAAATGCATTCTCTTTTTTACGGGATTGTTGAAGGTTTATAAAGAATATACAGTGGAACCTCAGATTACGAGCATAATCCGCTCCAGGAGAATGCTTGTAATCCAAAGTACTTGCATATCAAAGCGAGTTTCCCCATTGAAGTCCATGGAAATGAAAATAATTTGTTCTGCATTGACTTCAATGAAATGCAATACCGCATGCGGCTAGAGGTGGGGGTGGGGGGTGCCGGAGATCCTCGTAAATGGCCGGAAAGGCCTAAGGACACCTCGGCTAACCTCTGAAAGACTCCCATTCCCATGATTTGCTAAATGGTCAGCCGAGCTGTCCTCAGGCTTTTCTGTGGATTTCTAAACGCCGCCGTTCGGTTCCAACGCCCACCCCCCCCCCCCCCCACCAAACACGGTACTGCACACCACTTTGGCCTAAATCGTGCTAGTTTTGCGAGACTACACTCGCAAACTGAGTTACGATTTTTAAAAATACAGTGCTCGTATTGCGAAACGCTAGTTAACCGCGTTTACTCTCAATCCGAGGTTCCACTGTACAATAAATGTGCAGTTATACATACGAGGATGGTGCTAATCAACAATTTTTGCCAGCTATTTAGGGGGACACAGATCACACACTCTGGTTTCTGTTCACTTTCTATGGGAAGGGATGAGCTGAACAATCTAGGTTTTTAAGAATTCACAACCTGTGCGTTCCATTCAGTTTGTGTTAAATGCAGTTTCTTTTTTTTTTTTGCTCTTCACTTCAGACTCCTTAAATGCAGTTTCTATGTGCCGTTGTGGTGACTTGCATTGATAAGGTGTGGAAAAAAAGTCAAGTCACTCCACACGATGTGAACAGCCCTAATTGAAACCATTCAGATCTGTCATCATTGCCTATGTGGGTGGTCATGAACTTGTCAGCAAGTAGTGAAGGGTACATTGCTGTCTTATACACTTTCGGTATCGGTCATTACTTTGTCTGCGTCATTGTACCCAAATAGGATTTAACGTTTTTTGTTTTATGAGCTCTGCATGGAAGGACCGAACTCTGCTGAGGTCTTAGAGAGGCTTCTGTGTTCTGACCATCCAGTGTATTGTACAGTGGTAGTAAATGAGTCACTGTGCTTATTTTATTCTGCTTTGACATCTCTGCAGTCTTTCCCCAGTGACATTTAGCTGAGTACCCTGATGAAAGGTTACTTCCTACTGAGATGGCTCTTTCCATGGAAAGGTTAATGGAATCGTAGTGATACTATTGGGTTTAAAAAGCTGCCCAAATCTTACTTTTTCTAATCAATGTTTTACTCTCAAAGGACACATTAAAATTGTTGTTATTGCTAAGACTTTATTTAATTTCTCATTTGTAACCTTGGTATGAAATTGTGCAGGTATGATTGTAGGCTGAAAGTAGAGCAATACGTTTGCAGGCTGAGCAGCAAATAAACTCATGTTCATATCCCATAAACAATAGGATTCCCGAAGGATCACTGTGAAAAAAAATCCTTTTACTGTGATTAATGGCATGCTTTAAAGGGGAAGGCGCTACTGCTGTTTTAGGAAATGCAAGCTCTAGGACCATTGTCCTTACTCTTTACCATCCTTTTACTACTGCATAACCTTTAGAATGCATGTGAAGCCAACACTTTTTTTTTTTTTTTGGATACAGTAGGAAAAGGGGTCAACGAACACCTCTGTCAGGTTATAGTATGCTGTCTGTGAGCTTGGGAGATTTTCATTAATTTCCTGTCCCATTTAACCTCTTATTTAAGTGGAAACTCTAAATGTTTGTTTTTACCCTCACTTTTTGTCTTGGTGACAGTGGTCCCTAGGACAAATGGAGAGTAAATCTCCACAGCGAAGACACAGACCACAAAAAAAAAAAAAAACTGCAGTGGGTCTAACCTTTCCCCACTCCATCCAAAACCAAAAAGCCTTTGACAAGTTTGCAGCCAGTGCAGGGGATGGATCTCCTAATAGGTACATGTTTACTTTAATAATGGCACTAATGCTTGACACCACAGCAGATGTGCTGCTTCACAGTAGTCCATAGCCCCACAATACTTTGCATTGTCATTTGCATACTTTCCTTTGTGTCCTGCTGTGGTGGTGCTTACTCAGGTAGGGGTAGGATAATGCATACTGTCAGAAAGGAATGAGCACCCCTCCAGTGACTGATTAAGGCTCAGGATTTCTCTCACTGTACTGTATTCATTAGATGCCACATATCTTGCTATGGGTATAGTTTTGCCAACCCTCTTAGTACAGGAAATGCTGGTAAGAGAAATTATGTAATGTCAGAAACGGGCGTTTCAACATTGGCAGCTGGTGTATGTGCAGATCAAAAGTAATTGCTCAAAGGAGGGGGGACTGGCAATGCCTGATGTTAAACGATACTTCCTAGCTGCGGTCCTCACTAGGATTTCTGATTGGAGATACCACGTTAAATCTAAGCTGTGGGTGTCCCTTAAGGCGGACTTGTGCGGGATGGATCCATATACTCAAATCTGGATTCCACGTAAATTTAGATCTCTGTCTAGCACAACGTCACCCTTGACACAATCCACTTTGATGATTTGGGATAGGTTAGGCAAAACCTACGGATGGCTGCACAACTCTCCGTTGATGCCGATAGCGGGGCACGACTATTTCCCACCTGGAAATGCGCGGCCCTCACAACGCCCTTGGTCTCTGGGTTCGGCCAAATTGCTTCATCATGTAATATCTCCCTTGGGTATCATCCCCTTACCAGATCTAGTGAACCCATCCCTCATCACTCCACTGTTGCATTGGAAGCATCGTCAACTAGCGGCTTTTGTTAGTTCTCTACCGAGACCCCTGAGGGGCCTAGATGACCTGAATGCGATAGAATGTGCCTTTGTTGAGGACCAACAGGAGGAGAGGCCTCTCTCATTTTTCTATAAAGCGCTGTATACTATGTCCACGAGGAGTACCCCAAAATTCTTAATTCACTGGGAAAGAGAATTGCAGAAGGACCTGTCGCCCTCCCAGAGAGATTCCATCTTATTTTTAGCACATACATCCTCCATCTCATCTAAAATTGCTGAGGTTAATTACAAACTACTCACAAGGTGGCACTACACTCCAGTGGCCCTACACGCACTTTTCCCCGAGACCTCCCCGCTCTGTTGGCTCGGTTGCGGGGACAATGCGACTCACGCCCATATCTGGTGGCAATGCACATGCATCCGCCCGTTTTGGTCAGCGGTCCTGCAATGGATGGAGGTGATCCAAGGTTACGAAACTGTTGGGGATCCCTGGGTAATCTTATTGCACTGCACGCCGGAACATCCTGGCGCAGTTAAAAAATTCTATGACGCCTCATTTATTGAATGCGGCAAAGTCTCTAATCCCACGCTTTTGGAAACAGACTGCAGTGCCCACGCTGCGCTTATGGCTGGTGGAAGTGGATAGAATCTACCATATGGAGGATCTCACCTACTCAATGAGGAACAAGTCAGACTTGTTCCTGAAAATATGGTCTGGTTGGTTTGCGTTTAAATACACCTCAGAGTATGCTGATCTGATGTCTCGCAAGGGGTAAAGAGAGTGTTTTTCACCTGGGGTTTCACGTCTCACATCAGACAACATATATTGCAGCTCATTTGATATGCCATATAGATAAGTAACTTGTGGGTCTGTATGCTGTTTTTATTTTGTTTTTCCGATACAGGTTGGCAGACGGAGGCGGAAGGTCTCCTCTAGTACTTTTCGCTAATCTTTTATTTTATTTTATTTTATTTTATTTTACTTACTTTTTTTTTTTTCTTTATTATGAGTACTAACGCCCCTCATGAGCGTGTTTGTTTTCATATAATTGTGAGGCGTGCTTTAAGGATCAGCCACCCACTCCGCTCAGTTCTTTGCTGAGTTGCGAGTCATGGGCTCTTGAGGTTCTCGGACCCGATACTGCTAATAGCCTGTTTATACGTCTTCTGAGCGGTAGAATTACTAGAATTACTTGAATTATAATTATAACTGTTTTTGTCTAAGTATTCTATGACGTGCAATGTGTGGTCATGCGGACCTCCTTGATTTTCGTTTGTCAACTGCTTATTCTTCTTTAATAAAAATATATTGAACAAAAAAAGTAATTGCTAAATAAACTTAGTAAGCTAAATTATACCTGCTGTCCTTATCTTGCTGAATGTTCTTTTTGAAGGATAACCATTTTGGGAACTGGAGCCAAGTGGTTGACTGTTCTAGAAGAGAAGAATTTTAAACCTCGTAAGTTGCATTTTATTATTGTGCTTAAATATTTAAAAAAAAATGTTTTAAACATTTAAAAAAAACAATATAAT
Source organism: Rana kukunoris (assembly GCA_029574335.1). Classification (NCBI taxonomy): domain Eukaryota; kingdom Metazoa; phylum Chordata; class Amphibia; order Anura; family Ranidae; genus Rana; species Rana kukunoris. The sequence goes on from CM056049.1 coordinate 196,669,414, forward strand.
GTTTGTGAATGTATTTTATTTATTTTCAAGACTAAATAATATATACTGAGTTTACAGAGCTCAGGAGCTTAATCGAAAGTAAAATGTGTTGCACCCTCCTAGCACAGACAAGATGCTAGGTACATTTATTTTTTGTCTCTTCCTGCAATCAAGGGAGTAGAGATTGTTTGGTCTGATCTGTTCAAAGTTTGATTGCTTCCCCCTGCCTCTAGGAGAAACTTCCAGAGCTTGGGGAGGAAAGATTCATATAATCAGCCTGAATATTGATCAGAGCCTACTCAATCCACTTTTTGTTGTGTTCTCTCATTCGAAAACCCACAAAGATATAAAGCACAAGTGTAATAAGTATATCCTGTGTTAAATGTTTATTTGCTTAAACAGGTGAAACCAACAGCCTCAAAACACTTCACACGATACTATCAACTGGATCACCATTAAAGCCACAGAGTTATGATTATGTTTATAATCAAATAAAAAGAAATGTTCTCCTTGGATCCATCTCTGGTAAAAGTGTTTGATTTTGTTTGATTTTGTTTAAATCAGATGTGTTTGTATATAAAGGGGGGGGGGGGGGGAGAAATGGGTACCAAAAGAACCCTGGGGCTATTTGTGGTGCAGATAGAGATAATAAAATCCCAGAGAGAATAATATATAGAAAAATAGAAAACACTTTATTGAAAACAATTATATGAACTTAATAACATTAAATCACTTGTGATCTCCCTTTGTAAATCATGGTCTCTTTTTATTATCATTTTTGGTAAGTTGTATTACTTAATGCAGTGTCAGGTCTGGATTTTTTGGCTATTAAAATGAATGTGCATTTTTTGCATCAACTAATGTATTTATTCTGCCCCCATGTTTACATAATATATCTAATAATACAGACAGTGATTTATTTATTTGCCTGTAAATATTTTTAATATGCAGTTTATTTATGTTTAATTATATGTTGTTTTTTCTTTAATATTTAGCATTGAATATTAACGCTCCTGAGGAAGCTCTGACGAGCGAAACATGTAGAGTGATTGGACTATTCAATGCTTCGTTTTGATTCTCCATGATTTACAAAGGGAGATCACAAGTGATTTAATGTTATTAAGTTCATATAATTGTTTTCAATAAAGTGTTTTCTATTTTTCTATATATTATTCTCTCTGGGATTTTATTATCTCTATCTGCACCACAAATAGCCCCAGGGTTCAGATGTGTTTGTATACTATCTAAAGGGTGTCTCTAACTTCAGTGATATGAAACCCATTAGGATTGTCATGCTTTTGATTCCTGAATGTTTAAAAAAATAATAATTTAGGTTTGATTATTTGATCCATCGCTGTCGCGGCCCCAATTTGCGCAACTTTGAAGTCGCAGTAGTGTGAAAGGGGCCTTATGCCGCATACACTCGGCCGGTTTTCTTTTCCTAGAAAAAACAACGTTTTTCTCGACGTGATTCTTATCAAGCCTGCCTTGCCTACACACGATCGTGAAAAAAAAAATGCTGGAGCAAACGTACAACATGTGACGTACAACATGTACAATGGCATTATAAAGGGGAAGTTCCATTCAGATGGCGCCACCCTTTGGGCTGCTTTTGCTGATTTTGTGTTAGTAAAAGTTTGAGAGACGATTCGCGCTTTTCAGTCTGTTACAAACACTAGTTTTACCTGAACAAGCGCTCCCGTCCCGTCGTTAAAGCCTAAACACGATAATTTTTCACGACGTGAAAAAACGAGGTAAAAAGTTAGAGCATGTTCTAAATTTTTAATGCCCATTTTTCACATCATGAAAAATGCTCTGGAGCCCACACACGATCGTTTATGACATTAAAAAAAAAGTAATTTTTCACGTCATGAAAAACGGTTGTGTGTACGTGGCATTAGACACATTTGTGAACAATATTTGAGAGAAATGGGCCTTTTGTGTATATTGAAAAATTCGTAGATCTTTAAAGCGGAGGTTCACCCTAAATATAAGCCCTCACATGTGATCCAGCATACTGGCGTCAGCGCCAGTATGCTGTTTTTTTTTTTTTAATGCATGTACTTACTGTATTATGCTGAATTTTATTTTTTTTACCCCGCGGTGGACGGCGCCAGTATAGCGCGTCACATCTTAAGAAAGTACCCGAAAAGGACTCGGGTAATCTCGGCGAAAATGCGGCGCCTGCGCACAGACCTAGGAGCTGACTGCGCAGGCGCAGTATTTCTCCGAGTCCTATTTCGGCGTTTTTCGGAGGGCGTGACGCGCCATAGCCGTAGGACTCGGAGAAATACGGCGCCTGCGCAGTCAGCTCCTAGGTCTGTGCGCAGGCGCCGCATTTTCGCCGAGATTACCCGAGTCCTTTTCGGGTACTTTCGTAAGATGTGACGCGCTATACTGGCGCCGTCCACCGCGGGGTAAAAAAAATAAAATTCAGCATAATACAGTAAGTACATGGATTAAAAAAAAAAAAAAAACCAGCATACTGGCGCTGACGCCAATATGCTGGATCACATGGGAGGGCTTATATTTAGGGTGAACCTCCGCTTTAAGTTCAGCTCATGATAAATGGGGGCAAACACAAAAGTGAGTTTAGAATTTTGCTCAGTGTATATCCAGGGATGCCAATCAATACAGCCGCTTACCTGCAGTAAGACACCGCTTTGTTTACATGTAGCCTAAGGCCGCGTACACACGATCAGACAGGTCCGATGAAACTGGTCTACAGACCAGTTTCATCGGACCAGTTCGATGGTGTGTACGGCCCATCAGACCGTTGTCCGTCGGACCAAAGTTTTAAAACATGTGTCTGATGGAGACCTGTTCGTCGGACAGGTTCGATGGTTAGTACACAAAAGCATCGGACCAAAAACCTGCGCATGTTCAGAATCAAGTCGACGCACGCTTGGAAGCATTGAATTTTGTTTTTTCATCACGTCGTTGTGTTCTACGTCACTGCGTTCTGGTCTGATCGGATTTTGGTGCGATGGTGTGTACGCACATCAGACCATCAGACAAGTTCAGAGTTTTCTGATTAAAACGGTGCTTCGGACAAGTTTCATCAGACCGGTCTGATCGTGTGTACATGGCCTTAGATGCCGGCCATCCAATACACCCAAGTAGTAAAAACAACAGTATTCCTGTTTGATTTAAAGTGTTAATAAACCCACAACAGTAAAATCAGTGTATATATGCAGTAAAGCATGCTTATTATATCCAGTGTGGAACCTAAGGGATTGTGCATTGTGTAAAAAGGATGTTTGATACTGCCTTCTTTGTTCCTCCCCTTCCACTGTCCCCAGACCATCTCCAGACAGAACAGAGAGGGTAGGATACAAGCTGCACATGCTCACTTTGGTGTATATTGCTAGAGTTTTTTTTTTCTTGGGAGAGTGCATGTGATCAGCACAGGGCCAATCAGCACTGTCCAAACAGAGGGTCAGGGCTCCTGCATTGTCATAGGGCAATCGCAGGAGAATGAAACCTCCTCCTACAAGCTTTATCCAGACACTGATAGTCACAAAACTGCTCTAACCACTCATGAGAAAAGGTATTTGGCAATTTATATTTACTAAAATAATTGCATTTCCATGTTCTGTGTACTATAGGAGACCGGATATAGTGAATGCAGGGTCCAGGGATTAGTAAAACTTTAACGTATTGATTTTGATGATGTCTATGCTGCACACTTAACTGCTGCAAAAACAAATCACACAGTTCTATAAGCAGGCAGCCTCAAATAAGTTTATCTAAGGTATTCCTATATCCCCATCTTCTATGATTCAACTAGTAGTGGAGAATGCACTTTTCGAGGGATCCTTGAATTCTTCCTCCCTGATTCTACCAGTAGTTTGTGATATTCACCGACAATTGTATTGTGAAACATCAAATGTACTTCCCATGTGTTCTAAAATAAATAATATTTTTGTTCTGTTGTAGGTGGTACAGACATTATAGCTTGTTTTATGGGACAGAATCCTACTATTCCAGTATACAGAGGGGAAATCCAGGCCAGGAACCTGGCAATGGGAGTGGAAGCATGGTGTGAGGAAGGTAATTATTTTATTTCGTCAATATAGTCTTTCAAAAACCTCCCAGTATGTGCATTATGTTCTATCAATATGTTACTATAATGCAAACGGCAATGATAGACATTTTTTGATGAATACTATTATCAACTGCTGGATCTGTTCACACTTTACACTGCATAATTAATGGAACCAGTAGATTTTATTGTTCAGTCTTGTAATAAAGATGTGGGAATATGCATGTGTGATATGGGCAAGATGGATTTTTCGATGTTGGGTTATAATGGTTCTAGGGATTCAGGAGGGCTTGTATAAAAATAAATTTCATATGATGTCCTCCACTTTGTGCGGGGATATATCTCCCCGCATTTATACATAAGAGGACCTGTCGCACACTATTTCTTTTACAAGGGATGTTTACATTCCTTGTAATAGGAATAAAAGTGATAAAAAGTGTAAAAAAAAAAAAAAAAAGAAGTATAAAAAAAAAAAAAAATGATTTTTTTTTTTTTTAAAACGCCCCTGTCCTGGTCGCTCGTGTGCAGAAGCAAACACTCATGCAAGCCCCGCCCACATATGTCAGCACCTTTCAAACCCCACATGTGAGGTATCATCGCGTGCGTTAGAGTGTCAGCAACAATTCTAGCACTAGACCTTCTCCTTACTCAAAAATAGTAACCTGTAAAAAAAATTAAAGCGTCGCCTATGGAGATTTTTAGGTACCGAAGTTTGGCGCCATTCCATGAGTGTGCGCAATTTTAAAGCGTGACATGTTAGGTATCTATTTACTCGGCGTAACATCATCTTTCACATTATACAAAAAAATTGGGCTAACTTTTTTGATATTTTTTAATATGTGAAAAATTCGAATTTCAAAATTTTCAAAATTCGAAAATTTGAAAATTCGAAATTTGAAAAATTCGAAATTTGAAAAATTCGAAATTTGAAAAATTCGAAATTCTAAACGTCACCTGGCCACAAGTTGTGGATTGTCCACTTGCCATGTCACCTGGCCACGTCACCTGCCACATCACCTGTTCACTTCACCTGGCCACGTCACCTGCCACAAGTTGTGGATTGTCCACTGGCCATGTCACCTGGCCACGTCACCTGCCACATCACCTGTTCACATCACCTGGCCACGTCACCTGCCACAAGTTGTGGATTGTCCACTTGCCACCTCACCTGGCCATGTCACCTGCCACAAGTTGTGGATTGTCCACTTGCCACCTCACCTGGCCATGTCACCTGCCACAAGTTGTGGATTGTCCACAATGCAATGCAAGCAATTACAGTTGTTTAGGTTTTTTAATGTTTTTTCATCATTTGCCATCATTTTTGAGATTTCTAATGTAAAAAAATAGGTCACCTTTAAAAACGCCTATAAACGAAATTGCGGCAAAATGCTGGAAACGCCAAAAGCGTCTGAACCCATTTTTTTGCTTCTGAAAAAAACAAGCCTAAACCCAACTGCTTTAAAACGCAAAAAAACTTCAATGTGTGCATGGACACATAGGATAACATTAAATGTGTTCAGGGGCAGTTGAAAAAAAAATGCCCAAATGCCTCTGAACTCGAGTTTACCAGCGTCTCGTGTGCATGGGGCCTTACTTGTTCTCAGAGATAGCCAAGTTACATCATATTGACATCACACAAGTGAGCCTGTATACAGGCTATAATGAAAATCTCCTCCTTCCTGAACTCTCAGAACTGGAGAAACTGTGTAGTTTATCGTGTAACTGTGTAATACAGATCATCCAATAAGGTATATAGTGGCAGTATTTTAATGTAAAAAGATGATTTATAAGCTGGGGGGGCGGATGAACTATTTTCATATTACTGGGTTTTGTAGCACTTTACAATACAGCACATCATAAATACTGCCAGGAAGCTGCCAGGGGACCAGATGAAATGCTACCAGAAGTTGCACACTGGCTTCAAGACAACCATGGGATACAAAAACATTTCCATCCCCTGGAGCATCCAGAAATCCATAATGGATGTTTACAATATACCATAGCTATGATCCCAGCTGGTTCTATCCTGAGACTTCATTTGGTGCTGTGTCCTTGGTATGGGAAATTGATTTCTTAAGTAAGCAATACATTGCTAAAAATGAAGTTCCACTGCAAGCAGAATGTTTACGAACAAGTCAGCAAGAGAAGAGAAAGCAGGGGAGGATTCCGGGTAGTGTAGTATTTCTTTAAAAGTTTTTATTGCATAAAAATGAAAAGGTACTCGCAAACTGACAAAAAGTTTAAAACTGTAATCCACGAGCGCCTTGCTCGTCTTTTAATGTCACCTCCGATGCCTGTCCATCCCTACGCGTGGTGTCACGATCATGTGACTTCATCATCCCCTGATGTATTAGGCCGCGTACACATGATCGAACATGTCCGCTGGTGTGTACGGCCTATCGGACCCTTTTCCAGCGGACAAACGTTTCAAAACATGCTTTGAAACCTGTCCGCTGGAAACCTGTCCGTCGGACAGGTTCGATGGTTAGTACACAAAATCATCGGACCAAAATCCCGCGCATGCTCAGAATCAAGTCGACGCATGCTTGGAAGCATTGAACTTAGTTTTTTCATCACGTCGTTGTGTTCTACGTCACCGCGTTCTGGTCAGAGGGGATTTTGGTCCGATGGTGTGTACGCACATCAGACCAACAGACCACTTCAGCCTGGTCCGATGAAAACGGTCCGTCGGACATGTTTCGGACATGTCTGTTCGTGTGTACGCGGCCTTACACTTTTTATTAGGTTTGCAGTATTATCATTTTGCACAATTGATGTATATATTTAAGTATTTATTATTATTTGCACAATATGTATTGCTGTCACAGTATTTAAAGGACCAGGTCTAGTTGAAGATTCCCATATACTTTAATTATTTGAAGTAATTGTTTGAAGCACTTATTTTTATGATTTATCTGTATTAAACAGCGCAGCACCACCCTTCTATATTCATTTTCTGTGCATTATTATTTCACAGCATGATTAATAAGACATACAAAAGATTCTTTTTCATTTTTGTGAACGGTCCTAAAATCTCATTTTGACTCTTGAGTCACATACATGGTTAACATCCTGACAGAGCAACACAGAGTGTAAGAGTTATGCATTTGTTGTGTCAATCCATTCCACTCCTTGTGAAGGTGTTAATACCAGGTTTGCAATGAATACATTTAATTAAGTGGGTCACACTAAACAGTCTTCTTTAGAACATTCAATCTGTGAATCAGATATGTTTTTTTTTTGGCAACCACATTTACATAGAACACAAACATGTTTTAATAAATTAGGCACACTTATGCAGTTGTAATGCTGATTAAAGAGCCTATTTATTGCCAATTAAGAGATGATGTCACTATCTACTCTCTGCTGGACCCCACAGTGATTAGACCACTCTGTGTCTGCATTTTATGCAGTGTGTTTGTGTGTGTGTTTTTTTTTTTAATCTTGACCAAGACCCTATCTGCATGGTGTTTGCATCCTCCCACAGTCCAAAGACCTGTTCATTGGTTAACTGGATCCTAAATTGGCCCTGGTATGTGTGTACGAATTGGCTTAACATGTGTGTTAAGCCAATCCCAAGCCCAAGTAATTGGAGTAATTGTGTGTTAAGCCAATCCCAAGCCCAAGTAATTGGAGTAATTGTGTGTTAAGCCAATCCCAAGCCCAAGTAATTGGTAAAAAAGGCTTTTTATAGCGGTAATAAAGCGGAGGTTCCCAGAAAAATGTGAACCTCCGCTTTATGGACCCCCCCCCCTCCGGTGACACATTTGACACCTTTCATGGGGGAGGGGGTGCAGGTATTTGCACCACTTCCGGGTCTGATCCCCACAGGGAATCCAGCCTGTGACGTCACCCGCCCCCCCAGTCCCCCGCTGTGTTCTGGGAAACACTGTTCCCAGGAGAGATCAGGGACCAGTGACTGCGCGCTGCGACCCTCACACATGCGCAGTAGGGAATCGGGCAGTGAAGCCGTTAGGCTTCCCTTCCTGATTCCCTCACCGAGGATGGCGGCGGAAGCATCTGAGGACCGAGAGATTGCAAGTGTGCATTTTTTAGCTGCTGACTTTAAAAAAAAAATCGACGGAACCTCCGCTTTAAAGAGGAAGTAAACCCTGATGGTTTTTACTTCTTTTTTTGTTCTCTGCAAAGCAAAAGCATGATGTGCTAGTATCGCATACTAGCACATCATGTGACACTTACCTGAAAACTAAGCCCACTCTGTCCCTGCTGGTGGCCGCGTCCATATTCGCCGCTATTCTTTTAGGGGCCACAGGCTCCTAAACTGTGACTGGCCGGACAGGTCGCGTGACATCACTTTCGCGCATGGGAGCCGCCAGTCATGGCATTCGCTAGTGAAGAAATGGCACAGAGATATTTACGGTACCTCTAGATAAGCCTTGTTATAGGCTTACCTAGAGGTACAACTTGAAAATGGAGGTTTACAGCCTCTTTAAACCCCAAAATGTCATATATTGCAGCTTGCCAATCCATTAGATGTAGTGTATGTAGTGGCTGCATTAAGCTTCCCTTGTTCCTTGGGATAAAGGTTTTTTATAACTAAAAGCTGATCATTGTAAGATTATCATAAGCACTCTTACCTGCCAGCCTGCAAAACAACTAAATTTACCATTTCCAACAGTTTACGTTAAAAACAGAGGGTCTTCTTTGCACACATTTGCAAATATATGCGTATGCCGTAGTGCCAATGACAAGCAGACTAAGCACATGGATTACTGGAACCATGTCCTGTGGTCTGATGAGACCAAGATAAACCTATTTGGTTCAGATGGTGTCAAGCATGTGTGGCGGCAACCAGGTGAGGAGTACAAAGTCAAGTGTGTCTTGGCTACAGTCAAGCATGGTGGTGGGAGTCTCATGGTCTGGGGCTGCATGAGTGTTGCCGGAACTGTAGATCTACAGTTCATTGAGGGAACCATGAATGCCAACATGTACTGACATACTAAAGCCGAGCATGATCCCCTCCCTTTCGAAGACTGGGCCGCAGGGCAGTATTCCAACATAATGACCTCAAACATGCCTCCAAGACAACCACTGCCTTGCTAAAGAAGCAGAGGGTAAAGGTGATGGACTGGCCAAGCATGTCTCTAGATCTAAACCCTATTGAACATCTGTGAGGTATCCTCAAACGAAAGGTAGAGGAGAGCAAGGTCTCGAACATCCACCAGCTCTGTGATGTGGTCATGGAGGAGTGGAAGAGGACTCCAGTGGCAACCTGTGAAACTCTGGTGAACTCCATGCTCAGAAAGGTTAAGGCAGTGCTGGAAAATAATGATACTTTGGGCCAAATTTGGACATTTTCACTTCGGGGTGTACTCACTTTTGTTGCCAGCGGTTTAGACATTAATGGCTGTGTGAGTTATTTTAAGGGGACAGCAAATTTACACCTTTATACAAGCTGTACACTCACTACATTACATTGTAGCAAAGTGTAATTTCTTCAGCGTTGTCACATGAAAAGATAAAAAAATAAAATATTTACAAAAATGTGAGGGGTGTACTCACTTTTGTAAGATGCTGTACATATACAAGTGGGAGATGACCTTTCAGTTGATCATATGGCGATTTATAGATGAATTTTGTTGTGTCCTTTCTCAGTATACGTTACAATGGCACTACAGTGACCTAGTATTAAGAATAATTGAGTGGTGTAGTTCATGTCAGCCATACGGAAAATGGATTTGTTTAATACTGTCAAGGAGCTTAAAGTGAAGCTGAGGATTTCTAGTGCGGGGCAAAGAAGCAAGTTCACTAACTTATTCCCTCCCCAGCAGCACACACTCACCTTTGCTTACCTGCCACTCTATACACTTTAAAAGATGATTGTGTGGTTGGTTACTGTGGGTTCTTGGCGCTTCTCAGCACTGTTAAGTATAGATACAGTTACTGTGAGAGTAATATGTATTGCTGTTATTGTACACATCGTAATGCTAACATTATCATATAATTATGCAGATAGATATTCATACATTTCTCTCTTTTCTCTAGGAAAAGCGGTGTGGGGGGAAAGCGGAGAACTAGTGTGTTTAATTCCGCTCCCATCACAGCCCACACACTTCTGGAACGATGAAGATGGCAGCAAATACCAGAAAGCATACTTCTCCAAATTCCCAGGTACCGCATTAAGACCGAGCTATGTTGATGAATAGACACATACTTGAACCACAAGCTATCAGCTGTAATTAGAAAGCACATATAGGCAGTAGGTGGTCGTGTTTGACCAAAAGTCATTCGGGAAAAATGCATTTAATACGTTATAAAGTACCTAATGAGCCAGTATATTCGTATCAGCCTTTGAATTATACATTGTCTACCAATGAGACCTTATTCGAGTATTGTGAAAGAAAAATGAACAGCAGTTGGGTGCATTTTTTATTTCTTCATAAATGCTATGTTCATTAAAATTGATCCAAGTATAATTTTTTAAAGAAAATTAAAAAAAAATAGGATTTTGCTTGTTCAGATGGGGCTCTGCAGAGAGGAAATCGTGCATTACTTTTTTTTTATATAATAATAAAATGTAGTTTAAAGCTGAGCGCCAGGCAGGTATGAAAGGTGCAAATGAATACAACTCTGTAATTTAATATTGTATTATCAAAACTGAAGTGAAGCTTTTTTTTGGGGGGGCGACGACACAGCAACTTACACATTAGTTAGGTGCAATGTTGTATATCCTATTACCTGCATGTGGCTTTTTCTGCTCAAAATCCCTTTTGCAGCCTCCGGATACTGCTGTGAGTGGCTATCTTCATGTGCTGTGAAGGTCAACAACAGCAGCAGCTCCAAATCCGAAAAGTTACTCTCATGCTCCCCTCCTTATTCAACTCTTCCTTTTGCATCATGGGAGTAATGCATACATATGGCAGAGGAGGTAGGTGGTGGGCAAGCAGCAAAACTTGAATAGGAGCTACTGCTGTTGACCTTCTCTGTGTGGAAAGACTGCTGCTCAGGGTAGTATCCAATGTTGAAGGGGGCAGAGAACAGAGGATTGTGAGCAGAAGCAGCCGTCTGCAGGTAATGGAATACACATCGTTGCATTAATAAATACTTAATGTACATGTATATTTTTGGTCCAATCACTGAAGGCACACCATATTAGATAGGCACCACATCCCAGACATTTTGAAAAATGGAAAAAAGGGAGGGGGGAAAGAAATGGGATTTTCTAAACGGTGCAATTAGCAAAAAGTAATAATTGTTAGCAAGAGAAAGAAAATATTGTACAGACCAGAAAAGTACAAAAGTAGAAAATATAATTTATTCAGTATACAATAAAGAAATAATTATTCACAGAAAACACAAAAATTCTATGAATATTAAAACAAACTAATGATCGGTCAGAGATAAGTAGAATCAGGTTTCAGCCTACAGTTGATTGTTGTGTCCCGACAGTTTCGCTTATAATAAGCTTTCTCAAGGGTAGATGGTAACAATCACGGCTTTTAAATTGATTAGACTACAAAATGTAGAAAAACATCATTATTAATTTTATACATACATGAAATGTAGGTACAAAATATGCATATACACATTAAATATGATATTACTGGGCTGCAGAGGCACAAACAATTAAGCTCACCCCTTGACCACAGGATATCTCGGGCCATCTCATATCTTGCCACCAGGGGGAGCAAAACCACCCAACCTAAAATACACAGGTTGACATAGACCACAAGCGACACCTTGATCGTGTAGATAGACAGGAGATCTAGTATTTGAAAAAAAATAAAATTGAATAAATGAAAATTGGATATGATCATTGGAAGGGGAAGGGGAGAAAAAAAAAAAAAAAAATTATGTTTAAAGTTGAATCAGGAAAAGACAACTTCACTTACATGGAGCGAGTGATATGCTTAAAAATGGAGGTGGTTACTAGAGGAACACTGGACATGGACTGCAGGTGTGCAAAAGATAGCACAAGTAACTCTAAACATGATGAGAACCAAAAGATAGAAATAAAAAAAGAATATCAAAAAGTGAAAACGGGTAACGAAGAGGGACTTACAGGAATTTGCATAAGTGCTGGAAAGTATTTTATTGCAATACATATTATGGAAAGGACCAAGAGTCTCAGATCCATAGACTTATAGAGCAGCATCAAACATAGATGTATAGATACTAGGGGAATAAAAGAAAAAAATACTCAGTGTAAAGGACTGAGAGACAAAAAGAGAATGTATGTACCAGAGTAAGGTCTTACCGTGCAGTGGTGTAAGCAATTACAGCCAGTGTCATCTGCGCTATGTTGTGAAGCAGACCGCTATTTAAGGGACAGACTCGTCTGATGTAGCAAACACGTGATCTACGTGACGAGCGGGTGACGCAAACGACGCTGGCCGTTGAGACAGAAAAAATGCCCATCGAGACTACACATCCCAGAAGGCAACGGGATGGTCACGTGTGGACGTTCATGACGCCTCAGCGTGAGACTCAAGGCTCATACAAAGCGTATTAAAGTTAGAACAACCAAAACAAACAGAGGAGGCATGTCAGAGGGATTAAATAATGAAAAAACGCATGGATACAAGGGAGGGGTTAGCTGTCATAGGCCGAGTGTGTAGATAAGGAGAGGGGGGGGAAAAAAGATGTTTATGTTTGCTAGACCGGGCGCCAAAGCAGAGACAAACCAAGCACACAGGGATGGATAGGGGGAGCATAAGAAAGAATCGAAGGGTAGACCGAATTGCCTCCGATACTTCCCTAGTGCCTCTGCAACCCAGAAAAAATATGAAAAAAATATAAAATAAAAAAACAAAAATACATATGAACAATATCATAACTACTCAAAATATATTTAAATACAAAATGTAACATTGATTCATTAGATAGATATAAATAATTATTAGTCAATTGTGTAGCGCAGCGCTGTACAGAAAAGCATACCTCGGGTTATCATAGACCCGGGGCAGTGGCATGTTGCCAAAAAGGGAGAGAACAGTGGCAACGATAAGGGACTGGAAATGGGGAAGGGAAATGGGGAAGGGAAAAAAAAAAAAAAAAGGGGAGACCAGGGGCCAGTTGTTAAAACTGATGGGAGAGGGTACTCAAGGATCTTGGGTATCATATAAAAGGTTTAAAACTAAGACTTTCATTAAACCCGGGATAAATGGTAGCCCTAAGCTTGTATATCCAGCGTGCTTCAAGCTGAAGCAGAGTTCCATCCACGCTGCCTCCTCTTGTGTCAGGCGGGATATGTTCAAGGGCAAAAAACTTTATGAAGTTTGGGTCAAAGTTGTGATGGATTCCTACATGTCTACTGATCGCAGTAACAATTTTCTTTTTCAGAATAGGTTTTATGTGATCTTGAATTCTCTTAAAAAAAGGTCTTTTAGTTTTACCTATATAAAAGCCTCCACAGCGACATTGGGCTAAATAGATAACACCCACTGTTTGACAGGTAATGATCTTTTTGGTCGAGTGCCAGTCACCATTGGGCAATTTAAATTTTTGTTGATCTCCAACAAACATACATACGTCACATTTGCCACAGGGGGCGGTACCACCTTTAGTTGGTGTTTGAAATGGGTCAGCCATATTAAAATGGCTATGTACTAAACGATCTTTAACCACTTGAGGCCCGCGCTACCGTCGGATGACGGCAACAGCGCGGACCTCAATATCCAACATGCCGTCATTTGACGGCATGTCTTTCTGGCGTTCCCAGCGCGCGCTGTACAGCGCGCTGCGGGGAAGCCCTGTGTTGTCCGTGTCCCTTGGACACGGCCAATCACAGATCGCGGCAAACGGCCAATCAGAGCGGCCGTTTGCAATGCGATCTGTGGGCGAATGAGAGATGATCTCTCATAGATCATCTCTCATTGCCGGCTGACACAGAGACAATGTCCTGTCTCTGGAAGGGAGGAGCCCGATCTGTGTTCCTTCCTACATAGGGACACAGATCGGTCACCCCCCCAGTCACCCCCCCCTCCCCCTACAGTTAGAACACACCTAGCATACACATTTAACCCCTTCCTCACCCCCTAGTGTTAACCCCTTCAATGCCAGTCACATTTATACTGTAATTAGTGCATATTTATAGCACTGATCGCAGTATAAATGTGAATGGCGCCAAAAATGTGTCAAAAGTGTCCGATGTGTCCGCCATAACGTCGCAGTAAAAATAAAAATCGCAGATCGCCGCCATTTCTAGTAAAAAAAAAATAATAAAAAATAATAATTCTCTCCCCTATTTTGTAAGCGCTATAACTTTTGCGCAAACCAGTCGCTTATTGCGATTTTTTTTTTTTTTTTTTTTACCAAAAATATGTAGAAGAATACGTATCGCCCTAAACTGAGAAAAAAAAATGTGTTTTTTTTTTTAATTGGGATATTTATTATAGCAACAAGTAAAAAATATTGTATTTTTCTTCAAAATTGTCGCTCTTTTTTGTTTATAGCGCAAAAAATAAAAATCGCACAGGCGATCAAATACCACCAAAAGAAAGCTCTACTTGTGGGGAAAAAAGGACGTAAATTTTGTTTGGGAGCCACGTCGCACGACCGCGCAATTGTCAGTTAAAGCGACGCAGTGCCGGAAGCTGAAATTTCACCTGGGCAGGAGGGGGGTGTAAGTGCCCAGTAAGCAAGTGGTTAAGCGATGGAACACGTCTAAAAGTCACTTCTGGGGATTCTCTAATGAATTTTTTTAACTTTGGATCTGCAGATAGCAACGGCCAAAAATTCTTTAGAATATTGCGCATCTCTCTGTGCTGACTGGAATACTTGGTGATTATTCTTACTGTGTCCATTTTGCTTTTAGTGTTAGAGGAGAAGATAAGTGAGCTTCTCTTTTGAACTTTCACCCGATTATACGCACGTTTAAGTAGCCTATGGCTATAGCCTCTTATTCTCAATCTGTGATAGAGATCCTTTGAGGTTTTCTTGAAGTCACTGTCAAGGCTGCAGTTGCGTCTCAGCCTAAGATATTGACTATAGGGAATACTTTCAATTAGAGAAGCAGGATGTGAGCTGGTGGCGTGAAGAATTGTATTTCCAGCTGTAGGTTTTCTAAACAGACAGGAATGTAGAAAGCCATGTTTGTCTTTAGAGATTTTTAGGTCTAGAAAATCAATGTCAGTTTGACTATAACTAAATGTGAATTTTAGATTAAAATCATTACATTTAATTAATTCCATGAATTCATGCAGTTGCGATTCGCTACCAGACCAAAAAATCAAAACATCATCGATATATCGATGCCAACTAACTATGTAGTCCATAAGGGGTGTTAAATCATCACGGGAAAAAATGTTTCTCTCCCACCCCCCCAGGTACAGGTTGGCATACGATGGGGCACATTTAGTCCCCATCGCAACCCCCTGTACCTGGAGGTAGTGGGAGGAACCAAAAACAAAAACATTATGTCGAAGAATGTAGTTCAGAAGTTTAAGAACAAACTCATTATATTTGGAGGCTTCCGGTCCTCTCTCAGATAGGAGACCGGAAATAACCTCCAAGCCCCTATCATGGGGGATGGTGTTATACAAACTTTCAACGTCTAGGGCTACCAGCCATGTCTCAGGTGGAAGTTGAATACCTTCAATAGATTTGAGCAAGTCTATGGTATCTTTAATATATGAACTCAGTGATGTGACATGTGGAGATAAATAACAGTCAACCAGAGAACTGGCGTTCTCTGTTAGACTGGCACAGCCAGATACAATAGGCCGGCCAGGGGGATCTATTAAAGATTTGTGGGTCTTGGGTAGAGCATAAAAGGTTGGAGTTCGCGGATCTTTAACCTCCAAAAATTTCCACGTATCTTGATCAATGATTCCTTGATGGAATGCTTGATAAATTAGTTGGCGATATTGCGTGTGGAAATTAGCTAGCACCGTTTTGGAGATAGGTCTGTACCATTCTACATTGGATAAGATTTTGATACACATGGCGTCATAGTTACTAGTATTCATGATCACTAAATTGCCTCCTTTGTCAGCAGGTTTTATAGTGATTTCTAGATTTTTTTGTAGTGATTTAATGGCATTTTTTTGTGGTATTGTAAGGTTTGATTTGGTACAAGGTCTAAAGTTGCTTTGTTCTATGTTTTGTGTAACTTGTTGTACAAAAGCCCATAAATTTGGGTTCGTATTCAGTAAAGGAAAATGTCTGGATTTTGGTCTGAATGTTTGAGGCGGGGGGAAAGACAACCCCGCGACCTGTACAGTGGAGGAAGAATCCAACCACTGCTCCTCGTCGAGGGGATGGCCCTCCTCCCACAATTCAGCCAGGTCAGTTAATGCACGTTGTTCCAACATGGTGTTATCCATATCGGTAAGACTAGGAATTTCAAACTGTGCAAGAGGTCTATCAAACATGGCTTTATACATTAGGCGACGTGCAAACAGATGCACATCCTTGACTAGATCAAATTTATCTATATCTGAGTCAGGGCAGAAAGTTAGCCCTAGCTTTAAGACCTGTTCTTCCTCACTTGTTAGATTATAAGATGATAGATTTATGATGGATAATTCGAGATTTTCCTAGCTTGTGACGGAAAATATTGATTATAAGAAGACAGGAGGCGAGTATCTTAAGCATTAATCTTTCTTTAATTAATGCTCATAGCAGAAAAACATCTAACATTTCAACGTTTAAAAGAAAAAATTTAACAATCTGAATGGCACTATGTGGACTACGAATCCCAGCATGCCTAGCGTCCGTATCCACTCCCCTTAGTGCCTCTATATAAGTGTCAGCTCCTCCCATGTTCTTCCTCTTTCTTGATGCGAAACCTTGCTGCTTCGGATTCACGTACCTTCAGCCAGCCGGCCCGATTGCTCCTTGGAGGAGTCCTTGTATGAACTATGACTCTGTCCCAACAGGGGATGTAGCCTTGAACCACCCGGAAGAAACGTCCTCCGAACTCTGGAGAAATCCTTATTCATGCGGCTTCTGGCCGGTTAAGATCCTCGATGTGCTCTCCTTTAAAAGCCTAGAAGAGAACATAGAAAAGTGACAGGGAGGGAAGGGAGGGAAGATACTCGCCTCCTGTCTTCTTATAATCAATATTTTCCGTCACAAGCTAGGAAAATCTCGAATTATATTTCAGACAGGAGGCTCATATCTTAAGCAATTTCAAAGCTGAACAAACTACATCAAGACAATCTCTGTCAATACATCTCCTGACTAGGTAGATCTGTGCTGGGTCCCAGAACGGACATGGAGACGTGAGTTTCTGGTCTGAAGTAAAACGAGCGAAAAGTGGATTCCGACGACCAGTCTGCAGCTTGTAAGAGGTCGGATAGAGAGCCTCCCGTCGCGATAACCCTAGTAGCCATGGCACCTCTGGAGGAGTGTGCCCCAAAGAGGTTTATGTCTATACCGGCCAATTCCATGGTTGCTTGTACCCATCGAGCCAGAGTGGCGGAGGTGACCGGGTGATGGGGTTTGACGTATGAGAGCAGTAGTTGCGAAGTTCCGGACGGTCTAAGAGACTCGGTCTGGGTTTCGTAGGCTTGCAGGCATTTAGCCACACAGAGTCGTGGCTGTGAGGGAAAGTATGGGTAGAAAACCGTCTTTAGGTTCGTCTTGGTCCTATGGACCACGGAGAACCGAACCCCTTGGGGTAGGAACTGGCGTCTAGAGATGTCTAGAGCCCTCACGTCTGAGACCCGTTTAATCGAGATCAGACAAAGGAGAACCGTTAATTTGAACGTCAGAAGTTTGAGGGGTAGTGCCTCGTTATCCTCCCAGGCGGAGAGCATATTGAGCACTTTGGAGACGTCCCATGTCGATTGATATTTAGGGCGTGGGGGCCTTTGGAATTTCATGCCCCGCATAAGTTTACAGATCAGCGGATGTCTGCCGATAGGTAGGGAATCAACCGGGAGGTGGTAGGCCGAAATGGCTGACCTATACACATTAAGGGAGCTGTAAGCCCTACCTGCGTCAAAAAGTTCAGTCAGATAGTTAGCAACCGTGGTTACAGGGGCCAGAGTGGGATCAATCTGTTGTTGATCACACCAACGTACCCAGAGCCCCCAGGCTGATCGATACGCTGATCGAGTCCCGGGGGCCCAGGCCAGGGCAATGAGATCTCTAGCTGACGTTGAAAGACCATGGTCTGTGTCTGGCATCCTGAGATCAGGCCTGCTATCAGAGTAAGAGAATCCTCCAGAACCAGAGGGTGAACGCCCTTGGAGGGGTGTGATAGGATGTGAGGGGTCCGGGGAAGTAGCCTGGGGTAGTCTATCAGCATCTCTAGCAGAAGCGGGAACCATGGTTGTGTCGGCCACCATGGGAAAATCAGGACCACCGTCGCGTTCTGTTGTGCTATTTGTAGTAGCACTCTGGGGATCACTGAGAAGGGAGGGAATGCGTAATGAATTTCCCCTTTCCAGGACTGCCGGAATGCGTCCACTGACGTTGAAGCCGGGTCTGGTCTCCAACTGAAAAACCGAGGTAATTGATGGTTGAGGCGTGAGGCGAACAGGTCTATGCCCAAAGGGCCCCAGAGACGACCCACTCGCGCAAAAATCGAGCGGTCCAATTGCCAGTCGCTGGATTCGGAGAGGTGTCTGGAATTCCAGTCGGCTACGGTATTGGATGTGCCTGGAATATATTCTGCCTTCGGAATGATGTTGCGAGGCAGACAGAATTGCCATATGGTTTTGGCGATATCCGTCAGGGTTTTGGACCTGGTGCCTCCTAAACGATTGACATATTGTACTGCTGCAATATTGTCCATGCGCAACAATACGCAGCAGTTGAATCGTTTCGAAAGGAAACTTCGTAGGGCGAAGAGAGCGGCCAGGAGTTCTAGGGCATTGATATGGAGGAGGGACTCTTGTTGGGACCAGGTTCCCCCCGTCGAAGTGTCGCCTAGGCGTGCGCCCCAGCCTTTCAGACTCGCGTCCGATTCTATTATCACGTCCGGACGGGAGTTGAAAATCGTCTTGCCGTTCCAGTCTATGGCGTGGCGAAGCCACCATTGTAGTTCCTCCCTGGCCTCGGCGGAGAGAGGAATCTCGTCTGCGTATCGCAGGCCTCGACGCAAGTGTGTAATTTTGAGCCGTTGAAGGGCTCTGTAGTGTAGAGGGGCAGGGAAGATGGCTTGTATGGAGGCTGCTAAGAGACCCACCAATCTGGCCAGTATTCGCAGGGACAAGACTGCTTTGCGTAGTACCGCTCTGATCTCTTTGCGGATCAGTGCCAGTTTTGCCTTGGGTAGACGGAGGACTGCCTGATTGGTGTCCACCAGGAAACCCAGGAATATCAATTCTCGGGAAGGTATGAACACTGATTTCTCCTGATTTATGAGGAAGCCTAGATTCTGGAGTAGTTCTATTGTCCAGCCTAAGTGGCGGTGAGCTTCCGACTCGGAATAGGCCATGATAAGGATGTCGTCGTTCCAAAATTGTTATATAGGACTCCATTCACTAAAGCAGATAGCTTGAGGTATTTGGGAGTCCGGACTCATTTACCCTTGTTGTATCCCTATGGGGATCTTATTAGCAGTCAGGGCTGCTAAGATGGATTTGTTTATTAGCTCCTGTAGTTGAGCTGCGTTTAGGGTTTGAGGATCTACAGACACCTCACCTAACCCCCTGGGGGGTGTACTTTCCTCAGCCATGCTGTGAGGTAACCCTTAGGCGTCTAGAACGAGGGGGGGGAATAAATTCCGCTCTCCCCACAATGTAAGTTTTGTGAGCTGACAGCCGCCTACCTAGACCAGGCTCCTACCTCCTCGTCGTCGCAGTGATATTGCGGTGGGAGGGGAGCCTGAATGCGCGCTTTGCGGCGAGATCCCGCGAGATTTCGCCGCCGAGGATTCGCCGATGAAACGGCTGTCGCAATAGGGCCGCGCCTGACTAAGTCTCGTCAGGCCGGCCACTGAGGTGAGAGAGGGTGGGGGGGAGCAAGCTCCCCACGGCTCGAGAATGGAGGGGAAACAGGAACTAGCTGTAGAGAGAACCTGCAGCGCTGCTGTGTAAGCGGTTGTGCACCGCGCGACCTGTTATAAAATATGCAATGAGGTAAAAATGTATACTTATCTGATGCTGCCATGAGCAGAAAGAAAGAGGAAGAACATGGGAGGAGCTGACACTTATATAGAGGCACTAAGGGGAGTGGATACGGACGCTAGGCATGCTGGGATTCGTAGTCCACATAGTGCCATTCAGATTGTTAAATTTTTTCTTTTAAACGTTGAAATGTTAGATGTTTTTCTGCTATGAGCATTAATTAAAGAAAGATTAATGCTTAAGATATGAGCCTCCTGTCTGAAATATAATTCAAATTCATCCCTTGTGTACATGTTGCTGTATTTCAAGAATATATTGTACAAAACCTCAGCTTTAAATGTATTTCAAGAGCAAGCCGTATTGGTACCTGAATTTGGCCTGGTATTGGTGTTACTGTACAGCAGAGCTCAGAGAGAGTGAGGGTAAAGCAGCACAAGGAGCCATTCAGGTATATTTCATGAGTAGGAAGGAGAGCTGTAAGTATAAGTGAAACATCAGCAGAGAATGATGAGGTCATCTCTGTTGCCAGGCAGGACTGTACTGTTGGTAGATGTAAATTTCCGTACTGAATGGATACAAACCCTCTGGCAGGTAAAAAAAAAAAGCTCCTTGTCTATGTATTTCATTTGTTTTTAGCTACTCTGTTTTAAATTATATTTGTAATCAAATTTGAGAAAACATCACTATACGTTAAGTGCCCCATTCACACAGCATACTGAAAAAAAATCTTACACTTTTTTTTTTATGCTTTTCCGGAGAAGTCCCCTTAGCAGACTGCTAACATTTCTGAACAATTTCACAGTGACTCGGCTCCAACGACAGACTATTTCCTATAAGATGAAGAAGCCTAGCTTCTAAGTATTTAACCCTTATGTTAGGACAGATGGTATTTAAATCTAGTTTACAGCTAATTAATGAGTTCTATGAAACAACATACAGTTTCAAAAAATTTGAAAATCATCAAAAAATCTTTTTCAGTAATTCAATTCAAAAACTAAAACTTGTATATTATATATATTAATTACACACAGTGTAAATAATTTTGATTATGGCTTACAGCTAGTGAAAACCCCCAAAAATTGTAATACTAAAAGGTATAGTATGCATTTAAAGGGGTGTTCCAGACTTTTTTTATGTTTATTAAAAGTCAGCAGCTACAAAAAGTGTAGCTGCTGGCTTTTAATAAACATACACGTACCTTCTCCATGGTTCCAGCGACGCGCCGGCCGGGGGTCCGCTCCTCTCCCCCCTCCTCTCCCCCCCTCCCCGGCCGGCGTCTTCATTTCAAGTGTGGGCACCCGGCCGTGACAGCTTTTGGCTTCACGGACAGGCACCCACTGCGCATGCGCGAGCTGCACTGCGCATGCACGAACGGTGCATGGTCCCAGGCGATTGCCTACAGGGAGGGGCTGCAGTAAGGCGATTAAGCTAATCGCCTTACCAGCCCCTCGGCGGAAGGAGGAAGTGGGACAGGAAGTCCCACTCCTCCTGAAGCTCCCACTCCCCCCCCCCAAAAAAAAAATTACATGCCAAATGTGGCATGAAAGGGGGTGAGGAGTGAGTTAAGCTCAATTTTTGTGTGGAACTCCGCTTTAATACTTGTTCAGGGCTTTTTTTGCATGAATTGCTGCATCAATGCAGTGTGGCATGGAGGCAATCACCCTGTGGCACTGCTGAGGTGATATGGAAGCCCAGATTGCTTTCATAGGGGCCTTCAGCTCATCTGCATTGTTCGGTCTGGTTTTTCTCATCTTCCTCCTGACAATACCCCACAGATTCTCTATGGGGTTTAGGTCAGGCGAGTTTGCTGGCCAATTAAGCACAGTGATACCATGATCATTAAACCAGGTATTGACACCTGCCCACAATGCCAAAAGTACCAAGTCCTACTGGAAAATGAAATCGGCATCTCCATAAAGCTGATCAGCAAAAGGAGGCATGAAGTGCTCTAGAATTTCCTAGTAGAGGGCTGCTCTGACTTTGGAATTAAAGTGGTTGTTCACTTTTAAAATGATTAATTCCCTCAATTTTACCCAGTTATAATGCACTAAGTAAGCACTGTAAGTTTTTTATCTTTTTTTTAAGCAAACGCAGACACACTGAGCTGGCAGGGAGGGATGGGCTGAGGGCTAAGCAGCCATGATTATTGTAGTCAGTACACAGGGGGATACTGGATCAGCCAGGTTTTTTACAGCTTACAGAGGGGCAGGTTAGGTAGCATGTGTGTATGGCTTTGCCCTACGTGTTTTGTCAGATGTGACGGCATGAAGGGCATGAGCTCTTACTTTGCATATGCTTTGATCTAGCAATGTAAATTCCAACCCTTCTTACATTACACTACAAGCCAGGCAGTTTTGAGACTAGTGGTGCAATGGATGGTCACTGATTCGTGATCCGAACGGGTCACCCTGTCTGGATCGGCACACCACGCGATCTGCGGAGCGCTCCGTAGCCTCGGCCATAGGAAAGGCCCCGGCTTCGGCCTAGCTCTGGAGCAGTGGCCATCTTGGTACACCCGGCGGCGGCTGTCTCGTCAGGAAGTGACCTTTCATCGCTGCCATCTTGCTCCACCCCACACTCCTGCACAGTAATGATAGTGAGAAGGGGGCAAGCGGACATCTTGTTACACCCAACAGAGTTTTAAATTTCAGTTATTTTCAACACAAAACGGGAGATTATACGCTTAAATACAGAATTTGGAAATCCAACGGACTGTTTACATGTTAAATTTTAAAAGCAGCAGCAAACCTTACATGCTTGCTAATGCGAAAGAACACCTCTGATTTTCACATTTAACTAAGAGGTGTTCTGTCACAACCATGTAAGGTCAGCAGGTTTGCTGCTGCTTTTAAAATTTAACATGTAAACAGTCCGTCAGATTTACATATACTGTATTTAAGCACATAAGCTTTGTTTTGTGTTGAAAATAACTGAAATCTAAACTTTGGTGGGTGTAACAAGATTTGTCTTGTGTTTTTTTTTTTTTTTGCTGATCCGAAAAATGATCCGATCCGTGACTCTGAGCCAAAGATCTTTCCGATCCGTGAGTTTTTTGATCCGTTGCACCCCGATTGGAGATCCATGTATTAGAAGGATAAGAAAAAAAGCAGAGCTTCCCTTCTTGAGTGGAACTCTGCTTTAAGACCTATATTCTAATTTCTTTCTTGTCAGGCAAGGAACATTCAGCAAATCTTTCAGTTAAACATCCAGTATGTCCATGGCATCCAAACGAAAAATGCGGTTTAGAAATTGATATATTCTTCTGAATCGAACTATATTCCGTCACCCAATCAGATGCTATCCCAGGATTGCTGCAGCAAGTCTATGGCTTGCCCTTTTTAATAAATTAAATTCCGTTGCCTCAGGTTCCTGAAACAGATGCATTATCAAGGTGCCTGAATGAACTTTGAGGGTATTTGGAATTCACTTTGACACTTGTATCGGCAACAAAAATAGAAAGCCAATGATTTACCCTGTTGGATGTGCTCAGTATGATGTGTCCTTCCTTAAAGCGGAGCTCCACCCAGGAAAACAAAATTTTCCCATGTTGTTTAAAAAAATGAAATAAAAAAAACCTGAAAAAAAAAAATACTCACCCGAAATACCTGTTGCTATGCGGAAGTCCGTAATCTGCCTCTTCCACTCCGCGGTGCCTTTTCTTCTTGTCCTTCTCCTTGTGAATGGGGCGCGCTGCTTTCTGGGAACTGTGTGTGTTCTCAGAGAGCAGCGCGCCCATTCACAAGCCAGCGTGAGACTCACGCAGGCGCAGTAGGAAATGGGCAGTGAAGCCGTACGGCTTCACTGCCTGTTTCCCATAGTGTGAATGGCGGCGCGGGACCCGGAGCGATCGTGGGACCGGCATCGGGGGGCCCATCAGCGCGGGCAAGTAGGACAAGGTAAGTGTCCTTATTTAAAGTCAGCAGCTACACTGTTAAAAAAAAAATCGCGGCTGGAGCTCCGCTTTAATGACAAATAGTTTGGTTAGAGGGTATTTAAAGAAACCCTTCTCTTGCTGGACGTAGAAAGACTATAAGTAGTCCTTGTTATGTAAAATAGTAGCACACAGCTAATAAATGTCTTTAAGCTTATTAGCATATTGGGGTTCAGTTATAGGTGATCCGAGAACCAAACTTCTTTAAGCTTTGTGTTCCATCATTGTCACATCTCCTATACTGTATATTTTTTAGTGTATACAGGCTTACTCAGCATAGCAGTGCTGTGCACTGATGATTGAAGGTGAAGGGAATCCTTTCTCCTCTGCTACATGTCACTCTGTTTTGCTACTGTTACTGTGTCAATCAGGAAAGGTAACAGAATTCAATGCACAAGGCCTGGAGTGGTATAAATTCTCTGTAATACTAATAATGAAACGGCAGACACTGCAGAAAGTCTTTATTGGCAAAGTCTATCTACAAAGTAGAATATGTGGTGTATTGTCACCTTTGGTCAAAAAAAAAAAAGAATAGAAAATCTGCTCAGGCAAGATATATATAATTAGCCGAAACTGTCAGAATAAATATTTCTCATTAAAAAATGTAATTGTATAAAAAATAGACCTTGTTATTAGGAGCTGAACTTCTCTACAGTGAATAAGTACAAAGTGAACTCCTTATTACTTTGCGTTCTAGGTGTCTGGGCTCATGGAGACTACTGCAAAATAAACCCTAAGACTGGTGGCATTGTCATGCTGGGACGCAGGTGGGTGAAGGTTGACATCACACTGATAGAAATCTACATGACTAAGGCTGCATTCTCAACTGGGTTGAGTGTACTGCAGCTTTGCTTTCCTAATAACACCGTGGCCTGACAAGTTTGGGTAAAGCTTCACCCCCCACCATGATATACTCATAAATTTGAGCCCCTACTCATCCCTGTTATCTCTATTTTCACCTTTTGTTATGCACTATTGTGTAGAGCAGAGGTAGGCAACCTCGGTCCTCCAGCTGTGATGAAACTACAAGTCCCATGAGACATTGCAATTGTCAATAACAGGCATGATTCCTAGAGGCATTATGGGATTTGTAGTTTTACCACAGCTGGTGTGCCGAGGTTGCCTACCCCTGGTGTAGAGCCAACTGCTCTAACCACTGTCCATTTTGGACAAACATCTCCTCTGTCTTTAATTTTTTTTTAAATCAGCATTTTCCTCTGTAGCTTTTAAATGATTTCCCATATGTATGCTGACATGGTGCTGTCAGGAAAATGGGAAAATTATCATATTTTTTTTTCTCTTACAAGCTCCATGGCAGCATATTAACCCTTCCAGTCAGAATGAGCTAGCTACACAGCACCAGGGCTGAGTAAAGGCTCTCATTTAGGAATCAAAGGTTCTATCAAGATGGAGATAAGGTGGAGGCTTACACATGCTGCCATGGATCTTGCCTGGAAAGTAAAATGTATGGCAAATATGGAATACAATTTTCCGACTGTGCTGCAGTTTTTATGTAGTTTGTTTGTGTGTTTTTTTTTTCTGCAAAAAACAATAGAGGTGTGAATGCAGCCTTAGGAAAAGATACAGATTACAATTTTAAATACTCAAATCAGAAACTGATTGTCGAAATACTGTTTTTACCAGTTTTATATACCTTGTTTTGCTTTTGCTGTGTTTTAGTTTGTTTTGCTTTGAACCCTCTTGTATAAGTGAATATGAATGTCCAATGTATCGCAAATCGTTCTCAGATACAGTCTTCCCTAAAGGAGTCTAAATGACTTTGACTTGATTCCGGGTCTATGTATACTATCCAAACGTCTAGCCAAAGAAATTGACCAATAGGACACTCAGATGAGCTTTGGTAATTTATGGGTACACCTTTGGGTGACACTAAGGCCTCGTACACACGAGGGGATATGTCCGCTGAAAACGGTCCGATGGACCGTTTCAGCAGACATCTCCGATCGTGTGTATGGGCTAGCGGACAGATTTGTCCACCCGACAGATTTCAAAGCATGCTTTGAAATCTATCCGGTGGGAATCTGTCTGCCCGACATGTCTGCTGGTTAGTACACTTACCAGCAGACATGTCGTCCCGAACCGCCGCCGCGCCGCCGCCGAATGGATTCGGCGCATGCGCGGAAGTGTTTTACTTCCTGGTGCGGTGACGTGGCGGTGACGTGGCGGCGTCAACGTCACCGCCGCGTCACCGACACGTCACCGCGCCGTCCGCCGGCGGGGAATTTGATCCGATGGTGTGTACACGCCATCGGATCAAACTCCAGATCGGACATATCCGATGGAAATGGTCCGCGGACCGTTTTCATCGGATATGTCCGATCGTGTGTACGAGGCCTGAGTGTTTCTGATGTCTGAGCAGCCGTAAGGGAAGCAATAAATCTTGTTTATGGCTTCCAATTTTTGGGTGTGTCGTGGGTTTTTGTGTGATTGAGAACAGGCAAATGTCTCTACTCCAGGAGAGTCCATATGTGGCCCGATTTATCACATTGCAATTGTTTGTGTTTTTTTATTTTTAACGATGAACTTTAAGTTTTAAGGAAAACCAATACAAATATCAGTGGTGTGTCTACTTAAATCAGGCAGAATATACGGTAGATCAGTTATGCAGAATCCAATCTAGGCGTTACAAAAAACAATGAGTAGAGAAACCTTTAGAGAGAGAGCACAAGAGTAATGATGTACATCTACTACAGTCCCTCAGCCCACCCTTGGCCTTTAGCAGATTATGCAATGGCAGGAACCTAAAAATCAACAACTACAAACACAGAGCTGTGGAATTATCAAAGTAGGAGAAAGGGAAAGGGAGGGAAAAGGGGGCAGAGGGAAAGGTGATGAAGTATCACTGCTCAGGCTTTACAAATCATAGACACACTTGTAAAAATCAAAAAGTGCAATGAAGGTAGAAAGATCTTAACTGCTACATAGACAGCTGGTGTGTCTCAACCCAAATATTCAAGAACTTCCTTGGGCAATTACGACTGAAGTTTGTGAGCTTTAAAAAGTGAAGAGCAGTAATGACCACATTGCAATTTGTTTTTGGCACTAATGTAGCCACTGGGGAATTTTCAACTGGATAGCAATACTGAACAGCTGGACCGTTGGAGGCGTTGAGTACCTGAAGACTTACTAATGGATGTTTTCCAGTGCAACCAATATCTAATCTGACGGTGATCATCTCCTGTTTAGGGGTTCCTTTACATATCCTTATTTGTATGACTTGGAAATTCTTCTGATGCTGGCTGAGTTTCGAAACACAGGGTTTTTAGAGAAGTCTTATATTTCTTAAAGGAAACCTGTGCTGAGATAAGTATGTGGTCTGCAATCACCAAATTTTGTCAGAGAATGGTAGTTTTTGTCTGTTTCAGGCATCAATACTGTAAGTTTAACAACTTAGGGCAACCATGCAGCAGGTGAAGTTACAACACCTAATCTGCACACTTTTTTTGTCTCAGTGACTCATAAAGTCACTTCCAATCTTCCTATAACCCAAGATAACTTTGAAAATGAGGGGAAGAAAGAAAAAATTTGTCAATGCGTGGACTCGTTGGCGGGGTGGTCCCTCCACAGCATTGAATGTGAGTCCCTGACTATCATTTTCTGATTTTAGAAGCCAGACTCCATGCCCGTGTGCACACACCCAATCCTTTTGATGCCTTAACAATTGGGAGACTTTTTTGGACCTTGTCCTGGAATAATGTGGACTGCTATGTGAGCAAATTGCCTATTTTTGTAATTGTCAACCCTTTTTTTGTTCTCAACACAAGTGTTCTCCATTGCACAGGTAGTTTCACTTGAAGTATGTAAGTTTTTTTTTTTCTATGCACAAATCTAAAAAAAAAAACATTTACACAAAAAAAAAAACTCTGCACATGGTCTACGTTGTTTGGTATATTGGTGTAGTGCTACCTCCTACCTCTAAACAGAAGACAGCTGCAATGCCATAGTAAATTTGTCTCATATTCTGTCTCGCTGCTTCTGTGTTTGCCTGCCTTGCTTTGCGATAGAATTAATGATTACATTTTGATATTTAGTTACATCTTATTTACTAGTCATTGTAAAAGCATGTAGGACAGGAGGTGTACATATCTGCTAATCCCTTTTTTATCTTACAGTGATGGCACTTTGAATCCTAACGGGGTACGATTTGGAAGCTCAGAAATCTATAATATAGGTAAATGATCATTCAGTTTCTATGAAGTGAATTATGTGTATTTTCACAACCCCTCCAGCCAGGGAATAGGTTAATTTTCTACATAATGGTAAAGAGGAGGTTGTAAAATAGGAAACTGTCAGAATTTTAAGTGGGAAGAAATGACTAATGTGAAGCCAAGATTTGTAATGCAGAAGTTCACTTCTGGGACTTGCTAATTAAACACATTTTCAGCATTCGGCTGCTGACTGGCTATACTAACAAAGCCATTATTACGTCTCCTGAATAGATACAGATTAGACTCCCACTGCTCCCCTCCAATTCCCTTTTACTCTTCTCCATCAGACATTAACTGCTGCTTATTACTGGGGCTTAGAGGATAGATCAGGTCACACAGTCATTATTGGAAAAAACCTCATTCAGCGGCAACTGCATTCCAAGTAGTAGGGATGCCAAGCATAGAAAAGTTAACACAGATGCTTGCAGGAACAGCATAATGCAGAGCAAACTAATGGAATAAGGACATTAAAAGAAGACCTCCAGCAAAAATTGTTTGTTCTGCATGGAGGATGATGGACAAGGATTCTGTATATGTTTGGCAATCATAGGTTTCCTTTGGTATTCGCTTGTGTTAATGCTTCGCTTCTGTAAGAAATGAATTAGATATAGCCAGATACATACGTACATTTTAGCCGCAAATTTATGATAAGCAAGTGGGGGGATCAGTGAATGCAAAATAGCTGAACTTCGCAAAATGGATCTAAATCGCCCTTTATTTAGAAATAACTTGCTTTAAAGTTCTTTCTAAATCCTGCGATAACTCGTGGCAGACCTCCGCAATGTCTCCTGGGAACAATGACAAATGCTCCCAGGAGACATTGCGGCATCGAGGAAGTGACGGAATACCCGCACACTACCCGATGAATTCATATATAGGAAGCAGCCAGTAACATAAAGGATTACTAAGGTACAGTGGATTGAAAAAAACAAACAAACATGCGGTTTAGTAATTATGCATATGAGCGTATTTTTGGTTTGTTTTTTTGTGGGGGAGTGGATCTTGGGTGGGAGTTCCCACACTTTTTCCCCCAGGACTTGACCCCTGGTCACACTTGCACGTCTTGACCTTCCACCACCCTTTGACTGGACAGTGAAAGATGAAGCAGCAGACTGATGAGCTTAGCCTTCTGTCAATCTACTCTGTCCTATTACCACACACTGTACCCATCAACCCTTGGCTCTTGTGCTGTTGCTTCCTCTTCTAGTCTGTACCACGTTGTACAGTGAATTGCAAGAAGCAGATACCAAGTCAAATTCACATACTTGCATTTAAAATACACACTTATTGATTTAGTAATTAATACCGATCCACAATCATTTTAATCTTTTTATATCTGCATAGAGTTCAGCTTTAAGTTCATTCATGGTATCCAGAGGGGTGCCTCTTGGGGTCTGTAAAAAAGACTGCTTTTTTCTGTGAAGAAAGCCACTCAGGATGTTTAAAATTCAGTGAAGGTTGTTATGAGTAATGTTAAGTTTTGGATCACATGCATAAATTTTAAAGGCATGTGCTCCACTTGAATTTCCATTATTGTTGCAGTGGATTTTAAGGAATTGTATAGCATTGAGTGCTCAGCGGGTTTATTGAACTCGAGGGAACTTAACTTACACCAATGATTGCTTACAATAATGCTATGCATCATTTATTTATTTCAGGTACTTTTATATAACGCTAACAATTTACACAGTGCTTTACATATATATATATTGTACATTTGAATAATTCCCTGCCCTCCAAGTAGCATACAATCTAAAGTCCCTGACTCCCATTTATACATACACACCATGCATATAAAAGGGATGTTCCTGCTAGTAATGCATGCATGTATTTGTAAATGTCTGTATATTAGGCTGTTAGAGGTGCTTTGTATAACTATTGTTTTTTTTTTAATACAAAGAGCAGCGAGTTTCCTTTCATTTTAATAATATTTTTTTGTTTTTGTAAAAAGACAGAGTATACAGGCAATCCGTTAATCATAGTACTGACCTCATATCATACAGGAGTACAATCAAGTATTCAGGTACATTAGAGCTATATCAAACATAGACATTACACAAACATTAGGTAAGTTTGAAGAGAGACGTCGCACTCAATGGAATATTCCCAGTTCAATTTGCAAGATCCTCTGTCAGGTGCAACTACTAAGGCTATTGCCAAAACATGTCAGCTGTGTTGCTTGTCACTTCATGTAAACGACCATTAAAATCACTATATGGACTACAGATTTGCCAGCTCAATCTTTTTACTTGATTACACAAACCTTACCTGTTTAAGGCTTACTGGCTAGTAAAAAAAAGGACCGAGGAGGAAGCGGAAAAAGGGGGAAACAGGATGAGTGCCTCAGAGTCCAGGGAGTTTTTCAAACCCAAGGGGCAGAGTATATCAACCTCATAGGTCCATCAGGCAATGGATAAATTCCACTGGTAGGAATTTGGGCACCATATCAGCAAGAATCGCTGCCTGATTCTCATTAGAGAAAATAAAGTGAAGTCTATTATTCACAGCGGATGATAGCCAGATTTTTACTATGGTTTGTTTAGTTGCTCTCAAAACATGTTATTTAAATTGCCTCGAGAAGCCCTTTGGTTTAAGATGAAACCGTGCTTTACCTGGTAGCATGGGAAAAGGGGCATTTAACATGGCTATCATATCGTGTATGTTCACCAAACATGCCCATCATTTCCTGGATCTGGGTATCTGTGGAAACATTACCCTGTATGGCCAGGGGTAAAATATGCAAGGCGAGTAAGTTTTATACCACTGGTATAAAACTAAAGCTAGGACATTGGGAGAATGTGATTGAGTTATGTCCCAATTTTTGGTTAATTTCTGAGGTCTGTTGCCCACTTGAGCATATAATGGTGATGTGGCATTGTGGAGCCAGTGAGGAGCAAAGAGATCAAGCCAGGGGAGTGTGGGTTTACCCAGCAGTTTTGATCAAAAGGGGTCAAGATCCCCTCATGCAATATAGGACAGATCGTGGAAGTGTCAAAGTGCTTTACTGATAGATATCGGAAAAAACTTTTGTCTGGGGGCAGTTTAAAGTGCCTGTAAGACCTGAAATAGTTTTACACCAGGTTGTTACAGGATGGTGGAAATCAATGGGCTCAGAGTCGGTGAGTTTCCTTTATCCAGTATTTCCCAAAGCTGTCATTGTGTCTCAACAGTAGTGCATGCTTGGCAGGAAACTCCACGTATGCAGGAATGGATGGACTAGTGTCTCAACAATCTGATTTAGTTACATGGGCAAATGTCTACAAAATATGAGAATGTTGTGATTTGAAGACGGTCATGGGAAATGCTGCCCTAAACCATTCTGGCCAACCATTTTTTTAAACTTGCAGCAGTTTTCATTACTGAGATGGAGTTCTGATTGGTTACAATGGGTTCTACTTATTTCTGTTTACAACTATTTCTTATATAGCCCCCCAACTGTAAAATATGAATTTAGACTTGATTTATGCTGGTCAGTTAATAATTAAATTATTTTTCTTGTTGCAGTTGAATCCTTTGTGGAGGTTTCCGACAGCTTGTGTATTCCCCAGTACAACAAAGATGGGGAAGAGCGAGTGATTCTCTTTCTTAAAATGAACAATAATTACACTTTTGTCAATGACCTGGTGAAGAGGATAAGAGACTCCATTAGAATAGCACTTTCAGCCAGGCATGTACCAGCTCTGATCCTAGAAACAAAAGACATTCCAGTAAGTATAAAAGGCATCAATTGTTACAGTATCCTATATCAGTGACATGATTACAGCGATGCACAACCTGAAACATGGACACTAAGCTTTTATAGTACCGTATTCACTTGTTCTGTTGAAATAACTGACTGAATAGTTGTTCTAAAGAAAGGCAACACCATGATAAGACCCTAATCTGTGGGACAGAAGATAACGCAGGGATGATTTTGGAAAACCAAGCATAAATTGGACAGTGTTTCTGCTTATCTATAAACATTACAGAAGTTACTTGAAGCCAAGCAAACATGGTGGGAATATTTTCCTTTTTGTCATGAAGGTCTTCGGGAAATTCCAGTATCATACTATGTCCTTGCAATGCATTTTTGCTGCATCAAGAACACCTAGACCATATTACAGTTTAGACTTATTATGATTTTTTGATTGCGCCATTCCCACTGGAGTGTTTATTATTGTTAATTTTATTTATTTTTCTTTAACGCTGAACAGGATCTATCTACCTCTCCCTAAGTTCTCTTGAACTTATGACAATTTAGTGACTTACTTTTCTTGTAATCCAAGATTTTAAGCCCCAATGATGTCATAATTTCCATAGAAAAAGTGTGCTCACTCCTGGCACTGGGAGGGGGACTGTCTCTCCTTGTTGTGCAATACAGCTGAGCAGGGAAAGAGGACTACATTTCTCATGACGCTAGGAGAAATGCAGGAGATAAGTCAGCATGTGCAGTGAACCGAAAGAGTGGAGGGCAGAGTTGGCACTGAGAGCTGTATCTGCTATCTGAGAGGTAGGGCGGTATCTGCTATATTGAAGCAAAGGGCAGTATCTGCTATCCACAGTGGGTGGCTCAGACCGGGAGTCTCAGGCCTCGTACACACGATCGGACATATCCGATGAAAACGGTCCGCGGACCATTTCCATCGGATATGTCCGATCGTGAGTTTGATCCGATGGCGTGTACACACCATCGGATCAAATTCCCCGCCGCCGGACGGCGCGGTGACGTGGCGGTGACGCGGCGGTGACGTTGACGCCGCCACGTCACCGCCACGTCACCGCACCAGGAAGTTAAACACTTCCGCGCATGCGCCGAATCCATTCGGCGGCGGCGGTGGGGGACGACATGTCTGCTGGTAAGTGTACTAACCAGCAGACATGTCGGGCGGACAGATTCCCACCAGATAGATTTCAAAGCATGCTTTGAAATCTGTCGGGTGGAGAAATCTGTCCGCTAGCCCATACACACGAGCGGAGATGTCTGCTGAAACGGTCCATCGGACCGTTTTCAGCGGACATATCCCCTCGTGTGTACGAGGCCTTAGACTCCCAAGTCTGTCCACTACAATGATCAGGGATGTCATTGTGTCTCTGCTCACTGTAAAGGGATACAAGCCATGATTTAAATAATGCACAGTGGGGAGACAAACAAGCGGCACATTTTATCAATACTGGCAGCTAATAAATGTTCTGCCTGGAGTTCAGCTTTAAAGAAACCACATGATTGGGTCTGGAATAGACATGGTTGTACACAGATCAGCTGCTCAAGCTGAACTTCCAGATTGCATCCATTACATCAGCAGCCATACAATGCTGTGAATAAGTATTTGCCCCCTTTCTGATTTTTTATTTTTTGCATATTTGTCACACTTCAATGACTCGGATCACCAAACAAATTTTATTATTACACAAAGATAACCAGAGTAAATGCAGTTTTTAAATAATGGTTTTAATTAAGGCAAAAATGTTGTCCAAACCTGCCTGGCTTTATGTTAAAAAGTAATTGCCCCCTAAACCCAATACCTGGTTGTGCCACGATTGGTGGCAACAACTGCAATCAAGCGTTAGTGATAATTGGCAATGTGTCTTTCACATTGCTGTGAAGCAATTGTGGCTGACTCTTCTTTGCAAAATTGTTTTAATTCAGCCACATTGAAGGTTTTCCAGTATGAACGGCCTGTGTAAGGTCATGATACAGCATCTCAATTAGATTTAAGTCCGGGCTTTGACTAGGCCACTCCAAAATCTTAATATTACTTTGTTTGAACCATTTGGAGGTGGACTTGCTGTTGTGTTAACCCAAGTGCACTTGAGCTTGAGGTCACAAACTGATGGCCCAACAGTTTCCTTTAGGATTTTCTGATAGAGCTCAGAATTCATGGTTCCATCAATTATGGTAACTCATCCAGGTCCTGAAGGTGCAAAGCAGCCCCAGACCATCACGTTACCACCACCATGTCTGACTGTTGGTATGATGTTCTTTTTATGAAATGCTGTATTCGTTTTATGCTAAATACTTTATGCTTCCAAAAAGTTAAATTTGTCTCATCAGTTCACAGAATATTAGCCTAAAAGTCTTGGGGATAATCGAGATGTTTTTGGTAAATGTGAGATGAGGCTTTGTGTTCTTTTTGGTCAACAGTGGCTTTGGCCTTGGAACTCTACCATGGATGCCATTTTTGCCAAATCTTTCTTATTGTTGAATCATGAACACTGATCCTACCCAAGGCAAGTGAGGCCTGCAGGTTTTTAGATGATGATCTGGGTTCTTTTATGACTTTCTGGATGAGTCGTCATCATGCTCTTAAGGTCATTTTCCCCCCTCGTCTTCCAGGACAGCCCTGAGATATATGGCTCCTCCCTCCGGGACAGGAAACACATTCCCCCAAATCATAAAAGGAGGTCCTCCAGGCCTTCTCAGTTTTTGTGTTTCCTGCCGGACGGGAAGGAGCACATTTGGGAACGTTGCTATTTTTTTCCCCCAGTTTCTCCCTTGGGGAGTGAGAGCTGAACCTACCTCCTACAGCACGCCTCTGGCCCGGGGGTAGAGAGCGTCGCTGATGGCCACCGCTGCCTTGGCTCAGCGAGAGTAGGACCCCTGGTTCATGGCAGTGTGTTCAGGCCTCAAAGCTCCGGAAGCAGCGGTGAAAGGCAAGAGACGCCATGGACCGCGCTGTGGATACAGCACTTCCGGGTTCAACGCTGGAGGGGCGGAGCCACTGCGTTCCAAGGAAGGGAAGTGAGGTCCCGGGCGGAAGCGCGTCATCAGGGGGCGCCGGAAACATCGTTCCCATGTTTCAAAAAGGCGCGGCAGTGGCTATGTAGGAGCCGGAGCCTAGTGGTGTATCTCGGAGTGCTGAGGACAAAAACACCAGAACCATGGAAGCTGCAGCGGCACATCCAGACCCTGGTTCGGTTGGCACCGGTCCCTCCCAGGTAAGCTTGGTGAGAGCACATGGTTTACTCTGGGGGGGGGGAGATTGGTCTACTTGGCCAAAAATACCCCCCATGGGTGGCGAACCTTATTGGTGATGGGTACGGCACTTCTAGGAGCTAGGCACAGTGGTGTTCAGGCATAGGCTGTTTTGGTAACTGAGTTTTTTTGCTTTCTGGTTTGTGTCTATTTCAGATTAAAACTCTACAGCCGCCTAGAAGAAAGTGTGCCGTCTGTGGGACAAAGCTAGGTTCCAGTTGGGACAAGCCGTTATGCCCAGAATGTGTTAGCAGTCTGATAAAAGATGACTCAGTTACTGCTTGCCGTCAGTTATTATCCTCTGTTAAGGAGGAAATGGCGTCCACATTTCAGTCTTTTAAAGGACTGATAGACAGGATGCAGGGTCCCGCCTCGTCCCTACCTAGAGCATCTAGTATGCCTGCCCTGTCCCAGACTCAAGAGGAGGAGGAGTACAGGGAGCAGACGCCTAGGTCTATTGCTTCCTCTCAGGCAGGATCAGCATCAGATTCTGAGGCAGAAGATGATTCCTCCAGGGCTGCTAGGTACAAATTGTCCTTGGAAGATGTAGGAGACCTACTAAAGGCTATTTATGATACCTTGGAGATCCGTGAGGAACAGGTTCAGCTCTCCAAGCACGACCTCATGTATCAGGGGTCTAGTGCAAATAGATCCAGGGTTTTTCCTGTACACAAATCCCTGATTGACACAATTCTGCGGGAGTGGGAACAACCTGAAAAAAGACAATTCTTTTCAGGCTCCCTTAAACGGAAATTCCCCTTTGATTCGGATGGGTCTCAGCCGTGGAACAAGGTTCCAAAATTAGATGCCCCTTTGGCCAGAATATCAAGAAAAACGGATCTGGCCTTTGATGATTTGGGGGCCTTGAAGGACCCGATGGATAAGAGAGGGGACTTGTTGTTGAAGAGAGCTTGGGATGCCTCTTCAATAAGTCTGAAGCCCGCACTAGCAGCAACTTGTGTAGCTAGAAATCTAGAATGTTGGCTTACTCAGTTGCAAACCCACATTCAGGCGGGTACATCTAGACAGGAAATATTAAAATCTTTTCCTCTTCTTTTTAAAGCGGTAGGCTTTCTGGCTGATGCCTCTGAAGAATCAGTTAAGTTGGCAGCCAGATCAGCAGCCTTGGTAAACGCAGCCCGAAGGTCAGTGTGGCTGAAAACTTGGACAGGTGATGCCGCCTCCAAGTTAAAACTATGTGGGTTATCCTTTTCAGGTGACCACCTTTTTGGGTCAGGCCTACAGGAAGCGCTAGAAAGGACTCAGGACAGAAAAAAGGTTTTTCCTGAGAGAAAGAAAAGAACGGAGGGAAAACGTTTTTTTCGAGGTTTCAAACAAAACCTGCAAAAGGAAGGCCAACCAAAGAAACACTGGGCAGGCCATAAGGGTAGGGGGAGAGGAGGAATATTGTTTAATCCTCCTCAAACCACCCCCAAGCCACAGTGACTCTTGCGTCCCGGTGGGAGGAAGATTGGGGCAGTTTCTCCCACAATGGACCATGGCAACTTCAAGTCCGTTCATTTTAAACATAATCAGGAACGGATACAAGTTGGAGTTCACGACGACACCCCCTCCAAGTTTTCTGATTACCCAGCTTCCGAGGGACAGAGAGAAGGCAGAGGCCTCGGGTCTATCTCTAGGGGAATTAGTAGACCAAAGAGTTCTAATTCAAGTCCCACAAAAGGAACAGGGTCTAGGGACGTATTCCCATGTATTTGTAGTAAAAAAGCCATCGGGAAAATTCAGAATGATCTTGAATCTTCGTCCCCTGAACAAATTTGTAAAGTACCAAAAGTTCAAGATGGAGTCAATTTTCACAGTGGCAAGGTCTCTGTTTCCAGGGTGTTACATGGCCACCCTGGACCTCAGGGATGCCTACTTGCACATCCCAATTCATTGGGACTTCCAAAAGTTCCTCAGGGTGGCGGTGAAAGTGAACTCGGAGATCAAACATTTCCAGTTCCAAGCCCTTCCCTTTGGTCTGTCCTCATCGCCAAGAATTTTCACGAAGGTCCTGGCAGAAGCTCTAGCACCGCTGAGAAACAAGGCGATAATTGTAATTCCTTATTTGGACGATCTCCTGTTCGTGGCAGGATCAGCCCAACAGCTGGAAAAGGATTTGCAGGAAGCTCAGAACTTTCTCTCCTCTCTCGGCTGGATAATCAACCGAGACTAGTCTCAATTGACCCCATCCCAGGAGGTTCTGTACCTAGGTTACAGGATATCTTCTGTAGAGAAAAAGTTTTATCTTCCAGAAGAAAAGATGGTAAAGGTAGAACAAGCAGCAGCCCAATTACAGTCCAACCGAGAGGCTTCGGTCAGACAAGTTATGAGGGTACTGGGGTTGATGACGGCATGTTTTCCAGCGGTACCCTGGGCGAGGTTCCATCAACGTCCGTTGCAGCAACTAATGCTTCGGTTTTGGAGTGGCCAAAGTCAAGACTTGGAGGTCCAGATTCCAATCTCATCCCGAGTCAAAAGGACTCTATGGTGGTGGCGAACGCGTCACAATCTAGACAAAGGTCTAACCTGGACCCTGCCGGTAGAAACAGTAGTAACTACAGATGCCAGTGCCTGGGGGTGGGGAGCCCACCTGGGGGAGGCAGTGGCCCAGGGAACATGGTCTCCAAGAGAGGCAGAACGTTCCTCAAACCAGAAAGAGCTCCTGGCAGTCCTGAAAACAATCGAAGTGTTCCAGACAAGCCTGAAAGGGCGACATCTGCAGGTTCGCACAGACAATGCAACAACTGTGGCATATGTGAACAAGCAGGGGGGCACGAGAAGTCCTGCTCTTCAGGCTATAGCCAATGAATTTTTTTCCTGGGCAGAAACAAACCTGGCTTCACTGACAGCGGTCCACCTAAAAGGCACCCAGAACTCTCTAGCGGATTATCTGAGCCGTCAACGGGTGAGTCAGGACGAGTGGGCACTACACGAGGAGGTTTTCGCTCAAATAGTGCAGAAATGGGGTCGACCGGAGGTGGACCTTTTCGCCTCCGAAAGGAACAGGAAGGTAATCCAGTTCTTATCGATCCATCCAGGAGACAGGGCTACAGGGATAGATGCTTTTTCCAAAACATGGAAGTTCAACAGCTGCTATGCTTTCCCTCCAATAAGGATGATAGCAGCAGTCCTTCAGAAATTTCGGTCGGAAAGAACGGATCTAATTTTGATTGCTCCTTTTTGGCCGAAAAGACCTTGGTTTGCCATTCTGAAAAGTCTGGCCATTCTCTCCCCATTTCATCTTCCCAGCAGGAGGGATCTAATATCGCAGGGTCCCATTCTTCATCCGCAGGTAGACAGACTAAACCTAACTGCGTGGTATCTGAGGAACAGTTGCTGAGAACACAGGGCTTCTCGGAGAAAGTAATCAAAACCCTGATACACTGCAGAAAACCTGTTACTAGAAAAATTTATGCCAAATTCTGGAAAAAATTTTGTTCCTGGTTAGAAGAGCGAAAAATTGATCAACCAAGGGTCCCAGCCATTCTAGATTTTCTGCAGGCAGGAGTAGATATGGGTCTATCCCCAAGTACCTTAAAAGTGCAGGTTGCGGCCCTTAGTGTCTTTCTTCAATGTTCCCTTCAGCAGAATGCTTTTATTAAGAATTTTTTCAAAGCCTTGTCTAGATCCAGGCCGGTGAAGGTCTCACCCTGTCCTCCTTGGGATCTCTCCTTGGTACTTAAAGCATTGTCAGCTAGTCCATTTGAGCCTCTGGAGGAATCTATCTTAAAATGGATAACCCTTAAGACAGTTCTGTTGGTAGCAGTCACTTCCGCCAGGCGGGTAAGTGACCTTCAGGCCCTTTCTATCAGAGAGCCTTTTTTGTTAATTTATGAAGATAGAGTTGTGTTGAAAACAGACCCCAGTTTTCTCCCCAAGGTGGCGTCCTCATTTCACAGGACACAGGACATTGTCCTTCCGACTTTTCTGTCTCCCTCGAGCTCAGAGGGGACATCTCTAGATGTCAAGAGATGTATTTTAATTTATTTAAAGGTAACCAAGGAACTCAGAAAGTCTGATTCTCTTTTTGTTAATTTTGCGGGGATTAGGAAGGGGCAAAAAGCATCTAAGTCTTCTATTGCCAGGTGGATCAGGTTAGCGATAGCTAAATCTTATGAGTTAGAGGGTAAGCAAGCCCCATTTGTCAAAGCACACTCTACTAGAGCGGTTTCGAGTTCTTGGGCGGAAAAGGCCGGAGCCTCTCCGGAAGAAATCTGTAAGGCGGCAACGTGGTCAAACTATACGACCTTCGCCAAGCACTATCGCCTGGACTTGATGTCTGAGAAGGATCAGTCATTTGGCCGAAGGGTCCTCCAGGCGGCTACCCCACCCTGACAAGTAAGTTTCTTGTTTATCATCTCAGGGCTGTCCTGGAAGACGAGGGGGGAAAACCGGAGTTAGTCTTACCGGTAACTCTCTTTCCAGGAGTCTTCCAGGACAGCCCGGTTTCCCACCCGGAGTTTATAGTTTGTAAACAGGAGTTGGATATGTGTACTGACGATGTGTTAGTATATTATGTTTTTCAGAGCCTTCAGGAATTCTTGGATGAACTGAGGAGAAGGCCTGGAGGACCTCCTTTTATGATTTGGGGGAATGTGTTTCCTGTCCCGGAGGGAGGAGCCATATATCTCAGGGCTGTCCTGGAAGACTCCTGGAAAGAGAGTTACCGGTAAGACTAACTCCGGTTTTTGTAGGCCAGCCACTCCTGGGAAGGGTCACCGCCAGGGGCGGACTGACCAGTAAAACCAGGGACAGTATGTAAAAATCAGTTTGTTTTTTTCAATCCCAAGATTATAGCTTCCCCGCCTCTTCAGTACCTTTTCAGCGTTTGTATGTGTATTATGTGTGTGTGTATATTGTGTGTCTGTGTATATTGTGTGTGTATATTGTGTGTCTGTGTATATTGTGTGCCTGTGTGTGTGTATACTGTGTATGTATACTGTATGTGTGTGTATACTGTGTGGCCCCATAATCTCCTATTGCCCGGGGGCCCCATAATCTTCTATTGCCTGAGGACCCCATGAGTTGTTTTTTCACCCACTTCCGGCCACACGTCTCTGGGTTTTTTTTTCACATCCCGTCCGTCCCCCGTTGTGTGCTGGGAACACTCGGCTCCAAGCACACAGCGGGAGCCAATCGGCGGGCGCACGCAGCGCGACTCGCGCATGCGCCGTAGGGAACCGGGCAGTGAAGCCGGAGCGCTTCCCTTCCTGGTTCCCTCACCGTGGATGGAGGGGGGAGCAACAGGGTGACGAGCGGTTGCTCGACCTCTGCTGCGTACGCCGCTGGACTTCACGCCGCTGGACAGGTAAGTGTCCTAATATTAAAAGTCAGCAGCTGCAGTATTTGTAGCTGCTGGTTTTTAATATTTTTTTTCAGGGGGACATCCGCTTTAAGTGATTTGGGTCTGGCGGTAATCAGGCCTGGGTGTGGCAAGTGAAATTTAACTCTGCTTTCCAAAAAATTGTGGTTAATCAGTTCATTTATAATTCAGCATTGGAGGGGGCAATAACATTTTCACGTAGGGCCAGGGAGGTTTGAACAACTTTTTTCCCTTAATAAATGAAATAATAATTTAAAAACTGGATCTTGGATTTGCTCAAATGATTTAGATCACACAAAGATATTCGAAGTGTGAGAAGTTGTAAAAAAATAAAAGAAGAGGGCAAATACTTTTTCACAGCACTGTGTATAATTCTGAAGTTGAGTGGACTTTCATCAGTCATTTGATCCTCCGTGTATGTCATTACTATTTTGATAAGTGTAGTGTGTAAAAATAGCATAAAAAGGTAACAGATTTCATGGTCTTTTACACTGTGTAAATGAGTCTCCTAATCGGGAGCCTGGCACATCCAGAATGATCCCTGATGCCTGGAATTGTCAGAGTTCAGGTCAGGTGGCCCACATTGCGCGAAAGAATAGGGGGACCGCACTGCCACTGCCCCCTCTTACTACTGGAGTAGGGGGCTGCCCCAAGAAAATTCAACACAAAGCCTTACTGGCCAGAAAAAAAAATGTTCTCTTTGCAAAAATGGATAGGCACCCTTTCACTGTGTTGACCAACCATGGCTGCAATATGCATCCTAAGGCAACACTTTCAAAATAGCCCAACTGTTTTTAAATCGGCTAAATATATATTCCAAGTTTTAAATGTTCAAAACTAAAGTAAATTTTTCTTTGTAAAGCATCCAATGCCTGAATAAAAAAACCTGTCCTCTGCCATTATGCTGCAGAAAAGGACCCTTGATCTCCACGTCTAAAGATCGGATTTTCCAACGAGAATTGTGTGATGGCAGGGTTTTATTGGAAAATCCGACCGTTTGTATGCTCCATCGGACAATTGCTGTTGGATTTTCTGACAACAAATGTTAGGTAGCAACAATTGTGTGGTGTCGGATTATCCGATCGTGTGAACACAAGTCCGTCAGAAAAAAATCCAAAGTACGAACACGCATGCTCAGAAGCAATGCTAACCATAGCACAACATTAGCAGAAGTTGCCCAAAGGGTGGCGCTAAAAAGCTGAAAAAACAGTTTCGTATTTGTTGGCTGACAAAGTTTTGCCGTCTGTATGCAGAACAAGTTCACAGCCAACGCTGTCCTACGCTTTGTCCGATGAAAATCCGATTGAGTGTGTATGAGGCTTTAGTGTTCTCTCTGCAGAGATTCATTATCTCCCATGCTGGGTCAGACCTGTAGCTCTCCAATCAGAAGGAAGCAGAACATTTAAGGATTGATAGATATAGGTCTAAATCAGCAGGGGGCGTATCGCGCACAGAGAGAGAATCTTCTGCAGAATACTGGCTTTGTAAAGGTAATACACTTTAAACATTTGAATGTCTTTGTTTTGATACACCTGAAAATATTTTTAGATAATTTGAAATCCAAGTTCTGTTGTGCTTCAGTGATGGCAAAAAAAATAATCAATCCACTAAAATCCATCCACAAATGCAGCGTACACACGGTCAGAATTTCCAACAAGAGTTCGAGGTGAGATTTTAGTCGGAAATTCCGACCGTGTGTAGGCTCCATATGACTTTTTCTGTTGGAATTTCTGACAGCAAAAATTTTAAGAGCTGGTTCTGAATTTTTCCGATGGGAACAGTTCTTATCTGAAATTCCGATCGTCTGTATGTGTACCGGTCACCACCGTTTACGACCTTCCATCCAACCACGACAAGCTTATCTGACACACTGCGACAATCTTGCATACACGATCCATTCCATTTCCCATAATCAAGACGAGACTCTGCTCTGTACTTGCTTCCAAAGATATGAACACTTTAATGGTATCTTCTCAGCTTCTTATACAGTACAAGATGTTACAGCCAATCACAGGACAATGCCATCTCCACCCCCCTATTCACACACTGAGGCTAATTATCTAATAGACATTTCGGCACCGATACTGACAGATCTGTCACATTCCAAACTACAATTACACAATGCCTTGACCTCAATCCACATTATCTAGACAGACGTACTGTCTCTGACACCTGGGCATCAATACATTCCTAAACATAATTGACATGCTAATTCAGTACATCTGAATGGAGACTTTAACACATTGTTTTAAACACAATGAATCACACAATCAAAATGTCTTTCAGGCCCTGATGCAATTAACACCTTTCCACAGAATGAAAGGTATTTCACAAGCCCGGCTTCACTTAGCATTTCAAAAGCCTATTATACAGAGGGATGAGTCACTGTCTTGTTAACCTGGTCTCAAGTCAACATGGCCCCTTGCAATACTCCAGTCCTGCAATATGAATTATTATTAATGTCCCATGTTCTGCAATACATGATTTAATTTCTTTGTCACCCTATGGCCCTAGTGGACATAAGGTGACCCTAGACATAGGAGAATCTCAGTCTGTCACGGGTCATTTCGTTACATCATGCAATTCCGACACTCAAAAAACATGCATGCTTGGAATTATTGAACATAATTTTTCTCGGCTTGTTGTAGTGTTGTATGTCACCACGTTCTTGACGGTCGAAATTTTGTGTGACTGTTTATGCAACTCAAGTTTGAATCAAAATTCCCTCTGAAAAAATCCACGGTTTTCTTGTCGGAATTTCTGATCGTGTGTACGCGGCATTATACTTTAATATCAAAAGTGTAACTATAGGGTTAATTATGAAATGATTGCTTAATCTCACACCTCCAGCAATTGTCTTGGGTATCCTGCTTTAGTTTTCCAGAATTTATAGCCTTTGGATGACATTGTGAATCGAGTAGCACAAAGCTCTTTCAGCTCTTCTTCCTACTAAAGTAAATGTGATATTTCCCATTACAACCCACATGCAGCATTTCTCTTTCCTGTTACACATCATCTTCCAGCTTTGATAGTGTTAAAATGTTCAAACGCGAATCACAAACTACCGAGTAAAATGTTGTGGAAGTTTGGCAAAGAATTGTGACCTTGAATGATTATAGAACTGCCAAGTTTCATCATGATCTGAGTCTTTTTCCCATAAGTCATAAGCATCTGAAAAACAGGATTTAACATAATGCTGCCTCACTAGATTTAATGTAAGGAGCTATGAGTTTGGCAGAGAACAGCGGAGACTGATATGCATTCCTAAGCTTCCTCTAATGTATCTGTGGGATAGAAAATGTCTTTATTTCTGCCTGTCTCATAACTTTCTATTCCACTTTATTCACTTTGGGAGGTCCCAAGTGGATACCCCACTTTTTTACAAAGATCTATTTTGCAGTTTCTTCATTTTTTCCTGCTTCAAAGCAAATTATGTATATGTCTTAAATGTGTTACTTTACTTTTAGATAGCATTTGAAGAGGCATCTTGTAGTGTAATTTTCACTATTGTTCCTAAATAGTGGAAGAGAACAGAAGATTTCAGATGTCGGTAGGGAAAGATAATTGGTAGAAAACTGGTGGTTAATTTCACCCAGATACATTATACAAGAAGCATGTGGGGGCTGGAAAATGATTGTGTCACTTAGCTGTGGAGTCATTAATATCTGTGCGTGTTTGCTCACTTGGCGATATCTGCATTCATTTATTTCCCTGACATGCCTGGACAGAGTTCAGCACTAGAGAAAGAAGATTGTTTTCTGAAAGTTGCCATACAATTGTACATGTATGTAAAGGAATAGGTGGACTTAACACATCTACCTGGATGGTTCAGCCACGTCCCTTGAGAAGAGACTGCTTTGAGCTGCCTATATAAACTGTAC
Organism: Rana kukunoris; assembly: GCA_029574335.1. Classification (NCBI taxonomy): domain Eukaryota; kingdom Metazoa; phylum Chordata; class Amphibia; order Anura; family Ranidae; genus Rana; species Rana kukunoris. The sequence goes on from CM056049.1 coordinate 196,713,740, forward strand.
TTTACATTAGCAGAAAGTGTCTGGTGCTTCATGAAAGTCTGGATAGAGAAGTCATTGGAGTTATCTTTCCGGCAAAGTACTTCTAAACAATGCAGCTGTCATTTACAGGAAATCATTGTCGCAGCATACTTTCATTTTTATAACCTCAGCATTGCAATAATTTAAACAATACAAACAATAGTTATATTTATGTTGTGAGTTATGCTTGTCTGCTGGCTATCTCTTTCCACAACTTTTTGGATTCACTGCATGCTTTGCAGCTTTACCTCTTATTTTTGCTTTCAACTTGAAGGACTACAAATCCCATGGTACCTTGTTGCCTGCAAGCTGTAATTCCTGTACTGACTCTGCCTCCTGAAACTCCTCTCAGCACCTCTGTGGTTCAGAAGGCATGCTCTGTGAATTCTGTGACACAACAGTGCCTACAAATGGGGCATGTGAACTCATTCACAAAATACAAAGGCTGTTCTCTGAATAGGCAGCAGAGGGGAGGGGCAGGCATAGCCTCTCTCTACACTCTCACGGCCCCAAATGTCAGTATATGTTCAGCAGTAGACATGGGCCTAACCCCCCCCCAGGTTTGGTTTGCGCCAGAACTTTTGAACATCGCAAAAGTTCAGACGTGAACCCTAATTAAAGTCTACGTGACCTGAACTTGAAAAATCAAAAGTCCCCATTTTGAAGGCGTATATGCAAGTTATTGGGTATCGGGGCTTTGGTACTGCCCTGGGAGACATGTACCAATGCAAGTTTTTTTTTTCTTTAAAAATATTGTTTTTTAAGGAGCAGTGATTTTAATAATGCCTAAAGTGAAATGAGAAATAAAAATTTTGAATATAGTCCCCATAGTCTGACTGTAAAGTGACACATCTTTACCATGTACAGAACCTGCTGTAGCAAAACTGACATTTTGTAAAGAAGAAAAAAATGACCTCGGAACAAGATTGGAGATTTTTTGGATAAATTCCGGGAGTCTCTTTGACAGACTTTGGATTGAAATAACAATGTTTTGCGCCACAGTGAGCAAGCCTTGTATAAAGAAGCCAAACAATTTTATTTATATAATATCATTATATATATATATATATATATATATATATATATTTGGGCTTTGGCTGGTGTTGGTAAATTCACACCGTAACCCTATAGAGGTACTCTTGATGAAAGCAAGAATTGGCCTTGCTGTAAAAAAAATTATTTGATGCCCCTGTCACACAGTTGTGAAAAATATGTAACCTTCTAGAGGCAGAATAAGCCATCCTGGCAGCTGCAAACGACTGCACACTAGTGTCAGCTTGTATCATAGAGGATATGTATGGTTTGGTAAGCCAGTCTACCACCTCCTCTGCATGGTGTGGCTGGATAGCATGGGCAGCATCACTAAACAGAGACAGATGGGCCGTGCCTTAGGTCGGACCACGTCCATCTTTGCCTATCCCCCTCATAGTGGCATGGTAAGGTCTGCCTTTCCTAGTTGGCCTCCCAGACATGATGGGGGAGGGGGGGCTTATTACCCAAATTTAATAGAAACTGGAAAATGTGTGATTGGATGCACTTTATTGAATGAAAAGTGGTGTTTGGTGCACTGTAAATTGAGGACCAACGCTGACAGAAATGTAAAAACTATACAAAAAAAGGTAATAGATAAAAAAAAAAAAAAGAGGAACATCAGTCAGAAAAAACGTGTCTGACAACTTAAAGAATCACTAAAGGATTTTTTTTTAGCTAAATAGCTTCCTTTACCTTACTGCAGTACTGGTTTCATGTCCTTAATGTTCGTTTTTGTTTTGAAGTTGCTGTAATCCTGCTCTGATATCCACACTTCCTGCTTGTCTGTTTCCTTATAACCACAGTGCTGGGAGCTTTCTCACGGTGGTCTAAGCTGTCATTACTGTGTGTCTAAAACTTCCCAGAACCAATCAGATTCATTTTAAAAACAAAACACTGCCCTGGATTTGTTTGTTTTGGTTCTTTGTGTCTATTTCTACTTCGCAGAAACATGAAGCCAGTTCAAAAGTGAAACTAACCTGCAGGCACATTATATGATTGATTTTTATCTATTTTTAATCATTTTGAAAAGGAATCAGTTAACTTTTATGTCTCTATACCCTGTAAACAGTCATTTCAGCAAAAAATGTTTTTTCCTTTAGTGACCCTTTAAAAAAAAAAGAAGGGGGACATGCAAGGGACGACAAAAGATACACACTGCAACAAAGAAAAAAGGGGTATACAGCACTAAATGTAAATGTTATGTAAGGCCACTGCTAAACACTACATTGACACTACACTATACTTGCACTATACTGACATACTATACTCCTACTATACTAACCCTGCACTAACACAATAAGTGAACACACTTACTCGCTAGTAGCAAACTGAGCCCTGCTCTATCTCCTTTTATAGTGTGGGGTAGGACTATAAGCACTGAGCTGTGATTAGACAAAGTTATCATCACTTTGTCCAATCAGGTCTGCACTATGCAACACACAGTGCATTGTGGAGAGCTCTGCGGATGAACATCCCGTGAGCACATGTGGGTGTTCGCCGAACAGGCAATGTTTGGACTAGAGCTGAAACGATTAATCGATATTATCGATAATATTCGATAATGAAAATCGTTGTCAACGATTTTCATTATCGATTAATCGGTCCGCCCTTCCGCCCATTCAAAGCCGCGGCCTCAATTACCGTTTGCCGCGGGCCCGACGCGATCGAGCAGCGGGGGAGGTGGGGGAGCACGGAGGCACAGGATCCTGTGTCTCCGTGCGCCCCCACCACCTCCGCCGCGCGATCGCCGCGGGTCCGCGGCAAACGCTAATTGAGGCCGCGGCTTTGCGGCCTTGTGAAGTCCCAAGCTCTTCCTTCTGTGAGCTGGCGCCATCTGGTGGTGGCCGTTTGACATTACAAGTTAAACAGCAACTGTAATGTTATTTTTTACTGCCATCTCCTTCCCTATAATTAGAACCCCCAAACATTATATATATTTTTTATTCTAACACCCTAGAGAATAAAATGGTGATCGTTGCAATACTTTGTGTCACGCCGTATTTGCGCAGCGGTCTTACAAGCGCACTTTTTTTGGATTTTTTATTTTTTTTAATTAAAAAATAAAACAGTAAAGTTATCCCAATTTTTTTTAGATTGTGAAAGATATTGTTACGCCGAGTAAATTGATACCCAACATGTCACGCTTCACAATTGCGCCCGCTCGTGGAATGGCGTCAAACTTTTACCCTTTAAAATCTCCATAGGCGACGTTTAAAAAAAAATACAAGTTGCATGTTTTGAGTTACAGAGGAGGTCTAGAGCTAGAATTATTGCTCTCGCTCCAACAATCGCGGTGATACCTCACGCGTATGTGTTCGCTTCTGCGCGTAAGCTCGTCGGGACGGGGCGCATTTTCTGGCTCCTAACTTTTTTAGCTGGCTCCTAGATTCCAAGCAAATTTGTTAAGCCCTGCCGTGAGGGATAGTGCCCCAGCATTGGTGTTCCCGGGAGGAATAGTGCCCCAGCATTGGTGTTCCCGGGAGGAATAGTGCCCCAGCATTGGTGTTCCCGGGTAGGAATAGTACTGCTGCAAAGTTGTGTAATGTTAATGTTAAACGTTTTTTAATCTGCCGTTTGAGTATAACATGTTTTTTCATTATTACTGTTAAATAAACGAAAAAAATTCCACATTACGTTTTTTTTAATGATTTTATCCGATTAATCGATTAATCGAAAAAATAATCGGCCGATTAATCGATTATGAAAATAATCGTTAGTTGCAGCTCTAGTTTGGACCAAACTTTTGCTCGGACCAAACCGTTTGCCCAACACTACTCATCAGAGCCATAATCATGCCAGATATGAATAATAGAGATAATTGGACTTCACTCATAGTGTGCCTAAACTTTATACAAAGCAGTGGCGGCTGGTGTTCAAAATTTTTGGGGGGGGCGCAAACGAAAAAAAAAAAAATGCAACCTCACTGTACCTATCAATTGTCACCACCGTGCCATGCCATCAAATGCAGTCACTGTGCCATCAAACGGCAACCACTGTGCCATAAAAACGCAGCCACTGTGCCATGCCATCAAAACGCAGTCACCGTGCCATCAAAACGCAGCCACCGTGCCATGCCATCAAAACACAGCTACTGCGCCATGCCATCAAATGCAGCTACTGTGCCATCAATTGTCACCACTATGCCATCAAACACAGCCACAGTGCCCCCAATTGTCGCCACGGTGCCCCCAATTGTCGCCACTGTGCCCCCAATTGTCGCCACTGTGCCCCCACTTGTAGCCACTATGCCACCACTTGTAGCCACTGTGCCCCCACTTGTAGTCACCGTGCCCAGTACCCCCCCCTGGCACTTACCTTTATGGCTTCTACATCCCTCGATGTCCCTCGTCCCGCCCTCGATGACGTTTCATCGAGGGCTGAGACGCCTGTCAGTCTTATCCTCGGACGCACGGCCGGTACGTCCCGAGGATGAGCTTCAGGAAGCAGACTACAGCCTCAGGGCCCTGATAGGCACTTCCCCACAGCCAGTCAGCTGCCGCTATTCAGCTGACCGGCGCTCAATGTCCGGTCAGCTGAATAGTGGACGGCAGCGTCGAAAATATACAGATTCATACAGTGTATGAATCTGTATATTTTATTGGCTGTGAGCGAGCCAGGGGGGGGGGGGCGCTCCTGCGTCCCTATGGACGCACCGCCACTGATACAAAGTGGCTAAATTCCTGGAATTCAGCTTTGAGTGCTGACTCAGAACAATTATGCAAATTAGGATTTCTGACATCACTTGCTGTATAGTTGTTCTAGGTGAGTAAAAAAAATTCTAGAAGAGAAATTTTTGAAACCAGGCAACTAGGATTTTAGCAGTTCAAAATTAGCAATATATCTTTCATGATGGGCTTCCTTTAACCACTTAATGACCGCCACATGTATATATATATCCACAGAATGGCACGTACAGGCACATAGACGTACATGTACGTCCCTGCCTTCTTGCGGGTCGGGGGACTTCATGCGGCGGTCGTTTTACCTGTGGGAGCGATCCGGGATTTTTTTTATATTGCGATTTTTTTTTTTACTAAAGACATGTGGCTGAATACATTTTGGCCTAAATGTTTGACTAAAATTTAGTTTATTTGATTTTTCTTATAAAAAAAAAGTAAAAAATATTGTTTTTTTTCAAAAATGTCGCTCTATTTTTGTTTATAGCGCAAAAAATAAAAATCGCAGAGGCGATCAAATACCATAAAAAAAAAACTCTATTTGTGGGAAGAAAAGGAAGCAAATTTTGTTTGGGAGCCACGTTGCACGACCGCGCAATTGTCTGTTAAAGCGAAGCAGTGCTGAATTGTAAAAACACCTTTGGTCATTTAGCAGCATATTGGTCCGGTCCTTAAGTGGTTAAAGTGGAAGTAAACCCTGATGGGTGTAAAGCATAATGTACTACTATGCATCGCATAGTAGCCCATTATGTGACACTTACCTGCAGGAGAAGCCCGGGATGTCCCAGTCTTCCTCGCTAGTAGCGAGTGTCCATTCTTTACCCCTCTTCCTTCCGGGTCTGCAAACTCTGGCTCTGGGACTGACCGGAGTCGTGTGACGTTGCATGCGCGCGGGAGCCGCCTTTAACGGCATGACCCGAGATGGAAACGGCACAGCGTGCCCTTTCTAAAACTGGCACATGCACAGAAGAAATCGCCCTATGGCGACTTGCAAATATCTCCTAAACCATGCAGGTCTGGGAGATATTTCAAGCACCTACAGGTAAGCCTTATGCCGCGTACACACGATCCGTTTATCTGATGATCAGACGAAACCGATCGTGTGTGGGCCCTGTCGGTTATTTATCCATTGGTTAAAAATATTGGAACTTGTTTTAAAATGATCTGATGGATACCTAACCGATCGTCTCGGAAAACGATCGTCTGTAGGCACATCCATCGGTTAAAAATCCACGCATGCTCAGAATCAAGTCGACGGATGCTTGGAAGCATTGCACTTCAAATTTTTTAGCACGTTGTGTTTTACATCACCGCGTTCTGACACGATCGTTTTTTTAACTGATGGTGTGTAGGCACGACTGATCATCGGTCAGCTTCATCGGATAACTGATGGAAAAATCCATCATACTGTTTTCATCGGATTGACCAATCGTGTGTACAAGGCATAAATCTAGGCTTGCCTGTAGGTTAAAGTGGTTGTAAAGGGTTTACAGCCACTTTAAAGAATATAGTAGGTTAAGAATATGGAGGCTATCATTGCTGACTTCTCCTATGGAAGTTGCTAATTATCTGGTTGTCATGCTAATCCAGTGGCATAAATACTTGCCCACAGATAATATGCAGATTTGAAATTGTGACCCCGAAGTGTAAGTCAATTTTTTTTTTTTAATCGATTGGATCAGGATTCGAACATCTGTCAGTTTTTATAGTGTCCCCATTAGGGAGATCCCCCCTCTTTGTCCTGTTCACTGTTATCACTTAGGCCACGTACACACACGATCAGACCGGTCTGATGAAACTGGTCCGACGGGCCGTTTTTATCGGACCACGCTGAAGTGGTCTGATGGTCTGATGTGTGTGCACACCATCGGACCGAAAATCCGATCAGACCAGAACGCGGTGACGTAGAACACAACGACGTGCTGAAAAAAAACAAAGTTCAATGCTTCCAAGCATGCCTCAACTTGATTCTGAGCATGCGCAGGTTTTTGGTCCAATGCTTTTGCGTACTAACTATCGAATCTGTCCGTCGGACAGATTTTAAAGCAAGTTTTAAAACTTTGGTCCGAAGGACAACGGTCCGATAGGCCGTACACACCATCAAATTGGTCCGATGAAACTGGTATGCAGACCAGGTTCATCGGTCCGGTCTGATCGTGTGTACGCGGCCTGAGAGAGAAAGTAAAAGAAAATCCCAAGTTTTGGGTTGACATCACAACACTAATGGAGGGGAAATCTAGTTCAGTGATTCTGGTGACACATCTTGTATCCTGTATGTTGTGGTGTTCCACAATTTAAATCTGTTACATTTCAGCGAAAACAAGAGGTAAGAGAAAAACATAATTAATTGTATTGCAGCTGTTTTATGTTTTCAGCACCATAAAATCTTCAGTTGCATGAATCAAGAGGACCACTGCTATGTGTATGTATACAGTGGTCTCCCTGCAGGACTCTGACATGCAACCTCAGGAGCTTGAGCTTTCCTGATAGCAAAGGCCTAGCAGTGGGCCCTTGTGCAGCCTGTCACCCAAGTCTGGAGATTTTTTGCTGCTGTTAGAAGTGAAAACATAAGCAATCTGTTTTCAAGATGTGTCCAGTCCTAGGAAGCCTTTTGTTCAGACCGGGACATCTTGCTGAATTTCAGCTTGGCACCCAACATTATCTCTGCAGTTGTGCAAAGAGTGGCACTGACCCCATGTTGGGTGCTATGGTAACAGTCTGCACTCACTGTATGTCCTCAACCTTTTGGGATGAGTTGTATGCTCAGTTTCAGTAAATGTAAAAGACTGAGGACATCTTGTGGTGAAAACTGTGTGTGTGTGTGTGTGTGTATATATACATACACAGTATTTACACATGTATGGAAAAAAATACATACAATATGGTGATTTTTGTTTTTTTCTGAAGTCAGTATTGCATTAAACGTGTTGTAAAGGTACAATTTTTTTTCCAAATAGCTTCCTTTACCTTAGTGGAGTCCTCCTTCACTTACCTCAGGTCCATTTAAACTCCGTTGAGTTGTATTGCAACTGTACTGTACCCCTTTATATTGTACTGTGGCACTATATAAATCCGTTCTTATAATAACAATGTGCCCTTTCTTTGCAGTACACAATTAGTGGGAAGAAAGTAGAAGTTGCTGTAAAACAAATCATTGCCGGAAAGGAAGTAGCACATCGTGGGGCATTCTCCAATCCTCAGTCCCTGGATCTGTACCGCACCATTCCAGAACTGCAGAATTTCTGATGTACTGTGTAGATCTTGTACATATACCTGCATGGATGGCTACGGTTTTTGAAGAAAATTCAGAATATCTAAGGTATATGTGACTTGTGCCAGCAGCCCTATATTGGTATACAGGGAAGAACTGACTATATATCTACATTCAGGCTATCTACACATGTATCATAAGGAAAGTCTCTCATTTGCTGCACAGTTTTAGAAATCACATTTCAGAACCCTCTGTCATTTTCTCTCTTCTGGAAAGCATGGGTTTAAGCCATGGCATCTGCTCTGTAAAATTGGGTCAGTTTCCTCATCTTAATCCAAGGGCAAGTACCGTACTCTTCTCCAGCTGTTCAAGTGGACCTGTCGGGAAAAACAGAAAAGTCCACAGCCTGCAGGGAATCTGAAATGCAGCGTATTGTTACAGTCACAAATGCCTTTCATGAGAAAAGTATCCTGTACAATTGTACCCCATCATTCCTGTATATTAGCTGTCATGGTAAGAGCTGTTACTGCATGTGACCATTTAGATCCAATTTATGAGTCTGTTGAGTCTGTTGGAATTGTCGGCATCGTCTCAGGAGCAGCGCGAACATTAGGCTCTTGGGGATAATCAGGATAATAATCTGCTTAGATAATGGCAAATTCATGCTGACATAATGGCATTTTTAATTTAGACTTTCTGTACAGTTTTAGCACATAGTAAGTAAAACACAGGTTTATCTACTGTATACAGTACATCTATATGTAATTGGGTTTCCTTTTCCTGAGAGGGCTGGTGTCTGTGTTGGGTGGGCTTGGGGCAGTGCCTTGCATTTCCCTCTTTTGATTGTCGTGTCACAGTGACATTTTCTACACTTCTAGAAGCTCAGGGTGCGGAAAAGAACTGCAGAGTGGTATGGAAAAACTGAAAACGTGATTTTCCACAGCTGCCGCCTGTGTTCTAGTGTGAACAGGGCACATAGAAAACCATACCCTTGCATCTGTTTTTTTTTCCAGTGCAGAAAAACATTGATCTCCGCACAGGTATGAACAAGCCCTAATGATATGTTCTCATGTGCCTCCACTCCAGTTGAAGTCATAGGTTGCCTATACCTTCTATAGACACGTGGCATACACTATTCTATCCAAAAAAAGAACCTGTAAACATTCTATTCCTAGTAACCGTTCTGTATCACACTAGGGAATGATCTACTTATTGTAAGTGCTCAGACATGGGAAACGTGAGCTTTTAAGGGAAAGTATAGCATACTTTTTGAGTTATTATTGCCGCATTTACCATTTTTTTTAAAAGACAGTTTTGATAAGACACTAAAAAAAAAGAGAAAAAAGGAAGATGGAGACCTAGTCTTATTAAGTTAATGTAGAGGTTATGAAATTCGCCATTAGACAGTTTTCACGGGTTCAGTGCAATCTCTCTGGCTCTCCTAGCAGCTACAGAGCTAAGCTTTGAATCTGCCATCGTAATATGGAACAGTACAGCTCAAACCCTTGGGTTGATTTACTAATGTTGACAATTTGATAAGATTTACATCCGGATGGTCTTTACAGAAAAATGTTAAAACCATAAACATTCCCTTTTAAACCTCTAATTGTGTGCCGGGGACAAAAAGATTCTTTGCACATGATTGGATTTTAGACACATGCTCTAATAAATCGCTGCTTTGTGTTCAGGTACTTTGGGGTATTTTTTTTGTGATATTCACCAAACATTGACTGCGGGTGTATCTTTTTGGTGCATGCATTTTTAAATTATAGTGATTGATTTACCTGTGGTGCATGTTTTTAGTGAATGCCACATTCACTACTTGATAAAATATACTCCTTTTTAAAGTTAGTCACTCCAAAAGTGCCAAAATCTACCAAAGAAGGAATACAAGAAGACTTGCAAAAGGAATAAGGCTCCATGCACACTGGGCTTAAAAAAAAAAAAAAAGTCTGTTCTCCTGGCAGTAAAAAACACTCGTATAGAGCATACTTTCGTACAAAGTGTAGACGAGTTTAGAAGAGTTTTATGTTTTTTTTTCCAGTAACTTCCAATCAGAAACGCAAACCAGGTTTATTGCCTCTAAACATTGAGCTCAAATATGCCTGTAATCCTCCGATGTGTAGAAGATACATAGGATAACATTTAGTAGCTTCTACAGGCAGAACACCACTCCTGTAGAAGCAAAGTTTCTTTTTTTTTTGTAAGCCAGTGTGCATGAAGCCTAAAGGTGATGCTACTCTCTACTCCAGAGACTTTCTGAACATTACTACAGAAATTGCATTGGCATTATTTATTTTTATTTTTCTCTCTGCTCCCAGTTTTCTGTGCATAGACCTGTAAATGGCCCACATGTTCAGTTTTTGAAAAGGAAGTTTTATTTTCTCTTTTTTTTTAATTTATTTTTTAGAGAAACTCAGCCTGAATAAAAGTGACAAATATCCATGCTGTATTTTAAATGGGCTGGCAGCATACCTTAATCCATTAAAAAAAGAAACATGGTTAATTTCTTTTTTTTCTTTTTAAATCAGTTCATCTTAACACGTGGTGGGATGCTGCAGTGCTGGTGTCTCTTTTGTTACTATAATAGTGTGTTAAAATAATTGACACAGAACAGCGATATACTGTATGTTGCTCAAGGCAAAAATGGCTAACCTGTACATGCCATATACAATAAAATGCATACGTGTGAATGGGGCCTAAATTTTGTAAAGTTCAAAGTATACTGGATGCAATACCCAACCATCTGTATTAAGGTCATTGATCTAAGGCAGGGGTGCCCAACTTTTTGAAGAGCGAGGGCCACTTAAGCGACTTGGTAACCGGACGTGGGCCACAATGAGCAAAGCGGGTGGATGGCAGCCCACTCTACTCTATAGCGCCCACTCTATTATTATTTTTATTTTTTTTGGCGGATCAGATTGAAGGTTGGCATTTGTAAACGGACACAAGTCCATTTACATGTACCACTCCTCAGAGGTGAATGGAGGGTCCGATTGGGTTGGACTGACCGTGTGAAAGGGGCCTAAGGCTGCATTCACAGTGATGCACTGTTGTTTACCCATAGCACTGGTGAAGCACAGTTCACCTGTGGCTTTTCTTCAGGTGAGCTGCACTTTGTCAAAGAATTCTATTATATCCTGTAGGCGTGGTGCACTTTCAGAAAGCTCACCAAACTCGCAGGTAATAGAAGTCTATGGCTCAGTGCAGGTAACCCGCACTGCTCTGCACCTGCGGATCAGTTTGAAAGCAGCCCAGTAGCCACTGCAGAACAGATATGCCCATAAATACACTGATTTTATTAATAAACTGTCCTTTAATAACAGTATTCTATTCTATCCCAGAGTAGCAGGTCGTGGGCCACACCAGAGGGCTCCATGTGTGGCCCCCGGGTCACTGGTTGGGCACCCCTGATCTAAGGATTACTAATAGAAACAGATTTTAAATTGCAGCTCTCATACCCCTGTGAACAGAGGTGTGCTTGCCTATGTCCAGCCTTATTCATGGTATTTTTAAAAATCTGATAGAGAAAGAAAAGTCTCCAAGGGTTTAAGACAGATCTCATGATTTGAAGTTTGCCCTCCTGTAGTTTATTTCATTCATAATCTATATAAATGTAAGCATGTCAGTAAAGGATGGTAACTATTCGTTTTGTGGGAGAAATATGTAATCCTAGTACATTCCTTTTAAATTGTGGCATGAACTTTCAGGTGACATTATATAGATCTGGGTGTGACGATCAAGCCTCAATTCTTCAGAAGAGCAATTGTGCCTTGAAGCTCTTCAGCCTGCACGTCAAAAATGATCACACTCAGTACCTTTTTAAAATACATCGTATTAATGTTTAGAATCATTATACAACTTTGCATATACATTCGCTGTTGGCTTAAAAATGGGACAGTGTAATATGTTTTAACAGAGAATTTGATTAAGCCATGGGTGTTCTTCAGTACAAGCTTTATATGTTTACATATTTGCATAATTATGTGCTTCTGTCTTGAAGGCAGATGTGGGTGATAAAATACTGACTGTTTATGCCATAACAAGTGCACTAGCTCCACATCTTGCTGTTTATTGGTCAGTCCTGGAGTTCTATTTAATGTCCCTATGCCCTTGTGGTAGCTGCTTTGTTATTGTAATGCAGTTAGGTTTTTTGCAGTAGACCGTTGTGACTGTGTACATCTTATTGCCCGTCATATGCTAGCAGGTGTCTGAATGGTTAGTGCTGCAACGAAGTGTACTCGCATCAAAGACTGGAACGTTAATGGTGTTTATATATGTAGGTATGGGACCTTTCTATCCAGAAACCATGTACTCCAAATGTTCCAATATATAGAAAGGCTTTAAACAGTTTATGTTCTATTAAATGTCACACCCACTCACCTGATCATAAAGCGAGTGAATTTCTGCTACACTGGTTATACAGTACTTCCAATCAATTAATTTAAACAATTTATTGCCACATTAAAAGCTATTGTCATAAAATTTTGTTTTTCGATTTCTGGATCCAAAGCATTCTGGATTAAAGATCTCATACCTGAATGTTAGCATCATAAAAAAAAAAAAAAACAGTGCTTTACAAAACCGTGCAATGTTACATAGGAAATTTTGAGATCAGGTCAAAATTATTTTATTGTCACCAAAAATTCAATAGTCTGCTGTGTTTACCAATCCGTTAGCGCTATAAAATGGTACAAGCTATTGTATTTTATGTTTTTTTTTTAAAGGATTGCAGTGTGGAGATTCATGTATGTGTAATGCATTAAAAGCACCAATTTTTTCATTTATATCTGTTGTAGTGTCTTCATTAAAAATGACTGGTTGTCAACATGAAAATGATAGAGGGCCTTGTGCGGCCTCTAAACAGGTACAGAGGGCCATGCAATCAATGGGGTTGATTTACTAAAGGCAAATAGTCTGTGCACTACAAGTTCATTTTTACTTGCACATCATTGGATGATAGAAATCGGCAGAGCTTTCCCTCATTTGAGAGCTTCCCCTCAGATCTAGCACAACTGCAATTGCAGTACACTTACGCCTCGTACACACACGATCAGTCCATTCGATGAGAACGGTCTGAAGGACCATTGTCATCGGTTAACCGATGAAGCTGTCTGATGTGCCTACACACCATCGGTTAAAAAAACAATCGTGTTAGAACGCGGTGACGTTTCTGTGTTTTTACACAACGACATGCTGAAAAAAAATAAGTTCAATACTTCCAAGCATGTGTCGACTTGATTTTCAGCATGCGCGGCCTTTTAACCGATGCTTTTGCATACTAACGATCGGTTTTGACCCATCGGTCAGGCGTCCATCGGTTCAATTTTAAAGCAAGTTCTATTTTTTTGGACCGAAGAAAAACTGACCAATGGCGCCTACACACGATCGGTTTGGACCGATGAAACGGATCATCAGTCCGTTTTCATCGGTTTTGACCGATTGTGTGTACGCGGCTTTACAGTGCATTTGCAGTGCACAGACTATTCTCCTTTAGTAAATCAACCCCAATAGCTTTTCATGCACTGTAGTGCATTGTATCTAATCAGGCAGCCTATTCAAACTGAATGGGCTATAACTCGCCTTCATTTTGATCCTGCTGTATACTTTACAGCACCACACTTTAAAGAGAAAGTGGAAGTAGAAAAAGGTACATGGTTGGTGTTGCTGACAGTAATAGTAATGCCGCGTACACACGATCGTTTTTCGGCATTAAAAAAGACTTTTTTAAAACCGTCATTTAAAATGATCGTGTGTGGGCTTCACATCTTTTTTCATCTTCTGAAAAACGACAAAAAAAAAAATTCGAACATGCTGCATTTTTTCACGTCTTTTTAAAAAATTTTGTTTTTCAGGTTGTGAAAAATGATTGTGTGTGGGCTAAAACGACATTTTAAACCTGCGCATTTTCAGGAGCAAGTTATGAGATGGGAGCACTCGTTCTGGTAAAACTACCATTCATAATGGAGTAAGCACAATTATCACGCTGTAACAGACAAAAAAACTGGAATCGTCTTTTACTAACACAAAATCATCTAAAGCAGCCCAAAGGCGAATAGAACTTCCCCTTTAGAGTGCCGTTGTACGTGTTTTACGTCACCACACTTTGTTCATCATTTTTCAAAAACGATGGTGTGTGGGCAACGTCGTTTTTAATGATGAAGTTGGAAAAACGTTGTTTTTAGGACATGCTGAAAAACATTTTTTTTTCTAAAGAAAAATGATCGTCTGTACGATTGGTGTCAGTGGCCACAATAGTAACCCACAGCTGTGGTGTAAGTGGACACAATAAAAACCATAATAGCATTGGTCTCTGTGTCCAAAGTAAAAACCCTGTGGACTGGTGTCTGACTCCAATATTAACCTTTAGGCCCGATTCACACCTATGCATTTTTAGCGCTTTTTGCAGATTTGCACTACAGTCCATTTAACATGGTTTTCTATGGAACATGTTCTGTAGAGCAAATCTGCAAAATGCAAAAAAATGCTTAGGTGTGAATCAGGCCTTCACATGTGTTGGTTTCTGAAAACATAACCCCCAGCTCTGGTGTCAGTGCCTGCATTATTAACTTCCAGCACTGGTGCCAGTGAATGCAGTAATAACTCCCATCATTGGTGCCAGTGACTGCATTAATGACACCCAGAACTGGTGTCAGTGACTGCAATAACAAACCCCACATTGGTGGTCAGTGACCGTGTTATTTAAACACCCTTTATTGGCGGCAATGCTGGTAACCACCTTCCAGGACTGCTGATAGGGGGGTACAAGCAGTACTCTTGTAATGGGCCCTGTAGTGTCAGCACGGTGGCCCAAGTACAGCTTTCTGTAAGCACAACCTGCTGTGTTATCTCTTCCAGAGACAGGATGTTGAGTTGTATAAAAAAAGCATCCAATCAACTACAGGCCATGCTCCCCCCCTTGTTTTTCTCAACGCCCTTGTGATTTCCCTTAGATTGGCATGCCAATCATGTTGAAGACCAGACCCTGCAGGAAGGGGGGGTTTGCCTGACAGTAGCCAGAGGCTAGACCCGGCAGCAGTGCAGAAGACGATCAGGAGTCTAAGGGTTCTTGAGGAAGCTGAGAGCCATGGTTGATGATGAGTTGCAGAGGGAGGAGGGAGCGAAAGTGGGCGGCCAGAGGTTCTGGGAGTATGGGAATACTGCCACTGGTTCTGTGAGGTGAGAGGAGCACAGGCTAAAGGAAGTTTGTAGAGCTGATTATAGAGACTGTGCATCAAACTAACTGCCCGTTGCCAGGTGGACCAGAGTATGATGTGTCCTACTGCTAACCCTCATCTCACCTGATCATATACTCCTTTGTCTGCTGAGAGGACCCTGTCCACCTACTGCCTCATACCTGAGCTACCAACAGTGAGCTCCAAGGGACCCTAGGGTCAATACACCATACACCTAATCTATGCATTTTCTACACACACATCATTATTCCATACACAATGTCTATACCATCTAGACATACAAGTCACTGGGGAGGGCTATACAAGAACCTCTCAGTGGTAATGGCATTGATGGGAAGGACTTATTTTTACCTTTGCTGATTTTGTAATACATATAATGAAGCCCCTTGAGTTTTGCTGTTTCCGGGGCTCTCTGGAAATTTCTAAAGGTAACTGTAGGCACCTTGAGATGCCTCTAATTTCCAAGAGCAAAAGAGGGCTGCATTCTTTTCAGATTAATAGTAGGGTACTGCTCTTATTTAATGGATTCTCTGTCTGTTTATTGTATACTAAAGAAGAACCAACATAGGGCTCAAGATACCAACTTTAAAATGGCTGCTAAAGAGAACCAGGTATTCTAGTAGGAAATCCAAGCACTGCGCTTTACCACAGATGGTGGGCCATTCACTCATTCACTAACCAGTCAAAATGTAATGTTTTTAGTGATTTGGCCTATAAAGGTGGTCCCTTTGCAAATTTCACCTGTAAACGTACAAGACCCATCTCAGAAGCATCAGTAATGATGTGCAGCCCTTACAGATCTTGCTAGTGATTCCTAAAGGGCACTTTTATATGACCTCGTCAAAGGAAAGCTTTTGAGTTTATTGCAGGCCAGCACTGATGGTGAAATGGCATCTTTCCTACTCGAACAGTGATAAAACTGCAGCTTTATGCCGCGTACACACGGTCGTTTTTTGCGATGAAAAAAAACGACGTTTTTTAAAACGTCATTTAAATTGATCGTGTGTGGGCAAAACGTCGTTTTTTGTCTTCAAAAAAACGACAAAAAAAAATTCCAACATGCTTGAATTTTTTGTGTCGTTTTTCAAAACGTCGTTTTTTGTTTCACAAAAAGTCACCGTGTGTAGCAAAAACGTCTTTTAAAACGACGTTTTTCAACCCGCGCATGCCCAGTAGCTAGTTATGAAGCGAGCTTCAATGGAAAAGAGTGGTGAACGTAACCTCGCTTTTTGTGAAAAAAACGATGGTGTGTATGCAAAATTGTCTTTGAAAAGTGACGTTTCAAAAACGTCGTTTTTTACTTCACAGAAAACGTCGTTTTTTTTCATCGCAAAAAACGACCGTGTGTACACGGCTTAAGAAGTGATCTTCTCAAAGCTTGTGTTTTTCATTGGCATTCTTTCAACAAAATTTATCACATGGAGCTCTGTGTTCAGTTAGTGGTGAAGGTCATGTCTTCTTCTATTAGGCTAATTTATCCCTCAAAGGCCGTGTGTATATCACCTAAATGAAATCAAGCAAGTTAATGTTAGACATTTTGTTTTGAATTATAGAAACTGGGTTACAGAGCTACAACAAACTGTGTATTCAGAGAGGATTGAGTTGAATCAATAAAAACGAAGTCACCCCTATAAAAATAGCAGTGTCCCTTGCCTCAGATTAATGACAGCAAGCACACAGGTGACTGTCTTCATTCGGCCTTTGCCTCTAATGTGTTTTCACTTACTAAACTGGTCATTCTGTTATTATGTTTGTCACTTTCTTCCAACAAAAGGTACATTTTCATTCTGCTGCCTCAATTATTGAAGTCACTTATGGTAATTTCTAAATTACTGTAATGTGAAAACCGTAACTGCATAGATATTATCAGTGCATTAAGCAAAGGATATTTGGTAGATGCAATAGCATTTCATATTCATGGGCATCAGTAGGCCATTTTTCCAGAGGTTTACATTTTCCGTGAATCACAAAATCGCAAACAAAAACTAGTAACACTAATGCTGCGTACACACAAGAAAAGTCCCATGTGAGCTTTCGGATGGAAATTCCGACCGTGTGTATGCTCCATCAGACTTTTGCTGTCGGAATTTCTGCCAACAAAAGATTGAGACCAGGTTCTCTATTTTTCCGACGGAAAAAATATCGGAAATTCCAATTGTCTGTATGCAATTCCGCATGCTCAGAATCAAGCAGAGCCGAACTGCCTATTGAACTTCATTGATCTCGGCTCGACGTACGTCACCACGTTCTTGGCGGTCGGAATTTCAGACCAGATTTGTGTGATTGTGTGTATGCAACATAAGTTTGAGCCAACATTCCGTCAGAAAAAATCCATGGTTTTCTTGTCGGAATTTCCGATCATGTGTCGGGGCATAATAGGAACGAGGTTGAGTCTGCTCCTGTAATGACATCTCTTCCTACTGTCCTAGCACTTTAAAATACATCTCTACTGAGAAGAAAAAATGTGTGAGATAGATAGATAGAAAAAAAATGATAGAGATAGATAGATCTAATGCCCCGTACACACGATCACTTTTTGTGATGAAAGAAAATGTCATTTTTTAAAATGTCATTTAAAATGATGGTGTGTGGCCAAAATGTCATTTTATGTCTTCTGAAAAATGACCAAAAAAAAATTCAAACATGCTGGAATTTTTTATGTCATTTTTCAAAATGTCATTTTTTGTGTCATAAAAAATGATCGTGTGTGGGCAAAACGACGTGAAAAATGAAGTTTTAAACCCGCACATGCCCAGAAGCAAGTTAGGAGACGGGAGGTAAAACTACTATTCATAATGGAGTAAGCACATTCATCACGCTGTAACAGACAAAAAAGCACGAATCGTCGTTTACTAACAAGTAACCAGCTAAAAGCAGCCTCAAGGCAAATAGAACTTCCCCTTTAGAGTGCCGTCGCTTTGTTCATCATTTTCCAAAAATGATGGTGTGTACACAACGTCATTTTTGAAAATGAAGTTTGAAAAATGTCGTTTTTTTTCATGAAGAAAAATCACATTTTTTTTCATCACAAAAAGTGATCGTGTGTACGGGGCATAACTATTGTGTGAATAATACTGGAGTGGCTAGTGTGTTCATGCGTCCTTGCTTCACCTGCTGATGCCCATGCTCACATTGCAATAATGATGGCCGAAAATACAACTGCTTGAAGACTTTTAGCACAAACAAATATTCAAGGTTTCCATGCTGTGCTAGACAGAATATTATAATATCAATGTTTCATGAAAATGGTTCTATGACTTTGACACTTGCCTTTCTCCCAAACCAAGTAAAACTGTTACAAACTCTGCAACCTAAAAAAGCACAAATAAATCTATTCAAAAACCAAAACAAACAAACTTCATAACATTTACAGGTATTTTTTTTACAGGTACTTCTATAGCGCCATCAATTTACACAGTGCTTTACACATATGCGGTATATATATAGTGCACTCACATCCGTCCCTGCCCTCAAGGAGCTTACAATCTAAGGTCCCCAACTCACAATCATACAATACTGTATATTGGGGCCAATTTTGAGAGAAGCCAATTAACCTACCAGCATGTCTTTGGAGTGTGGGAGAGTCCTGGGAGGGAACCCATGCAAGCACAGGGAGAACCTGCAAACTCCAGGCAGGTAGTGTTATGGGTAGGATTCAAAGCAACAACCCTAGTGCTGCTAGGCACTTAGCTACTGATATGTGCCTGTTATAGTATGTACTGGTGTTAAAAAGTATCCTGTTCTCTTTGGTGATCTTGCCAAGTCTCCCTGCTTTCCTATTTCCAACTGACCATGGTAGGAAGCACATGATCCCAACGTGGTCAGTTTTTTGGCCTGTTCTCCAGTGGCCAAGACTTTTGGCCTGTTCTCCAGTGGCATGCCCCTACACAACTTTTTACTGGGAAGATCAGTGTACTGAGCCACCCCTAGCTCTCTTAAAGCCGCAACAGGGTTATGAAATCACTTATATATATTTTTTATAAGTATATACTGTATTTTCACTGGCCACTTTTTTAGGTGCACCTGTTCAATTGCTTGGTAACACAAATGGCTAATCAGCCAATCACATGGCAGAAACTCATGCATTTAGGCATCTAGACGTGGTGAAGACGAACATTAGAATCGTGAAGAAAGGGGATTTAAGTGACTTTTTGTATGTGGCATGGATTATTGGTGCCAGATGGGCTGGTCTGAGTATTTCAAAAACTGGGATTTTCACAAACCACCATCTCTAGGGTTTACAGAGAAGGTTCGGAAAAAAATGAAAATGTATTATCAAATACTTACCATAATTTTCCTTTCCTGATAGGCTCCATGGCAGCATACGTGTGGGTTGGCCCTGCCTCCATAACTACCCAATAGGACCCCTCCCTCTAAATTTCAGCTCCGGGCTCTCAGCCGTGTTCCGTAACTAGCCTACTCCAAGCATTGGGAGGGACTCCTGCTGCCCTGGAGCCTATTAGGAAAGGAAAATTACGGTAAGTAGGTAATTATTTTATAATACAGTTTCCGTTTTTTTTCTGACATGCTCCATGGCAGCATATGTGTGGGAAATAACTCGCCAAACACACCCGGGCGGGCACAATGCTGAGGCAAGCAAATACATTTATTTAACACTGTCAACTGACAGCACTTGTAAACCAAAATTCAGTGATAAGGCAGCTGGTTCAACACAATAGTGGGAAACTAAAGTATTAATAGTTGACCACGAGGCCGCTCTGCATATAACTTCAGGTGCAACATGACGTGAGGCTGCCCAAGAAGTCAAGATGCTCCGGGTTGAGTGCTCAGTCACTGCCACTGGAGGAGCCAAGGTCTTGGCTTTGTAAGCCGTTTGGATGGGCTGAGCTATCCAAGCCGCAATGGATCTGATTGAGGCCCATTTTTCTTTGTTTTTTCCATGAAGAAGAACGAAAAGAAAGTCTGTTTGTCTGAAAGATTCTGTCATTTCCAGGTATTGACTTAATGTGTGACCACATCAAGGGGATGCATATTTTGATCTTCAGATATCCCAAAAGTGGGCAGTACAATTTCCTGATTTTCTTGAAAATGGATGTAACTTTAGGGTTTGAACCCAGCATGGGAATTAATACTGCTCTATCTGGAAAAAAATGTCAAGAATGGTTCCTTTGAACCCAGGTGTCTGATGTCAGAGACTCTTTTAGCTGAAGTGATCGCTACTAGAAAGACGGTCTTGAGAGTAAGATCCTTAGCTGATAGAGGTTTATCCGGATCAGTGCTGAGTGTGGTAAGATAGTCCAAGACAAGAGGCAGGTCCCATTTGGGGAACCACGGTTTTCTTTGGGGTCTAAGCCGGATAGCACCCTTGAAGAACTGGTAAACCAAGGGATAATTGGCCCAAGAGATTCCTGTTAATGCAGAGATGGCTGAAATTTGCACTCAGAGTAAACTGATTGCTAAAGGCAAGTCCAAATCTGTTTGTAAAAAACAAAGTATATCTTGGACTCCTGGGGAACTGCAAGGATTAGCCCTGGAAGAAATATGATCTGTACATTTTGACCAGATACGCTCGTAAACTTTGTTAGTACTATTTCTTCTAGCATTAAGAAGAGTCGAATTCATGATTGGCTCTACCTTCTGGAGTAAGGACCAGCTGCGGGTTCCACCCTGCTTCCTTATGTAAGCAACTGCGGCTTCGTTGTCCAGCCTGAGCATCACAGAGGAGTCCATTAATAGATGGCAGAAGGATATGAGCACCTGGAAGGCAGCCCGCAACTCCAATATGTTAGATATAATACCTTAAGAAGGTGTGCTCCACCTGCCCTGGGTTATTTCTGATAGGCAATGAGCGCCCCAGCCCTAATTGCTGGCATCTGAGGTTATTGTAACCCAAGTGATGGGACGAATCGAATGACAGTTGCAGAGATTCTTCCCCTGAAGCCACCACAGAAGAGACTCTCATGTGTTGAGTGAGCATGATGCATTGACTCTTGCTGGGGGAGTCCCATTGCTGGAGGAACCCTTTTTGGAATGGGCGAGTGTGCCACTGAGCCCACTTCACCATAGGAATGGTGGCTGCCATGGTACCAATTACCTTCAGGCATTGAACAGCAGACAGGTGAGAAGAAGCAAGTGTTACGCGGATCCTGTCCCAGGTTGTTGCAATCTTCTCTTCGGGCAATGAGATGGTGCCTTCTATTGTGTTGAAGAGGGCACCTAGAAACACCAGGGATTGTTTTGGAACGAGATGACGCTTCTCCAAATTCAGTAGCCACCCGAATTCTTGGAGAGTGGCAATTACTAGGTTCCTGTGTTCCAGGATTTGACTTCTGTCTTGAGCTAGAAGTAAGAGGTCGTCTAGGTAGTGGTGAAGACAAATAAATATAAAAGTGAATTTGCGCAAAAAAAACACATCAATCAATATAAAACATATGTGATAAATATGTAATAGGTAATAAGTGAAAAGTAGATAAATAAATTAAAATAGAAATAAAAGTCCATATGTGTTGGAAAAGTCCATATAGTGCAAACGTGCAGTGCACAAAAGTTGCTCTCAGTGAAGTTGTAAAGCTGGCAATAAAGTGCTAGTGCTCCTCCGTGCATTCAGCCTCTCAGGCCTCTCACCTTGGTGGCATATATAAATGCCGTGTTAATGGGTCAAACTAGCCCGTGCCACTCCAAACACACAGCCTCACAGGCCTCTCACCTCTCAATAGATCAATAAAAGCCTCCAAACAAATCCTCTGGGTAAATTCAATGATAGTGGACGACACCAGGAGCTATTCAGTCATCTCTATGTCTTGTAGTACCCCTTCGCTGTATTACTCGGGGAAACATAAAGAAAGAAAGGCCTGCATTGACAATGGTATCTATCTCCAGTTTAGTGATGTCACCCCTGATCAGAGAGATTTTCTCTATCAGGTCTTTGTTCTTCGGGAATTTGACTTTTTCAGAAGGTTTGGCTTTTACCCTTTTTTGCTGTGTCTTTTCAGGTCTGACCTGAATTCCCCCTCCATCAGCTGGAAGGAGGCCAAAAATTTCCTAAAAAATCTCAACAAGAAGCAGAGACGGGAACACTATGGAGCAAAAGATTTTATCAAACTGAAGGATATTCCAACATGGAAAGACACAGCAAAAAAGGTAAAAGCCAAACCTTCTGAAGAAGTCAAATTCCCGAAGAACAAAGACCTGATAGAGAAAATCTCTCTGATCAGGGGTGACATCACTAAACTGGAGATAGATGCCATTGTCAATGCAGGCCTTTCTTTCTTTATGTTTCCCCGAGTAATACAGCGAAGGGGTACTACAAGACATAGAGGTGACTGAATAGCTCCTGGTGTCGTCCACTATCATTAAATTTACCCAGAGGATTTGTTTGGAGGCTTTTATTGATCTATTGAGAGGTGAGAGGCCTGTGAGGCTGTGTGTTTGGAGTGGCATGGGCTAGTTTGACCCATTATCACGGCATTTATATATGCCACCAAGATGAGAGGCCTGAGAGGCTGAATGCACGGAGGAGCACTAGCACTTTATTGCCAGCTTTACAACTTCACTGAGAGCAACTTTTGTGCACTGCACGTTTGCACTATATGGACTTTTCCAACACATATGGACTTTTATTTCTATTTTAATTTATTTATCTACTTTTCACTTATTACCTATTACATATTTATCACATATGTTTTATATTGATTGATGTGTTTTTTTGCGCAAATTCACTTTTATATTTATGCTTCACTTGTGTATGGTAAACACTATTCGTTTTTGCTGCAATCTGAGCATTATTATTGTCATATTGATTGTTTTAGCGCGAAGGATTTCACTATTCTATTTTATTTTAGTGGTGAAGACAAACTCCTTTCACCTTCGCACCTCAGATCAGTCCCAATTCCTGCACCTTCGCACCTCAGATCAGTCCCAATTCCTGCACCTTCGCACCTCAGATCAGCCCCAATTCCTGCACCTTCGCACCTCAGATCAGCCCCAATTCCTGCACCTTCGCACCTCATATCCGTCCCAATTCCTGCACCTTCGCACCTCAGATCAGCCCCAATTCCTGCACCTCAGATCAGCCCCAATTCCTGCACCTCAGATCAGCCCCAATTCATGCATCTTCACACCTCAGATCAGTCCCAATTCCTGCACCTTCACACCTCAGATCAGCCCTAATTCATGCATCTGCACACCTTAGATCAGCCCCAATTTATGCACCTGCACACCTCAGATCAGCCCCAATTCCTGCACCTCAGATCAGCCCTAATTCCTGCACCTCAGATCAGCCCCAATTCCTGCACCTCAGATCAGTCCCAATTCCTGCACCTTCACACCTCAGATCAGCCCTAATTCATGCACCTGCACACCTTAGATCAGCCCCAATTTATGCACCTGCACACCTCAGATCAGCCCCAATTCCTGCACCTCAGATCAGCCCCAATTCCTGCACCTCAGATCAGCCCCAATTCCTGCACCTCAGATCAGCCCCAATTCCTGCACCTCAGATCAACCCCAATTCATGCATCTTCACACCTCAGACCAGTCCCAATTCCTGCACCTTCACACCTCAGATCAGCCCTAAATCATCCACCTGCACACCTTAGATCAGCCCCGATTTATGCACCTGCACACCTTAGATAAGCCCCAATTCCTGCACCTTCGCACCTCAGATCAGCCCCAATTCCTGCATCCTCACACCTCAGATTAGCCCCAATTCCTGCACCTGCACACCTTAGATTAGCCCCAATTCCTGCACCTGCACACCTTAGATTAGCCCCAATTCATGCACCTGCACACCTTAGATAAGCCCCAATTCATGCACCTGCACACGTTAGATAAGCCCCAATACATGCATCTTCGCACCTCAGATAAGTCCCAATTCATGCACCTTCACATCTCAGATCAGCCCCAATTTCTGCACCTTCACATTTCAGATCAGTCCCAATTCATGCATCTTCACACCTCAGATCAGGGGCCATCTTACTGAGCGGGCACGACTGGGCACAGACCGGGGGCTCCGCGTTCACCTGGGGACCCAGAGCCGGACAAATTGCCCCCCCCCCGAGAATGCAGGTGAGAGAGTGGGTGGCTCCGTGGATGAGAGAGCGGGCGGCTCTGTGGGAATCTTTGTGGATGAGAAAGTGGGCGGCTGGGTGGCTCATGGGTGAGTAGACAGCTGGCCAACCAGGGAGCAGATGGGCAGGGGAGCAGAGAGATGACATCATCTCTCACCGCCTCTTGCACCAATACTAAATGTGCAGTGTGCATGTGGCCTTTTGCAGCCCTGTCAGTGTTATATTCATGTTACTGCACCTATAGACAGGTCACATAGAAAAAAATGAATATGTTTTTCCTAGGGTAAAATGTGCATTGTGCTGCAGAAAAACACACAGGGCCAGATTCTCAGCTGACAACCAGATACCTATCGCCTTTTTTTTGTCTCGTAATGCGAGATGCTTACATCACTTTTGCAAGATACTTTTCCGACAAGTTAACAATTACTCGGATCTTTAAATCCGGCCACTTGGCCTTTATTGTTTTTTTCAGAGAAATGAAGTAGTACGCCGACCATCGCTTTTAATTCGGTCTGTTAAGCATGAGTGTCCTAGGTGATCAATCCCATACCTGCAAGTTATATCCGTTATGATATATGGCCGCTTTTTACCTTGACTTTGTTGTAAAATTTTGCAGTGTGACAACCCCTAAAAGAACTCTTTTTTAACCTCCTTTAAATTTGTGGAACACCAAATTCGTGAACTTGTTTTTCTTGCAAGTACCGTTATGATATATGGCCGCTTTTTACCTTGACTTTGTTGTAAAATTTTGCAGTGTTAAACTCTCCAGTGGAGTGAACTTGTTTTTCTTGTACATGTCGCCATAGCACAATACTTCACAACAAGAGACATGAGTCGGGGATAATTAAGCCATTTCAGTTGTTCACCGGGTGAAACCCTTTCAAGCAGTTTTGTAAGATCTCTTGTGTGATCTTTGGATTGTGGAACACAAAGCACTGAAATTCTCTGGAGTGTCACTTTTCTCAGGTAAAGCAGGAGTGACAGAGGATACAGAGGGACGAGTGACAAGAAGGGACAAGTGAAAATGAAATGGTTTGCACAGTAGCTCATTATTGTACAGTGTGTGTCTTGTAGATATCTCTAGGGCCTGTTACTGATTTGCTTTCAGCCGCTTATTAAATGAGATCGGTGGAGCGGGACGTTCTGTGCAATGTCCTCAAAGGCCTCTTTGTGGTTCAGTCTTCCAGCTTTATTTTATTATTCTAGAAAGAATTGTTACCTTTGCGTTTGAGGGAATATAGGTCCACATATTTTTTTCCTGAAGAACAGCAACTTATGCAAGTAGTGTGTAAAATAGAGCAATTTCCTGTTATAAATAGTACTATATTACTTTATAATATAGTAACTGAGTACAAAACACCACTAGCAAAAAAGGATTAAACATTACACTTATGTACTTTCTACAAATAAACCTTACAATCCTTACAGTTCTGCCCATAAAAACTGAGTGACAGTCCAGATCAGGCAACAGTCCAATATCTATAATGCACAAAGCCAGTGGGAGAAATAAAAATTGGACTGCTTAGAATCCTTGTCTGAGCGCTATTGTTTGCCTCCCGAGAACTAAAAAAAGGAGGCATATGCAGTTTGCCTTCCCTGCCTCTTGCAAACGATACTCCTGTTTGAGCATCTATTTTTTCAGCCATTTTTTTGGGCATGTATTTTCGTGCATATGTATATGTGCAATTCTGTGCATCTTTGCGCACATGCACATAATATCATTCTCGAGTTGACAATATGGTAATGCCTGTATATGCACAAGTGAGGCGTAAATTACTGACCATAAATGCCGATTTTAGTATGTTATTTTTACTAATGCGGATCTGTGCATAGGCACATTACAATTAATGGGTTGTATTTTACCTCAGGAAAAAAATAAGCTTTACTGAGCTTTTTCAAGCTGCAGTGTGCAAGAGACCTCTAAGCCCCATATAAACTCCTGGGCAGGGGGGGACTGAGTGTTCAGTCAGTTGTCATGGTCCGAGGGCCCGGTCGCTAAAGGGGACCCGCCAGTACCACCTGCTGGAACACCTGTCCAGGGTCTTGGGACCAGAACTTGCGACCACGGGCCCCCGACATCCATCTTTTTGGGTCCGCCCAGGCCCCAGCGCTGCCTCGGAGGGTAAGTGGGAGGGCAAGCGCTGCTGTATTAGAGTTCTACTGCTTACCCAGCTGTCATCCGATGTCATGCCTTCTGCACTGGCTCCCTTGATACACATCACACTGGTCCAATGCTGGGACGTATGAAGTCTATCATAGGAGGCAGGATATCTGATGACAGCGGCCACCAGGTGTCACAGCGGGAGATACCCGCTCTCTGTGACCTGGCGGCTCTCCTCCTTAACCCCCATGCACTGATCAGGCTGCAGTGAGCGGCACTGGTGAGGCTACATTGGTGGGCACTGGTGAAGCTGCATTGAGGGGCACTGTTGAGGCGGTATTAATGGGCACTGGTGAGGCTGCATTGATAGCACTGGTGAGGCTGCATTGATAGGCACAGGTGAGGCTGCATTGATGAACACTGATCAGGCGCTACATTGATGGCACTGGTGAGGCTTCATTGATGGGCATTGATCAGGGTGCACTGATGGGCACTGGTGAGGTTGCATTGATTGGCACTGATGGGGGCTCTTTCTAACATAAACTCTCAAATGGACACAGAGAGGACCCTCACACATGCACACAATGTCATTATGTGTTGCGCCGCGCACCTCCACGCAGTAAACCTTCTAGATCTACCATCCCGGATAGGGCAAGGGCCACTGCCTCCTCCCAAGTCCCTCCCTCACCTCGGCAAACAGTGACTGGAATGGCGGAAGATAAAAGGACACATCAGCCAGCAGGACCAGGATGCCAGCCAGCCACCCACGGTGACCCACCCACACCAGGGAGTCAGCCAGCCACAGCAGAGTGCCAGCCACCCACAGGAGCTACCCACAGAGGATGTGGAAGCCAGCCAGCCACAGATACAGTACCCATAGTTAAGGTAAGAGAGGCGCTACACAGTGCCAATTTTATTTCTACTTTGTGAGAGGTTGCGGCAGGGGTTAGAGTCCTGGCACAAGGAGGGGGTCCCGTGAGGACCAGAGTGAATGAAGATGTTCACTGTACACTCTGTTAGAAAGAGGCAGGTCCCATTATACTCCTTTGTAGTCTCTAATGTGACCTGGAGGGGATTCTTCGTAACAGACTCTATAATGGACACTGAAAGGGCCTCTGTTAGAGAGACCCCCCTCCAGTCCCATTAGACTTCTTTGTAGTCTCTAATTGTTCCTGGAGGGTGGTCTCTTTCTAACAGAAACTCTCTAATGTACACGGTTAGAGAGAGACTCCCCTCCAGGTCCCATTAGACTCTGTTGTAGATGCTAATGGAGCCTGGAGGGGTTGCTTTCTTACACTGTCTAATGAACACTGTTAGAGAGAGACCCCCCTAAATGTTCCATTAAAAAAAAGGCAAAAGTTGTACTTTGTGCAAAAGGTTGGGGTGGGCCATGGGCGGGGCCTGACAGGGAGCCCTTGATTTATTTGGTCCGGGGGCCCTGAGTGTTGTCAGTCTGCCCCTGCTCCTGGGCACCTATTATCAGGGACATTAAGTACATGTCCATAGAGCATGCAGCCTGTTTTGGCCAGTACTGCCACTATGGTACCTATAGTAGGGTGCAGTATCAACTTTAGCAGAAGAGGTTTAGTTTGCAACGGAAGTGTCTGCAGAAGTAATGGTGACATATCTTGTTGCAGGCCTACCCACCCCTTCTCCGACTTGTTTGAGTCTAATGTGCAGGATATACAGTGCCTTTAAAAAGTATTCATACCCCTTAAAATTTTCCCCATTTTGTCTTGTTAAAACCAAAAAAATAAATGTATTTTATTGGGATTTTATGTAATAGACCAACACAAAGTGGCACATAGTTGTGAAGCGGAAGGAAAATTATAAATGGTATATAATATTTTTTTACAAATAAATACGTGAAAAGTGTGGGGGGGGGCATTTGTATTCAGCCTCCCTGAATCAATACTTTGTAGAACCACCTTTCACTGAAATTACAGCTGCGTGTCTCTCTACCAGCTTTGCACATCATTGCCCATTCTTCTTTGCAAAATAGCTCAAGCTCTGTCAGATTGGATGGAGAGCGTCTGTGAACAGCAATTTTCAAGTCTTGCCCCAGATTCTCAATTGGATTTAGGTCTGGACTTTAACTGGGCCATTCTAACACATGAGTATGCTTTGATCTAAACCCTTCCATTGTAGCGCTGGCTTTATGTTTAGGGTCGTTGTTTTGCTGGAATATGAACCTCCGCCCCAGTCTCAGGTCTTTTGCAAACTCTAAGGCCGCGTACACATGATCAGTCCACCCGATAAGAATGGTCCGAAGGACCGTTTTCATCGGTTAACCGATGAAGCTGACTGATGGTCTGATGTACCTACACACCATTGGTTAAAAAAACGATTGTGTTAGAACGCAGTGACGTTTACGTGTTTTAACACAACGACGTGCTGAAAAAAACAAAGTTTAATGCTTCCAAGCATGCGTCGACTTGATTCTGAGCATGCGCGGCCTTTTAATCGATGCTTTTCCATACTAACGATCGGTTTTGACCCATCGGTCAGGCGTCCATCAGTGAAATTTTAAAGCAAGTTCTCTTTTTTTGGACCGAAGGATAACTGACCGATGACATGATCGGTTTGGACCGATGAAATGGCCCTTCAGTCCGCTTTGACCGATCGTGTGTACGCGGCCTTACAGGTTTTCTTCTAAGATTGCCCTGTATTTGGCTCCACCCATCTTGCCATCAACTCTGACCAGCTTCCCTGTCCCTGCTGAAGAAAAGCATCCCCACAGCATGTTGCTGTCACCACCATGTTTCACGGTGGGGATGGTGTGTTCAGGGTGATGTGCAGTGTTAGTTTTCCACCACACATAGAGTTTGGCTTTTAGGCCAAAAAGTTACATTTTGGTCTCCTCTTCCACATCTTTGCTGTGCCGCCCACATACTAATAGTTGTCCTGTGGACAGATTCTCCTACCTGAGCTGTGGATCTCTGCAGCTCCTCCAGAGTCACCATGGGACTCTTCTTGGCTGCTTCTCTGATTAATGTTCTTCATACCCGGCATGTCAGTTTAGGGTAGGATGTCTTTTTTAGGTTTACAGTTCTGCCATACTCTTTCCATTTTCTGATGATGGATTGAACAGTGCTCTGTTAGATGTTCAAAGCTTAGGATATTATTTTATAACCTAACCCTGCTTTAAAGTGATTGTAAGAGTCGGTTCACACTAAGGCGGCACGACTCTGGGGGCGGCTCTGCAAGTCGTCCTGAGAACGACTCCAGAGGCGATTTGCAAGATGACTTCTTTGATTATATCCTGCAGGTGTAGTGCACTTTCTGAAAGTGCACCAAACCCACAGGTAATAAAAGAAGTCTATGGCTAAGTGCAGGTCAGTTTGAAAGCAGCTCAGTAACCACTGCACAACAGATACAGTACGTCCATATATACATTGTGATTTTAGTAATAAACTTAGCTTTAAAGGAGTTGTAAAGGAAAAAAAAAATTGCCTAAAATTAATGTCTGCAAGGTAGACAGACAGAATAGTGTAATGATTCTATTAAAAAACGAGTAAATACCTATTACATTTCTTCATATATATCACCTCCGGCATTCTAGTTTCTGTTCTCTCATTCACTTCCTGGTTTGCGGCGCTCGTTCATGTAAGAACTACATTTCCCAGTATGCATTGCGGCACGCCCAGTAATTCACACCTCCTTGAAGTCTCTAACACGTAGAGAGCGTCCTGCCACACAGATGTAGTTCCCAGGAGGGGGCAAGCACATCACTGACCACTGCAGTAAAGCCTAGTTTTACTGTGGTGAGTAACAATCAGATAAGCAGGAAGTGAGCAGAACAGAGAAGAAATAGAGCAACTTCTGAGCCAAAACAAACAATGAGGAAGTAACAGAGGAATGTCTGCAGGTAAAGGATGCTTCTTATGAAAACATTATTTTTCCTTTACAACCCCTTTAATAACAGTCTTCCATTCAGGTATCGCTGGCTGTTGCTGTCCCAGGCAGACTGCATTTGGTATCAGTCTGCCTGTGACAGTAGACGGCGCTATACAGGAAGCATCGGCTTATGTTGCTTTGCAGCCACTTGCTTCCTCTACCGCCGTCTTCATTCACAACACTAATGCTTTGCGATGACGGGTTGGCAATCCACGATCTAGGCTTGCCAACCCAAAGCAGGAGGCCGCGGGCCACATCAGAGTGCTCCACGGGCCAAATGTGACCACCGTGCCAGTGGTTGGGCACCCCTGATGTACAGTATAGCAAATATTATTCTTGTGTATGTGTGTATATAAATATATATATATATATATATATATATATATATACAGGGAGTGCAGAATTATTAGGCAAGTTGTATTTTTGAGGATTCATTTTATTATTGAACAACAACCATGTTCTCAATGACCCCAAAAAACTCATTAATATCAAAGCTGAATATTTTTGGAAGTAGTTTTTAGTTTGTTTTTAGTTGTAGCTATTTTAGGGGGATATCTGTGTGTGCAGGTGACTATTACTGTGCATAATTATTAGGCAACTTAACAAAAAACAAATATATACCCATTTCAATTATTTATTTTTACCAGTGAAACCAATATAACATCTCAACATTCACAAATATACATTTCTGACATTCAAAAACAAAACAAAAACAAATCACTGACCAATATAGCCACCTTTCTTTGCAAGGACACTCATGCAGCCTGCCATCCATGGATTCTGTCAGTGTTTTGATCTGTTCACCATCAACATTGCGTGCAGCAGCAACCACAGCCTCCCAGACACTGTTCAGAGAGGTGTACTGTTTTCCCTCCTTGTAAATCTCACATTTGATGATGGACCACAGGTTCTCAATGGGGTTCAGATCAGGTGAACAAGGAGGCCATGTCATTAGTTTTTCTTCTTTTATACCCTTTCTTGCCAGCCACGCTGTGGAGTACTTGGACGCGTGTGATGGAGCATTGTCCTGAATGAAAATCATGTTTTTCTTGAAGGATGCAGACTTCTTCCTGTACCACTGCTTGAAGAAGGTGTCTTCCAGAAACTGGCAGTAGGACTGGGAGTTGAGCTTGACTCCATCCTCAACCCGAAAAGGCCCCACAAGCTCATCTTTGATGATACCAGCCCAAACCAGTACTCCACCTCCACCTTGCTGGCGTCTGAGTCGGACTGGAGCTCTCTGCCCTTTACCAATCCAGCCACGGGCCCATCCATCTGGCCCATCAAGACTCACTCTCATTTCATCAGTCCATAAAACCTTAGAAAAATCAGTCTCGAGATATTTCTTGGCCCAGTCTTGATGTTTCAGCTTGTGTGTCTTGTTCAGTGGTCGTCGTCTTTCAGCCTTTCTTACCTTGGCCATGTCTCTGAGTATTGCACACCTTGTGCTTTTGGGCACTCCAGTGATGTTGCAACTCTGAAATATGGCCAAACTGGTGGCAAGTGGCATCTTGGCAGCTGCACGCTTGACTTTTCTCAGTTCATGGGCAGTTATTTTGCTCCTTGGTTTTTCCACACGCTTCTTGCGACCCTGTTGACTAGTTTGAATGAAACGCTTGATTGTTCGATGATCACGCTTCAGAAGATTTGCAATTTTAAGAGTGCTGCATCCCTCTGCAAGATATCTCACTATTTTTGACTTTTCTGAGCCTGTCAAGTCCTTCTTTTGACCCATTTTGCCAAAGGAAAGGAAGTTGCCTAATAATTATGCACAGTAATAGTCACCTGCACACACAGATATCCCCCTAAAATAGCTAAAACTAAAAACAAACTAAAAACTACTTCCAAAAATATTCAGCTTTGATATTAATGAGTTTTTTGGGTTCATTGACAACATGGTTGTTGTTCAATAATAAAATTATACCTCAAAAATACAACTTGCCTAATAATTCTGCACTCCCTGTATATATATATATATTTTTTTTTAGGGGTGTCAAAATGAATCGTAACATCGATGCATCGGGATTCGGCTGTCCACGATGCAGCATCGATGCTACGACTTTCAATAATCGATTAATGATGATATCCTCACGTGGTGCTGCTGCCTCCGAGTCCGGAGCTGAGAGGAGCTGGAAGCAGCTGAAGTAAGTGTGCCGTCTTTTCTCGCCTCCCGCTGAC
Source organism: Rana kukunoris (assembly GCA_029574335.1). NCBI lineage: Eukaryota > Metazoa > Chordata > Amphibia > Anura > Ranidae > Rana > Rana kukunoris. Next base: position 196,746,079 of record CM056049.1, read on the forward strand.
GTCATCCCTTGCCGCCCTGTGTTGCTTGCATTATTACACACAGCGGTCTCCCTGCTGTGTCACGGAGCTGAGTCTAAAATGTACTTTAGCCACTCTGTGACAAAGGTACCGCCTCCTCCTAGACCAGCGTGTGTGATAGAACACGGCATCTATTTCCTGCCATTAGATCAGTGTTCTGTCTATGCATTCATGGGCATAGTACACTGCTTTAATGGGCATAGTACACTGCATTCATGGGCATAGTACACTGCTTTAATGGGCATAGTACACTGCATTGATGGGCATAGTACACTGCTTTAATGGGCATAGTACACTGCATTGATGGGCATAGTACACTGCTTTAATGGGCATAGTACACTGCTTTAATAGGCATAGTACACTGCTTTAATGGGCATAGTACACTGCTTTAATAGGCATAGTACACTGCATTGATGGGCATTGTGCACTGCATTGATGGGCATAGTGCACTGCATTGATGGGCATAGTGACACTGCATTGATGGGCATAGTGACACTGCATTAATGGGCATAGTGACACTGCATTAATGGGCATAGTGACACTGCATTGATGGGCATAGTGACACTGCATTGATGAGCATAGTGATACTTATTGATAGACATGGTAAAGCTGCATGGATGGGCCAAGTGACGCTGCATGGATGGGCACAGTGATGCTGCATTGACGGGCACAGTGACGCTGCATGGACGGGCACAGTGACGCTGCATGGACGGGCACAGTGACGCTGCATGGATGGGCACAGTGACGCTGCATGGACAGGCATAGTCAAGTAGGCTGCATTCATGGACAGTGAGGCTGCATTGATAAGACACACGTGTTTTGTAGGTGTTTGTTCAATGCCAGTGTGCCACACATGCCATGCATTGCTGCGACATGCGCGCAGATTACAGTGCACGGTCGGTCACGGTCATTTTATTGTTTTTTGGTCCATATGTTATTATGCTTGTTTGTTTAGAAATCTAGAAAAGTTGAAAACCATGGGCACTTGGGTAGTAATCGTGATGCATCGCGGAATCAAATCAAATAAAATCGTGAATTGAATAGTGAGACGAGTGAAGATGCCCACCCCTAATATATATATATATATATATATTAGAAATAAAGCTTTGATATCATAAGCATGCTTTGATCAAATTATCAACTTTAAGCTAATACAAACCATACAACATTAAAAGACTATAAACCTTTTTTTTTACTGCTGCTTTTGGTTTTGGCCGTTTTATTAATTGATAAACAAAGTCTGCTAATCCTACTGGAACTTTTGAGTGACCAGGGCCTTACCATCATGTCTACAAAAAGAAATATTGATTGTCTAGATAGAAGAACAGAAATTTCATAGATGAACTTTTAACTCACTTTTGGGTTGAGCAGACTATTACAAAGCAGAAAATTGTTGGCAGATAGCAGTAGGAGAGATCAATGTGTCAGATTGCTATCCTCAGTCTTCAACAAATGTGTTAGTTGAGGGCATAATTCAACTGTGCTGGTGTGAATTGGATTACAAGTGTTGGTGAGGCTGAATAAAATAGAGTTTGATAGCAACACATGTAGCTCTCTCCCTAGCTACTATGAAGGGGGATGTTTTAATTTCACACAGGAATGGACATAAGATTGCCATCTATTGTGTAATGAGAAGCCTACACTCTGGGCGTGCAATTTAAAAAAGAAGAAATAAATGTCTGGCTCGAAGCAATGCAGCTACACCAGCTTAAAGCAGACGTTGTGCTATGGTCTTATCTTTAAGCCCCCCTAAAACCTTTTTGTGACCTAAAGTGTATGTCCTTGCATACCTCCTGTGCTAGATTGACAACACTGCTTCTCCATACTGGTAGCATAACCAGGTTATAATCAGGAAAAAAACTGTAAAAAGAAAACAAATGGAGCCATCTCATCCAAAGACTGGTACACTGCAGTATTGTTAAATTGTGTTCTTGGGTTTAGTTACACTTTAGGCCTAGTTTCCTGACGCATTCATGGCAGCACACACTGGGTTGTGACTCCGCCCCCACAACCTGACAGGATTGATTAGCTATAAATTTGAAGGGGAGACGCCCTGCACCATTCTCCTTTTTTATCCTCACCTGACAGATTGGATGAACAAGCAAGCATGCCTCTTACTGAAAATCGCCCCAGCAGGTTCAGCCTTTCCTGTTTGGAAGTCCCTCCTGTACAGTCTCTAAAGGAGCTTCTATGGAGGGAACCCCGTTCTGGTGGTCTCAGGGGCGCAAACAGCAAGTACTGGCAATGTGTCAAGCTTTAAAGAAGCTTAAAATTGTTTGCAGTGGTCTCCACTTCTATGTCTCTTTGCTCCACATTGTACCTATATATTACTATTTTGCAAGCAACAAGTACTGGCAATGTGACAAGCTTTAACCACTTAAGACCCGGACCAAAATGCAGGTAAAGGACCTTGCCCCTTTTTGCGATTCGGCACTGCGTCGTTTTAACTGACAATTGCGCGGTCGTGCGACGTGGCTCCCAAACAAAATTGGCGTCCTTTTTTCCCCACAAATAGAGCTTTCTTTTGGTGGTATTTGATCACCTCTGCGGTTTTTATTTTTTGCGCTATAAACAAAAATAGAGCGACAATTTAAAAAAAAATGCAATATTTTTTACTTTTTGCTATAATAAATATCCCCCAAAAATATATAAAAAAACATTTTTTTTCCTCAGTTTAGGCCAATACGTATTCTTCTACGTATTTTTGGTAAAAAAAATCGCAATAAGCGTTTATCGGTTGGTTTTCGCACAGTTTATAGCGTTTACAAACTAAGGGATAGTTTTATTGCATTTTTATAAATTTTTTTTTTTTTTACTACCAATACCAATAGCGGCGATCAGCGATTTTTTTCGTGACTGCGACAATATGGCGGACACTTCAGACAATTTTGACACATTTTTAAAACAATTGTCATTTTCACAGCAAAAAATGCATTTAAATTGCATTGTTTACTGTGGAAATGACAGTTGCAGTTTGGGAGTTAACCAGAGGTGGCGCTGTAGGGGATGTGTGACCTATGTGTTGTGTTTACAACTGTAGGGGGGTGTGGCTGTAGGTGTGACGTCATCGATCGCGTCCCCCCTATTACAGGGATGACGCGATCGATGCTACGGCCACAGAGAAGCACGGGGAAGCCGCGTGTACACACGGCTCTCCCCGTTCTTCCGCTCCAGGGACGGATCGCCGCACTGCAGCGGCGATCGGGTCCGCGAATCCCGCGGTCCTGGTCCTGGAGCTTCGGACCCACGGCTGGGTACTAAAATCAACGTATATATACGTTGATGTGCCCAGCCGTGCCATTCTGCCGACGTAAATGTGCAGTAGGCGGTCCTTAAGTGGTTAAAGAAGCTTACATGTTTGCAGTGTACCTATATTTCCTCCTTACTATTTTGCAAACAGCAAGTACTGGCAATGTGACAAGCTTTAAAAAAAAAAAACTTACATTTTTGCAGTGGTCTCCACTTTTATGTCTATTGGCTCAATATGGTCCACATTGTACCTATATTTCCTCCTTGCTATTTTGCAAGCAGCACTTGTGACAAGCTGGCAATGTGACAAGCCTTAAAGAAGCTTTCATGTTTGCAGTGGTGACAAGCCTTAAAGAAGCTTTCATGTTTGCAGTGGTCTCCACTTCTATGTCTATTGGCTCATTATGGTCCACAATCCACATTGTACCTATATTTCCTCCTTACTATTTTGCAAACAGCAAGTACTGGCAATGTGACAATAAGCTTTAAAGAAACTTACATTTTTGCATTGGTCTCCACTTCTATGTCTATTCGCTCATTATGGTCCACATTGTACCTATTTCCTCCTTACTATTTTGCAAACAGCAAGTACTGGCAATCTGATAGGCTTTAAAGAAGCTTAAAGGGGTGTTCCAGCCAAAATTGTGTTTATTAAAAGTCAGCAGCTACAAAAAGTGTAGCTGCTGGCTTTTAATAAACACTCACTTACCTGCTCCTGCGTTCCAGCGACGCGCCGACCGGGGCTCCGCTCCTCTCCCCCCCTCCCCAGCTGGCGTCTCCATCTCGACTGTGGGCACCCAGCCGTGACAGCCTTCGGCTTCACGGCCGGGCACCCACTGCGCATGCGCGAGCCGCTGATTGGAAAGGCGATCGCATGGGACCTGTCAGTGTCCCATGTGATCGCGTACAGGGAGGGGCTGGTGTAGGAGATTAAGGCTTAATCGCCTAACCAGCCCCTCGGCGGAAGCAGGAAGTGGGACAGGAAGTCCCACTCCTACTGAAGCCCCCACTCCCCCCCCAAAAAAAATTACATGCCAAATGTGGCATGTATGGGGGTGAGGAGTGGAACAAGAGGAAGTTCCAAATTTGGGTGGAACTCCTCTTTAAAATGTTTGCATTGGTCTCCACTTCTATGTCATTTGGTCCATTATGGTCCACACTGTACCTAGATTTCCTCCTTACTATTTTAGACCAAAACTATGATCTTTTCTGAGTGTTTTACTTTTCTCTGTGTGTGTGCGCCGTCGCTCCTGTCCCTCGCTCTGCGCATGCGTGCAACAAGGTGATGACGCTGGCAGCTCCCTCTGCCCTCACCCAAGATGGCGCCGGAACAATCGGACCGCTTCTGCGCATGCGCGTCTTCAGCACCACGATAGCAGCGGCAAATTTTAAAACACAGCACACTCTGCTATAGGGTTACAGGCGGCTGCTCTGCAGAGATTGATTACATTTAAACACAGTTTTTTTCTCCCTGGCAGGATTCTTTGGCTCCTTTTTTCTATAGTGCTCCTTTTATTTCTGCCCTATTTTAGTAGTACTGTTTCATCTTCTCTAGACTGTCCTCAAGACTATATCCTCTGCACCCTTCATGGAGACCACTGCCCTCGCAGACCACCATCAGCTAGGTATAGAGGCCATCCGAAAAAGGTAGGTAGAGAAGAGAGCCTGACCACCAACGCTGCATTCTTTGGCAGCCCTACCAGGTCAAGAGACGCAAGCTCGCGGCATAGAGGGAGATCAAGTCATGCATTCAGTGGCAGAAGGTCACGCAGAAGTCACTCAAGATCACCCTACTGCTTTCATCGCTCAAGACGTAGCCGCTCGCGTCATAGCTGATCCCTTCATAGTCGGTCTCACCGCAGACGATCACCATCGTCTCACTATGATCGGAACTACCATACACATCCCGCAGCAAAGGCTTGCTGGGTATGCGGGGCTCCAGCATTGCCAGGAAAATTGGCTTGCCGTTCTTGCTTCAACGAAGCAACCAAGGAGAAGGAGCCAGATGCCAGAGTAGCGACAGAGTCGCACGAGGGTACATTTTGGGAACTACGGCTCCGCTGATAAGCGATCCTACCCCAAGCACTTCACCAGTACCCTGTCACTACATACAAGCTTCAGAAACCCTCTCTGAAAATGAAGAACGCACATCAGCGTCAGGGTTCCACTTCTGCTTAGTCGAACCAATTGCTCGCTCAGTCGAAGAAGCAATTGGCTGGGAGGAAGGTGAGATACAACCGCAGAAGGTTCAGAAGTATTTTCCAGGACTGAAGAGGGATCCTGAATCGTTTCCCTTCATAAAGGAACTGGTGGACCTCAAAAAAGATGAGTGGGAGAGATCGGATAAATGATGCGACTTGACAGACACGTTACCCTGCCGAGCGCAGACGCAGTTACCTTCCGGGATGTACTTGATCGCAAAATCGATCCTGTTTTAAAAAGCTTACTCCATGGCAGGAGGCGCTTGTAGACCGGCTAACACCACTGCCGCAGTAGCCAAAAGCCATCTCTGCATGGACGGCTAACATTGAGAACTCCCTCCTAGATGCTATGGTCCAGGAGAAAATAATTTCCTCCCTACAGGAGATTAAATTAGCAGGCATCTTCATGGCCGGAGCTTCAGTTGACATTAGATCCTCAGCAAGGTCTATGCTAGCCTCGGTTATGGCCAGAAGGGCTTTATGGCTGAAGCCCTAAATAGCTGATGCGGCATCAGTATCGAATTTGTGCAAAATCTCATATGACGGCTCAAACCTATTTGGCGCAAATCTGGATCCAGCCATCTCCGCAAAGCCATCACGGCTGGGGACCAACAGAAATCCTTTTGAGGATTCGCCCGCCCACCCAGCTTGAACTTTGCTCAAATATGGTCAAGTCACTTATCAGATCCATGGACATTATCCACTATCAAGATTGGACACAAATGGAAATTCATGGGCACACTGCCAGAAAATATATTTCAGCCTACCAAGATACCGTCTTCCCCAGACAGAAGAAAGCTACTTCTGCAATCGTAGAGGTACTGTCGCACCAAAAGGGGAGGGGGTTCTATTCCCCTTTATTTTTGGTGTGAAAGAAAACGGGGGACTTGCGCCCAGCCCTAGACCTAAAGAGGCTCAGCAAGAGGATCTAAATAGAAGCCTTTAAAATGGAAAGCCTTCACTCCATCCTATTGGCGGTGAACTGGAGACTGGATGTTATCGGTGGATTTATTGGACGCATACCTTAATGTCCCGATCTATTCCGCCTTCCAAAAGTTTCTTCGGTTCTCAATCAGTCAGTGTCATTTGCAATTCCGGTGCCTTCCATTCGGCATCTCCTCCTCAGCAACCAGGACATTCACCAAAGTTCCTACCCCTGATCGCACTTCTCAGAGAAAAGGGGATGCAAGTCCATCATTATCTGGACGACATATTGCTCCTGGCAGGGAATCAGGAAACCTTTAACTCATCACCAGTGTTATTGCTCACGACCCAGCAAGACTCCGGGTGGCTAGTCAACTGGAAAAAGAGCAGTCTCCAGCCCACGCAAGTCATGGGGCCAGATTCAGGTAGTCCAGAGCATCTTTGCTCTGGAGTAACGCTTCTCATTTGCGTTGCGCTGCAGAAATTTTAGGAGCAAGTGCTGTCATTCACGAAGCACTTGCTCCTAAAGTTGCGGCAGCGCATCGCAAATGAGCCGGCGGAATTCAAATTGGGCGGGTACGGGGCGTGTAGTATGCTAACTAAGCGCGATCCCGCCGCCAACGTACTGCGCATGCGTCGAGTGTCAAAACATCCCCGTGCGCATGCTCCAAAATCTGTGAATGAACGTCAATGACGTCACATTCCCATTCATGACCGTTTTACGCAAGCGACGTTTTTTTTTTTTTTCCCGACGCGATGACGACGCCTATACCTAACATAGGATACTCCAACCCCATGTAGGTATATCTATGCGCCGCGTATCCCGTCCGGAAACGTCGTATCGTCATTGCGTCGCGCCGGAATTCGATCGTGAATTGCCGATTTCCGCTCATTAACATATTTTTTGAGCGTAAATCGGCGGGAACGCCCCCGGCGCCATTTTTAAGTTGAAGTAACGATGCGATGGCGAAACTCAGTTACGCTGCTCGCATCGGAACTTCAACCCGGCGTTTCTTGTTTTCTGGTTACAGAAAACAGAAACGCCGGCTCAAAGGCACAGTTAGGCTGGCGGATCACTCGATCCGCCAGCCTAACTGTTCGTGAATCTGGCCCATGGTGTTTCTAGGGGCAGAGTTGGATACCAGGCTGGAACGTGTACAACTCCCTCAGGAGCAGCTAAAACCCTTAGTCCAGAAGATGCAGAACCTGTTATCATCCAGACGCCTACCGGCCAGAGCCTACCTCAATATCCTGGAGTCCATGTCTGCGATCATACCCATGATACAGTGGTCCCAGTGGCACATGTGAGTTCTACAGAATTATTTTCTCAGACAATGGAACAGCTGGGTAAAACACTATGGTGGTGGACGCACCCATTCAACCTCAGGAAACTCAGACCGATAGTTCCCCCAGAAGTAGTAACATTGGATGCCAGCCAGAGGGGGTGGGGAACACATTATCGGGACCAAGCAGCCCAAGGCCCATGGCACTTTCAAGCTCAGGGCATGGTGTCGAATGTATTAGAACTCAGAGCAGCCTTCCAAGCTCTCATGACCTTTGCTCCTCTTCTGAAAGGAAAATATGTCCTTATCCGAATGGACAACAAGGTGGCAGTGTCATACATCCAGAAACAAGGAGGGACCAGGAGTCTCACGCATCTGGAGGAAGTTCACCCCATATTGGAATGGGCCCAAGTCCACCGGTCAGATCTCAGGGCAGTGTAGGTCACAGCAGCACAACATTTGTTGGCTGACTATCTAACCCGAGAGACACTGTCGAACAACGAATGGTCCCTGAACCACCACGCATTCTCCCTTCTTACGAAGACCTGAAGAGTACCAGAGGTCGACCTAGCAGCTACGCCAACATGCACCAAATGTCAGAGGTCTAATACCACCTACATTAGAATCTGGGAGAGGTTAGTTTCAATGTCACAACTAAGAGATTGGAATCCTATCTCGCCAGAACCATCTCAAATTCTTGAATTTCTTCAGTCAGGGCTTAACAAGGGCCTGAGCTTGGATACCCTGAAGGTGCAAGTATCCGCTCTTTCTGCCAAGACTGTTACTAGATGGGCTCTTCACCCTCTGGTCACTCAATTTCTGAGGGCCTGCATGAAGATCGGACCACCTAGGAAGCCAGTTTTTCCAACATGGGATCTCTCAATAGTTCTTGAGGCCTTTTCCAATCCCACCCATTTTGTTTGTTTGTTTAGTTTAACTTGGTCTCACTGTGGAACCTTATTCTGACGCTGGCTTTCCTTATTGCTATCACCTCAGCTAAAAGGATGTCGGAGATTCAAGCACTATGGCTACGGAACCCTATTTAGTGCTCTCCCCTGACAGAGTGGTACTGAAACCTTTAGACTGATTTAGACCAAAGGTAGCTTCCTCCTTTCATTATAACCATGTCATCGTCCTTCCGTCTGCCACTAATGGGAGGGGCGAGCCCCATGCCTTGGATGTCAAGTCAACCATCTCCAGTTACCTCGCAGCTACATCTCACCTGAGGAGGAAGTCGGATTCTCTCTCGATTATCCCACACGGGAGCAGACGAGGCCAAGCAGCTACCTCTCGTACCATCGCCTCCTGGTTACTTGAAGCTATCGAAGAGGCGTATTCCATCTAGCAACTTACAGCTCCTGAGGGCATCACGACTCATTCGACAAGGGTAGTGGATACCTCATGAGCAGCATATTGCAGGATTTCTCTGGAGACTATATGCAGAGCAGCAACCTGGTCTTCTCGGCACACCTTCATTTCTCACTACGAACTTCTGCTCACTTAGCTACTGCCGACTTTGGCAGATCTGTTGTTAGAGCCAATTCCTCAGCGCTATAAAGAATAAATATTACTGTTTTCTTTCACCCTCCCGACTGGCGAGTTATTTCCCAGTGTGTGCTGCCATGAATGCGTCAGGAAAACGGAAAATTGTATACTCACCTTTCCGTAATTTTCCTTTCCTGACGCATCTTCATGGCAGCACACAGATGCCCACCCTACTGTTTAATGATGATATATACAGAGAATGGTGCAGGGCGTCTCCCCTTCAAATTTATAGCTAATCAATCCTGTCAGGTTGTGGGGGCGGAGTCACAACCCAGTGTGTGCTGCCATGAAGATGCGTCAGGAAAGGAAAATTACGGAAAGGTGAGTATACAATTTTCCGTTTTATGTTTGCTTCTGGGGGTTGTTAATATTGTGAAAAGTAATGGGACTAATTCATCCCAAAAGTGTTCTATCGGGTTCAGGCCAGTCAAGTTCCTCAACCCCAAACTCGCTCATCAATGTCTTTATGGTCTTTGCTTTGTGCACTGGTGCGCAGTCATGTTGGATCAGGAAGGGGCCGTCCCCAAACTGTTCCCACAAAGTTGGGAGCATGAAATTGTCCAAAATGTCTTGGTATGCTGATGCCTTAAAAGATCTCTTCACTGGAACTAAGGGGCCAAGCCCAACCTCTGAAAAACAAGCCCACGCCATAATCTCCCCTCCACCAAATGGTTTGGACCAGTGCACAAAGCAAGGTCTATAAAGACATGGATGAGCGTGTTTGGGGTGGAGGAAATTGACTGGCCTACACAGAGTCCTGACCCAAACCCGATAGAACACCTTTTGTATGAATTAGAACGAAGACTGCGAGCCGTGCCTTTTCTCCAACATCAGTGCCTGACCTCACAAATTGGCTTCTGAAAGAATGGTCAAACTTTCCCATAGACAGACTCCTAAACCTTATGGACAGCCTTCCCAAAAGAGTTGAAGTTGTTATAGCTGCAAAGAGGGGCCAACTCAATATTGAACCTATGTAAAGGCAGGTGCCTGAATTCTTTTGACAATATAGGGTATGTTTTGTACAGGAGATTGAGCCATGGTTTTACCAACTCACCGACCGCCCTCTTTAACCAAACATAGCAGCTAGAGGGGATGGTACACATGGTGCAGCTATGATGCTTTGCTTGGTGGCCACAGCAATAATTTTACCCCCTGAAATCCAACATAATCCAATCGAGTGAATGGAGTCAGACCGTAAAGCGCATGCAATACGTGCAATTGTGGCATAGTGGTGCAAAATTTGCAGGGTTAAAACAGGTGGTGAGATAGAAACACATTTCCCCCAGCTGCCTGTCAAACGCCCCATGAAAAGCAATCCACCGAGGATTGGTGTTAAGAGGGCAACACAAAATCAAATCCTGAGTCCTTACCCCTTAGAGGTATTTCACAATCCCCTGCCTTGTCTAATCATTCATGTTTATCATACATATCATACATACACGCACACACAGGGCACAACACATCAGGGTACAGTGCACATGAGGGCACAGTGAACATCAGGGCATAGCACATCAGGGAACAGCACACCAGGCCACATCAGGGTAAAGGGCACAGCATATCAGGGCACAGCACATCAGGGCACACAACATTGAGGCACAGCAGACTGGGGCAGAGGACATCAGGGCACAGGACACATGGCACATCAGGGCACGGGGCACTTGATGCACATCAGGGCATATTGGAGCACATCGGGGCATATTGGAGCACATCGGGGCATATTGGAGCACATCAGGGCATATTGGAGCATATTGGGGCACAGCGTTTACCTGGCAGCTAGTATGCTGGAGGCATCTGTGATAAGTTCTCTCTCATGTCACGCTGCCCCGGCGGCCTCTCCTTTCTTCTCGTCCATCCCAGATGATGTCACAAGCAAATGGGGATGGACGAGAAGAGAGGAGGTGCCACCGGGCAGCGTGACATGAGAGAGAATTTATCACACACAATTCCAGTGTGGCTGCAGCGCTCTGCTCCCTCCCTCCCTCCTCCTCTACACTTCACACACAGCAGGCATCTCCACTGTGTGTATTGGAGCTTAGTGTGAAAACTTTGGCCGCGCTGTGAGAAAAGTCCCGCCCTTCTCCTAGATCAGCTTGTGTGATAGACACATTGTTCTGCCTATCACACAAGCTGATCTAGGAGGAGGGCGGGACTTTTCCCAGAGTGCGGCCAAAGTAAATACACTAAGCTCCAATACACACAGCGGGAGATGCCTGTTGTGTGTAATCCTGGGACTCACAGAGACGAGAGAGACACTGACACAGTAAGAAAAACAAAAAGCGGCGCCCTCTAAGCGCCGCTTTTTTTTTTTCTTGTATTGTTTCAGAATTGCTTCTTCTTGGCAGCTGGCAGCCCTCACAGCATGAGTACTACTACTACTACATTAGTCATATATGAACTTGATCCAATGGACTGAATAATTTCATAAACTTTTGTCCTTCAGTGGAAAGGAACTGTGCTGCCCTTGTTTCATTCTCACTCTCAGATTCAGTATCTGTCACTTACCCTTCCCCACATATATATTTATTTATATCTACTTCCTTTGGAGAGCGCTTGATTTATCTGTTTGTTTTTACTGACACAGTAACACTATCAATTTTCTGCCCTGTTGCCTGGCGCCGTAAGGCAAGTGCCTATGTTGCCTTGCACTAGCGCCGGCCCTGGTGCTGTGCTAAAGCTATCCCTGGGTCATGGCTATGAAAAGTATCTAAACCAAAAACCAAACATTTAAAGCCTAAGTTTACAACAACAACAAAAAAGTCTATGAATGGAGGAGGGAGATTTTTCAACCATCCGCCCATCCACCATTCATAAATCACTTTTCATTCATAAAAACAATTATACAGCTTCTGTGAAAGAAGAAGGTGGGCGAAAGGGTGAGCATAGTCTTGATGAATGCCTGTCACAGAGCGCTCAGTTCTATTAACCCCTGCCGCATCGGAAGATTATGGTAGAAGGGGTAAGGGGAAAATTGGAGGAAAAAGATTTCTACTACGGCAAGGGGACCACAGCCCAAGGGGCACATCACACTGATAGTAAGTAATGTTCTTTGTGCTGATGTTTTTTCTTTTCACTAAACATGGGCTTTAATATAACAAATTGCCAGTCATTGGATGTGGCGATTTCATATGCTTTCTTTGTTTTCATATTTTTTCAGATTCACCTGGTAATTCTGCATATAATGTTGTATCCCTGGGGTGGCTGCTCCTCCACTGTATCTATGAAAGTAGTCATGGTGGCCATCCAGGCTGGACTTCACACATCTGTCTGTGTTCATTTTCATTACATGGGGGGATGGGAGGTTAGTATTTTACAGAAGGATAATAAAGTCTTCCAGTCCAAGAAATGACAAGAACACAATTTCTGGCAAGATAAAAAGTATTTTCTATACTTGCTAACAATTTTATTAGCTTGAAAATGAAAACCTATGTAGTTACTGCCCCCTAGGGGATGGCAAGTTGCCATATAGTACCATTTTGTTCTTGGGTTTAGTTATTCTTGAATAGGGATGAGCCCCGCATTCGATTCGAACGTATGTTCGACTCGAACATCGTCTGTTCGACCGTTCGTCGTAATTCGAACTTTATGGGCCGTTCACGCTAAATTTGAGTGGCGCGTCACGGCCCATAATTCACTGCGGCATTGCGCGCTAATGATTGGCCAAGCATGCACTATGACCCGCATGCTTGGCCAATCACAGTGGGCAAAAAACGGAGAGCCATAATTGGCCAAAGCCAGGGTGGCTTTGGCCAATTATGGCTCAGGGGGTTTAGTACACGCCCCACACTATAAAATGCCGCCTGCAGGGCGGCCTTGTTTAGTGTGTTGCGGCAGTTAACAGAGAACAGAGAGAGACAGAGAGAGTGTCATTTTTGCAGGTAGATAGAGCAGGCAGGCTAGTCAGTTAATGTTACAGTGTGTAGAGGATATATATACATCCCAGGTATTGTACATATATTTATACACTGTATAGCTTAGCTAGATCACTTCTTCCTGATTTACTGGCAGGCAGGTGATTGTGCTATTTAAAGATGTTATCACAGGCATAGACACCCAGCAGGTATAAAGGGGTTATAACGTTTTTTTTTTTTCTAAATAGCTTCCATTAAACTAGTGCATTGTTGGTTCACTTACCTTCTAAATGTTTTTTTTTCTTTGTCCGAATTTCTCTCTTCCTGTTTCTCCTCAGTAAGCTTGCCCCCATCATCTGAGCCATTCTGGCTGGGGGGGTTAGTCAGCATGTTCGCCCTCTCCCTTGGGACTACATCCCTGCGGGGAGACGCTGTGTTCACAGTGTTTTCCTATTTAGAAAATAGAAAACAAACCCCTTTAAGGGGCGCAAATGACCTACCTTGCCCTGGAAGCAGACAACCTATGTTACGACACTGTCTCTGGGGGCACTCCTCTAATTTTACTGGCGCATTACTGCTGTAATCTCATGCTGTAATCTCACGTGGATTAAAAGCGCCGCTGCCGAAGCACTTTGCAGGCGCTTTGGCAGCGGTGCCCATTGATTTTAATGGGCAGGGGCGGTGGAGGAGAGGTGTATACACCGCTCCCCCATCGCCCGAAAGACACTGCTTGCAGGACTTTTTCTAACGTCCTGCAAGGACACCGCCCCAGTGTGAAAGCACTCGGGCTCTCACACTGGGGATGTATGGGAGGCATTTTTCAGGCGCTTTACACACACTATTTTTAGCCCAAAAGCGCCTCAAAAACGCCCAAGTGTTAAAGGGGTCTTAGGCCTCTTGCACACTGGACGTTTTTGGACGTTTTTACAGCAGCTGTTTTTGGCAGTAGATGTGTTTTTTTGGGGTGAATAAACTCTGTTATCAGCAGTTTTGGGCAGTTAAAAAAAAAAAAAAAAAAAACTAGTGGGTTCTGAAAGAAGTTTTTTAGCTGTAAAAAAGCTATAACGCTGATAAACGTCAATAAACGCTTAAAAAACGTCACTCATCAGCGTTTTTTACTTTTTGGTCCATTGGAAAAGAAAAAAGAAAAAAAAAATGTTTTTCTTAAAAAAAATACTAAAAACAAAACAAAAAATGCTAACATGGAAAAACAATAAAAACCGCTAAAAAACGCTATTGAAAAAACTTTGAAAAAAGTGGAATAACTTACTGCAAAGCTACTGGCGTTTTTATAACGTTATTTTAACGTCCAATGTGCTTGAGGCCTCAAAATGCAAGTTATAAAGCAATACACCTTTTATAACTGGCTCTATGAGTAATGCTTTATAACTGGGATTGCAGTATTCACAAAACCAGTTGTAATATATTACTCACAGAGTCAGGTAAAAAACATTACAGCACCAGTTCTAAAACATTACAGAGCCCATAAAGGAGTTTTTCTTAATAACTGGCTTTGTGAGTACTCCATTACAGTGGGGCAAAAAAGTATTTAGTCAGCCACCAATTGTGCAAGTTCTCCCACTTAAAAAGATGAGAGGCCTGTAATTGTCATCATATGAGAGACAACATGTGGAAACAAATCCAGACAATCACATTGTCTCATTTGGAAAGAATTTATTTGCAAATTATGGTGGAAAATAAGTACCGTATTTATCGGCGAATACCCCGCACTTTTTTCCCCTTAAAATCATACGCCGATACTGTTGCAGAGCAGTGTTCATTTTTTGAATTAGGCGCCGAGCGCCGCAGTCTAGAGCCAAGCCGAGTGTAACGTGCAGATGGACTGGACGGACCCCGCAGACGGATGAACCCCGCGATAAAGCCGCAGACAGACACCTGGACGGACGCCGCGACAAAGGCTGGACGGACCCCGCGCACGGCCCCATACGGACACCGGACAGAACAAGGCCGCCGATGGACGCCGGGCAAGACACCAAAACTGTAAGTAATTAATATTTTTTCCCAGGAATTTCCCTTCTAGATTAGGGGTGCGCACTATACGCTGGTGCACGCTATAGGCAGATAAATACGGTATTTGGTCTCCTCTACAAACAAGCAAGAGTTCTGGCTCTAACAGACCTGTATCTTCCTCTTTAAGAGGCTCCTCTGTCCTCCACTCATTACCTGTATTAATGGCACCTGTTTGAAATTGTTATCAGTATAAAAGACACCTGCCCACATCCTCAAACAGTCACACTCCAAACTTCACTATGGTGAAGACCAAAGAGCTCTCGAAGGACAACAAACAAAATTGTAGACCTGCACTAGGCCAGTAAGACTGAATCTGCAATAGGCAAGCAGCTTGGTGTGAAGAAATCAACTGTGGGAGCAATAATTAGAAAATGGAAGACATACAAGATCACTGATAATCTCCCTAGATCTGGGGCTCCACGCAAGATCTCACCTTGTGGGGTCAAAAGAAACACGTAGTCAAGGATCAAGTATGGTGAGCAAAAATCCCAGAACCACACGGGGGACCTAGTGAATGACCTGCAGAGAGCTGAGAAGAACGTAACAAAGGCTACCATCAGTAACACACCGCCAGGGACTCCGATCCTGCAGTGCCAGACGTGTCCCCCTGCTTAAGCCAGTACATGTCCGGGCCCGTCTGAGGTTTGCAAGAGAGCATTTGGATGATCCAGAAGAAGATTGGGAGAATGTCATATGGTAAGATGAAACCAAAGTAGAACTGGTTGGTAGAAACGCAACAGAGAGAATGCTGAGTTGAAACCAAAGAACACCATACCTACTGTAAAGCATAGGGGTGGCAACATCATGCTTTGGGCCTGTTTCTCTGCAAAGGAAACAGGACGACTGATCCGTGTACATAAAAAGAATGAATGGGGCCATGTATCGTGACATTTTGAGTGCAAACCTCCGTCTTTCAGCGTGTCAATGATCGCAAACACACCACCCCGTGAGACCTAGCCAGTCTCCAGATCTCAACCCCATAGAAAACCTTTGGAGTAAGTTAAAAGTCCTCATTGCCCAGCGACAGCCCCAAAACATCAATGCTCTAGAGGAGATCTGCATGAAGGAATGGGCCAACATACCAGCAACAGTGTGTGACAACCTTGTGAAGACTTACAGCAAACCTTTGACCTCTGTCATTGCCAAAAAACAATATATAACAAAGTATTGAGATGAACTTTTGATATTGACCAAATACTTATTTTCCACCATAATTTGGAAATAAATTATTTCCAAATGAGACAATGTGATTGTCTGGATTTGTTTCCACATTTTGTCTCTCATAGTTGAGGTATACCTATGATGACAATTACAGGCCTCTCATCTTTTTAAGTGGGAGAACTTGCACAATTGGTGGCTGACTAAATACTTTTCCTGACACAGCATGACAGCATATACGTATGGTAAGGCTCCGCCCCCCTGCCCAATCAGGACCGGTTATACTATAAAAGTAGGTCTCCTCCCCTACCCCAGCATTCTCTGTTTTTTCCTTCACTGCTACAGGCGGTTATACTACTGCTAAAGAAAGCAGGAATTTTATTTTTCCCTCACCTGGCCGGACACTTCCCGCCAAACCGCACAGGTTCAAAGCCTCTCCTGTGGCGAAGCTCCCCACTGCAGACCTGAACGCCTAAATGGGGGAGACCTCACCCCAGCAGGATCCAGGAAGATGGGGGTGAAGGCATATGGTCTCTAGGAATTGCTCATTTATCATGACACCATGTATGGACATTCATTGGACTTTGGACATGAAGCATGCAGGTGGTAAGGCACCACATGGTGCACACAATTCTATTCAGTTACTGCTGCAAGTATAGGCAAGGATGTGGTTAAACTTGCATTACTGAAGGGCTGTGGTTGTGTCTGCAATACTGCTAATGATGATAGCAGGTGCTGTTCTGGGCTGAAGCCTTCCATTTAACTGAATAAGCCTGGCTCTACAGTCTTGATTTATTTCCTGCAGGTTTGTGGTTAATTTGCATTTCTGAAAAGCATATATCACACATGTGAATGTAACTGGATGTCTGTAGGGTCACTCTGTTTACTATTATTAAACAGACTAAAATAGGGTGACCAGATATCCCCGGTTTCAGGGGACAGTCCCCTGATTGAGGACACTGTCCCCAGACAATGTTTGTCCCCGGTTTTGTCCCCGGATTGGATTTGAACAGGGGCTGGGGCAATTTCAAAGACAGTCAGTGCAGAATTAAAAAAAAAAAAACGGAATTACATACTACTGTTAAGTGCTGATACTTCAGAAGAGTTGTGGCACAATGGCTTCCAAGTTCTGGGAAGGGTCCCAGTTCAGACTCTAATCAAGTCGGGAGGAGCCATCATCGAGAGACAAACTAGTCTCATTGCAGTAATCACCTACTGGAAGGTAATTCTGAATGGGAAAATGTTAATGAACAAAGATTAAGTTACACTCAGAGAAACAGTGTAAGTATCCCATTTGAACAGATGCTCTTTCCTATTGGTTGCATCCCACGATCGCAAAAGCGATAAAGTACCCTGTAATAAACCATGTGGTCCGAGGGGGGGCCCAAGCAGGGTTGACAACTGTATTAACTTTAGTAAAGAGAGACTTACTTCCCACGTGAGAAACGATGACTCCACAGAGGAGAAAAATCCCCGATTGGGGAGGTAGCTAAGCTGATCTTTCAGCATACCAATCATCACAAGTTGTCACTCGTGGGGTAGTCATGCCAATGAAGGACAAGGTGTCCAAAAGCCAGAGCTACAGCGGTCACAGACTAAAGTCTTGCGGAAACACAACAGAGGGAGCCTCAACTATGCTGAAAGGACTCGGCAAAATGGGGAAGGCCTAGCCTTGCTGGCAAGAAGGAATGCAAAACTAGTCAACTTCTGTCAGAGGTATCTCCCAGCATGTTAGGGTTTTCTAGAACTTACAGCCAGAGGGCGTAAGATACAAAAGCCGTTGGATGACAAGGGACAGTCTCAAACAAGACAGTCAAGGGATCGGCAACGAGCAAGGCTATCAAGTTATTGGTCTGACCGTAACCTGGGTGGCTTCCCAGAGGTGGAAGCAGATAAACTAAGGACAGCCAGCTGGTTTGGCAGATTAGCCAATACGTATATATATATAAACAAACCTAAAAGTCTCCAGGAGGCCTATCCGGATTTGCAGCCGTTCGGTGGTGATGACGATAATTACCCTGTAGCTTGCAGGCAATGATGCCCACGGGTACAGTCTCAGATCTGAGAACTCCCTATTCTCCTTCCTGAGATTCAACACCTCATACAGCGTGCCAACGGTATCTTCCAAATTCATACAAATTATATCGAGATACAGGAGACCAAGATGTGGAGGTCTCACCGTTTAGTGTTTGAAATCTAATGGAGGTCAGAGTGTCTACTCCAGACTTCAAGTACCTTAGCTAAGAGAAGAACCTACAGAATTTAAAGGATGGAATTATCTGTTCCTTACTGGAAGAAATGGATTGTATACAAGAGAGCCTAGAGACTGCATTAAAGGATACTGAAACGCAGTCGTATCTATTCTTCACTCTCTGGGTTGCATATCCCAGCAACCAAGTCCGAAAGACCTAGGCAGGTTATTCTTTCCCCCATGGGGTCTTCCAAATAGTGTGAGACACATTATCTCACTCTCCATTTAGAGGGACAAAACATCCTAAATATGGCCAGGAACATGGGAATAAGTATTCCTTTTGGCAAATACAGTATGTAAAGTAGATCTAGAAGAATCTCAAACATCCAAGTGTCATACCATAAACTACCTTGTTGCTGAAATGATCAGGCAAAATGGCTCTAGCCTCTTCCTCAACACTATACAAAGGTTGGTATCTTGGCAACCTGAGTTAGAACATCATCATCCTTTTGGCAGATTCAAACGGAAGTGTTTGAAGTCCACAAACTTGGAAAAGAGATTCAAGGTCGAAGAGACATAGAATTGGCCCTTCTTCTAGGAGAAAAACGATAAACTCATTAGGCCTAATGGCATCGGAAAAGGACAATCCCGCTGTCCAACGAAGACCATCGCAGTTGTACGGATACAATTAGTCAAAACCTAAATGGAGAGGACAAGTCCATCAGATGAGGGCAGAGACAGCTCCTCCAAGCCGGTGATGCATCCATTGACGGAACTCCAAAATAGTTCCTCCAGAGTTAATATCTAAACTACGAGCTGGTCTACATTCAACATGTTGGGGGTCCATTCTGGCGGACCCAGCAGTCGTAACTACAATACATCTCAGTCGTTAGAGGGAATAGATGTAATCCTCTTAAACACTTGAGCAGTACCCACCCTTGTTGTCTGGTGAGTTGGTACATCCCATACGTATATGCTGTCATGCTGTGTCAGGAAAAGGGAAAATTTTATACTTACCTGCGGTAATTTTCCTTTCCTGATGCAAGCATGACAGCATATAGGTCCCTCCCATAAAAAAAAAAAAAAGAAAATATAAAAATAATACAAGGGCCTTCCGCAGCGATAATAAATTACGAGAATGCTGGGGTAGGGGAGGAGACCTACTTTTATAGTATAACCGGTCCTGATTGGGCAGGGGGGCGGAGCCTTCCCATACGTATATGCTGTCATGCTTGCATCAGGAAAGGAAAATTACTGCAGGTAAGTATAACATTTTCCCTTTTTTTGTCCCACTGTATATCTGGCTTTAGCTCTAATCTGTCACTTAGGGATGAGCCGAACACCCCCCTGTTCGGTTCGCACCAGAACCTGCGAACACACCAAATGTTCGTGTGAACTTTAGAACCCCATTAAAGTCTATGGGACTCGAACGTTTGAAATCTAAAGTGCTAATTTTAAAGGCTAATATGCAAGTTATTGTCCTAAAAAGTGTTTGGGGACCCGAGTCCTGCCTCAGGGGACATGTATCAATGCAAAAAAAAGTTTTAAAAACTGCCGTTTTTTGAAGAGCAGTGAATTTAATAATGCTTAAAGTGAAATAATAAAAGTGAAATATTCCTTTAAATTCCGTACCTGGGGGGGGTGTAAAGTTAGAATGTGATATAGCGCTTGTTTCCCGCACTTAGAACTGTCCCTGCACAAAGTGTCATCTCTGAAAGAAAAAAAGGAATTTAAACCGGACTATACGGCTATAATGAATTGTCGGCTCCCAGCAATTTAGAGAGAATTCATTCATAAAAAGGCCCTTCAGGTCTGGTATGGATATTAAGGGGAACCCCGCTGTCAATTAAAAAAATGACATGGGGCTCCCCCCAAATATTCATTCCAGACCCTTCAGGAGATAAGCTTGCTATGGGTGAGGGAACCCTGTCTAGATACCGACTAAAAGCCTCACAAATGTGTTTTCCTTGTACCCATTCTCCTGGATTTTTTTTGTTAAATGCTGACTTTGCTCGATTTAATCATAGGCGTGAGTGAAGTTTCTCCTCAACCTATAAGACGACTAAATGGCATGTTACACTTCCACTTAGAGTGGTGGCTAGTCTTTTAATGCAGATAAGAGTTATCTGCTGTCTCATTAAATTTTTTCTTTTCTCTGATTTCGTTCAGACCTCTGCCCGAACTTTGGCATCTTGTGGGCCATAATAGAAGCAGCTGTACAATGACTCATCTATGAATAGATTTAATCATTGCATGACGTAAACCACTGTATCTACCATTTTTCCTTTTGTCATGAAATACTCTTCATCACATCTAGCCTGGAGAAGTCTAGTTTCTTGTATATGTGACCTTATTATTAACTACCCTATTTTTCCGTGTATAAGACTCCCCCATGTATAAGATGACGCCCACTTTTCCAACCCTAAGGCCCCGTTCACACCTAAGAATAGCGTTTTCAGGCAGAAAGTCGCGCAATTTTACTGCGATTTTTGCTGTGGTTTTTACCACGTTTTTTTACCGCATATTTGCCACGATTTTGTACAGGACAAAAGGTCACCAATGTAAAAAGCAGAAAAACGCCCAAAATCTGCCTAAAAAAAGTCACAAAACTTGTTTGCGCTTCAGGCGTTTTGGAACTTCTGGCTTCAGGCGTTTTGGAGTGGAGATGTGAACCATCTCCATAGAGAATAATAGATTTTTTCCCCTCCAGCATTTTGTAGCTTCAAGCTACAAAACGCTCAGGTGTGAATGGGGTCTGTAACGGAATGCACCGTGACAGACTAAGATATTCCTATGTCTAGGGTCACCTTATGTCCACTAGGGCCATAGGGTGACAAAGAATCATAATTCATATATTACAGACGGGACATTATTAATACTTCATATTTCAGGACTGAGATATCACAAGGAGTTCATGATGACATGACCAGGTCAACCAGACAGTGAGTCATACCTTTGTATAATAGGCTATTGAAATATCTTAAGGTGTTGGCTATTCACTGATAACTTATTCAACTAGATGTCTGTGTATTATTCAAGGTTAATTGAACACTATTGATGATGCGGTGCCGTCATGTCTAGCTACCAATTAAAGAATTATCCTCAGTGAGTGAATAGGGGGGTGGCGACTACATTGTCCTGTGATGAACTGTATTATGCTTGAAACTGTATAAGAAGCTGAGAAAATACCAATAAATTGTCATATCTTTGGAAGCAAGTACGGAGCTCTGTCTCGTCTTATTCTGGGAAAGGATATGGATCGTGTATGCAAGATTGTCGCAGTGTGTCAGATAAGCTTGTCGTGGTTGGATGGAAGGTTGTAAGCGGTGGTGACCGTTACAGGGTCTAAATAAGAAATCAATATTTTAACCACTTAAGAACCGGACCAATATGCTGCTTAATGACCAAAGGCGTTTTTGCGATTCAGCACTGCGTCGCTTTAACAGATAATTGCATGGTCGTGCGACGTGGCTCCCAAACAAAATTTGCGTCCTTTTCTTCCCACAAATAGAGCTTTCTTTTAATGGTATTTGATTGCCTCTGCGATTTTTATTTTTTGCGCTATAAACAAAAATAGAGCAACATTTTTGAAAAAAATCTATTTTTTACTTTTTGTTATAAGAAAAATCGAATAAACTTCATTTTAGTCAAACATTTAGGCCAAAATGTATTCAGCCACATGTCTTTAGTAAAAAAAGAAAAAAAAATTGCTACCTAGCGGCAACAGCGACACTAATACATCGATCAGAAAAATTATCGCTTAGTGACGCTGGCAATAGGGGGTGAAAGGGTTAACTAGGGTGGTGATCAAGGGGTTAAAACTTTATTAGGGGGGGTACGGGGCTACCCTGGACCTAACACTAACTGCCTGTCACACTAACTGTCACACTGACACTAAATGCAGTGATCAGTAAATATATGATCACTGCAATCAGTGACAGTGTGACAGGGGGCTGGGGGGGGGGGGTGAACGGAAGGGGTTAAGTGTGCCTATGTGTGTGGTGTCAGTGTAGTGTTGGTGCAACTTACTGTGATGTCTTCTCTCCTCTCGGCGGATTGAAAATACCGCCGAGAGGAGAGCTGACATCACTTCCCCTGCCAGTGTTTACATTACACATGCAGAGGAAGTGACACAGTGGGGGCTCTGCTGATTCGCTGGGAGCGATCCGGAGGGGGCAGACAGAAACCAACAGCTGCCCCTCATCCCGGATTGCTCCCACAGGTAAAACGACCGCTGCATGTAGCGGGGGGGGGGGGGGTCCCGATCGGACCCCCAACAAGGCAGGGACATACATGTATGCCCATGTGCCTGTACGTGCTATTCTGTGGACGTACATATACTTGCGGCGGTCGTTAAGTGGTTAAATATAAAACAGAACACATTCTTATTTAGTAATTAGGTAATATTTATATATCAGTACTATGATATTATGCATCACAATTAGCTTTGAGCATATCACTTTATTCAGCCTCTGTTGCATCACTGCTTTCTTTGGAGTCTCTGTCTATTATATATGTGAGATCATTCTCAGTTTTGTCCATGGCATTGCTGATTTCTTATTTCTTGAAGGACTTCACAATCACCTGTTGTTTGACGCCATACCATGAGTTTAAGACCCAATGGCAGACCTCCCTGTCGCATCTGCGCACTGCCTACACGCTCTCCACCTCCAATGGGGTGTGTTCCGATCAGCGGACGTCAGTTACATAAGACTAGTGATTAGAGGAAGCCTGTTTGCCTAGACAAAGTATGGGCAGTTTTCACAACTGCGCGGTTCTCTCCTCGGCTTACTTCTGTGTATGACGTCCCTCGATTTTTAGTCAAACAATTTTAGAGAAAAGTATCATTTTTTACATGGAGAAATACGGTATGTACTTATAGTGATATGTTATTATAGAGGATTAAAGGCATTAGGGAATCTGCAAAATGTTTTATTTTTTTTGAGCAGGGATGGTGGTCTTCTGTTATTGGCTATTTCCGCAACTATACCTTAGTTTTCTTTTACTTAATGGAGATAGTATCATATACGCTCAATACAGCAGAAATTTTACCCAGAGGTAGGAACACTTTCTGTCCTCTTGTAGCAGCAATAGGTAGAGCATGAAGAAGTGATGGCTCTGCTACGCATCAGACAAATCACATGTGTCCATTGCGCACAAAGAAACATTTCGCTTTAAAGTGAATGTAAACCTGATATATGAAATTTGAGCTGGGCACATATATCTGTAGTGTTTTTTCTTATCTCTCTCCGAAGCACAATGTCCCATAGCTTGCTCCGTAGCTCTGTTATCAGCCTGATAACTTCTCATGTGTTCTCTGAGACAGGTGATAGAAGAAACAGGAAATAGAAGTGTGTGTCGGGGGAGGTTGCCATAAGTAGATTAGCAATCAGCTTGCCATCTAAGAGCAGAGCTGTGCACATTCTTTTCTTCATTTGCCTATCAGGAGAGGGAGTGTGTGCGCCTTTCCCCCAATCAGCTATCTTGGCTGTATGCCAATAACCCACTCCCAGTGGTAACCAGGAAGTGAAAAACTTTTACATGAAGAGCACTTTCTAAGGGATTTATACAGATGAATACAGCAGATATGTATGTAAAACTTATATAGGGAGATTTGTTCAATTTCTGTGTATCATCTAACGGTTGTTCACTTCACTGAGTATATATATGAGGGTGTACATCCACGTTTGGGTGCCCAGCTAGTGGTGGCTCTGCCAAAGACCTTGATGCAAGGAAAAGCATGCATTTAACAAATATGTAATGTGCATTACATGCTCCTGGCATCTGCACCATTTATGCTGGGCTGTGCATTAACGTGGTTTTAAAGGCTGAAGGTGTTTCCCTTAATGCATTCTCTGCATTAAGATAAAAAATTATTTGTCAGCTCCCCCCCAACCCCACAAATACTTGAGCTAAATCTTGATCCAGCACTGAGCCCAAGAACAGCATCTCTCTTGTTTCTCTCCATCCTCCCTGGACTCAGGGGGAGCCATTGGCCCATCCTGCTGTCAGTCAAATCCAGTGACAAGGGAGCTGGTGGTGGGGCCACGCTGTACTCTGTGTGTAAATGGGTACAGAGCATCGTTCAGCCTGTACATCTGCCACTATAGAAAGAGGCTTCCTATGGCAGTACACAGAGAAAAGGAGGAGCCCAGAATGCTGGTGGAGGACCCCAGAAAAAGGATCAAAACCATTGCACATAGCAGGCAAAAATAACATGTTTGTTATTTTTAAACAAATATATAAAACGTTATGATCACTTTCATTTTTTTTCCTGACCCCTTTACTCCACACACGCCTGACACTCAGTACATAACATACTCCTGACCTCTAATTTTGTACATTACATACTTCTGACTCCTGCACTCTGTACACTGGACTGTATATTACACACTCCTGACATTTATTAGGTTCTCGTTCAGTTTAACTATTTTCCTTTAGGGCCACTACCACTGTAAGGCTCGTAATCCTAGCAATGACCATAAGATCACCAGTCATATGGGGACCAACTCTGACTTTAGTAAGCAAAATTCTGACTCTACTAACATGTCCAACACCTCACAGAAACAGGTATGCTAAGTCGTTATTGGGAAGAAGATCAGCTGCAGGGAGACCATTGGCAATACCAATTATTAGTAATTTTCCCTCTGTTTGCCTTGTTTTTGGCAAAACCTCCACAGTTGATATCCTCTTTAAGGTCCAGTTCAGTATTTTATATATCATGTTCACAAATACAAGAGTAGTTACCTGGAAAACAAAGGATTTCAGAAAACAAACCATGCAATTGTATGCACAGACATCGATGAGTCCTTGATCATAACATTTTCCGGTCTTTGTGTGGCTCCTTTCAAAAAGCTTTATTTTTAACCTCCATGTAGAACGCCCATTACTCGCCACAATCGGGCTCATGTCTCTGGCATCGAGTTATGCCTTCTTTTCAACCTTTGAGCAGGCAGTTTCCTCAAAGACTGCAGTTCTCACAAAGCTTTAGATAACATAATTACTTTCTTGTATAACTTGGAGAAGCTCTTGAGCAAGTCCTGATGTGACAACGCTATTAGGTTTCAGTGGGCGGCAGATTGACCCTGTAAATTGAAACTCTGAGAGGTCACTGCATCTGTCTTCTCACCACATTTAATAATTCCACACAAGCTTTGGAGGCTGCAGTTTTATTTCAATCCATGCCTGCCAACCCTTTCATACCAGGATATTACTCTGCTGTTTGCTGACAACGTGTTTAAATTATGGTAAAAAAAAACTCTTGGTGAGTACAATAAAAACTACTGTCTTAATAGAGCAACAGAGGAAAGTAGGCTGTGCCTGATTTCTCACGGTCAACCCAGTGTTGCCAGAGTGGGTATACACTCACTCCCCAGTCATTTAGCTTTATCCTTGTCTCTAAAACTTCTATTTTGTGGGTATTTATGTTTTACTTCTGTAGGTTAGGCCCATTCAGGTGTAATTGTGTATGTAGCACTACCCCCGTAGGAGCTGCTGAGAATTATTTTGGGTCTGCCGTTACCCCACTGTTCACTGTCCCAGAACTAAGAGTCTTTATTGAAGTAAAGACGTATGCACCAATCACTTAGTCTCGTTTTCAATGCTTTTGATAAATGCAATAATAGGGGGATGGAGGGCTAGGGGAAGTTCAGACTTTTTGCAGATCACTGAGGAACTTTAGGATCCAAAAGACAAATACCACTTTCTATCAGCGTATTTCTTGCACACCCGGATAGGCCTCTCTCACCGACCTAGAAGCCGGTATGATGCACGAACAAAGTCTCTGCCACAGACTTAACGATCAGTATCATGTGTAGCGCCTGGTTACTTCAAAGTACCGGTGCTATTTAAATTTAGAGGGGGATCAGAGTGTAGTTAAACTCTGATCTGGTTAAAATGTTCAAATTGGGTCTCTTTCTCAGCTTGCCTGTGCTGTGGGCTCATTCTGTTGGGCTGGGGTGCTATTCCCACCCCAGTGCAGTAGATGGCAGCAGTGGAGTCAAGGTTTGGGTGCTCGTCCCCAGCAACCAATCAGGGGGGTTGAGCCTCGCTGTGCATGGGAGGGTATTTATGGGGCAGACACCATTGGTTCTGGGTCTTCTTTGTCCAGTGTGGCACCCACATTTAGGGTGACCACATCACGGCGCCCCAGCATTATGCCTTACCTGGCCAGGGCGCGCGTGCCACACGTGGTTCCTGGTTCCGGGACCATGTTGGTCAGGAACATTTGAGCAGCGGCGGGGACCCAGTGATCGACTGGGTTCCCACTTTTGAAGATCCCAAGCGGTATAGCTGTGCAGTTGTGAGTCCATCTGAGGAGAGCCAATGAGAGGCTGGCAATCCAATAGGGCCTTGACAATCCACCAGGGATCAAGGTAGCCGGACACTGAAGGATTGATCACCTGTCAGTCGGTACCTGGGTGACATTAAGTAGGAGATCCAGGCTTAATTCTTCCGAGGAGGATTGCCTCCGTATTTCAATCAGAGAGGGCCTGTGACAGAGGTGTCTCCCTGAAGTTCATTCCAGGAGGGTCTGTGCCAGAGACTTTTCCTCAAAGGTTCGAGCGAAACTCTGGTTGCCAGGTCAGTGAGAGACTCATGTCCAGGTACGCCATTCCCACTCAAGCAGGAGTGGCGCAGGACTGTTTCCTTATTGCTATGCCTGAATTTGCTATTCTCCTTCAACTCTACTTTCCTCACCACAAGTTTTATTGTTTTTACCCGGCTGGGTAATAAAGAGCACATATTTCCATAATATATATTTCCTATATTGTCTACATTTATCTCATGTGAACACGCAATATATGGAATTTGCACTACATTATCACTTATCACTGTATGATATCACAACATTAGTTGTAAATTAGCGCATATTATTAATTGTTTCATTAATTAGAATGAGCACCTTTGAAAACATTGAGATTTTCCCTTGTCATGCGATTCTGTGCAACTCAAGTTGCATCAGAAGTTGAACTAGTGTAAACCAGGCCTAAAATGCTCCATGCACACTGGGCTAAAAAAAAGTCTGTTCTTCTGGGAGTAAAACAGAGCATTTTTTGTACAAAGTCTAGACGAGTTTAGAAGTTTTACGTTTTTTCTGCCAGTGAGCTCCAATCAGAAACACGAACAAGGTTTTGTGTTTTGCGATGTGTTTTGCGTTTTTTATTTTACCACTGTATATATCTGGATGCTAAGCGGAGAGCAACTGATGATTCATCAGAAAAAACAGCGTGGGGTTCTCACCCAGGTCCATACCGGTTTTCTTGTTGGAATTTCCGATCGTGTGTTTGCGGCATTAAAGTTGAACTCAAAATATGCTTGTAAACTTCATAATGTACGTGGACACATAGGATAGCATTGAGCTACTTCTACAGGCAGAACACAAAATTCCTGTGGAGCCCTAAAGACAAAAAATGTAGTTTGTATTCTGGGCAAAATATGGCCATCTGAATTGATATCGCATGATTTTGTATTTTGCTGTCATGGGCATGGCAACAGGGATTCTCCCCAAAGGGGCCAGAAATTTAAACCTGCCAAACATTTTAACTCATCTCCACCTGCTTTTATATCCTCCTCTTGGTGCATTGAAGTTGTTGAGCGGGGGGGGGGGATTGAAGTTGTTGAGCGGGGTGGATGCCTCTGTGCACAGTAATCCACGCGTCACTACGGTTCCTCCTCGTAGTTTGAGGATTCATGCATTAGAGGATCTGCAATAATTATTGTAACGGTCACCACAGTTTACGACCTTCTATCCACCCACGACAAGTTTATCCGACACACTCCGACAATACTGCATACACGATCCATATCAATTCCCATAATCAAGACGAGACTCGGCTCTGTACCTGCTTCCAAAGATATGAACACTTTAATGGTCTCTTCTCAACTTTTTTATACAGTACAGGTAATCACAGGACAATGTAGTCCCCACCCCCCTATTCACACACTGAGGCTAATTGTCTTACCGTAGCTAGACATGTTGGCACCGCATCATCAATAGACTTAACTCAGAGAGAATGACATTCCTGTAGATAATGACATCAAAACCAAATACTATCACACAATGATTTTCCCTTTTGAATAATACACAATCACAGATAATCTTCACACCCATATAAGGAACCTCAATCACATTCTAGACAGACGTACTGTCTGTGACACCTTTGTGTACCATAGACAATGTATTGTCTAGGAGTAGATGCAATTAACACCTTTCAACAGATTGAAAGGTATTGCACAAGCCCGGCTTCACTTAACATTTCAAAAGCCTGAGCTAAGCATTGAATAAGCTTGTAATGTCTCTCTCTGTGTAACAGATGTCAAGTAGGAACACCTTGTAATATTCCAGTCCTGCAATATGAATTATTATTAATGTCCCATCTTCTGAAAAAAAAAAGAAAAGAACGGAGGGCGCACCGACCTAGTGTGATACCGCTAAATGAATTTTATTAAAATATTAAAATCAATCATTGTACTCACAAATTGGAGTTAAAATCAGGCTTTCAAAGGTAATACAGCAGAAGTCCAACAACATCAGCAGAACACGATGATCGCTTGAATCTCAAGTCGATGTTTAGGGCTGACGCGTTTCGGGGGCGTACCCCTTTCCTCAGAGCCTGGAGGTCTGCAGTGCCTGCAGGTCTTAGTTTTATGAATTCCCAAGATTCTGAGGAGGGCTGCAAGACTCTGGAAGTTATTTTCTAATTGAACTATACAAACCCATAGTACTCTTCGAGGGGGGGAAAAAACACCGGAGCGCAGTAGAATCGTTTTTTGTTTGCCATCTTCTGAAATACATGATATAATGTATTTGTCACCCTATGGTCCTAGTGGACATAAGGTGACCCTAGATATAGGAGAATCTCAGTCTGTCACGGGTCATTCCGTTACAATTATAATATACTTCTGACAATGAAAGTTGTTGATCTATTTATAAATGGCGCACATAAGGATCTGGTATCTACTTTAGGGTGACCAGCCCATTCAGCTCCGCTCGCATGTTCTTCTGCCTTGGCTGAAGTCCCTGTCCAGCAGCCTGCCTGCTTATCTCCTTGCCTTCCCTGGTGGAGTGATCTTCCTCCGCTCACCACCCAGTAGTAGCCGGGGGCCCAGAGAGTAAGACTTGACAGGCTGTGAGGCGGGCGGTGACAGACAGAGTCGCTGATTTCCGCCATTACTAGTAAAAATAAAAATATGTCCCCGGATTTAATTAGAAAAATCTGGTCACCTTAATCTACTTTCATTACAGTTGTGACTATGGCAAACTGTATTATTATGAACAATACTGCATCTGCTGGGGTGAAAAATAGAGTGTCGGAATAAGGAAGATGGTTCTTGAGCCATGACACTTTGGCTATGAGCCTTTCCTAAAAAAGCTATATGGAATGACATAGGAGCCTACAGGTACGTCATTTCGCTCAATAGAGCCGACCTGGCGGTACATTTGCGGTCTACAAGTGGTTAAATAACAATTTTTATTGAACATTTTTTCCAGTATACAGCACTTTGTAGAACACACTGCATTTTTACTCCTCCATAGAATTTTAAGCAGGTGGGGCACAAAGAAAGATTACATCCATATCAAAATAGACCATCTCAAACAGTCATCTTTCCATAGCTAGGTCTTTCCTTAGAGGGAGGAAACATCGCTATAGCAAGGCAAATAAGATAGGTAGCAGCCAGGGCCACTTCAATCAATATTTACTATATGAAGACAAAGAAAAATGGATAGCCGCACTCCAAAACCTGATGGGTGGTCTTTTATTCAATAGACAGCATGTACAAAAATAGGGTCACAGCAGTAGAAACAAGGAACATCCGACGCGTTTCGCACTGGATCAGTGCTTATTTACTAAGAGGAACACTCATGATATGCACAACATACATGTCTTCTGCTCTTGTGGTACAATGGATTTCCCATAATTTTGTTTGTCTCAATGACAATAGTCACTGGGACAAACAGAGAGGGTAAATCTTCCCAGTAGGGGCACAGGTGCTTTAATTGTTTCCTACCCTTTAAAAAATAAAATAAAGTGGGTTAGATACACGTTATCTATAGTAATATACAGTATTATAATATAGTTATTTAATTTCACATGTTGTCCAGTCATAAGTAAACCACTCCCTAATGACCAGTTTATATGGTCTTCCTTGATGATATGACAGGCCCATGAGATTGTCTATTGGCGGATGTTGCACAAACTGATGTACCATTGTACCATTTGTTGGAGGATGCCATATTGATTATAACTCTTGAATGGGACTGGGCATGTCCATTTTCATACAGGGTGAGCCATCGTGCCTGAATATCAGGTGAAAGGTCTTTGACATGCCTGACGAAGGGGTCCTGCGAGGCTCTGAAACATTGCACTACACCATTTTGTGATGTGATTATTCTTTGAATAAAAAACGTTTGGACAAAATTGATGATCCTTGGTGTGCTGGCAAGTATCTACATATAGCTCTTTGACAGTGACCCTAAATTACAACTCAAGCTGAAACTTTATATAGGTTTGGATGGCATCCACTTACTGGGGGTCTTCAAGTATCAAGGGGCAAAAGCAGGAAAGCAAAACCCATATCGTATGAAAATGAAATAATCCTTTTAAGGTGACAACTTTTGGGAATATGATTGAACAGAACTACTAGAATAAGTATTCTAGAGAAAACAGGACAGGTCAGAATAACATGGGATTTTAATAACTAGCCATCAATATGTTGCAGATCCTAAAAGTGTCAGAATTTAATGAGGATGTGCAACCTTTGCTGTAAATTTAGTTATCTGGACTCTATCAAAGAATAATGTTATATGGATGTTAGCTAGACAGCACTGTGTGTGCTGGTAGCACTGTCTAACACTAATCTTGGTATATTATGGCAAAAAAAATCCTGTTTAATAAAAAAAGGTAGACACACATTGCCTAAAGTATATAGTTCTATCCAACTGAACTTATGGAGATGTTTTGCCAGTTCATTAATTATCAGAAATATACCCTAGCATGTTCCTGACACCTATTTGAGCTGAAGAAGCTCCTTGGATGAGCAGCAAAATATCCTCAACATTGCAGAACAAGTCCAGTTGGACGACTGCTGCAGCCTTTATCAACCTTTTTAACATAAAGGAACCCTTAAAGCAGCCATTCTCAACCAGGTTTCCGTGGATAACTAGGGTTCCTGCAGTTATGGCTAGGGGTTCCTTGATTTCTGGCTAACTGACCTCCCATCTGATGATGCCTGCATAGTTCCAGGTTCAAAACTACTTGGCAGAGCCAGCAACATGACTGCAAGGGTATCATTCTGGCCAACCTGTAGGGGGGGCATTCCTCCCACTTACCATCACCAGTGTAAGGGGCATTTTCCCAATGACCTCTAAGACTAATCCTACCAGCGGTTCCGAGCACCAAAAAATATTTCAAGGGTTCCTCTGGGGTAAAAACTCAGAGAAAGGCTGTCTTAAAGGATAAGTTCACCTTTGTAAAAAAAAAAAAAAAAAATGCACATCTTTTTGCAGAAAAATAAATGTGCATATTATTATTATTTTTTTACTAGAAGCCTGGGAAGCATTGCACCTCTGATTATCAGATTGTGGGTGCCATGCAGCACAGTCTGTGTAAGCTGTCTGGTCATACCTCGTATGAGTAGGCAGTAACACTCTTAGGCCGCGTACACACGACCGAGGAACTTGTCGGGCAAAAACACTGTTTTCCTCGTCGAGTTCCTTGTTCGCTGTCGAGGAACTCGACGAGCCAATTTTCTCCATTCCCGTCGAGAAAAAAGAAGACATGCTCTCTTTTTGGCTCGTCGAGTTCCTCGACAGTTTCCTCAATGAAAAACATACACACGACCGGTTTCCTCGGCAGAATACGTCTCCCAACAAGTTTCTTGCTGGATTCTGCCGAGTAAACCGGTCGTGCTTAGGCGGACTGACAGGAACAGACAATGAACTACCTAGAGTGCTCATTTGTGCCTATTATCGCTGATGGCAAGTGTAGTTCCTCCTTACAATGCTGGTCTGTAAAAGGCCCTATTACCCTGGCGTTCAGTAGGGATGAGCTGAACACCCCCCCCCCCCCACGGTTCGGTTAGCACCAGAACATGCGAACAGGCAAAAAATTTGTACGAACAAGCGAACACTGTTAAAGTCTATGGGACAAGGACATGAAAAATCAAAAGTGTTAATTTTAAAGGCTTGTATGCAAGTTATTGCCATAAAAAGTGTATGGGGAGCTGGATCCTGCCCCAGGGAACATGTATCAATGCAAAACATTTTTTTCAGGGGCAGTGATTTTACCCCTTAAGACCTGGACCATTATGCAGGTTAAAGCGGATGTTCGCTGAAAAAAAATATTAAAAGTCAGCAGCTACAAATACTGCAGCTGCTGACTTTTATAATCGGCACACTTACCTGTCCTGGAGTCCAGCGCCGTCCGCAGCAGAGGACGAGTGATCGCTCATCACTCTGCTGCCCCCCCGCGATCCTCTGTGAGGGAACTGCTGACTGGTTTCCGCTGTGCTCTGGGAGCCGAGTGTTACCAGAAAACAACGGGGGGGGGGAAATGGGAGGTGATGTCCTGCCTGCAGTCTGCCCGCAGACTGTGTGGCCGGAAGTGGGTGCAAATACCTGTCAGCGGGAATTTCACTTTAGGGTGGAGCTCCGCTTTAAGTAACTTGCCCCTTTTTGCGATTCCGCACTGCGTCGCTTTAACTGACAATTGCGCGGTCATGCGACGTGGATCCCAAACAAAATTGACGTCCTTTTTTCCCACAAATAAAGCTTTCTTTTGGTGGTATTTGATCACCTCTGCGGTTATTTTTTATGCTATAAACAAAAATAGAGTGTCAATTTTGAAAAAAAAAAAATGCAATATTTTTTACTTTTTGCTATAATGAATATTCCTAAAAAAGGTATAAAAAAAACTTTTTTTTCCCTCAGTTTAGGCCGATAAGTATTCTTCTACTTATTTTTGGTGAAAAAACATTTTTGGTAAAGTCACGGAGCTTCGGACCGGGTCACGAGCACGAGCGACCCACGGCTCTCTAGATGTGCTGGTAGAGACATCCCCAAAAAGACTTGCAGCTGTAATTGTAGTGAAAGGTGGTTCTACAAAGAATAGACTCAGGGGGGCTGAATACAAATGCACATCACACTTTTAAGATATTTGTTTGTAATCAATTTTGAAAAAAAATTATAATTTTTCTTCCACTTTACAATTATGTGCCACTTTGTGTTGGTCTTTTACATAAAATCCCAATAAAATACATTTAAGTTTTTTGTTCTAACACGACAAAATGTGAAAAATGTCAAGGGGTATGAATACTTTTTCAAGGCACTGTATGTTTGCCAGAGATCGCTCATTGCTCAAGGAACCCCTAGAAACATAAAAAAGGAACCCAGGGGTTCCATGGAACTATGCTCAAGAAAGGCTGTTATATTATCTATACCATAACATGGCTAAATGAGAACTTTGTGAGAAACATTCCTCATATTTATTAGTGGATTTTAATTGTGAAACCCATTGTGAAACTATTGCTCTGACCATTCAGATGTCCATCAATAAAAAGTGCAAAGAGTAAAGCGCTAAGAATCAGAATTGACTTAGATAAGTTATTTAGTTGTTATAGGCATAACACCGTAGTCTATACTTAGCACTCTGTTTTTTTGCAATATATTATTAAAAAATACAGATTTCTTATTTTATGCATGAAAACTATGTGCCAACATGTTATCTTTGTTTCAACTTTCTTTATTTCCATTATATTTATCAGCACAATTGTGGCAAAGCCCAATACCCTGTGGTACTTGCAGGGTGGGAGATATGCTACCCTGAACCTAAAGTAGAACTCTAGGCTGGAACTAACCAACCCCTTCTAGCACCTACTATATATTTCCCATCTTGTAGAAGGATGATGCTTATTCTTTCCTATTCTCAAGGGGGTTCTTGACTAGTCGTGTGATCAGCTCTCAGTGGCTGGCATCAGGGGAGACAAGGGACAGCCAACAACGAATGCTCTATAGGAAGCCTGTGGGCACTCTGTCCTCTCCCCATAGCCACATCGCTGGAGATATCACGTGACAGACCTGGAGTGATCTGAGAATAGGCAAGTACAAGGCAGCCATCAGAAATTTTGAGGCCCTTTACACAGCTTTTGGCCTGGACCCACTGAACATCCCACGACTCCTTCAGTGCACCCATGTTTATTTTAACACTCTTACAACTTAAAGTGGTTCTAAAGCCTTAAAGTATTTACACCTCAATGAATTCTATGGAGCAGGGCTGAGCAGCCCCCTCCATGTCAATAGACGCAAACAGGGTGGCTCAGGAGAGAGCCCACATAGGTGCCCCCCCCCATGGAAAGCCGGTGCCTGACCTCACAATGCGCTTAGGGAAGAATGGTGAAGCATTCCCATAGACACACTCCTAAACCTTGTGGATAGCCTTCCCAGAAGAGCTGAAGCTGTTATAGCTGCAAAGGGTGGGCCAGCTCAATATTGAACCCTATGGACTAAGACTGGGAGGCCATTAAAGTTCATGTGCGTGTAAAAGTAGGCATACAATTACTGCCCTTCTGAAGTATAAGCATGACATTCTGATAAGTTCTAACTCTTCTTTTGTCATCGGAGCTGATTTTGTACTTTTTAGGCTGATTATTCTCAGACTGTGTTATAGTAGATGATTACAAATGCCTCTTTTCACTCTTCATTAGTGTTATTTGCTGCTATTAACAGCTTCACATAACTGCCTTAGCATAGTTAATGCGGGGTTAGCAGTTCTTGACATGTTTTTATATAGTTAATCTCTGTGGAGATGACAGAGGAAATTTTATTTAAATCTTATTGCGATATATCAATTTGCCATCATATAATCTGTTCATTTCCACAGATCAGTACACAGCATCGATGATAACACAGTTTAGAAATGCAATATGGGCCATTTGTATTAATACAGTTGACAAAAACAGAGCTAGCCAGAGGATATTTAACTTTTGCTATGGAGCCCCGTTATTTGTAGTTACGCCCATGATCTTAAGGACATGGCAAGGTTTACCTTCCAGCATGACAATGACCCAAAGCACACAGCAAAATTTACCACACAGTGGTTAAAAGAGAAAAGGGTGAATGTCCTTGCATGGCTTAGTCAGAGCCCAGACTTAAACCCCATTGAAAATCAGTGAAAGACTGTAGTCACCATCAGATTTAACTGAACTTGAGCAGTTCTGCAAAGAAGAGTGGGCAAATATTGCAAAGTCTAGATGTGTAAAGTTAGTAGAGACATATCCCAACAGACTAAAGGCTGTAATTAAAGCAAAAGGTTGTTCAAGAAAATACTGACACAAGGGGGTGATCCTTTTTCCAACTCAGTGATTCTGTTTTCATGTTAATGTTATATCTTTCACTTGGATGTTATGTTATACGTTTTACGAGTAAATACAGCTGGCTAAAACAAAACTGTGTGTCTTCATTTCAGGCTGCACAGCAACAAAATGTGATTATTTTAAAGGGGGGCGATTGTTTTCTATACCCACTGTGACAGGAAGTCAGGTAAATCTGTGGGTGTTGTCACAGACGGGAGATACATTTCTGCCTTGTTTAGACAATTTACCAATTACTATCAGGTGTCGGCTGCAGAAATAGCCAGAAAAGGTTTAGGGCATTGGAAAATTTCATCTGTTCAGAATGAGGCAATTAAGGCCTCTATAAGTCATCCAAAGGGTGACTACTGATTGCTGCATCCTGAGGGTTTTTGAGTTAAGGAGAGCAGTCAGAAAGACTTCTGAAGAGGTGAGGTGGTTGTCGATTTTTATGTGTGATAAAAATAAAAAAGACTATTGTTTCTCTGCTGTATGACCAGCAGTGTCTGCGCCAGACTCCCTAGCTAGGTTCCTGTGTGGTGAAGGTAGGACGCCCAAGTGGCCAGGGTTTATTTTATGTTTTGTTTTGTTTATGCTGTTTGGATGCTTGCACTTGTTTCCAGCAATATGGAAGAATAAACCAAACTCTTTGTTTTCAACCTTCTTTGGCTGCCTCTCTGTATAGTTCAGTGTGTAGTGAACCCATCCAGGGGGTCACACCCCCCCGCTACCGAGCTAACCCCTTACACCACTGTATGCTGTATTCTACAGCTGAGCTTCACCATTCCCACTACAGGCTTTAGAGTTAGGAGAAGAAAAAGTCCAGCAGCAGAAAATCCTTTAACTCCACTCCACTTTAACACCATTAACTTAAACAGTTAGCCACACGTATATAAACATTTTTACAATCATCCTGGTCCCAGGAGATGGTTCTTTGCTTCGGTTACAAACAGAAAGGTCTGCAACACAATGTGAGTTGAGGCGTACCCCGTATCCTACAGGGGTTGCCCAGAGTTTTTCATTATCAGCCAGGAATGTGCATAGTCTATATAATCCTGCTCTACTCTTTGGGTGCTGACCAGATCCCTTGGGCTGGAGCATCCCAACCCCCAGCCCATTAGCTCTTATTAGTGTCCACCTGTGTTATAGGAGGAGTCCTTTAGTTCTCCCACATAGAGGAGTGTATTTCTCCCATGGTTGAGAAGCAGGATCTTTTTATTCTATGAAATGATAATGGGGTACTTTGAGTAGTGGGCATATGGTGTGACAAAATCCCCATATTTTTTGCTTATTTATTGAAAATGTTCAAGTGTTTTAAATAACCTTACAGGATATAAATGTTATTTTTGTATGTGTGCGCATCTTTATGTCATCCAGCACAGTGGGCTGCATGCTATTGCCGGACCGGCTATGACACCTTTGTGTCACAGAACCGTTATTAATTTACCATCTAGATTTTTTTGAATGTACCATCTTTGGCAATTATCATGATCCAATATACTTACTGCCCAATACTGGTGGATTTGGCTTCCACCAGTACAATAGCTACAGCTGGTTATGAGTGACAGTGGATCTCTGTGCAATGATGTGTCTAAATCATCCAACTCTATAAATTAGATGAAATTATAGATGTATGCGGTGCCCTGAAGAAGCATTTTGCGAAACATGTTGGCGCCCCTGCATATCCAAGCATCTAATTTCATGCATCAAGTATCAACTCATGGTCAAACTATGTATTATGTCTATGCAAGTTTTATCTGATATTATACAATACATTTTTATTTATTTTTTAAAAATGTTGTTTGTGTCCTCACCTTAGCAGCAGACATGCCATCTCCAATTAAAATCCCATTTTCCTTGAGGGAGCACTGTCTCTCTCTTATTGTCTTTTTATGTGTGTGCTGTAATCTGATTTTCTGTTTGTATGGTCTTATAGCTGCACCATTTTTAACATAATGCATTTTTAGGATGTGACCCCCCCCCCCCCAAGTCTGATTTTGTCTGTCTGCTCTACTAAAGGGGAGCTAAGAGATAAATTGATGGAGCCGTAATTGCTGTAGTTTGGTCCTCAGTTCTTTCCATAACTAAGAATGGGAGCTGGCATTTTGACGCAGCAATTTATATGCTAGCCTACTCCCCAGGTTGCATCACTGCTAAGAGGCATAGGGTTGGCATTAAGTCCATGGGCGTCCACTCCATAGGGCAAGAGATACTTGCCCCCTGTGTTGCAATGGCCGCTGTGACCACCTCCGTGGCAGCCGTGGACTTTTTTTTCTAAGTCTGCAGACTGCTGCTGGCCTGGGGGCTGCTCTCAGTCTTTTCTGACTATCCGTCTATCCCTCCTCACCCCCGCCTGAGCATCGGATTGGCTCTGCCACTCAGGCCTCTGCTTAACATCACTGTGACCTGACTGTTCCGTGATTGGCTGCTGCCTCAGCCTGCCTCTGCCTGTGTAAATGTGCCTATAATGATCCGGCCGGCACGGCGCTGGCTCCTCCCATAGGTGCGTGGCATGCAGTGGCTGAGACAAGAGACTGAATATGCTGCCAGTGCCTGCCCTGGGCCAATCGCTGAAGAACTACAGGTAACATCAGTGCCTGTGTCACGACACCACTGTGTACATCTTTTTGTATTGCAATGTATTGCAATACATCTGTGTTGTGGGCGGCCATATTTTGATCTTGATGAAACCTATACATACAGTATAGGTTGTTTTCATCAAGATCAAAATATGGCCATAACAGGTGTATTGCAATACAGAAAGATTTACATTCTCTAGGCTATATTTATATGGACATGGAGTGAAGCTGAATTATCCTCAAGAGCTATTTCACACTGCCAGATGGCCGTGTTATCGGTAAAGCGTTGGTGCTTTGGCAGCAGAGGAGTGGTGTATACAGCACTGCTCCACTGCCCCAAAGATGCTGCTTGCAGGATTTTTTCTAACGTCCTGCAAGCGCACCACCCCAGTGTGAAAGCACTCAGACTCTCACACTGGGGCTGCAGGGTAGGTGTTTTTCAGGCACTTTTTTTCTACTTGGAAAAAGCCTCAGGCCGCGTACACACGATCAGACATGTCCGAGGAAACATGTCCGACGGACCGTTTTCATCGGATCACGCTGAAGTGGTCTGTTGGTCTGATGTGCGTACACACCATCGGACCGAAATCCCCTCGGACCAGAACACGGTGACATAGAACACAACAACGGGATTTTGGTCCGATGATTTAGTGTATTAACCATCGAACATGTCCGACGGACAGGTTTCCAGCGGACAGGTTTCTAAGCATGTTTGGAAACTTTTGTCCGCTGGAAAACGGTCCGATAGGCCGTACACATGATCGAACATGTCCGCTGAAACTGGTCTGTGGACCAGTTTCAGCGGACATGTTCGATCGTGTGTACGCGGCCTCAGTGTGAAAGGGGTCTTATATGCCCCCCTGAAAAAAGTTCAGCGAACGCCCGTGATTACCTCTATGTGCCCCCCCTGCAGATCTGGCATCCTACATATGGGGACCTCTATTGGCTACTAAGACGCCTACATTGCCTACTCCAAGTGATCCTGGCCTGACCCTTTCCACTAACTCCATCTTGTTAACAGAAGGGTGAATCAAGTCGAGCACATCCATGTCCTTACCATACACTGTCACACTCGAAGGCTGCAAAACTACAATTTTATATAAGATATTTAATTGCTACCCAAACCTGAATTTAGACCTATGCGTTTTCCCCCTGATATGTTTTCTATTGAAAAAAAATAAAGAATGTATGCCAATGCACGTCAATAAGTAAATTTACGTGCGCCATGGCACATATATTAACTCATGCGTTGAGATGGAACATGCATCAAGCAAAAACACAAAAGGTGCAAAGTCAGTCTAATGCCGCATATACTCGATCAGGCTTTTGCCCGGCCAAATCACATCGGAATTCCGACGGAATTCCATCGGAAAAATATAGAACATGTTCTATATCTAAACTCCGATCGTATACATTGGAATTTCCGATGAAAAAAACTCAGATGGGGCTACACATGATCAGAAAATCCGATGGAAAAAGTCTGACTTTTTCCATCGGAAATTCCGATCGTGTGTATGGGCCATAATGTTACTGTATTAAAAATACAAGTCTGTCTGCTGCAGTGGAAGATGTGACGTGTACTTTCTTCATTCACAGATTGCTGTGAGGAACCCCCACCCGCTATACAGGTGTTCTGTGCATGTTACATGTCACACCCTAAATTTAGGTGTACCATGTTCCAAAAAGTGAACCTATCCTTTAAAGTTGGCCTCCGGTTAAAAAAAATTATATAAATGTAATTAGGTTGCTCAGTAATAAAAAAAGAAACAGAGCTTGCTGCCATACTCATCTTCAATCAAGATCTGTCCCCAGAGTGCTTCTGTCCTTCTACTTTCCTCTGAGATGAATGATGGCCAGCATCATTTAAACCACTTTCTTTCAACCCAGACTGTTATGGATTTGCCCCAGGTATGGCATTGTCTCAGAGCCTAAACTATTACCGTACTGCATGGTGCTCACAGCCAGACTGTTTGTGTCCCGGGCTACTCATCTGTTCCTAATCACAAGTAATCACTCCTTGTGGGATTCTGAACAGCTGTGGAGCCTTTGATTGATTTGAAAGAACATACAGCCGAGTGTAAACATCTGACTGTTATTGCCACATAAGTACTCTGATTGAGCAGTGTATGGCCATGTGAATGATCCCAAATTGTTATCTGTTCCCATCACTGTCTGGTATAAGGCTGTCCCTAAAATAGAAGCTGATGGAAAATATCTCCAAAGGAGCCTCAGATAACAGCAAAACCTGTCAGGGGATGTATTCACTTCTAAAGGGATGTAGGCACTGCAGCTTTTCTCATTAAAGTGTTTCTAAACCCACAACAGAACAATCAGTCAGTATATGCAGCGAAGCATGCTTGTTACTCACTGTTATACTCACTGTGGAACCTAAGGGGTTAATCCCTTGCACTGTGCAAAAAGGCTGTTTGATCCAACCCTTCTCTACTTTTACTGTCCCTGATCCATTTGCTGATAGAACAGAGCCTCGGGGGCACTCTGCACATGCTCAGTTTGGTGTGTATTGCTAAAGAGCTTTTGTTTTTGGGAGGGTGCATGTGATCAACACAGGGCCAATAGGTAGTCAGAGGAGAATGAAAACTCTTCCTACAAGATTTAACCAGTGTTTGGTCAGACACTGATAGAAGTCACAAGACTGCTATATACTGCTGATGAGAAAATATATTCATCAGTTTATATTTACTAAAATAATTGAATTTCCATGTTCTGTGTACTGTGGGAGACCAGATATAGTGAATGCAGGGACTGCACGGACTGAAGGTCCGTTTTCATCGGTCCAAACTGATCGTGTGTGGGCCCCAACGGTCAGTTATCCTTCGGTCAAAAAAAAGAGAACTTGCTTTAAAATTAAACCGATGGACGCCTAACCGATAGGTCAAAACCGAT
This sequence comes from Rana kukunoris, assembly GCA_029574335.1. Lineage (NCBI taxonomy): Eukaryota > Metazoa > Chordata > Amphibia > Anura > Ranidae > Rana > Rana kukunoris. Next base: position 196,787,359 of record CM056049.1, read on the forward strand.
CGTTAGTATGCAAAAGCATTGGTTAAAAAGGTGCGCATGCTCAGAATCAAGTTGACGCATGCTTGGAAGCATTGAACTTCGTTTTTTTTCAGCACATCGTTGTGTTTTACGTCACCGCATTCTGACAAGAAAGTTTTTTTAACTGATTGTGTTTAGGTACATCAGACCATCAGTCCGCTTTATCGGTTAACCGATGAAAACGGTCCTTCGGATCGTTCTCATCGGATGGGCTGATCGTGTGTACGCGGCCTAACACTTTATAGCACTTGGATTCCTCCAAATAGCTCTGATGAAGGCAGATCCTTCATTCAGGAATCAGTTTGTGAAGAGACTTGCTTTAAAAAAAAATACCTTTTTGTTCAGTAAATTTAAATGCAGTAAAACCTTGGTTTGCGAGCATAATTCGTTCCAGAAACATGCTTGTAATCCAAAGCAATTGAATATAAAAGCATTTTTTTTACATGGTATAAAAGAGAATAAAGGCACCTCTAAGGCCGCGTACACACGATCAAATCTATCTGCTGGAAACGGTCGGCCCGACCGTCCCAGCAGACAGATTCGACCGTGTGTACGGGCGAGCCGACGGATTTGGCCACCCAACAGATTTCAAAGCATGCTTTGAAATCTGTCGGCTGGGAACCCGTCCGCCCGACATGTCTCCTGGTTAGTACGCTAACCAGCAGACATGTCTTCTCGCACACGCGCCGAATGGTTTTGACGCATGCGCGGAAGTGTTTTACTTCCTGGCGCGGTGACATGGCGGCGTCAACGTCACCGCCACGTCACCGCGCCCTCTGGCGGCGGGGATTTTGGTTTGATCGTGTGTACACGATCAAACCAATATGTCCCCAGCAGACAGATTTGTTCAAATCGGTCGGCCCGACCTATTTGAACAAATCTGTCTGCTCGTGTGTACGCGGCCTAAGTGTAGCAATAAGTTGCTAAATGTTGTACCTTCATTAAATGTAACCGTTTGCTACACTTAGAGGCCCCTCTCTTCTTTTTTATACTCAGTTGTGACATGACGCTACTCTTATATCAAGACATCGCTTGTATATCAAGTCAATATTTATTAAAAAAATTGCTTGACTTGCAAAGTGCTCTCAAACCAAGTTACTCTCAAACCAATGTTTATATATATATATATATATATATATATATATATATATATTGTGACAGGAAGTCAGGTAAATCTGTGGGTGTTGTCACAGACGGGAGATACATTTCTGCCTTGTTTAGACAATTCGCCAATTACTATTAGGTGTCGGCTGCAGAAATAGCCAGAAAGGTTTAGGGCGTTTGAAAACTTCAGCTGTTCAGTATGAGGCAATTACGGCCTCTATAAGTCATCCAGAGGAGGACTACTGATTGCTGCATCCTGAGGCTTTTTGAGTTAAGGAGAGCAGTGAGAAAGACTTCTGAAGAGGTGAGGTGGTTGTTGATTTTTTGTGTGATAAAATTCAAAAAGACTATTGTTTCTCTGCTGTATGACCAGCAGTGTCTGCCCAGCAGTAAGCTGTGCCAGACTCCATAGATAAGTTCCTGTGTGGTGAAGGTAGACGCCCCAAGTGGCCAGGGTTTATTTTGTTTTGTTTATGCTGTTTGGATGCTTGCACTTGTTTCCAGCAATATGGAAGAATAAACCATAATCTTTGTTTTCAACCGTCTTCGGCTGCCTCTCTGGATAGTTCAGTGTGTAGTGAACCCACCCAGGGGGTCACAACCCCCCGCTACCGAGCTAACCCCTTACAATATATATTAGGGCTGTGGAAATTAACTTTAAATTTCTCGATTAATCTTAAATTTTTTTGGATAAATCAAAATTCTGTTGATTGGTACTCACCTCTCTGCCAGCTTTCGGACCTTCAGGGAGTTCCGTCGGAGAGTCGGTGATGTCACAGACACCGGCGGGGCTTGCCGTTTCCATCTGAAGGGCTCCTTTGCTGTGCCTTCATATCTGCATGCCGGTGGAACCTTACGCCCGCGTACACAAGACGGTTTTCTTGGCAGAATTCAGCAAGAAACTCGATGGGAGACATATTCTGCCGAGAAAACCGGTCGTGTGTACACTTTTCGCTGTGAAAACTGTCGAGGAACTAGTCAGGCCAAAAAGAGAGCATGTTCTTTATTTCCTCGACGGGCAATGGGAAAATTTGGCTCGACGAGTTTTTTGACAGCCAAACAAGGAACTCAACGTGTGTACGCAGCCTTACTATCTGCCACAAGCAAGGGCTGTTACACTTCTCTCTATCAACTCCCTCTATCAACCTGGGATTCTACAGCCATCCACTGGAAGTTGTGATAGTTCCCTTAACGGGGACATCTACATGCCGACGGACTGATGTTAACCCCTCCTCATCTGGATTTAGCAGTGGTATCGTTGTACACATTTTTATACCAGTATCATACTTAGCAACATGTTTTTATGACTGCTTTTGCTACCGTTTGGTATTACTCGCACTATTTTTACAGTTTATGTAGCTACATCGATTTTATCTCCAGTGCAATATTTATTTTGTTACCTACTTGAAGACTATAAATGTTTTAATGCTATTCCCAATCGAGCTCTGCCTTTGTGTGTTTTTTGTATCCTGCTATCCATTTTTCCAGTGATTGGTAGCTGCACTGGGAATCAGCCTGCAAGGAGATTAGCTAAAAGTAGTTGGATCTGTATGTGCGTTATAATTAATCGAAATTGGTCGATTAAGGGGGTGTTCCAGCCAAAAATGGTGTTTATTAAAAGTCAGCAGCTACAAAAAGTGTAGCTGCTGGCTTTTAATAAACACTCACTTACCTGCTCCTGCGTTTCAGCGACGCGCCGACCGGGGCTCCGCTCCTCTCCCCCCCTCCCTGGCCGGCGTCTCCATCCCGACTATGGGCACCCAGCCGTGACAGCCTTCGGCTTCACGGCTGGGCACCCACTGCGCATGCGCGAGCCGCACTGCGCATGCGCGCGCGGCGCGGCTCGTCGCTGATTGGACAGGGGATCGCATGGGACCTGTCATGTGTCCCATGCGATCGCCTACAGGGAGGGGCTGGTGTAGGCGATTAAGGCTTAATCGCCTAACCAGCCCCTCGGCGGAAGCAGGAAGTGGGACAGGAAGTCCCACTCCTCCTGAAGCCCCCACTCCCCCCCCCCCAAAAAAATGACATGCCAAATGTGGCATGTAAGGGGGAGGGGAGGGGATTAAGGGAAACTTAATTTTTAGGGTGGAACTCCTCTTTAATCGATTTAAAAAAAAAAAAACATTAATCGAACACAACATTTTTAATCAGTAACAGCCTATATATATATATATATATATATATATATATATATATATATATATATATATATATATATATATATATATATATATATGTATGTATGTGTGTGTGTGTGTGTGTGTGTGTGTGTGTGTGTGTATATATATATATATATATATATATATATATATATATATATATATATAATATATATATATGCTGTTTAATATAGTTAGTGCTCCAAATGCATTTGCTGGTTTGCAGATTTGTTAGACTTTAGGCTGTATAATGGCTAGCTTGCTTTATATTACAAAAAAAGTTGATAGACATTTACTCAATGCTAAAACTAAATATATTTACAATGTAGAATATATTCTTCACAGAAGAACCGACAGGTAAAGATTCTTTCAAGACAAAATGTATTAAAACATTTTGCTTGTCTTGCAAAACGCTCTCAAACCGAGGTTTTACTGTATACAGTAACAATCTGATAAAACAAATTACTACAAAAGTATACAGTTCAAGTAGATTCCTTTTTTATTTTAACAATATTGTAGTTAAGCTTGACACCAGAATGCAGCATGGGAAACGCTTGTTCTGTGTGCATTTCCCGAACTGGGTGTGTGACCTGCTGTGGACATCAATGTATTCCTAACGACACCCCAAATGCAAATTCAGTGCTTTTGTCTGCACAGGTTGGCATGGTGCCGCTTTACCATGTAATCTGGTTGCAGGGCGTTTTTTAAAAGTAGCACATGGACTACTTTTGGTGCGATCCATTGTGATTTCAGTCCATTCAAATGGATGGGCTAAAAACCCAAATTGCACTGAATTGCACAGGAAAGCGCTCCTCTGCGTGCGAACCAGGTCGGCTATGGAAGAACCAATGCATTTGGTCATCTTATTTCTGTAGAAAATGCTGTGCCGTTAGCAAGTCAGTTCTATAGCTCTTATAATAATTTGAGTTACTTTCAGACATATCATTTCCGACTCTTGCATCAAAATGTTCATGAATATTACCAAGTAACCGATAAGTTCAGATGCCAACAGTCGGGCAAGTTTGAATTGCCATGCATGCATGATCATCTTTAAAGCATATGATGAGACAGCTCACAAAAAAAGTAATTTTAAATTTAATACATGATTCCTATGAAACATCACCACTAAGGGTACTTTAATACTTAGGAAAGCAAACCTATTAAATATTTATTCACCCCTTGACAGAGAACAGTGCGAGGGAGCTGTACCGGCGAGATATTTCTGATGTCTGCCTGTGGGGCTTGGTGACTTCTCCAAAGATCCTGAAGTCATGTGATAATATGGAGATTAAAATGTCCCAGGAAAAAGTCATTTTACCAGTGAAAGCCTTATTTTTATTAATGTCAGCAGATTATTGACCAAGTCTTTGAAGAAAAGGGATACAAAAAAAAAATATATTTATTATCGTAGAGGAACTATTGAATTTGTTCCATACTGTACTTACTGGGTAACATTGACTGCAAAATGTTTTAAACACATTTACCTATTTTCCTTGTACCGCATGCTGAATGGTAGTTCCTGCTTTAGACATGCACATGGATTGTGTATAAAGGACATACAATATTGAAAGAGCGCACCAGAGTCACAAATATATTCTACCTATACTTATTTATGTATTCTTTTATAATGGGGTTGCACTGGGCGACAATTTTGAAAAAAAATATATTTTTTACTTTTTGCTATAATAAATATCCCCCAAAAATATATAAAAAAAACACATTTTTTTACTCAGTTTAGGCCGATACATATTCTTCTACATATTTTCCTTTAAAAAAAAATCGCAATAAATGTCTATTGATTGGTTTGCGCAAAAGTTATAGCGTTTACAAATTAGGGGGTAGTTTTATGGCATTTTTATTAATATTTTTTTTCTAGTAATGGCGGCGATCAGCGATATTTTTCGGTACTGCGACATTATGGCGGACACTTCGGACACTTTTTTTGGGACCATTGGCATTTTTATAGCTTTCAGTGCTATAAAAATGCATTGGATTACTATAAAAATGCCACTGGCAGTGAAGGGGTTAACACTAGAGGGCGGGGAAGGGGTTAAGTATGTTCCCTGGGTGTGTTCTAACTGTAGGAGGGGTGGCCTCACTAGGGGAAATGACTGATCTCTGTTCATACATTGTATGAACAGACGGTCAGTAATTTCTCCCCTGACAGTACCGGGAGCTGTGTGTTTACACACACAGCTCCCGATCCTCGCTCTGTAACAAGCAATCGCGGGCATGCGCACGGGAGTTAGGGACGAGCGTATGCACCACCTAGTGGCCACTTCGAGAGCCGACGTAGAGCTACAGCTCTCGCGCAGGAGAGCCGACCTGCCGCCGTAGAACTGCGGCGGCTGGTCGGCAAGTAGTTAATTCCTTTTCTTGCAGAGCCAGCACCTGTAAGTTTTTAATAGGGCGTGTGCTTTAAAGGTCTAGGGCATAGAGCGGCAATTATTTTCTAACAATTGTACAAGTGTTCAGTTCACTTAAAATTTGTACTTAAATACCGAATGCGGCAGTTGTTCGATTACGCGGTAATTACTGCATTAGTTAATGCAGTAACTTACCGCATTGTGCTGGTTGCTATGAAAGCTGGCCTGCCATGTCCTTAACAACCAAACAGACAATTAAAAACCATACCAGGCCACATGCCCATGGGGGGGGGGGGGTTAGTGATGTCAGCATGCATAATCGTAATAGCAGACCACTTATAGCGTCTAGACGTAGGTAGGACAAAAAACTGTAAAATGAGTACAGGCTGACTGTGAAGCTTGTCTTTCCCTTTCAGTCCGGATGAGGTCTGTTGATAAGTTGGCATGGTATTACAAAGCATTAACTGAAGATGTCATGTTATACTGAATAATATTCTCTTTTAGTCATTGGGGTTACTTGGTTAAGATTCCCTTAAATTCATTTTGCCCTTTTCAGTCGCTACAACTGAATGTAACTTAGTCTACAACATTTAGACAGAATGTTCAAAGGCACATCTCCCCTGAAAAGTAAATATGCACAATACTTAAATTCATTTCTCCTAGACTGGAATGCCAAATCATCTCTGTGCACCATCTTTAATTAGTCCTGGTTGGTTAGAGTGGGTCTGGACAGGTGTCACAATTTTGTTCCCTTTATGTGTTAAGATGAAAGGCTCCTCTGAACATTCATTTTCACACTTCTCCTTTATCTTAGTATCAACAGCAGCATCATCTAATGTAACACAGCACAGGAAAAGGATCGGTTTAATTCATTTTTTTTTTTTTTTTTTGGGCTCCATTTTAGAGATCTAGGCTGTGAACATGCACTCTACTTAAAATAAAAGTGCAAAATGTATGCCGGAACAAAGGGAAAAATCAAAGCAAATGTATTATGTTTTTTTTTCTCTTATGTGTGTTTTGTAATAATGTATAACTTGCCTGAGGACCTAGCTAGCAGGCAGACACAGAGGAACTTGTTTATTATCTGTACTGTGGAAATTACACCTTATAATTAATATTTAATTTGTCCACAGTAAAAAAAAAAAAAAAAATACAGTAGAATTTCCCTTTTATTTTCTTAAAGTGTATCTATAGCTAAAACTTTTTTTTTTTTTTTAAGTTTTGGGTAGAGAATGGAAGAATTAGATCCCCTGTCAGTTTTTATTGTGCCTGTGTGCCCACTGAAACAGGAAGAATAGAGGTAAAATGTGTCCATGAGAGAATTTGTCTCACTTTGTGGAGATTTCCTCTCACTTTTTGTATATAAGCTTATAATAAGGTTTACCTGTCTGTAGGTACAGCGAATATCTCCTAAACTTTCACTGTTTAGGGCATCCATTCTCAACCAGGGTTCCGTGGAACCCTAGGGTTCCTCCAGAGGTGGCTAAGGGTTCCTTGAGCTGTGGCTGATTTACCTCCTGTTTGATGGTGCCTACATACTTTTGAGCCAATTCCACTTGTAGGAGCCAATGATCTTTATAGCTCTCTGTAAGAGGGCCATTCTTACCACCATTGTAAGAAAGGGCATTCTCACTGAAGTAAGGGGCATTGTTCCCACTTACCCCCAATGAATGGGTTTTATCAGGGGTTCCCCGAGACCTGAAAATTATTTTAAGGGTTCCACTGGAATAAAAAGTTTGAGAAAGGCTGGTTTAGGGGATATTCACACTACATGCAGCTGGTGACGTCACCAGCGCATGCACTCTGAAGGGACGGCATACCCATGTTTGTGAAGATTTACTACCACATTAAGACAAGAAGTGCAGCCTATCAGTGCCCACCAGTGCAGCCTCATCAGTGCCCGTCTGTGCAGCCTCATCGGTGCCCGTCAGTGCAGCCTCATCAGTGCCTATCTGTGCAGCCTCATCAGCACACATTAGTGAAGAAGAGAAATTACTTTGCAAAATTTTATAACAGAAACAAAGAAATGTTTTTTCACAACCCATGCAAAGGTATGGACCAGGGAACGGACGGCATCAAATTTTTTGTTGTGTACGCCGTTTACGTAGTACGTAAATAGGGCTGGGAGTAGGTTACGTTCACATCGTAGGCAGTAATTTCGATGTGACTGTGAGCATGCGCACTGGGATGCTTCCAAGATACGACGCATGCGCCGTTCATTTTTAGTACTTGTTTGAAGCTCAGCCCATCATTTGCATGGGGTCACGCTTCATTTAAATGTAACATGCCCACTTCCAGCCCACTTCCACCTACTTTGACTTACGTCGGCTTACACCGACGACTATACGCTACGCCGGCGCAACGTTGAGAGCATTTGCTTTGTGAATTCCAGAAAATACGCTACGCCTGCATAAAGATGCGCCGATGTATGTGAATCTATCCCTATATGTCTACATTACTGCTGACAGACGGGTGGAAGCATTTATGAGAGGAGAGACCACTGGTGTCGGTGGTTTTTGGTGTTGTTGGTTGGTGGTTTTTAAAATTTTGAGTTTAAAAGTTTGAGTTTATAAGTCCGCAGATATAGTGTTTGCAGCGGCTGACTTTTAGTAATTTAAAAAGTAAAGTAAAAAGTAAAGTTCCTCTTTAAGATTGGCCATTACCATGGTGTTAGTTGGTGTTTGAAGAATAACACGCCAAACATTGTTACATTGAACAAAGACCACAGGCGGTGTTACAAAACAAAAACCTGATATCTAAATGTGTTACCATGCAATCTCAGACATGCAGCCGCTGACTTAGTGTAAAGTTCATTCAAAGCCATTTCATATCGGAGGCATAAACTAAAAATGTCATTTTCAGCATGCTTATTGCAAGTACAATTACAATCTCATTTTTCTGCCCTTATCTTAAATATACAAAGCACTTTGCAATGCAAGGGTGATCCAATTTCACACATCTTCCTACTTCAATGTCCTGCTGTCATTGTCACATCTCTTTAATGTCACTTTGTTGCAAGTTTTCAAAAAAAATGAACATTTTTAAACGCCCTTTAAAATTTTTTTGTCATACCCAAACAGTGTGTGTGTGTGAGCTGTGGCAATTTATTACCCTTCATTATTCTGAACTCCATCTTTAATGGGAAGGGCAGCCTCTCAAGGATTCCGGTAGGCTCTATTATCTCTGGCTCACCTCTCTGACTTCACTGTTAAAGCCGGTGTGGCTGTGATGTTCTTATCCAAGGCGTCCTTTCACCACCTGCTGGTTTCTCTCTTTTGCAAACCTTTTAATACAATTCTCCTTTCATCCCTTTTTACATTTGTACCAAGGCCTTCCATGCTACATGAAACCTCATTTGTAGATCAAACCCTTTCTTTTCCAGAAGGACAGTATACAGATATCTGCTGTTTTTATATTCAGTTTTCATTTTAAAGAGCATCTAACCCCACACTTCTTTATTTTTGTACCATTCTATCTGGTATGATAAATATTGTATACATGTATGAATCTATTGCAGTGGTTCTCAACCTGGGGGTCAAATTACGATTTTCCAGGGGTCACCGAATCCTGGTCTGTTAATGAAGCCTGCACCGTTCTACCAGATTTTTCGCAGTTGCCCAGTTGGGCTGTTCTTGGAGCCCGCAGCCGCCCAGTCAGCCTCTTCACAGCCGCCCAATCAGTTCACGGCATGGCTGAGGGGCAGAGACAAGAGGTCAACTGACTGGTGAGGAATGTGAAGTTGGAGGAGCTGGAGAGAACCATATCTCCTGATTTTGGCATAGGTGTCACTGTTGCAAGACACCACAGAGATGGAGACACAGTGAGTCCAGAGACACATTGAGTAACACTACCTGTGATTAGAGTTGCCATTAAAAGTCCCCACTACAGTTCTCAGATCAGCAGATGACCTTGATCAAGAGCACCAACGTTGGCTAATCAGAACTCTCACCAGCATTGTCACTCATCCCATTCCACCCACCAAGGAGTAAGATAAGGAATAAAAATAGAGATTACATTGAAGGGAGAGGACAGAAAAGATCACTAGAGAGAGAGATGAGGAAAAAAAAAATAGGATAGAGAGAGATAAAAGGGAAAGAAAGGAGAATAAAAAAAGAGTGGTACATCCAGAAATGTAACATAAGGGATTTTAATAATGTATGAGTGGAAGGGACTTGGGGAGCACTAAATGTCCATGGGTTAGGGGCGCAAATTACTTGTCTTGCCTTGGGTGCTGACAACCCACACTATGAAAATAATTTTACTGTTAGGGGTCCCCACAACTTGGGAAATTTTATCAAGGGGTCACGGCACTAGTAAGGTTGAGAACCACTGATCTACTGCTTTTGGAGGTCATCGTTGTTTTAAACAAATTTTTGGACTAAACACACCTGGACATCTAAGGCCACGTACACACGATCAGACCGGTCTGATGAAACTGGTCCGACGGACCGTTTTCATCGGACCAGGCTGAAGTGGTCTGATGGTCTGATGTGTGTACACACCATCGGACCAAAAATCTGATCAGACCAGAACGTGGTGACGTAAAACACAACGACGTACTGAAAAAACACAGTTCAATGCTTCCAAGCATGCGTCGACTGAGCATGCGCAGGTTTTTAGTCCGATGCTTTTGCGCACTAACCATCGAACCTGTCCGACGGACAGATTTTAAAGCAGGTTTTAAAACTTTGGTCCGACGGACAACGGTCCGATGGGCCGTACACACCATCGAACTGGTCTGATGAAACTGGTCTGCAGACCAGTTTCATCGGACCAGTCTGATCGTGTGTACGTGGCCTAAGGGTCTCTTTACACGTTTGCATTGTATAAAATTTGTTTTACAGTGTATTGAAAATTGGCCATTGATGCTATCACATTTCACTCAAGGTATGACTACAGCTAAAAACAAACGGGCCGAATGTTGGCCGGTTTAGTAAAAACTGGGCGATGTTCCTCCCATGTATACTGGAGTCGGCCCACAGAAGCTGGCCGTTTGGCTGGCTTTTGCGTAGGGGCACAACTGAAAAGGTCTGCCGATCGGCTGAGAGGGTCAGGGTTAAGGTTTCCCCTTAAAGAATAATGCTAGGACTCAGGAATTGAAATAGGGACCTCCCCCAGAGGTCAAAGGTTGGGGTAAGGGTTAGGGGTTAGGATGGTAAGGGGGGTTAGGGTTTCCCCTTGAAGAATAAGGCTAGAACTCAGGAATTTGAATAGGGACCTCCCCAGGGGTCAAAGGTCAGAAGGTGCGTTCCCAGAGGTCAATGGTCAAGAGGCATGACTTACCCACCCCCACCAAAGTGTACCGCCTACCCCAACTAAGTTGGGGAATGAACAAGTCAGGGAATGAGAGCACTGACCGGAGTGTTCTACCTGGGGGGCCATCCCCCTGTCAGAACAAAATAGAACAGCAGGAAACATTGCTGTACTAACGTTGGGTAGTTAGTATAACAGCTCCTCTAGAGCCTTTTCTGAGAGGAGGAGGGAGTACGTGCCAACAGGAGATTGAGGACCTAAGAAAAGTAAAATGTTTAAAACTTCATCTGCTAGAAATGTGGCACACTGTTTGGCCACACTTCACACTTCAGCTTTAAAAACAAGATGTCTGCATTTGGGACATTTATCCCTGGGTGCATACTGTCCAAAACTTTACTACCACTCAGTGCATCGTTCAGCCCGATCCAGCCGCAGTCAGTGTCAACTGTTCATAGAGTTTTTTTACAGGCTGCCAGCTCTAGGGCTGGATGGTGCACTTATGCCCTCTGGCTTTACCTAAATATTGGAGTCTAATGCATTGGGGCTAAACTTTCAGTGTGCATGGGGCCTCATGAGCTCTATTTTGTTTAAATTACAGTTAGCAAGAGTGTTTTTTTTGTGTTTAAACCACATATGAGTGAGTGGCATGCTGTCAGCTGCCAATACACTCAGAGTAAAATTACTGCTTGAGCGAATGTCATATACACTTCTGCTTTTTCTTCCAGATGTAAACACAATGATCACATGATCACTGGTTACATCTTATGCTAGGGGAACCTTGCAAAGTACAAATATGAATTCCTAGTGGCTATCTTGGGGAAACCTGGGTCTGATTAAACATAGTGTTCTCCTGAGAATTGGGCAACCATCTTGGACCCAGAAAAACTATATACAGCCCCCGCTGCATTTCGGGGAAGGACCCTGCTGCACAACCTGCATTTTGATTCATACTTTCTTGCACTCTACATATCCAGCACTGCACCTTATCTATATAAATAACACACAGAATGCAGGGATCAGGGGTAAGTAATGCATGGGGGGCAGGGGTCTGGAGTAAATAATGCACAGAATGCAAGGTTCAAGAGTAAGTAATGCAGGCCAACGATGTTCACATATGCCACAATCCTTATATTCGAAAAATACTCCTAATTGTCAGTGGCGCCATTAGGGGCGCCCGAGTGCCATCCCCTTTCTCCACTCCCCTATATGCAATGGACAGATTCATGTCGCCCCCCAATGCTAATTACTCTGCGGTGACCCCTCCCGCGGGAGATAGACGGGAACCCAATAAGATTTCCTGGCCAATCGGGTCTCAGGAACTGCTTCCTGGCCGGGAGGAGAATCAGGAAGACAATAGCAAATATTAATTCACTATAGTCACACAAGTGGGTGGGCATTCCAAGCCCACCCTTTTTTTAAGCCAATTAGAGCCTCAGTCTCTAATAAAAAAAACAATTGAAATCCATGTGTCTGGTATATTAGGCCAGACGCATGGGTTGGGGGGGGTGTGACGCCCGTGCGCCCCCTATGGATGGGCCTCCACTGGTTCACAAGATGTTTACAGCTCACTCACCAGGCTTAGGCTCAGTCACCAAGCCTGGTGTCCCCCAAGGGCAGGCAGTGTACAAGCACCCAGCATCTGTGCTGATTTGACAGTTGCAGTCTGTAATTTTGAATCTTTTACTGCCCGTGCCCACATATCCCCCCTGGAGTCCGGCAGCAGACAGCCATTTTAAATCAGCTCTGCTCACAATCCCTTCCACAGGTTTAGTGTGCAGCCATGCATGATCCCATTGCATGCCAGGGGGAGTTTAGCGTGTGGGCGGACATCTCTGATCTCTGCTCACTACCTGTCATACCTGCAACATAGAGCTGAGGAGAAGTTTCAGACCACCTTGGCTCTTTCCTGCAAGTCTCTTAGGTGGCGGAAAATAAACAATGGCGGTAGATGGTGGCATTGGGACTTGGGCAGACAGTACTAGAAGCAGGGAAATGGGCTCAGCATACCTGATGGGCCCCTGAACGGCATTGTTATACTGTTTATAGTCAGTCCCCTTAAATTACTCTCTCCCATTTAGCCTTGAAATTTATAGACTCATGAAATACTTCAGTAGACAGACATGACAGGCTCATGATCAATTTATAACTAACTGGAAATGTGCACAGAGGAAAGCTATTAACTGTACATAATTGTACATTATGCAAAATAATTCACTTTTTATTAGGGTTGTCCCGATACCAGTATCGGTACCGATACTGAGTATTTGCGGGAGTACTTGTACTCCCGCAAATACCCCCGATACCCAAATAGAATACTCCCCCCGCCGCCAACGCTGCCGCCGTATAAGTAAATCCGACCCCGCCGCCGTATATACAAAGCCGCCGCCTCCGCGAACATTATAGGCATCTTTGAATAGCTGTTTTCCCGCTGCGCGTGTATAGACACTCCCCCTTGCTCGGATCTGTCCAATCCCGAGCAAGAGGGAGTGTCCTTAACATGGCGCACGGCAGGGAAAAGAGCTATTGAAAGGTGCCTATAATGTTCGCGCCGGTTTTGTATATACGGCGCCGGCTGCAATATGGGGGGGACATGGCTGCAATATGGGGGGGGACATGGCTGCAATATGGGGGGGACATGGCTGCAATATGGGGGGGGGACATGGCTGCAATATGGGGGGGGGACATGGCTGCAATATGGGGGGGGACATGGCTGCAATATGTGGGGGGACATGGCTGCAATATGTGGGGGACACGTTTAAAAAAGTATCGGTATTCGGTATCGGCGACTACTTGAAAAAAAGTATCGGTACTTGTACTCGGTCCTAAAAAAGTGATATCGGGACAACCCTACTTTTTATAAATAAATACCCCTCTCTTTTCACTTTTAAATAAACTATGTATGTTTTTAATATGTTGTTGCAAATATATAAAAAAAAAATCAACTTTTTATATCTATTCCGTGTATCCCAAGCGTTTGTATGGTACCATAAAAGTCCATTGTAGCCTCAATTCAAATTTCTTTACATATGACTGTTTTCTCTATAGTTACAAATTATTTTTGGCACTCCATTTAACTAAAAAAAAAAAAAAATAATAGAATAACGTTTGCCTGCAAATATTTGGAATTAGTACATGTCACGATACTCCGTTGTGGTTGCTCCTTTAGGGCAGACACACGCTGGCCATATATACTAGGGTGACCAGACATCCCCAGTTTCAGGGGACAGTCCCCGGATTGAGGACACTGTCCACTGACCAAGTCTGTCCCCGGTTTTGTCCCTGAATTGGATTTGAACAGGGGCTGAGGCAATTTCAAAAATGGTCAGTGCAGAATAAAAAGAATAAAAAAATTGTATCTTTTTCCATTATCTGTGCCCCTTTCTGATGATCATGTGCTGGTCGGAGCGGAGAGAATATTTTAGTTTCGGGTGAGTGCCCATTCAGATTCACTTGCATGTTCTTCTGCCTTGGCTCAAGTCCCGGCCAGCCGTCTGCCTATCTCCTTGCCTTCCCTGGCGAAGTGATCTTCCTTCACACTCAACCCAGTAGTACCCGGGGCCAGAGGGTAAGAATTGACAGGCTGTGAGGCGGGCAGAAACAGGCAGAGAGTCGCTGATTGCCGCCATTACTAATAAAAAAATAATATGTCCCCGGATTTCATTTAAAAAATCTGGTCACCTCAATATATACAGCACTGAGAAATGTGATAGTCACCTTACCTGGAGATAAACCCAATCCCTTTTTAAACTGCTGTCAAAACTTTTGTTTCTGAACTTTACAGTCATTTTAATAATATCTGTTTAACCACTAAGGTACATATTATTGTTGTTTTACTGTGTGTTTATTGCTGGGCACTGGCCCCCAGAGCAGGAGTATTCCTATGCTGCCGTTTTAATATCTGACTGATATCTGCTAATATCTGCCTCCTGGGGAAGTTGTATTGAATAGAGTTGATATTAAAGTCATATGGCTGTGTGAAAAATTGTTTATTAAAGTTGTTTTGTGGCGTGCATGCAGGAAGACAATCCTTTGATGCTGCTAATCTAGAAGGAAAACTCTTGAATAGGGTTGGATTTTTTTTAACCTAATAAGAACAGGTTGATTAATGTACACATTGTATCACTACATCGGTATAATATGTATTCATGATTAATCTAGCCCCTAAATTATTTTGGGGTTTTTGATTCCAAAAGACCTTTTTTGAAAGCAAACTAGAATAGTTGCCTCCAGCTTTAGTTAGTAGGCTTAAATAGACTATGCCACTTTGCTGCTTCATTCCTTGCCCAGCTTTAACACATTTCTGCCCCCCCCCCCCAGTGGCTCTTTTACTTATTGCCAGAAGGCGGGGCTGACTTCCTGATCATGTGATTACTGTGATTGGCTGTCACAGTGTTCACATGTTCTGCTGGCACCTGAGCACAGAGCGTTTTTGCTTTCAGTTTCATTCAGTTTTTAATTTCTTAGTTGCTTGTGTAAAGTCCATCTAAATCTCCCAGTCCATCAACCTCTGCACCTCTTCAGACAGTGTTGCTTTTCAAGAGTGTTGTTCCTCCATTGATAGCCACAGCATGTGTACAGCCATGGGCAGCTGTATGTTTAGTGTTCAATTGAGCCGTCAGGGGGTAGTACAGCCACAGCTCAACTACCTGGTTTTACGCCCCCCTGGTTGCACGTGTGAATAAGTCCTAAATGCTAATGACAAACTGCATCATATCATGTCATTTTTTATTTTTATTTTACTACCACTTTAACCACTTGCCACCCACCCACCGTCAAATGATAGATGTGCAGACTGGAATATTTTGTTTTGTTTTTTTCGTTTTCGTTTGGAAAATAAATATATTTTGTTAGTCCCGAAAATCGTTTTGATCTATGTCGTTTTCGTCTGGAAAGTTTTCGTCCGAAAACAACAATTTTCAATGCTTTGTCGAATTTTCGTCGTTCAATTCCTACCTGTATTCACTGTATTCACTGAATACAGTGAATAGGTAGGAATTGAACAACGAAAATTCGACAAAGCTTCGAAAATCATCGAATTTTCGTCGTTCAATTTATACCTATTCACTGTATTCAGAACGACGATTTTCGATGCTTTGTCGAATTGAACGACGAAAATTCGACAAAGCATCGAAAATCGACGGATCTGAACGAAAATAAAGCATTTTTTATGTCGGATCTTTCGGTTTTCGTTTCTTGCGCTTTCGTTTTCGTTCGTTAAAACGATAACGAAAATACCTGATTTTCAGGCGAAAATGCATTCTAATGAAAACGAATGCACATGTCTATCAAATGATAGAGGGATGGTGTGGCTCTCATTCTGGGTTGATGTCATATGATGGTGCACCTGAACGGCTGCTCCTGCACGCCTGCTCTCTGTAAAGAGATGTGGCTCTTTAACCATGTGATCGGCTGTGTCCAATCACAGCTGGTTACATATAAATAAAGGAAGTGCTGGTAATCGTCTCTTATCGCCTCACACTGACAGAGTGTTTGGTGAGGAGAACTGATCATCGACATCTCCTCGCAGGGGAGAACAGGACAGGTAATCAAGGAACTGATCATCAGTGCCCTGATCAGAGTAAAGCCCCAGAAGTGCCACCAATCAATGAACATGAGTGCCACCAATCAATGGGCATGAGTGCCCATCAGTGACACAAATGAGTGCTCAATACTGGTGCCAGTCAGTGCTGCCTTTTAGTGCCCATCAGTGCATGCTCATCAGTGCTGCGCATCAATTTCCATCAGTGCCCATCAGTGCTGCCCATCAGTGCCGCCCATTAGTGCCCATCAGTGCCACCTGTCTGTACCCATCAGTGCCGCATATCAGTGCCATCTATCAGTGCCCATCAGTACGGCATAATAGTGATCATAAGATCATGAGATCATAAGCACTTATGGATCTTATAAATCATCATAGGATTGTTGGTAAGACACTTTAGCAGAGATCAACCATGAACCAAAATCCACACAATAAGACAAATATTTGAAGCAAACGCTGCTTAATCCCATGGCTGTGATCACATCAGCATGCTAAGTCCCCGCCCAGCACGTTTCGTCACAGATGACATCGTCAGGAGCCAGTGCTTGGGTTTTTACCTAGGGTGGAAAGTCATTTAGAACAGCTTAATGAACACCTTACTGAGGAGAAACAGGAAGTGAGAAATTCAGACAAAGAAAACAAAGAAAAAAACATTTAGAAGGGACATTTAAGGAAAAGATAAGTGAACCAACAATGCACTAGCTTAAAGTAACGTATTTAGAAAATAAAAAACAAACCTTTACAACCCCTTTAAAAGGGGTACTGCAACATTTATAGTATCACTGATATATAAATAAATATATCCAATATGTGTTATTTTTTTAAATAGCCTTTGTTTCTTTCAATATATGGAGGCAGTAATATTTGCTTTTTGTTTTACTGCTTATCTGGTGATGAACAAATTTGCCAAAATTTGATTGGACTGCAGTTTTTCGGATAAAACAATATTCTATTTACTCAAATTTCAAGTTTTAATTGGGTTGTCAGTCACAGAACACGAATAGAGTGGAAAACTGTGTTAGAGAGGATTTCTTTTATTGTGGAGAAGATTTATTTTCACTTCCTGCTCCAGAACAGAAAGTGAAGCAAAATCGTATCTTAATCATGGGACACAGAATGCAAAAAAAGAAATTTTAGAGTAACTCCACTTTTTGGGTGATCTATGTACAATACAAGGATTTTAACAACCTTTTTGCAGATTCATACCTTTTGTTATTCTGAAGAAATCCCTGTGTGATTGTTTGTGTCCATGTGGCAAAGTTATTCTAACAGGAGTGCTTTCATAATTATCAACCAGCTGCTGCACCTTCAGGGCGCTAATGAGGAAAATTGCAGTGTCTGCATCCCTTTAGACGTGTTCCTTTTGGGAGTATCTCACCAAAAATTACACTTTTGTTGTGGGGGATGTCTGATATCTGACTTGTATCCTAGACCCCTTTCACACTGGGTCACTTTGCAGGGGCTATAATGCTAAAAATAGCACCTGCAAATCGACCTGAAACAGCCGTTGCTATCTAGCGGTGTTCTAGCAGGACGGTAAAAAAAGTCCTGCTAGCAGCATCTTTGGAGCGGTGAAGGAGCGATGTGTACACCGCTCCACCACCACTTCTGCCCATTTAGATCAATGGGGCACCACGGCTATACCACCGGCAAAGCGCCTCTGCAGAGGCTCTTTGCGGTGGTATTAACCCTTTCTCTGGCTCTAGCGTGGGGGGGGTAAAATTGCCTCGCTAGCGGCCGAATAGTGCAGCAAAATTTACGGTAAAGCGCAGCTAAAAATAGCAGCGCTTTACTGCCGATGCCACCCCCGCCCCAGTGTGAAAGGGGCCTTATTGCAGACTTCTGGGAAAATCAGTGAGCCAACCACACAAGCAGGAAATTATGTTTCTAGGGAGGTGGGGGGGACAGAACACGTCCAGGTAGCCATATTGTATTGCACTTTACAGAAAATTACAGAGCTGCAGATTGAAAACTAAAGGTGATTTTGAATAACATTCAATTACAATATGCCACAATTGGACTGTTGGCCTGATGGTCTGATGGTCTGATGTGCGTACACACCATCAGTTCAAAAACCAAACGTGTCAGAACGCAGTGACGTAAAACACAATGACGTACTGAAAAAACGAAGTTCAATGTTTCCAAGCATGCGTCGACTTGATTCTGAGCATGCGCAGATTTTTGAACCGATGCTTTTGCGTACTAACAATCAGTTTGGACCGATGGTCAGGCGTCCATTAGTCCGATTTTAAAGCAAGTTTTAAAACTTTGGCTCGAAGGACGACAGACCTATGGGCCGTACACACGGTCGGTTTGGACCGATGAAACTGGACTTCAGTCCATTTTCATCAGTTTAGACCGATCATGTGTATGCAGAGTACTACCTCACCACATTAGACAAAACTCAAGCGCAGTTCAGAAAATCACCTACACTAATCTCTTCCTATTAAATTGGGTCTCCCTGCCCTCCCATGATCGCCAGCTCCAAAACTTTGACAATAATAGTAGGTTATCCAGCTCTCACACCATTATAGCAGCTGTTTAGTGTTTGCAGTGCTAAAATTCAGTGATTAATAAAAAATGAAAAAGGATCAGATTTTTGGAAATTTCTGTAAAACTTATGTTTAACACAAGTTAGAATGCCAACACTAGGTCTATTTTTCAATATAGTGACTGTCGCTGACTTTAACCCCCGTATACATGGGCCGAAGGATGGGCGACATTGGTTGGTTCAATAAAAACTGGCCAACATTCGGTCAGTGTGTATGGCAGCCGGTCAGACAGAAGCTCCTGATCAGCGCTGTCAGTCAATGGCAGAGTGTTCTGGCGGAAGGCAGGGCCATCTTAATGCAAGGGCACTGCCCAGGGACCCCAGGTACATGGGGGGGGGCCCACAATAATCTTGCATTACATCATACTTGCCAACTGTCCCGGATTTGCTGGGACAGTCGTGCTTTTTACTAAACTGTCCCGATATGGTTGTGTCCTGGGAAACGTCCCAGAACCCATACTGTGCCCTCCTGATCCCAGTGTTGTGCCCTTCTGACCCCCCCTGTACTGTGCCCTTATGCATTCACCCCCTGTACTGTGCCCTTTGTGTTGACTAGTCTTTGATTTATGGAATGTTTTCCTTTTGTAAAATTTGTAAAATTGATTTTATTGAAAGTACTGATGTATATATGTTTCATTTTATCAACTATTTATACTTTATTTCTTAAAAGTAGGTGTGTAAATTGGGGCAAGTTGGTGGTGCCCCAGTGTTTTACCTTGCCCAGGGGCCCATGATGCTATTAAGATGGCCCTGGCGGGTGGGGGGGGGGGGGTGCCCCCCTGTCAGAACACAAAAGCTCATTGTTCGTACAGTGGCTGCGACTGAGGCTGACAGTTTTGTCACTGGGTTGAACGAAAATACTCAACGTGTGAAAACAATGCATTCCCTATGTGGTTGACATCTAAGCCATTTGTTAACCAGGCAGACTATGTAAACAGTGAATAATGATTGTTCCATAGCTAACAGAAAGTGGTCCAATATGAAATCCAGTAATCCCCTTCCGCTTGCCACACACAAGATCTCTTGGATCATGATTAATGAAAAATTGGCTAGTATCCTCTGGGACAAATGACTTTGATTTGAAAAAGGCTGGAGGAACCCCTGAATCCGATGCTTCCAATTTGCTTAGTGGATGTGGTGATCGGCCAGATATCTCTTCCTTTTCTTTACTCTACTCTTTTTCTTCCCCCTTCTAGTTCTCATAATAATTCCCCATGATTGCTTTGGTGCAGACTTTCTACAACATTCTTAGTATTGAAGCATGGTGTTTTTTTGTTTTGTACTGGAAATTTTGTTCAGTTTTATAAAACCTGTTTTCATAGCCTTTTAAGAACAGTATACACATTGTAGATCTGTATTATACTTTGTGAGACCATGACCCTATATTAACAACCACATATGGATGGCCCCAACCACCGCACCCTGTGCTTTCTGCCATCATCCTACCCATCAGGGCGGAGTTGGTTGAGGACTTCCATTTTAATATTGCTTAGATGTTGTATGATTAGGAAGAGGTGGTTTTGTTATCTCCCAATGTGACAACGTTGCTTGACATTTATCTGTACAAATTGATACCTCATTGTCTTGTTTAAACTTCTTCAATAAAAATTATTGGAAAAGAAAATGTGCAATACATTTTCTTACCCTCACTATTGATCAACACTGTGTGCTGTGAGCTATTTTCTATACTTGCTCCACTTTGTACCCTGTACTGTACATTCTACGCTCCATACTGCTCCATTATTATTTACTTCGCACCACTCCACTCTATACACTTTTGCTGTAACATATATTGTACACTGCACTATTCTTTATGCTACACATTACATATTCCTCCAATCTGTACACTGTTCTGTACTTTAGCCCTGGTTCACACTGCTGTGATTTGACATGCGATTCGACAGCGGCATTTGCCGGCAATGACATGTCCTAATCGGTGCGACGCCACATCTGCGGCGTTAGGCTGTTGTGGCCTTTGAGGGCCTTTGAGGGCTTTGAGGCAGCTCCCCAGTCTAGGCTCGGGTGCAGAGGGATCCTTTTCAAAACCCATGCATGTGTCCTGGCCAGGAGGCACTGGGAGCATGCATAGGACAGCAAGTGAACACTACCGGGCAAGTCTCCAGGAGGAACAGGAACAGCCAAGAGGGGTGGTGAGTGACACACAGTCAGGAGGACTGGGAGACACGCCTGAGAGGACTGGGATGGATTAGTCTGGTATGTGTGCAGAGCCAATCAGGAGGACTGTGGTGTCACGGGCAGTGGAAAGGGGAAGCGGCAGCCAGGAGGGCTGGCAGTGCCTGAAGAGGTGGTACTGGGAGCAGTAGCCATAGATAGGACAGCTAGCACCAAGACTTCAATTTTTGCTACACCATAGGGGCCTGTGGTCCCTGCCTGCAAAGGGCATTCAACCAGACCCATCTGAGATTGTGCTGGGCTTGACACCTGTGCTAGCTGGTTCTGGGAGTGATAGTCTGCAAGTAAGTGTGTGCTGGAGGTAGAAGAGGTAGAAGAGGAGATAATGTACAGTACATACTAGAGTGTATAAAGTTCAAGTTCTTACAGAGTTTCATTGATCAAATGGGCATCCCATATGCACCCTTCCCCATCAAAGTTCAAATCCCATAATAAAAAAAAAACATACAAAGCTGCAAGGACTGTTTCTTGTCTCTGAGTGACTAAAACTTCATGTGCCTGGCTGTGCAGCGTGGTAGTGCTACACTAGTTTTTTTAGAACCAGTGCTTAGAGGCAACCATAATGCAAATGCATCCCGCAATAAAACTGAGTTTTACACCCCTATACCCAGCTACTGTTTATTGCCCCCCCTCCTATGAGCCATATACTGTACTTGATTGCATCCATCACTACAGTTTTTTCTGTGCCAAGATGGGTATGCTGGTTTTCATAATTTAATTTATGTGAAACATTTTGATAACATTCTTGGCTAAATATGTAAACATTTGTAGCGCCCCCTTACTTTCAGTACGGGCACTACGCTAAAGTTAGTGGGTGAATGGGAGAGTTATTTTGCTCCCATTCATAATTTGTTAAATTACAGGTTGCTGTTATTCCAGAACTGTCCTGTGGGTCAGTCTGCGTTCCAGGGGTGCGATCCCACCCCTGGGCGACAGTTGGCACTAGAGGGGTTCTGGCGGAGCCACTTTTCCCCAGCAGCCAATTAGAGGAGTTTTCCCTCGCTGGGCATGCCGGGGAGGGGTATATATGTAACAGGCGCCATGATTCTGGGTCTCTCTGTCTTTTTTGAAAGGGGTCCACATCTCGGGTGCGGCATCCACCTTCAGGGTGCGCGCATCCACGGACCCCGTCCGCATGGCCCGCCTGGCCGGAGCTGCCTGCTCCATGGAGATCCATCCAGATGTTGAAAGGGGCCCCAGTTACTGGGTCCCCACCCTTACGAGAACATCCAGGCTGTATGATTCGTGGGGGACGGCTTGAGGAGAACCCGGAGGCAGGTACCAAAAGGGCTTGAACGAACCATCGGGGATCTGGTCACCAGGATCGACAGGTAATGACAGCTGTCAACCAGTGACCCCTTTCATTGCATTCTGGGAGGATTTCTCAATCCAAATGTTCTCTTGAGTACTGAAGTACAGGCCTGTGGCAGAGGCCCGAGCCAGGTTGTAACAGAGGCTGTTCCTCCCAGCAACTTAAAAGTGCACTTCGGCTGCCAGGCTTGTGACAAAGGTCTGTCATTCACCCACTCTGGCTAGAGTGGCGACAAACTGTATCTATTACTACTGAGAGCAGGATTGCTCTGTTTCATATCCAGGCCTGATACCGCAAAGTTCTATATTGCTTCATCAACCTATCCTACCTCCTGTTGATGTTGGCCGTGTTGGGCCTTAGAATAAAGCATTTGGAAAACCCGCTTGGTGACTGGACATTCGCTCACTGCTACTACCCCAAGGTAACTTAATACGCTGATCCCAAAACAACCAGCGGCTCCTGAATGGGGTAGTGCTACACATTTTACAAATTAAAGCAGCATAACAGGATTGTTTTTTTTTTGTTTTTTTATCTTTTTCTGTACATTCATCCTATAAAAGGAAAACAACAACTATTTTTGTTGCCTCCAATAGGAACACACAGCAGTAAGCTGCAGAGCTACATTACATAAATGTAAAATACAGTACAGGTGTGGGTTTTACAGACATAACTATTACAAGCTCTTTCGCATAATGGGAAAAGAATGTATTTTTCATGTCTCTGTTGAGATATGGCAATCTTCTCAAAATTTGTTTTTGGAAGGTGAGGGACTGCTTACTTTCACATACAGTAATAGTGGTCTCAAAAGGAAGAACAGAATTGAATGTATATTGCAAGCATTTCTGCACAAAAGTAGAGAAAACGTTTTATGTGATAAAAGAAATCCTCGGCATTCTTAGGGCAGGATTTAAATGCACAATGAGCCAAACAGGAAAAAAAACTACCTGGACTAAATTGTTAGTTTTTGTCTTCCTATTCTGACTTGTAAAAAATAAATTGATCATAGTTCTGGCTGTTTTAAAGAATTTTAAGGTTGAAATGAATTGTTCAGTTGAACTATTTATTTCAGTCAACTTCTCAATGATACAATTATATAATTTAAATAATTGTTATATTAAACATCATATTGTTACAAGTACAGCCAGAATCAGGTCAGAAGCTGTTTTGCTAATGCTTGCTGTGTGTCTAATGCCTCGTACACATGACCGAGAATCTCGTCGTAAAAGAAACATTGTTTTCCTTGACGAGTTCCTTGTCAGGCTTGTCGAGATTCTTGTCAAACTTCCTTTGCGTGTCAAGACAAAATCTAATTTTTCTTAAACGCGGTGATGTACAACACGTACGACGGCACTATAAAGGGGAAGTTCGATTTCACTGGCACAACCCTTGGGGCTGCTTTTGCTAATCTCATGTTACTGCGTGTTAGTAAAAGTTTGGTGAGAGAAGCTTTTTTCAGTCTGTTACAGCATGACGAATGTGCTTTTTCCATTACAAACGCTACTTTTACCGAAGGTGCGCTCCCATCTCATACTTTATTCTGAGCATGCGTGAGTTTCTAAGCATACACACAAACGTGTTTCTCGTCGTAAACCAGCCCGACGAGAAACACGACGAGGAAATTGAGACTCCCGACGAGAAAAAAGAGAACTTGTTCTCTTTTTTTCTCGTCAAGATCCACGACATACACACGGTCGTTTTCCTTGGCAAAAAAGCTCTGCCACCAAGTTTCTTGATGGATTTTGTCGAGGAAAACGGTCGTGTGTACGAGGCCTAATGCCGCGTACACACGATCATTTTTTGTGATGGAAAAAAACGACATTTTCTGTGAAGTAAAAAACTACGTTTTTGAAACGTCACTTTTCAAAGACGATGTTGCATACACACCATCGTTTTTTTCACAAAAAGCGAGGTTACATTCACCACTCTTTTCCATTGAAGCTCGCTTCATAACTAGCTTCTGGGCATGCGCGGGTTGAAAAACGTCGTTTTAAACGACGTTTTTGCTACACACGGTGACTTTTTGTGAAACAAAAAACGACGTTTTGAAAAACGACAAAAAATTCAAGCATGTTGGAATTTTTTTTTGGTCATTTTTTTGAAGACAAAAAACAAAGTTTTGCCCACACACGATCAATTTAAATGACGTTTTTTAAAACTTCGTTTTATTTCATCACAAAAAACGACCGTGTGTACGCGGCATTAGGCTTGGGTCCAGTGTTCCTCCAAAACAGCTAAAGATATCTAATGGCTTCTTTCCCATTGTATTAAAGGTCATCAAACACTGCTTGATTTAACAATGCATGTGTTTGAGAGATGTTCCCACAAGAAAACTGGTATTTACTAAGAATATCAAACGTTGTTGTCATCTATTTAAAAGAAACATATATATATATATATATATATATATATATATATATATATATATATATATATGTATATTAGGGCTGTGCAAATTAACTTTTAATTAATCGATTAATCTTTCATTTTTTTGATCGATCAAAATCTTTTTGATCGATTAAAATTCTTTTGATTGGTACTCACCTCTCCGTCGGCTTCTGGGCCTTCAGGGAGGTCCGTCGGAGATCCGATAATGTCACGGACATTGGCGGGGCTTGCCCGTGTCCATCTGAAGGGCTCCTTTGCCTGTGCCTTCATATCTACATGCCGGCGGGACCTTACTATCTGCCACACGCAGATACAGATAAAGGGCTGATACACTTCCTGCTATCAACCTGGGATTCTACAGCCATCCACTGGGAGTTGGGATCAGCTAAAAGTAGTTGGATCTGCATGTGCTTTATAATTAATCGAAATTAGTTGATTAACCGATTTAAAAAAAATCGATTGATCGAACACAAAAAATTTGATCAGTAACAGCCTAATATATATATATATATATATATATATATAGAGTATACCCCTCACATTTTTGTAAATATTTTATTATTTCTTTTCATGTGACAACACAGAAGAAATTACACTTTGCTACAATGTAAAGTAGTGAGTGTACAGCTTGTATAACAGTGTAAATATTCTGTCCCCTCAAAATAACTCAACACACAGTCATTAATATCTAAACCGCTGGCAACAAAATAGAATACCTCCCTAAGTAAAAATATACAAATTGAGCAAAAAGTGTTAATATTGTGTGTGGCCACCATTATTTTCCAGCACTGCCTTAACCCTCTCAGGCATGGAGTTCACCAGAGCTTCACAGGTTGCCACTGGAGTCCCCTTCCACTCCTCCATGATGACATCACGGAGCTGGTGGATGTTAGAGACCTTGCGCTCCTCCACCTTCCTGATGCCCCACAGATGCTCAATAGGGTTTAGGTCTGGAGACAGGCTTAAACAGTCCATCACCTTTACCCTCAGCTTATTTAGCAAGGTCAAAAGTCATCTTGGAGGTATGTGACAGTCAGAGCCTGCTACCTTCAGCCATCACTGTGCCTTTCTCCTTGCAAAGCCAGTTTTTTTGTAATTTAAACTCATATACTATCTATGATTGGCTATAAGTGTAATCACATAATTTGGAATCACACTAATTGGTTCTTGATCATGTGTTTGTATTACATCTTTATAAAAAATAAATACAGTAAAACCTTGGTCTGAGAGTAAATTGATTTCAGAGCGTTTTGGCTTCATTAATGTAACCATATTGTTACACTTAGAGGTGCCTCTCGTCTTTTATATTCAGTTGTGACGTGACACTACTTGTATATCAAGACATCACTTGTACATCAAGTCAACATTTATTTAAAAAATTTAGCTTGTCTTGCAAAATGCTCTCAAACCAAGGTACTCTCTGTTAGGTTGGTGGTGTTCCTCTGTACCCGGTTTGGACAATTGGGTGCGTGAAAAAACCTTTGATGCGCATCAGATATCCAAGACCCACACAGGATTATGGTGAAATTCTATGTATACAATGATGACATACCATAAAAGCTAGTTGTTCAGCCAAGGTTCTTGTTTTTCCTGTCAACAAACACATTCTTCTGTTTCTTTTGCACATAGGCATACAGGATATGTTATTTCTAATTTATCCTAGTTAAAACATAAAGGGGTACTCTTTCAGAACCTTACACTCTCAAACCAAGATTTTACTGTATTTATCTATTTTTTTGTTTACAAACGGTTTATTGGGATATAAGTCTCAGTACAGTTTAAATACACATTGGTAAGGAGTACAAGAATACAACATATGCAGTGAATATCATGAAGGATATACATAGTAGTTATTAGGGCAGAGAAATAGGTTGTTGTTAGTATAAAAGGCAAGCAGCATAGTACACGTATTCTGCCTGGAGCTATATGATTCTATGTATAGTGGCAATGGAGAGGGGGGGAAAGAAAAAAAGGGGGACATACCAGAATCCTAAAAAGCTAGTTGTTCAATGAATCAACAAAGATAAGTCCCAAGGCCTCCATTTCTGTCGTATTTCATAGTGTCAACAAGGTGTGACACATTCTTCTGTTTCTAGTTTGATGGACACATACGATCCATAATCTGAGCCCATGGCACCGTGGCGGTACGCCAGTTGAGAGCTATCGCCCAATGTACTGATGTGAGCAAGGTGTGTAATTGGTATCCTAGGGATTCGGGAAAGGATAAAAATAAAGACACATTTTCGGGGTGAGTTCTATTCTTCTCCCTGTAATCTGTTCTATTTTGGTGCTGACCTGTTGCCATGTATTTTTGAGGTGCGTACATTCCCAGAATTACTGTATTTATCTATATATGGATGTAATACAAACACACGATCAAGAACCAATCAGTGTGATTCCTTATTATGTGATAACATTTATAGCCAATCATAGTTAGGATATGAGTTTAAATGACAAAAAATAAATAAAAAAATGCCGGCTTTGGCTTTGCATGGAGAAAGGCACAGTGATGGCTGAAGGTAGCAGTCTAATATCATGTCTAAAAAGTACCCTGGGCCAGATCCACATACAAATAGATCGGCGCAGTGTATCAGAGATACACTACGCCGCCGTATCTTACCTGGCTTAACTTCGAATCCTGGAAGAATTTGCGGCGTAAGTTACGGCGGCGTAGTGTATTTCTGGCGGTGGAATTCAAATCGGCGAGTAGAGGGCGTGATTCACTTAAATGAAGCGCGTCCCCGCGGCGATCAAACTGTGCATGCTCCGTTCAGAAATTTCCTGCCGTGCATTGCGCTAAATTACGTTGCAACAATGTTATTTTTTAGACTAGCGTAAATCACGTACATTCCTATTCACGGACGACTTACGCAAAAATAAAAATAAAATTAAAATGTCGACGCGGGAACGACGGCCATACTTAACATGGCAAGTCTAATTATAGGCCGGATAAAAGCAGCTTTAACTATACGCCGGAAAAAGCCAACTAGAGATGCCGTAAGAGACGCGCGTACGTTCGTGGATCGTCGGAAAAAGCTCATTTGCATACCCAACGTTGAAAACGACGTGAACGCCACCCAGCGGACGCCGAAGTATTGCATCTTAGATCCGAAGGCGTACACCTGTCGGATCTAACCCAGAAGCCGCTGTATCTTGGTTTGAGGATTCAAACTAAAGATACGACGCAGGAACTTTGAAAGTACGCCGGGCCGGTGTATCAGTAGATACACCGGCGTACTCTCTCTGTGGATCTGGCCCACTGTTTTTAAAATGTTTGATCAAAAACTGCTATTTATTTTTTTACATTTGTGTTTATTTGTCAGGTTATAATAATAATAATAAAAAAAACATATTTAAATAATATACTAAAGAAATAAGGTATATTTTCCTAAACGTATTCCGTGAAGGTAATTGAAGCATACTAACGCTGCCATCCAGGCTTCAATGACCCTTGATCATAAAAGGTTAAAAGACAACCGGGACATCATTTATTATGCTTTTAATGAAAGGTGAAGACCGCAGTGAACAGCAGTGCAGCTCCCAGGAGACAAGTAGGAATTTTACAAGAGTTCTCCAGTTTTATGGCAAAATCCAAGTACAGCAGGATAGGAGTAGTAAATCTGGACACTAGATAACCTTGATAACAAGTGGATAACCTTTGTGATGAAAGTAAAACATAAGATGTTTCTCCTCCTAACTGATTCAAATCCTTCAATGCCAGGAGCCATAAAATGCTTTTTATGCAGCATATGCCCTTAGCGGATTATCAGAAAACATATGTACAGCAATGAAAACACAGAATAAAGATGTCGCAGAAAGACAGTATCCTTATAAACACTTTACCTGGACTCATTCCAATCAACTCTGGCAATCAGAAGCGAGTAAAGCTTTTAGCTGACCTAAATATCAAAGGATGGTTACAAGAGCTTGCACAATCTGACCTTCTGCTATTTTTTTTTTTAGCTGTAGCCCTAAGCATAAATACTTAAGTCATGTAATTTATTTTTATTTTTTTATAGGTATTATTTATATAGCACCATCAAATTACACAGCAATTTACATTCACATCAGTTACCTGCCAACAAGGTCCCTATCTCACATATTAGGGCCAATTTAGACAGTAGGCAATTACCTACCAGCATGGGTTTGGAGGAAACCCACACAAGCACAGGGAGAACATGCAAACTCCATGCAGATAGTGTCCTGGCCAGGATTCAAACCAGGGACCCCAGTGCTGCAAGGGAGGAGGGCAAAGTAATATGAGAAGAGAATAGCCAGGACGTCTTAGGCCGCGTACACACGATCAAATCTATCTGCTGGAAAAGGTTGGCCTGACCGTCCCAGCAGACAGATTCGACCATGTGTACGGGCGAGCCGACGGATTTGGCCACCTGACAGATTTCAAAGCATGCTTTGAAATCTGTCGGCTGGGAACCCGTCCGCCCGACATAGTACGCTAACCAGCAGACATGTCTTCTCGCACACGCGCGAATGGTTTCGACGCATGCGCGGAAGTGTTTTACTTCCTGGTGCGGTGACGTGGCGGCGTCAACGCTCCACGTCAACGCACCGTCTGGCGGCGGGGATTTTGGTTTGATCGTGTGTACACGATCAAACCAATACGTCCCCAGCAGACAGATTTGTTCATATCAGTCGGCCCGACCGATTTGAACAAATCTGTCTGCTCGTGTGTACGCGGCCTTACACACTACAGGCAATGCTGAATCTGGCTTATCCCTTGGGAGTCAGTAGTGATCTCTCAGAGTTTTCTAATCTGTCCATCCTTAAAGGGTCACTAAAGGAAAAAAAATATATTTGCTGAAATGATTGTTTACCGGGTATAGAGACATAATAGTTAACTTATTCCTTTTAAAAATGATTAAAAATAGATAAAAATCAATTATATAATGTGCCTGCAGGTTCGTTTCATTTTTAAACTGGTTTCATGTTTCTGTGATGTAAAGAGACACACAGAACAAAAACAAACAAATACAGAGCAGTGTTTTGTTTTTAAAATTAATCTGATTGGTTCTGTGGAGTTTTAGACACACAGTAATGACAGCTTGGACCACAGTGAAAAGCTGCCATGAGATTTTTCATAAGGAGCCAGACAACCAGGAAGTGTGGAGATCAGAGCAGAATTATTAGCGGCGATTTACCATGATCCGTGATGCACCGGGTCCTCTGGACCCGGCGGTCACGGACGCTCCCGCGTGCGCGCCTCAGGGGGCGCGCGGGAGCGCGATTCTGGGAGGCCGTTAATTAACGGCCTCTTAGGCCTTGTACACACGAGGGAATATTTCCGCTGAACATGGTCCGACGGACCATTTCAGCCGAAAAATTTGCTCGTGTGTAGGGGATGTATACATATATACATCAATACATAACCATACATACAAATTACAAACACGGTCTCACTATCTTTCAATAGCCCTTTAAAACCTTGATGGATATAATAATCTAATCTAATACAATATTCTTATCTGATACAAGCCCCTCACTCTTCACTTCATATATCGCACACGCATAGACATCTTTGGCATGAGTGATTCTGAGGTGTCTCGCATCTTCAGATTCACCCCTCATGCCATCATGGAATTAACCACAACAATGCAGGAGGACATCACCAGCCCAACACATGACACCACCCATGACACCCATGACAGCTACATATACAATCCTAGCCCCATCTCCACAGATTTCGAACAGAACATGTATGGGGACAGCTGGCTGGTTGGTGAGTGACATGGGTGGCAGGCATGACTGTCCCCCTCATGATACTGAAATCACAAGGGGCACATGCACTACTAACATCCTCCTGTCTTATCCCTTCAGGGTGACTCTGCATATGCACTGGGACCCCATCTCATGACTCCTATCCGGAACCCCCTGTCCTGGACTCGCTTCCCGTACTCCCGGAGTCTATGGGTAAGCTATCTAGGCAGATGACCTTTCTCACGGCTGCTTCCAGGGCTTCTGCTTCAGCTATGGCGGTTGCAGCTTCCCTTTCTGCGGTGAGCTTCTCCAGAGTGACATCTAGGAGGGCTTCCTCAGCCTCTAACTTTGCCTGTTGCTTAACTTTCTGTGCCTCTAACTGTGCCTGTTGCTGCACTTTCTGTGCCTCTAACTGTGCCTGTTGCTGCACTTTCTGTGCCTCTAACTGTGCCTGTTGCTGCACTTTCTGTGCCTCTAACTGTGCCTGTTGCTGCACTTTCTGTGCCTCTAACTGTGCCTGTTGCTGCACTTTCTCTGTCTTCAGCCTCACTTTCTCCTTTTTAATCTGCATTCCTTGCTCAGCGAAGGCTGCTCGGGTCTTTGCTGCTTCAGCTTTCCCTCGGGCAATGGCGGCTGCAACGCTGGATGTCATCGACTTGCCGGAACTGTAAACTTGTGATCGCGTTTTGAGCGAGGATGAGCTACTGCGTGACATGGCCGTTTGACTGAGTAGCGGCCTGTGGGGGCAGTAAGCATATAAGGCTGTAGTCTCTGTATGCTGCTTGGCTGTATGGAAGTGGCTGTATAGTCGGTTGCAGACTGTAGCTCTTCCGTGCGGCTAAACCTCTTCCCCTCTGCACTATCCGTAGTGTTACTGGACGGAGTTTTACTGTCCTGGACTCGCTTCCCGTACTCCCGGAGTCTATGGGTAAGCTATCTAGGCAGATGACCTTTCTCTGCGCACACAATAATAGACTGCTGTTTCTTATCTTGTGTCTTTATTGGCACGTTGCAGATTTGAATATACATGTGGATGACACACGTGATATGCGGTAAAACTAGAAATAATAAGAATGGTATAACATTACTATACGATAATAATAACATCATATAAACATTATCAGAGATGGCTAGCTATCTCCCTAAGCTTGTGGAAGAAGAGGAAAGAGATTGCTTACCTCCGATGCCATGGGTGGGGACAGATTGCATGCAGGCCTTGCTGCCTTGATCTTAAACATGGAGATACTGAGACCTTCACTTCCTGGCTAAAGAGGAAATGATGATTTTGATGTCATCAGAGCTAACTAATAATATTCACTACATTCTATCAACTATATTCATGTTTGGCCAGTAGATGGCGCAAGCATAACAGCTAACCTGAGACAACATACCTCTGGCTTACTAATGCAATAATACATTGTACACACAGTGAATTGTCCTTTTTGAGCCTGAAAGGTATCCTGGAGGCACAACACCCCCCATGGTACCCTGTTGTATTCCCCAAACTTTGTATGCCAGATTATCGGTGCATGTTGCATGCTGCACAACTTTGCAGTGAGAAAGGGCCTGGAGATTGATATACGTGATGACCTGACCCCCGAACCAGACAATCCCCCCCTAACCGAGGCTACCCCGTCTTCTGAGGGAAGAGCAGCCAGGAGACAGCTCACATTAGGCATCTTTGCACGTTAAACACACACATTAATCATGGCACAATGAGAATGCATGCATGCACACCACTGTGGTCCCTAGCACAGACACATCACATCCTCATCAAATTGGATTCGCACAAGCCCACCATGCAGGACTTGTGAGCAGCAACGCCATGCCTCCAATTATGTCACTGTACATTCATACACCATTTACACGGACCTGGGTATCACTTCTCCCTGGTCCTGGGGATCACTTCTCCACCACAAATGAGGGTGACACCCCTTTTCCGGCAGGAATGTCACCCCCACATTCCAAAATCATTCACAAACAGAACCAAAAGAAATTTAAAATTAAAAAAAATGACCAGCAAAAAATAAAAATGCCCAGCAAAAATATAATTAAAAAAAAAACACAACAAAGAAAAGACAGAAAAGACAAAAATCGCTCTGCAAAACAGTCCCCAAATATCTCAAAGACAAGTCACAAACAAACAAACGCTAATAAACAACAGAACAAAAGCACCTTGCTGTATAGGAAGGGATACAAAGGGATGTACTTTTGCAAAGGAAGGGCGTTTGTGTCTGTCTATTTAAGCTCTCTGCGTAGCTCACTAAGTTGCCCGGGTCCACTTGCAATTTCACTGATTGCGCCGTTCCCGAGTTGTGAGCATGCGCACAGAGGTGCTGACCATGGTCTGCTTCATGTGCGCATGCGCGATCCGGCCGGCCCTTCATTTGCATGGGGTCATGGCTCATTTTAATGTAACACGCCCACGTCCTTCCCAATTTGAATTACTCCGCCTTATGCCTCGGGAATTACGTTGCACCGGCGCAAATTTCTGCGCAAATACTACGAGGATACGGTGATTGCGCCTCTGCATTGCGCCGGTCTAAAGTAAAGGAGGTGCGCTACTCCGGTCAAAATATGCGCCAATGTTACCTGAATCTGGCCCGTAATTCTTAGGAATAACTTCACTTAAATCTGACCAAACAAGAGTCTAATAGGCATCCCAGGTATGATTTTTTTTTTAAAACAAAATGATAAATTATAATATAATAAATAATTATAAATAATTATAACACATAATAATATAATTATAATAAAAATTATTCACTAATGTAATCAACTCAAAATCACTGAAATTTGCTCAGTTGCAGAATTTTTGCTGTCATTACTATTATTTTTTTATTCCCCCACAAATCGCTATCGCTTAATTCTGCAAGTGATTATAATTTATTATCGCTGTTTTCTAGCTGATCTAAAACCATTTTTGACATAAAGGGACACTTTTGGTTGCTATGGACAATCTACATTTTGCAGCCAGAACAGTTTTTATATAAAAGAACATGCAGGACACTGGGCAGACCACTAGGGACAAGGGGTTGTGTATATTTTACATACAGTACTGTAATCTATAAGATTACAGTATACTGTATGTAATGTGTTTGTTTACGTTTTTGGCACCGTCATAACGTCGCAGAGAACGAAGCTCGGCGGCACACAGGGACACTGTGTGAATCGAGCGAGCACCCGCTCGCTCACACAGCGTGGATGCATCGCTGGATCCAGGAACAAGGTAAGTAAACCTTGCCTGTGGATGCTGCGAGGCGAGCCCGAGTCTGACTCGGGGTTACCGATCGCAGCACAAAAATGTAACCCCGAGTCAGACTCGAGAATACCACCAGGGGGGTTAAAGTTTAAAGGTAATTTAATATATAATAACGTTAATATTATGTGTAGTAATCATATCAGTTAACCTTTTAAAATTGAGTGTTCATTTTACCCTTTATAGTATACATATTATATTATTTCATAAGTATAGAACTTTGCGGTAAATTAAATCTAATGCCGCGTACATACGGGATAATTTTTCGGGTTGTAAAAAAAAAAGTTTTTTTTAATGTCATTAAAAACGATCGTGTGTGTGGGCTTCAGAGCATTTTTCGGGTTCTGAAAAACGGGTAAAAAAAAATTTGAACATGCTCTATTTTTTCACGACGTTTTTAACGTTGTTGTTTTTCGGGTTGTAAAAAATGGTCGTGTGTGGGCTTTAACGTCGTGAAAAATTTGCGCATGCTCAGAGGCAAGTTATGAGATGGGAGCGCTCGTTCTGGTAAAACTACTGTTCGTAATGGAGTAAGCACATTCATCACACTGTAACAAACAGAAAAGCGCGAATCGTCTTTTACTAACACAAAACCAGCTAAAGCAGCCCAAAGGGTGGCGTCATCCGAATGGAACTTCCCCTTATAGTGCTGTCCTACGTGTTGTACGTCACCGCGCTTTGCTAGAGCATTTTTTTTTCACGATTGTGTGTAGGCAAGGCCAGTTTTAATGATCGGGTTAAAAAAAAACATTGTTTTTTCTAGAGCCTGAAAAACTTTGTTTTTTACAACCCGAAAAATGATCGTGTGTACGCGGCATTAGGGTCAAAAAATCCGGTCCTGAAAACCACTAGAATAATAATACTGTGAAGATCCAATACATGCAAATGATCCATAAACTGAGATTATATAAACTATTAAAGATGCCATATTTGCATGCATATTGATTGCTTTGTAGTTTAAAAATATAATGACCAAAACGGCACAAACAGATGTTAGTTACACAATGGCTCAATAACTTGCTTATATAGCCAAAAGAAGACCTTAGAGTGAAATATAATAGATGAAGTAAACTTTATTTAAGCCTTGCTGTTTCTAATGTTACAGTGAATAGCAGCACATAAAACAATACATTTCAAAATATAAACTTTATGGGGCTAGATAAATACACTTTGTCGTTCCCTAAGCTTATGGTCAGTGAGTAATTACAATGTGCTGCCACATGGAGGCACTGTTGCTCCAGCTTGATAATGGGAAACTCTCAAGAATGGAGCACATTTACACATCTTACAAGCAGCAGTGTGTTTTTAACCACTATGGAAGTTTGCTCACAGACTGCAGCAGGCTTACTTGGCCAATAGGGAGGTCTTGACAGGTTAAATGAGATTATAAGAACAAAGCAAAGTCATATTGCCCATGTTTTTTTTAATTATAGGCGCTTGCACAACAAAGTGAAAATAAACGTGCAGTGCTAACTATGGGATACAGGTTGACTTATTTATTAAATCAGCAATTTATGTTGGTAGGGAGGAAATTGATGATTCCTGAAAAGAACGACAGAAATAGTTTAATGATGCTGCTGAGTATCTCTCTTCATCTCTCGCTTCCTGCAGGGTTTCCTCTGATATAATAAAATTTAGAGAAATCCCTCTTCAGCCTTGCACTGAAGTCAGAGTGTCATTCCCTGAGCGAGACATGCTTAGAATATTTCAGAACAGGAAATGTAGCCACCATTGAGTCTCCTCTAATCGGATAATTTATATATACTGTGTGTGTGTGTGTGTATATATATATATATATATATATATATATATATATATATATATATATATAGTAACTATCCTATATTTATGTTACAAGAAAAATACAGGAAGTAAAATTGCATTTTTCCTCCCCCCCTTAGTTTCAATTTGAAAATCATAATGCATGCTCATAATAAACATATAAGGCCAGATCCACAAAGCACTTACGCCTGCATATCTCGAGATGTGCGGCGTAAGTGTAAATATGCGCTGGCGTGTATATGCGCCATATCCCCAAAATGAGATACGCCTGAAAACCAGATTTTCCCAAACCGACGTAATTTTTCTACACCGGCGCATCGTGGGGCGCAAAAATGCGCTAGACACACCATTGATTTGCTATGCAAATATGCAAATGAGGGAGATACGGCCATCCACAAAAGTACGTTTGTCCGGGCGCAGGCAACGCCCTGTGCGCATCAGCTGCACGTCCGGTCTAAAGTTACCCCTTATAAAAGCAGCTTAAACTTTGCACCAGACGTGTGCAGGTCAGCTAAAGCAACACCGTTAGGGACGAGCTGAGCAGCCACACTTGCAGGACAACAATCTGTATGCCAACATGCCAGGGGCATCCATGGTCATAGCTCTACTACTGGCTTTAGATGCACGCAGAAGGAGTAGGGCACGGAGGAGGAGGAGGAGGGCACGGGAGAGGGTATACCGCACACACATAGACATCTTTGGCATGTGTGATTCGGAGGTGTATCGCATCTTCAGATTCACCCCTGCTGCCATCCTGGAATTAACCACAACCCTGAAAGATGACATCACCAGCCCAACACACCGCTCACAAGCAGTGCAGCCACTGGTCAAGGTACTGGCAACACTCCATTTCCTTGCCAGTGGCTCTTTTCAGTGTACAAGTGGAGTGGTGGCTGGGATGGCACAATCCTCCACTAGCAGATGTGTGCACCAGGTTATCCCCGCAATCCTCAGACGCATGTCCAACCAAATCATCAGACCCACCCAGGAGGACCTGCGGGTGAAGGCAATGACAGATTTCTACAGAATTGCCAGATTCCCACGCACCGTGGAGGCCATTGATTGCACACATTTGGCACTACAGCCCTCCCGGGAGACAGAGCACCTATACCGCAATCGGAAGCATTGGCATTCCATCAACGTACAGGTGATAGTCGATGCCCAATGCCTCATATGGCACGTCCGTGCCAAACACCCCGCTCCAGCCACGACAGCTACATATACAATCAGAGCCCCATCCCAATGGAATTCGAACAGAACATGTATGGGGACAGCTGGCTGGTTGGTGAGTGACATGGGTGTCATGCATGACTGTCCCACCCCATGATGCACACATCACGAGGGGCACACGCACGACTAACATCCCCCTGTCTTTTCCCTTCCAGGTGACTCTGCATATGCATATGACTGCATATGACTCCTTTCCGGAACCCCCAAACCCCAGGAGAGGGAAGATACAATGAAGCATACGCACGTACCCGTGCAGTGGTCGAACGCACCTTTGGCCTACTGAAGTCCCGTTTCCGATGCCTGGATAAGTCTGGGGGTACCCTGTTGTATTCCCCAAACTTTGTGTGCCAGATCATCGGTGCATGTTGCATGCTGCACAACTTCGCCGTGAGAAGGGGCCTGGAGATTGATATACGTGATGACCTGACCCCCGAACCAGACAATCCCCCCCTAACCGAGGGTCCCCCGTCTTCTGAGGGAAGAGCAGACAGGAGACGCCTCGCATTAGGCATCTTTGCACGTTAAACACACACATTAATCATGGCACAATGAAAATGCATGGATGCACACCACTGTGGTCCTTAGCACACACACCCCACATCCTCATCTAATTGGATTAGCACAAGCCCACCATGCAGGACTTGGGAGCAGCAACGCCATGCCAAGGCTTCAATTATGTCACTGTACATTCATACACCATTCACACGGACCTGGGGATCACTTCTCCCTGGTCCTGGGGATCTCTTCTCCACCACACCCGAGGGTGACACCCCTTTTCCGTCAGGAATGTCACCCCCACATTCAAACATCATTCACAAAAAGAAAACAAATCATAATCACTGTAAAAAAAAAAAATCATCAAACACAGAAACCAAAAAAAAAAACAGAAACAAAAACAAACACAAAAAATACAGAAACAACAAAAAAAAAATAACGCCGCTGGCTTGACCCACGCCTGGGGCGGCCACGGCCACGGCCCTGGCTCCTCAGGGGAGACTCATGGGGGGGGGAATCAGGGGAAGGAGGAGCATCCCCTGGTCTCTGCCCACCTGGCGGCCTGCCCTCCAAGGCCACGGCAAGGCGTGTGAGGCCCACATTGAGGGCTGCCGTGTTGGCCTGGACAGCCTGGGTCAGGGCACGCACCTCCTGACCCACGCCTGCAGTGGCAGTCTGCAGGTCGTTGAGGCATGTTATGAGAGCCAGTGAGTTGCAAGCCATGTCCCCAACTGACTCCTTGATGGAGGAAAGGCTCTCCTCCATCCGGCCCAAAGTCTGGGTGACCTGACCCAGATGGCAGGTCTGACGGGCCTGGTCCCTCCTCAGATTTAATGGCAGAACCTCTGCCACCCCCCTGGTCTTGCGGCTCGACTTCCTGCCTCCATATGAGGCTTGTGGCCTGGGAGTAGGGGAGACCCCTGGGGGGGGGAAGCCCTGTTGGGGGAGGAGTGGGAGGGGATACCCCTGATGGAGGCCTGACTGCTGCCAGCCCTAGGGGGAGACTCCACCAAATGGAGAAGTACCTCATTGGCACTTAGCAACTCCTCCTTCTCCACCCCCTCCTCCTCAACTTCCTCCTCCTCA
Organism: Rana kukunoris; assembly: GCA_029574335.1. Lineage (NCBI taxonomy): Eukaryota > Metazoa > Chordata > Amphibia > Anura > Ranidae > Rana > Rana kukunoris. The sequence goes on from CM056049.1 coordinate 196,825,809, forward strand.
GAGGACTCCGGGCTTGCCTCAGACTCATGTCCGGTTGAGACTGCGGACTAGTAAGATGGCCCAGCACCCTCCTGCCCATCTGTGGATGACACAAAACATTCACAGTTTGGAGGATCCACACACTTGTCACATATTCCCTTCCCTGTGGAAGCACTGGGCCACCGCACGCTCCTCAGCAGTCAGCCTAATAGTGCATGGTGGTCCCCCTCCAGTGCCCCTGGCATGAGCCACGATCTTGGCCAGCTTCCCACGGACCACACGCCTGAGATCGTTTATATTTTTTTGGATCCCATGGTGGGTCCGGGTCTCACCACACAAGGCATTGACCTCGTCAGTGATGTCCTGCAGGATCTGCCTCCTCCTAGCCGGGCTGGTGGTGGCACACTCAGGGCCATGCAGGAAACGACCAAAGCGGGTAATGGCCCTCACAATGATCTCCTTCTCCTGCAATGAGAAGTTTAACTTCCTCTTCCTCTCAGTCATCTTTCCAAAACCCTCTACAACAACACACCGACACAACACGACACAAACCAACAAACAGCCACAGACAACGGAACAAAAGCACCTTGCTTCAGGAAGGGAAACAAATGGATGTACTTTTGCAATGGAAGGGCGTTTGTCTGGGCCTATTTATGCACTGGGCGTAGCTCACTAAGTACGCTGGGCCTAGTTCCAATCTCACTGATTGCGTCGGGCCGAGTTCTGAGCATGCGCAGAGAGGCTCTGACCATAGTCGGCGTCATGCACATGCGCAGTCCGGCCGGCCCTTTCCTTTGCATGGGGTCACGGCTCATTTCATTGGAACACGCCCATGTCCTTCCTACTTTGCATTACGCCGGCTTACGCCTCGGAATTTACGTCGCGCCGGCGCAAATTTGGACGCAAATACTATGAGGATATGGTACTTGCGTCTCTAAATTGAGCCAGTCTAACGTAAAGGAGATGCGCTACGCCGGTCTATATATGCGCCGATGTACGTGGATCTGGCCCATAGGATAATCATAGGATAATCATTACTATAGACCGTAAGGAATATAAATTAAAAATGTTACTTTGTAAGGGCTGTCTTAGGTCCTGTACACACGAGCGGACCGTTTTCATCGGACATGTCTCCTGGGATATTTTGGTCTGATGTGTGTACACACCATCAGACCAAAATCCCCGCGGACAGAGAACGCGGTGACGTGACGGTGACATGGCGGTGACGGTGACGCGGCGACGTGTGCAAACAAGGAAGTACAATGCTTCCACGCATGCCTCGAATCAATTCGACGCATGCGTGGAATTTCGGTCCGATGGTTAGGCGTATGCTTAGAAACTTTTGTCCGCTGGAAACCAGTCCGCTAGGCCGTACACACGATCGGACATGTCCAAGGAAACTGGTCTGCGGACCAGTTTCAGCAGACATGTCTCCTCGTGTGTACGCGGCCTTAAAGGAATATGTTTCCTCTCCTGGAATTCTGTAAGATGATTTCAGGGTTCTGTTTATCAATATGATAATATATACATGTAATTCTCTACCTGTGTCCCATTTATTGCTCTTTTTTTTCTATTGCATTTCCTCAAGGCTGTGCAGTAGCATGCTATATCTTCCTACACATATGCATTAAATATTGGGTGAGTGGGATGGAGTTTTCCTCCAGTGCTTTCAAAGGCCACCCACCAGCAATGTGACAGCGATATCGCACGCACACTGCACATGTGTGGGATTTTGCTGCCACACTTTTGATACCACAATATGGTGAAGAGATCCTGTGCATGGGTGATAGAGCAAGTGGCAATACAGACTGGCCAATACCATGCAGAATATTACTGCATGTTGAGGGGCCTTTCAGGAGCGCAGGTGTCAAACTCACTCTTGCACGCCCGGACAAAATCCTACTCTGACCATTCTGCTGCCCCCCTGCTTTCAACTGTGCTAGCCCTCCTCACCACTCTGCCAAACCCCCCAAAACTCCATTCCCACCACCACTACTCTGCCTCATGCTCGCCCACTTATCCCTGTTCTCACTATTTTTCCCTGACCACCTGACCATTCCACAGTTCCCCCTATCCCCACTCTTCTGTTTCAGTAGATTTTTAATACAACATAAAATAACTTTACATAATCAACGTATGGAAGCTTATATAGTTAGTCAGGTTGAAAAAAAAAAACAAAAAAAACCATCTAGTTCAACTAATAATAATAATAATAATAATAATAATAATAATAAAAAAAACATACAATCCCATATACACAATCCTTCACTCACAGTGAATAACTCAACACCAAGTTCACTATATGAACCCCTTATATATTTGTACATGTTGATCATATCCCCCTTAATCTCCTCTTCTCAAGAGAGAATAAATTCAGTTCCCTTTAATCTTTCCACATAGCTGAGCTCCTCCATGCCCCTTATCAGTTTGGTTGCCCTTCTCTGCACTTTCTCCAGTTCTCCGATATCCTTTTTGAGAACTGGTGCCCAAAACTTAACTGCATATTCCAGATGAGGTCTTTCTAATGATTTGTACAGGGGCAAAATTAAATCATTCTCTCTGGAGTCCATACCTCTCTTACTACAAGAAAGGACTTTGCTTGCTTTGGAAACCGCAGCTTGGCATTGCATGCTATTACTAAGCGTATGATCTACCAAAACCCCCAGATCCTTCTTCACCATTGATTCTCCCAGTTGTACTCCCCCTAGTATGTATGACACATGCATATTCTTAGCCCCCAAGTGCATAACTTCACATTTATCAACATTAAACCTCATTTGTCACCTAGTTGCCAAATTAAGCAGTTCATTGAGGTTGGCTTGTAAATTAGAGACATCCTGTAAGGACGTTATTCCACTGCATAGCTTGGTGTCATCTGCAAAGACAGAAATGATACTTTTAATCCCAGACCCAATATCATTTATAAAGATTTTAAAAAGTAAGGGTTCACTTTCAACACTGAACATTGGGGTACACCACTGATAACCTTAGACCATTCAGAGTAAGAATCATTAACCATTACTCTCTAAATTCTGTCTTTTAGACAGTTTCCTATCCATTTACAAACTGTTCTTTCCAAGCCTGTAGACCTTACCTTACATGTTGTCCATGTGTGGGGAACTATGTCAACGCTTTTGCAAAATCCAAGTATACCACATCTACAGCCACCCCTCCGTCCAAGGTTTTACTTACCTCCTCATAAAACAAAATTATATTTATTTGCCAACTTCTATCGTTCATGAATCCATGCTGTCTGTTGCTTAAAGTGATTTTTACCTACAGTTAAGCCTATAATAGGGCTTACCTGTAGGCAAAATGAATATCTCCTAAACGTGCACCGTTTTTCACCGATATTCATTCTGCATGCAGCTGTTGATATCAGCAGCGCATGCGATTCCAAGGTCCGGCGTATCATGTCAGAACTTCAGAGCTTCTTGCTGGAACCGAGGGCACCCATGCACATGCGCAGGAGTGACATCATCGTGGCTCCGGCCACTCATAGTGCCAAAAGCCTGTAAACCAGGAAGTAATGCGGGGGGAACATGTCAGCCCCCTCACCAGGGACCGGGCGCTGCCAGGGGGGCTTCGTTCTAAGGTAAGTATTTCATATTGAGCTAGTTTGCAGTTCATACTAGCTCATTATGTCTTTGTTTTACAGTTTTTTTTTCACAGGGTTTACAACCGCTTTAAAATATTTTTGTGGTATTTTATTAAACTCTCCAGTATCTTCCAATAGAAGTTAAACTAACAGGTCTATAGTTACTTGGTAAAGACTTTAAGAGCTTTTTAACCACTTAAGGACAGAGCCTCTTTTTTTGGGGGGGATACACTTTTTTTAAAATAAAAAAATAAGGCAACAGTAAAATTTTTATATTGTGAAAGACAATGTTATGCTGAGAAAATTGATACCTAACACGTCACACTTCAAAATTGCGCTTGCTCGTGGAATGGCGACAAACTTTTACCCTTAAAAATCTATAGGCAATTTTTAAAAATGTCTACAGGTTACCAGTTTTGAGCTACAGAGAAAGTCTAGGGCTAGAATTATTACTCTCACTCTAACGATAACAGATGATACCTCACATATGTAGTTTGAACACTGTTTTCATATGCGGGAGCTACTTATGTATGCGTTCACTTCTGCGTGCAAGCTTGCCGGGATGGGGTGCTTTTAAAAAATAAATCATATTTATTTTACTTTTGTTTTCTAATTTTTTATTTTGACACTGTCTTTTAAAAAAAATTTGGGTCACTTTTATTCCTATAACAAGGAATGTAAACATCCATTTTGCGTGAAGTGGATGCCAGTGTTACTATTACAGTCATTAAAGAGTCCCTAAGAATTAGAAACAAGGGGCCAGATTCAGGAACACGTACATTTGTGCAGCGTATCCGAGATCCGCTACGCAGCCGTATTTTACCAGGCTCTAGAAGGAATTCTGGTAGATTTTTGCCCGTACGATACGGCGGCGTAGACTATTTCTCGCCGTGTAATCGAAATACGCGATTAGGGGGCGTGAAGCATTTAAATTAGGCGCGTCCCCGCGGCGATCGAACTGCGCATGCTCCGTTCAGAAATTTCCCGCCATGCATTGCGCGAAATAACGTCGTTACGTCATTTTTTTTTTAGTAGCGTCGTTTACGGACATTCCTATTCCCGGACGACTTACGTAAAAAAATAATAAAAGACGTCGGAAAACGTTGCAATTCGACGCGGGAACGACGGCCATACTTAACATGGGCTGTCTAATATTAGACCAGCTAAAAGCTGGTATAACATTACGCAGCGAAAAGATGACTAAAGATGCCGTAAGAGATTGCGATTGAAGATTAGAAAGTACTCCGGTCTAACACCAGTTAGACAGGAGTTACGGCTCTGTGAATCTGGCCCAAGGGCTTGAAATGACAGAGCTCAATTATTTTAGGATCTATGGGTTTATGCCATCTGGTACTGGTGCCTTATCCACCTTTATTCCATCTAATTATTTCTGGACCATATTACTTTAGATAGACTTCAATCACATAAGAACACACATCTTGAGAGGACACTAAATAAAAAAAGTACAGATACAGTATAAGTACATGAAGGTGTTGCACATGGGAAGAATATATATAGCCCCAGTTCACAATAGTAGTGAACATTTCTTTCAAAGGGGGTTTTGATCTAGATAACACTAGGGAACTGACGTGGCGACAGTTAAGAAGCCCCCCAAAACACTCTTTCCTGCACCCTCACCATTCTACTACCTTTCCTATTCCCACCGCTTGACCCTGCACACCTCTGTTATCACTATGCTGTACAACCACTGCTCTAAATACATTTTCCCACACTTCGTCAACACTCTGCCACCCCCCATCGAAATCTTTACCCCTTCCCACCCCTGCTCTCACCACTCTTCCATTGGCCTTACTACTCTTCCTCACCAGCCACCCCTGCCCTTACCACTCTTCTGCCGCCTTTACCATTCTTCCCACTATCCTTCCTTGACCTCAACACACTTCTGCTCCCCCAACCACTCTTCCACTCCAATCCACCCCTGCCCTCAACACATCTTTCACTCCTGCATCCTTCTACAAAAAACAAGTGGCTTACTAGGCACAGACCAGTGGGGCTGGGGAGATAAAATAAAAAACTGAGATGTAATGGGAAGCGTTAGGTCTCAGTGTCAGTAACCACAGGACAGAAAAATATGCCATACTGACTTTCAGCTTTGGTGACACCTGGGGCCAAACTGGGGCACTTTGCTAGCCACAGCCTTGTGATCTTGGTTAGAGCATGTCCTAATATAATATTTAGCCAATACACTTTTTTATTCAGTATGTTATATGCAGTAAATTGGGTTTTTCTTGTAATGCATAGTTGTGTTTTATTATGGATTCAAAGCTTCTAACATGGTCAAATTTAACACTGTGCAAATATGGTGTTGAATGAGCAAAGCCAGCAATAAACATTGCATATAAGCATTAACTGCAATGTGAATAATAATGATATAACTAGTGTGCTTGACAGTGTTTTTCTTTTATTTGCATGTGCGCATCTGGAATAGGATAGAGACTGGGTAGAGATAAGCATAGCTCTGTAGTCCAACAGGCAGGGCTAACTGACAATACTGCCTGGGGGTTCAGAGCAGCAAAGGTACACTTTTGTCAGCTTTAGCAGAAAGTTAGGAGCTCCACTGCCTTTTTGAAAGACCAACAGGCATTTTCCTGTACTAGCAGCTTTTTTTTAAACAGATAAAACGTAGGAAAATGTACATGTATTGTGTTGACATTAATTTTATTGAGCGGTGGTTTAACTGACCTATTAGAGTTTTCAGATCTCATCAGCAGTAAATTATGAATGATGACTTATTACTGACCTCTCAACGGACCAGAACACTATTACTGGCAATTGACCACATGTATAAAATTGATGAAAGGAAGAATAGTTTATTTTATGCATAGAAACCAATCAGATTATTTTATTCCCATTTTGCTTTGAAAAAACTATAGAATGAGCTAGACTGGTTTATATAGGCAAGTGTTCTTCCTAACGATATTTTTGTGCCAATGCCCCTTTGGGCTCCTTATTGTCTCACATAGTCACTGTATTTTGCAATACTTTATTGTAGAGCTGGGGAAATTAAACATTAATTCCTCGATTAATGTTTAATTTTTTCATCTATCAAAATTGTTTTGATCGATCAAAATTCTTGACGTCACCGAAAAGCCTTGACAGTGAGGATGGAGCAAACTGCACCCATTGGATTGAGGTGCCTTTGCATCTGTGGAGCAGGAGGATGCATCAGGCTTCATCAGGGAAGGGGGCAAAAATAACCATCGTTTTCGGCCCCATACACACGAGCGGACAGATTTGTTCAAATCTGTCCGTCCGACAGATTTGAACAAATCTGTCTGCTGGGATTTTGGTTTGCTCGCGTGTACACACGAGCAAACCAAAATCCCCGCCAGCAGAGAGCGCGCTGACGTGTCGGTGACGTGGCGGTGACGTTGACACCGCCACGTCACTGCACCAGGAAGTAAAACACTTCCGCGCATGCGCCGAATCCATTCGGCGGCGGTGCGGCGGCGGAGCGGGACGAAATGTCTGCTGGTAAGTGTACTAACCAGCAGACATGTCGGGCGGACAGATTCCCACCGGATAGATTTCAAAGCATGCTTTGAAATCTGTCGGGTGGACAAATCTGTCTGCTAGCCCATACACACGATCGGAGATATCTGCTGAAACGGTCCATCGGACCGTTTTCAGCGGACAAATTCGATCGTGTGTACGAGACCTTCCTGTCATAAGCAGTTTTGTGCAGACAATTCTTTGTGTATCGGCAACATCTGTTCAGTGCGAAAGACTGTTCAGTTCTTCAGGGAATATTGTCAATAAAATGCGATTATGTCTGCTTCCAGAAAATGTAAACACTCTGGTATGTCTGCCTGACTGGCTAAAGTGATACCTACTTGCCTACGATAAAGTGACTGACAGTCAATATACTAGATACGTTTTATAATTAAAGTTAAACTAACTTTCTACATTTTTCTTAAAGTTTAATAAGAAAAAATGACTTACGTCAGTGCTACAGTTTGCATTTAAAACGTATTTGTGTGAACTGTGAAGTTAAGTGATGGATTGTGGAAACTAACTAGTTTTGGGTGATTGTATATAGTGTATACCACATTTACCACTGACTAATGCAGAGTTGCAATGCAAGGAGATCAGCTAAAAGTAGTTGGATCTGTATGTGCGCTATAATTAATCTAAATTAGTAGATTAATCGATTTAAAAAAAGATCGATTAATCGAACGCGGAAATTTTAATCAGTAACAGCCCTACTTTATTGAATAAAACAGTTTTCCACTTTTCCTACTGCATTTTTTTCCACTGTATTTTACAGTGACGCTAGTTTCCTATGTATGAAGAGTGGGAGGGTTACTGTACAATCAGTGCTTTAAGTGGACCAAAAGAGGTGCCGGTACTCTATTAGGCGCCGGTTCCCCCCCCCCCCCCGCGGGGGCAGAACGTTTTTTTTTTTTTCGCCCCCCCCCCCCCCGGCTCTAACGCATGAACACATATGCCCAATTACAGGGCGCCATGCCATCAAATGCAGCCACTGTGTCATCAATTGTCACCACTGTGCCATGCCAACAAACGCAACCACTGTGCCATGCCTTTAAATGCAGTCACTGTACCATGCCAATTGTCACCACTGTGCCACCAATTGTCACCACTGTGTCACCAATTGTCACTGTCCAGACATCTATCCACCTCAGAGCCTGTCATTTTAGTAAGACTGCTGGGACTTGTAGTTCTCAATCTTCTCCTGGGGCTCATGGAGATTGGAGAACTACAAGTCCCAGCAGGTTATACATACAATAAGGCTCTGAGGTGGATGGGTGCTGATGGCGGACACTCTGATGTAAGGAGGTGCTGATGGGGGACACTCTGATGTAAGGAGGTGCTGATGGGGACACTCTGATGTAAGGAGGTGCTGATGGGGGACACTCTGATGTAAGGAGGTGCTGATGGCGGACACTCTGATGTAAGGAGGTGCTGATGGGGGACACTCTGATGTAAGGAGGTGCTGATGGGGACACTCTGATGTAAGGAGGTGCTGATGGCAGACACTCTGATGTAAGGAGGTGCTGATGGCGGACACTCTGATGTAAGGAGGTGCTGATGGGGGGACACTCTGATGTAAGGAGGTGCTGATGGGGACACTCTGATGTAAGGAGGTGCTGATGGCGGACACTCTGATGTAAGGAGGTGCTGATGGGGGACACTCTGATGTAAGGAGGTGCTGATGGGGACACTCTGATGTAAGGAGGTGCTGATGGGGGACACTCTGATGTAAGGAGGTGCTGATGGCGGACACTCTGATGTAAGGAGGTGCTGATGGGGGACACTCTGATGTAAGGAGGTGCTGATGGGGACACTCTGATGTAAGGAGGTGCTGATGGCAGACACTCTGATGTAAGGAGGTGCTGATGGCGGACACTCTGATGTAAGGAGGTGCTGATGGGGGACACTCTGATGTAAGGAGGTGCTGATGGGGGACACTCTGATGTAAGGAGGTGCTGATGGCGGACACTCTGATGTAAGGAGGTGCTGATGGGGGACACTCTGATGTAAGGAGGTGCTGATGGGGACACTCTGATGTAAGGAGGTGCTGATGGCAGACACTCTGATGTAAGGAGGTGCTGATGGCGGACACTCTGATCATCAGAGTGTCCGCCATCAGCACCTCCTTACATCAGAGTGTCCGCCATCAGCACCTCCTTACATCAGAGTGTCCCCCATCAGCACCTCCTTACATCAGAGTGTCCCCATCAGCACCTCCTTACATCAGAGTGTCCCCCATCAGCACCTCCTTACATCAGAGTGTCCCCCATCAGCACCTCCTTACATCAGAGTGTCCGCCATCAGCACCTCCTTACATCAGAGTGTCCCCCATCAGCACCTCCTTACATCAGAGTGTCTGCCATCAGCACCTCCTTACATCAGAGTGTCCCCATCAGCACCTCCTTACATCAGAGTGTCCCCCATCAGCACCTCCTTACATCAGAGTGTCCGCCATCAGCACCTCCTTACATCAGAGTGTCCCCCATCAGCACCTCCTTACATCAGAGTGTCCCCATCAGCACCTCCTTACATCAGAGTGTCCGCCATCAGCACCTCCTTACATCAGAGTGTCCCCCATCAGCACCTCCTTACACCAGAGTGTCCCCATCAGCACCTCCTTACATCAGAGTGTCCCCCATCAGCACCTCCTTACATCAGAGTGTCCCCCATCAGCACCTCCTTACATCAGAGTGTCCCCCATCAGCACCTCCTTACATCAGAGTGTCCCCCATCAGCACCTCCTTACATCAGAGTGTCCGCCATCAGCACCTCCTTACATCAGAGTGTCCGCCATCAGCACCTCCTTACATCAGAGTGTCCGCCATCAGCACCTCCTTACATCAGAGTGTCCGCTATCAGCACCTACTTATATCAGAGTGTCCCCCCCATCAGCACCTCCTTACATCAGAGTGTCCGCCATCAGCACCTCCTTACATCAGAGTGTCCCCATCAGCACCTCCTTACATCAGAGTGTCCGCTATCAGCACCTACTTATATCAGAGTGTCCCCCCCATCAGCACCTCCTTACATCAGAGTGTCCGCCATCAGCACCTCCTTACATCAGAGTGTCCCCATCAGCACCTCCTTACATCAGAGTGTCCCCATCAGCACCTCCTTACATCAGAGTGTCCCCATCAGCACCTCCTTACATCAGAGTGTCCCCATCAGCACCTCCTTACATCAGAGTGTCCCCATCAGCACCTCCTTACATCAGAGTGTCCCCATCAGCACCTCCTTACATCAGAGTGTCCCCATCAGCACCTCCTTACATCAGAGTGTCCCCATCAGCACCTCCTTACATCAGAGTGTCCCCATCAGCACCTCCTTACATCAGAGTGTCCCCATCAGCACCTCCTTACATCAGAGTGTCCCCATCAGCACCTCCTTACATCAGAGTGTCCCCATCAGCACCTCCTTACATCAGTGTCCCCATCAGCACCTCCTTACATCAGTGTCCCCATCAGCACCTCCTTACATCAGAGTGTCCCCATCAGCACCTCCTTACATCAGAGTGTCCCCATCAGCACCTCCTTACATCAGAGTGTCCCCATCAGCACCTCCTTACATCAGAGTGTCCCCCATCAGCACCTCCTTACATCAGTGTGTCCCCATCAGCACCTCCTTACATCAGAGTGTCCCCCATCAGCACCTCCTTACATCAGACCAGAGTGTGTGTCCCCATCAGCAGCCCTCTTCCCTGTCTTCCCTCTCCTCCCCCTCACACGTGTACAGTGTAGTGTGTACTCATTGCAGTAGTACTCACAGTTCTGAAGGCAGTTCTGATTCTGAAGGCAGTTCTTCCTCTCCTCTCCTCTCTCCACGGTAACAGTTCTGGCGCGCGCGCTGATACATGTCCCGCCCCCCTCCTCTAGTCCAGCTTGTGTGACAGACAGCACACTGGCTCTATCACACGAGCTAGGAGGAGGAGGAGGGCGGGACATGTATCACAGCGCGGCGTGCCCTTTTTTTTCCATGGCCGCGGGCTGCCGCTCCCCTGAAAGTGCCGCCTGGTGCTGCGTTCCGGTACGGGAAACGCACGTACTGGGGGCACTGAGAGGTGCTGGTACTCTCCAGGGCCATTTTTGGAAGTGGCGGTACTGAGTACCGCCGCGTTCCGGCCCAGTTAAAGCACTGTGTACAATGCGGTATAAGCTGTACATATAACAATTATTTTCAGTGGGGTTGAATTACTAATGGATCTGGGAATGTCAGCCAGGTTAGTGTATAAGGTAACGCTGTTTTCGTGTGGAACACCCAATTATGTTGTATTTGCAAGTAAAAATTAATTGAAATTCTTTTTGAAGTGAAAGCATCTTATTCACCCAGGTAGGTGAACATTCACTCTAAACAGGGTAATGTTAGTGTATGGCAAATACCACTTTTATTAACTAATGCTGCTTAGCTGCCATCAGCTTTTGCTTTCCGGGGGTTTCTTCTTAGCATTTTGCAGCCTTATGCACACGATCGGAATTTCCAATGAAAAAAGTCAGACGAAATTTTTCCATCATATATTCCGACTATGTGTGGGCCCCAGCAGACCTTTTTCCATCGGAGTTTAGAAATAGAGCATGTGTTATTTTCGATCGTCTGTGTGGAACTCTGACGGAGACTTGGAAGCATTGAACTTCGTTTTTCTTGGCTCATCGTAGTGTTTTACGTTACCGTGTTTTGGACGGTCAGAATTAGGTCTGACAGCGTGTATGCAAGGCAGATTGAATGGAATTCCGACGAAAGATTCCATCGGATTTTATCCAATCGGAAACTCCGATCGTGTACAGGGCATTAGACATTTATTTGGCTTTAAAAATGAATCAACTGTACTATAAGTAACTTAATTTTTCAGATTATCTTAAAAAAAATAAAAAAAAGTACAATCTTTACTAATAATTAAATTATTTTTGAACAGAAGCATTTAAAATAAAAATCACCTATATTCCAGCATAATTAACATGTCATATTTACAATTATATATTGGTATGGGTCTTCAGAGACCTAAAAAGCATCCCCGGAAATGATTTTAATAAATTGGCTACTGTGATATTGTAAGCAAAATTATCTTGGCTATATCTTTTAATATATAGCCTTGTTTTAAAATACAGAGAAAGTCAGCTTAAGTACAGCACTGATTATCGGAATTTCTGTTTTATTCCTGAATGGGAAAATATTTCACTTTATTTATCTCTAACTGACTTGGCTTTACAAACTGATAAAAATATGAACAGTTATTACTATAGGTATAGTTATTCTGTTATCTAATATCAATTCCATGCTTTAAAATATGTTTGTGTGTTTTGCTAATGGCTTAAATTTTTCTCATACTAAAGAAATATTTTTGTACATTTTTTCAGGCCGAATCTCATTGACCTTTTGGCGTGATGGGGTTATATGACTGCTTTGCCTGAACAGACTTATTATAATTAGAAGACTCTGATAAGCTCATTTGTGCTCAAGCAGAAAAATCTTTACACTGTTTTAGTCCCCAAAGGCATGGAAGTGGTCAATCAAACATGAGATCCCCTTAGTCTGTGAGAAAAATATTCAATGCACAATCAAACATTCAGCTTGCCAGTCGAATTCTAAACAGAACTGTGAATGCTAAAGGCTCTGCTTTGAAATCAATGAGTATTTCTGGTGCAAAAGACTAGTCATTTGGACCTTTACAAAACAAAATAACAGCTGTACCTCCCTCAGGGATTTACACTGCAGTATGCGTTTCTTTTATGAGCTTTGTGGTAATGTGGCAAGATTCCTCTCAATTATGTGAGGTTGATAGGTAAAATGAGCCTGTTAACTTTAACGACCCTGAAATGTAATCAGCCATGCATAACAAGCATAACAAGCACCTAGAGGTGCCTGCACGCATGATCAGAAACTCTGTAGCGCTAAACACCGCAAAAAGCTCTGATTGGTAAATGGCACTTTTAGTTCCTCAGGTTATGCTTTGCTCTATCACCTCCTAAATCACTCTTGGTCAGTGGCATCAGATGGATAGATCAGTGATCAGTAATAAGCCGCAGCAAGGGAAAAACCAAGGCGACTTCAAAAACTAAACTCACCATTTCCATACTGGTATTCCCCAGCTTTTGCTCTGGTAAAGTATATGAAAATATTGCAGGCACCTCTAGATGCAAAGCTGTTATTCATGCATACATTTTTAAAGTTATGCTCACTTTAAAGGAGATAGACTTGGTCTTCAAGCCCTGCTAGGCGGGGCGAAACATGTCACTAGAGCAGTGCTGGCTAAGGCCATACACAGCTATATCCGGATCTGAAAAACTGAGTCAGTTTTGAGTGGCCTGCTACCTCACATTCTCCCCCCAACTCCACATGTGCAGATGTCCCACGGGGCTCGGTTCCAATGGGAGCCCTGCAGAACATCTGCGCATGCATCCATTTCACCAGCCACCTGCGCTTGCACGGGGCTTCCCACAGATGTGCAAAGACTGCAAACACGGAAGTTCAAAACCTTCCTTGCCTATTTGTGGAAACCCATATCCACATATGCAAATGCATCACCAGACTCTGCCAGGACCCAGAGGCTGGGCAGAACCCTGTGGGTGCATATGCACAATAATGCTGGCACTGGGGGTGGGGAGTGGAGCCTGGCCAAAGCGGAACTGAAGTTACACTTTAAAAGTACAACTGTCTCTCTAGTCATGAGTATAAAGCATATTAACATCTTTTGTAGCTTTATGATAAAGTCCGGTGACGATACTCAGTATAAAGATAGCTAGATAGCAAAATATTTTTAGAATCTGAACAAAGTGAATTGGCTGAACTCCTGTGCTTTCCCAAACCAGGACAACGTAACAGAATAGCTTTAATGAAACCCTTCCACAAGAATATTTACGTAGCGCTACCCCCTAGAAGGCCGCTGGATTTTTGCGTCCCTCTATTCCTGCACAGGCAGGCAACACACATTTTCCAACAAGCATCCAAAGTCAGTAAATAATCCATGGGTTTGTTTTTGTTGCTTTATTTAGGGTAAACAATTTTGATGGGGTCTAGGGGTATATGGGATGTATTTGGAAGAGAAAACTTCTAATTTCTGTAAAAAAAAACACAAAGATGGATCCTGGACTTTCTATTCCTTTTGAAGTGGGTTCTGTCTCTTAGAGCACTTGGTCCCCTTTAAATTAACCTCTTCAGACCCCCCTCAGCACTGTCCTGGAGAGAATGGGTTGGGTATGGCACCTAGCAACCCTCTTCCATGTGGACCCTGGGGGTGTAGAGGTACTCACTAGGGTTGTCCCGATACCGATACTAGTATCGGTATCGGTACTGATACCAAGCATTTCCCTGAGTACTTTTCTGTGTCCTTAGTCCCTTTCTCTGTCTCAAAGGGGAGATGTCATAGGTTTGTTAATACCCCTGATATCTCACCAAAGCCCCCCAACAGGGCTAAACAAAAAAAAAAAATTGCAATGAATAATAAAAAACCCTAGTACTCACACTGTCCTTGTTGTGCAGATGTAGCTGAAACTGCATTCAGATCTTTTGCTGGGCTAGTTTCCTTCCTGGCTAACAGACTGTCCTTCTCTGGTGGACTGCAGGGCAGTGGAGATCACTCTTTCAACTTCCTTCCTCCAGCCTTAAGGCAAAACCCCCTTCTTTGGGGCCCCCTCCCAGGCTACACACAACATTACTTCAAAACTTCATCTTCCATCCAACTCCCCTACTGGCCAGGCTCCAAAATATTTATGGGATGGTTCAGCCATCCTGCCAGACCTCCTGCCTGGGGATTGGTCAGATCCCCAAAAATATTCAGATCACTACCTTCTGACCTCCGCCCACTAGCTTCTAGAAACTTCTCCAAGCTTCTACAACCAGGGGGGGGGGGGTACCAGATGCCTGATTTGTAGAGCCCACTGACCTAAAGTAAAACTGAAAATGAAGGAGCATGTAACCTACTCCATGTGACAGTGCTTGGGGGTGGGATAAATACTCAGGTCTGCGTAATTTCCGAATGAAGTAACACACATGGTTTCCTCTCCTTGCTCCAGAGGTTTAACCTGACCTGGAATAAAGCCTTTATAAGGCAACAGCAATGATACATTTTTTTGGATTGATAGGCTGTAAGGGCTTCATGACCTAAGACTAATGAGCTCGCTGGCTGAACCTGGTCTCGGTACAGATCCCTACTGCTGCCTCTCACCTTGTAAGCATACAGAAAGTAAAAGAGTGGTGTTTAGTACAGTTTTATGTTTCTTCAAAAATGATACTCTTGCTGTGTATAAGTAATGTAGTTATGCAAAGTCATTGATATGTCTACTTTAAGTGGACAAAGCCCATTTTAACACAATGTATGGGGCATATTGGAGGGACTGTTCGAAGGCAAGAGAAGACTAGAGTTTAAGGCCTGCTTTGTCCCAGGTTTCTGTTTTTAAATTCTACGTTACACATAGCTCCCTTTTCTATATTTCTTTGTTTTGCATTGTGTGTTTTCCACACAAAGCTTGTCTTAGGCAGGAGATGAAGGCTGCTCGTTCATGCATTGTAATAGCGTGAACTGACATGACTGCATCAGCAGAGTGAGGAATAATAAGAGGAGTGGTTGCTGTACACAGGATAACATGACTGGTGTGAGAAATGGTGGGAAATGGTGATAATCATTTTGAATACATTACTTACCCATCACACCAAAGAAATCAATCAGACTCAATAGGACAGCTGAGTGAATCAATACCTTATCTTGTTGAAGCAAAAGCCACAATGCCAATAACAGCTATTCCATTTGGAAATAGTGTAGCCAATGCTATAATATGGGAAATTCTGGGCAC
This sequence comes from Rana kukunoris, assembly GCA_029574335.1. NCBI lineage: Eukaryota > Metazoa > Chordata > Amphibia > Anura > Ranidae > Rana > Rana kukunoris. Next base: position 196,841,679 of record CM056049.1, read on the forward strand.
TATAATCACAAAAATGTAATCTGAGTTTACAGAAATTGTTATATAATAGTGAACTGAATTAATAAGTGGGAATGTTGTTTGAAAGAAAAACTTCACTAAGGATTATTTTACACAAAAGGCAATGTTTATATATCCATTATACTATACCATATTGTCAAAAGTATTGGGACGCCTGCTCTTACATACACGGACTTTAATGCAGGGTCTGCAGGGTTTAATATTGGGCTGGCCCACACTTTGCAGCTATAACAGCTTCAACTCTTCTGGGAAGGCTATCCACAAGGTTTAGGAGTGTGTCTATGGGTGTCTCTGCTCTAATTCATTCCAAAGGAGTTCGGGTTGCGGTCAGGCCAGTCAAATTCCTCCACCCCAAATCGCTCATTCATATTTTCATGGACCTTGCTTAATGCACTGGTCCAAATCATTTGGTGGAGGGGGGTTATGGTGTGGGGTTGTTTTTCAGAAGTTGGCTTGTCCCCTTAGTTCCAGTGAAGGTAACCCTTGAGGCCGCGTACACACGATCGAATATATCTGCTGAAACTGGTCCGACGGACCGTTTCAGCGGACACATCCGATCGTGTGTACGGGCTAGCGGACATGTTTTCCCAGCGGACAAATTTCAAAGCATGCTTTGAAATTTGCCTGCCGGAGACATGTCCGTCGGATATGTCCGCTGGTTAGTACACTAACCAGCGGACAGAAATCTCCGCGCATGCGTCGAATGGATTTGACGCATGCGTGGAAGTATTTTACTTCCTGGAGTGGTGACGTGGCGGCGTCAACGTCACCGCCACGTCACCGCGTCCTCAGCCCGAGGGGATTTTCGTCCGATGGTGTGTACACGCCATTGGACCAAAATCCGATGAGACATGTCCGCTGGAAACGGTCCGTCGGACATGTTTGAGCGGACATGTCTCATCGTGTGTACGCGGCCTAAGGCGTCAGCATACCCAGACATTTTGGACAATTTCATGCTGCTATCTTTGTGGGAACAGTTTGGGAATTGCCCTTTCCTGTTCCACCAGTGCACAAATCAAGGTCCATAAAGACATGGATGAGTGAGTTTGGGGTGGAAGAACTTGACTGGCCTGCACAGAGTTTTGACCTTTATCTGAAAGAACATCTTTGGGATGAATTAGAGTGGAGACTGTGAGCAGGGCCGCCATCAGGAATTTTAGGGCCCCTTACACAGCTTCAGGCATGGCCCCCCTGGAGTGCCGGGGGGTGCTGTGAATTGGTGAATTGAGAAGAGGGGAGTGTCATGAATTGAGAAGCGGGGAAGTACCTTGAATTGAAAACCGGGGGGGGGGGGGGGGGGTCCGCAGATTGATAAAGGGGTACCGTGAATTGAGAAGGAAGGGTGCCGCAAATTGAAATTGGAATTGCGGTGGAAGGGGGGATTGGGGAGCTGACAAAAAAATTAAAAAAAGTGGGGGTTCTGGCAGGGCCCCTGGGAACCATCGGAACCCTTACAGGTGTACTGCCTGTACCCCCCTGATGGCGGCCCTGACTGAGCCAGGCCTTCTCATCTAACATCAGTGCCTGACATCACAAATGCGCTTCTTAGAATAGTCAAACTTCCCATAGACACACTCCTAAACCTTGTGAACAGCCTTCCCAGAAGAGTTGAAGCTGTTATAGTTGCAAAGGATGGGCCAACTCAATACTGAACCTTACGGACTAAGACTGGGATGCCATTAAAATTCATGTGCGTGTAAAAGCAGGTGTCCCAATACTTTTGACAATATAGTGTGTGTGTGTGTATATATATATATATACTGTTAAAAAATACAAATACTTACAGTTTAAGGTGTCAACTAACACATCCAGAGGTTTGTAGTTTTGTTATGTGTGTGGCCACTCACACAAAAAGCACTCCTAGTATGAACATATTATTTTCTGCATTATTTTGCCTCTTCTAAAACAGGTCAATGTTATGCTTTATAAATCAGCAGAATAACCAATTACAATTTTTAAGGGACCATGAACATTTAAAAAAAAAAAAGTTGGAGACCCAAACCCCCACATTACCATACGTTCAGCAGAAGGAAGAGGACAGGGCAGCTGTGCAGTGAAGTTTTCTACAGAATCCAGTAGCCTGCACATGGTGGCTCATCCAACATTCAGGTAGATAATGTAACTAAAGCAGTAGAGATTTTTTTTTTTTTTTTTTTAACTAAGCTTCAGCTTTAAGAACCACAACATGTATTTAAACAAAATAATGCTTACTGGAGTTTTTAGAATATAAAATAAAGATGTGTAGTCTTTTTTTAGAATGTATTAAAAATGAATTAGATAAGTGGGCCAAGATAGGTAGGTAGCAACTGATGGGCACCCAGTAGATAAACAGGATACAGAGAGAGAGAGAGTCAAGACTTAAAAAATGAGGAGGGAGAAAATTATGAAGCTGACACACAAGAAAGAGTACCAGGCTGGTAGATGGGATGGGTGGAAGATTAGTAAAGGAAGGTGAAAATTGAGACAAGTGATGGATAAAGGAGACAAAACTGACAAAACAAGACAAATCTATAACAGGACAAATTAGGGGGAAGAAGCCACCAACCCAGAATAGTAAAGGGAAGCAATGATGAAAAATGGGATGGACAAAAAAAAGAGTGTAATAAAGAAAGACGAGGACAAATGAGACTCACACACATTACAAGCAAAGAGATAAGAGGCTGGCATGCAGGATAGGTGAAAGAAGATACTGACTAACAGGATGAGTGAAGAAAGGTTCAGCATAAAAATAGGCAAAGATGATGCTGGAGAACGGGATAGGTGGAGAATGAAGAGACTGACAGATGGTGCAGGTGCAGAGGGACAGGTAACAAGACTGATAAATGGGATGGATGGAGAAAGAAGAGACTGACAGTCAGGCCAGGTGGAGGGATGGGGGTGACAGACTAAATGAGCTGGTAAAGACAAGACTGATAAGATGTTGGAGAAAGTCAAGACTAGTAAAGAGGATGGTGGAGAAAGACAACAGACACATGGGATACAGGTAGGTGGCAAAGAAACATTGATTTATTATAGCAGGTAAGAAGTCAATGGAATGGAGGATACAAGTGCAGACCCTTAAGAAATAGATTAGTTGTATTTAATGCAGACATCTCAGTCAGGGGTCAGAATCTGATTCTTAAAGGGGTTGTAAAGGATTATTTTTTTTGTTCACAATAAGCATCCTTTACCTACAGACATTCCTCTTTTTTCACTTCCTCATTGTTTGTTTTTGCTCAGAAGTTGCTCTATTTCTTCTCTGTTCTGTTCACTTCCTGCTTGTCTGATTTTACTGACCACCGTGAAGGGAGACTTTACTGCAGTGGTAAGTAACAGTGCTCACCCCTCCTGGGAACTACATCTGTGTGGCAGAATGCTCTCTACGTGTTAGAGACTTCAAGGAGGTGTGAATTACTGGGCGTGCCGCAATTCATACTGGGAAATGTAGTTCTTACATGAACAAGTGAATGAGAGAACAGAAACTAGAATGCCGGAGGTGATATAGATGAAGGAATTTTAATAGGTATTTACTCGTTTTTTAACAGAATCATTACACTATTCTGTCTGTCTACCTTGCAGACATTAATTTTAGGCAAAAAATAAATTTCCTTTACAACTTCTTTAAGCCCTGTACACATAATCGGATATCTGATGAAATCTAATCCAATGGATTTTTTCTTCGTATATATGCGATGAAGTTGACTTTCATCAGTCTTGCCTACACACCATCGGTCAAAAATCTGAAGTGTCCAAAGGCGGTGACGTAAAACACTACGACGTGCTAAGAAAAATGAAGTGCAATGCTTCCGAGCATGCGTCGACTTCATTCTGAGCATGCCTACATTTTTGACCTATGGACTTCCACACAGACGATCGTTTTTTTCTATCTTTTTTTTTCCATAGGAAAATTGTAAGACATGTTCTATTTTTTTCACCGATGGAAAACAAACCGATGGGGCCCACCGATCCATCGGTCCATTTTCATTAGACAAACCGATCATGTGTACAGGGCTTTAGCGTCACTGTTGCCAACCGCCAGTAAAAAATGGGCACTTTTCTCCTGCCAGTATATGCCAATAAGGGGAAAAGGTTGCCAATAAAAAATATGACTGGGAGGCTCGGCTCAGAACTGCACATCCAAGTGCCTGATAGTCAATTTCATGTGTGCATCACCGATTCTAATGTATTGGCCTCCTGAGTCCTGTCCCTGAGCTACTTACTTACTATATCGAAAATAAAAAAGGAATATGCTTTTTGCCTTAATATCTACCTTAAATCACATTGCTAATTGCATATTGTACTTAGTTGTAGCCTAAATACTGCAATTTGCACTTAAAACCGTCATTTTGTAACTGCCAGTAAATTTTGGGTGTCGTGTCAGTAAATTTAATTCTGGTAGGTTGGCAACACTGTTTAGTGTATAGTAATTCAATGCTAAATCTATTGTTCTTGATATATTATCGCATAGTCTTTTTTTAGTTCAATAAATATTTGTTTTCAGGGCCAGTTCACACCACATGAAGTCCAGTGTGTTTTTTTTTCTGCTTCAAAAATGCATGGAAAGTAGGTTATATGTTTTCCAACGGCATAGTTCACACCCAGTTCCAGGGCGTTCCAGTTCCAGAAAAAAAAAAAAGTGGAACATTCTGCATTTTTCCTGCACTGGAGTTTACTTGAACATGGTAAAACACATCACAAACGCACTGGAATGCACTGGAGCGCATAAAACACGCACTGAAGCCCAGTATAGTGGGAAAAAAAGAAAAAAAAAAGAAAGAAAAAAGCATCTGAAATGCACCAGGATGCATCAAAATGCGCTAAAAACACGCTTGCAGAAACACAACCGAAACGGATCTGGAGTGTGTTTTTTTTTTTTGTGGTGTGAACCAGTAAGTAAAATCCAGGTGGGGGTGGGGGTTGTGTTGACTATTAGAAGTTGGTGTTAAAGTAAAGGAAAACTAAGTTTCCATCCCAATCAGGTATCATATGTTATCCTTGGGGAAAAATGAAAGGAATCAGACTGGTCACTGTGTGTAGCAATTGTTTTTCTTCCTCTTCTTTTTTCTTTAGTTTTCATAATAGGTCCATTCATTTTAACTTCTCATGTGTCAGAAGAAATCCAATATTGGCAACCAACTTTTCAACATTTACAATATAAAACTATGCTTTAAAAACACACGTGTCAATTATTGGATTGTAAAAAATAGCTGCACTCATTTTCAGTCCTAAATCAGCGTGCACTGAAAAAATAAATAAATAATTAGAAAAAAAAAAATGAAAAAGTTTCAAGGTTTTTGGAAGAAAGTAGAAGGCTGTTTAGAGTTGATTACTGAAATCATATAAACTAATATTCAGTAGCACAACAAAGCATGAATTCCAACATAGGTGTGCACAGCCTATTGCATTAGGTTGTGCACCCCAAAGCTTAAAGGGGTTGTAAAGGAAAACATTTTTTTCCCTAAATAGCTTCCTTTACCTTAGTGCAGTCCTCCTTCACTTACCTCATCCTTCCATTTTGCTTTTAAATGTCTTTATTTCTTCTGAGAAATCCTCACTTCCGGTTCTTCTGTCTGTAACTCCACACAGTAATGCAAGGCTTTTTCCCTGGTGTGGAGAAAGCCTCTTGAGGGGGGAGGGGGCGAGCAGGAGTGTCAGGACGCCCACTAACACACAGCTCCTTTCTCTATCTGCAAAGTAGAGCGTGTCCCGACTTGCCTGCTCGCCCCCTCGCCCCTCAAGAGGCTTTCTCCACACCAGGGAGAAAGCCTTGCATTATGGCGGTTAGTTACAGACAGAAGAACAGGAAGTGAGGGTTTCTCAGAAGAAATAGGGACATTTAAAAGCAAAATCGAAGGATGAGGTAAGTGAAGGAGGACTACACTAAGGTAAAGGAAGCTATTTATGGAAAAAAAAAAATCCTTTACAACCCTTTTACACACATGTGTCCGTGTACACACACACACACCTATGAATTCCAAGGAGAATACTGACCAAAGTGCACTCTCTCTGCTAAGACGGGTAATGCAATAAGCGACTAATACTGGAATGCAACTCATCTGATATGAAGGGGTTAATGAAAAGGAAGAAATAGTAGTTTTTAATGATCAGATAGATATTTATATATTATAGGCACTATTTACTGTATATAGTGGCAACAATTACATTAAAATCAGTCCCTGCCCTCCAGGAGTTTACAAGTTAAGGTCCCCATCTGACATGCATTCACTCACACATTCTAGGATGAGCCAATTAACCTACCAGCATGTCATTAGAGTGTGGGAGGAAACCCATGCAAGCGCAGGGAGAAAATGCAAACTCCATGCAGATAGTATGCTGGCAAGGGTTCAAACCGATGACCCCAGGCCTGCAAGGCAGAAGTTCTAATTAGCAGTTACGTACAATATGCTAAGGACAACAACATAAGCAATAACCACATTCACTAGGGGTAATAGCTGACATGGTGTTAAGGTAAACATTCTAAAAGGAAAAACACAGAAAATAATGCAATGTAACACGGAAGAATGGTACAGGGGCTGAATATAGGCAATGCTGACAGCAAGGGACATCACAGCATAGAGTTAAAATGAAGCTAGTCCATTGTTGAGAAATGTTTAAATAGTAGCTGAAATATATGTGGTCCTGAGTTTGGATAACTAAAATGAAACGGTGAATACATGATTGCATAAATAGTAAGGTATTTTCCCTACTCTGAAAATCTCCAGGAATGGTAATGGGAACGAGCATATCGAATGATGCTTAAGGAACCTTGTAAAGAGGGGGGGGGTGTCTTTTTTCTTAATTTAAATTCGCAGAGACCGACATCACTGCAAGATCATAAAAAGGGGACTGTGTTTATGGTGACACTGAGGCCGTGTACACACGATCAAATCTGTCTGCTGGAAACGGTCGGTCCAACCATCCCAGCAGACAGATTCGATCGTGTGTACGGGCGAGCTGACGGATTTGGCCACCCGACAGATTTCAAAGCATGCTTTGAAATCTGTCGGCTGGGAACCCGTTGGCCCGACATGTCTGCAGTGAAGCCCGGAGTGACAAAACAGAGGAAGATAACGCAGGGCTGGCATGACTGGGGTGGAATCAGGGGCAAGAAAGGGTTAAAGAATAGGAGGTGCCTTCAGGGGAGTGGCTGTAGGATTAGCCATGGGAAGGGGAGGAGTGCTATATATAGGGGGGGCGGAGTCGGCGCCAAAAGCTCAGGCAGAATTGAGGGAGACACAGGGAAGCAGTTTTTTATCCTCTGCTCCCTGAAGTTAGGCCAGCATGGACATTGACACGCTTTTGGCGCGGCTGCGGGCCGCGGCGGCAACTCGGGAGCCTGGATGGCTGGAGGCACAGGTGGGGGGCCTGATCGAGGATGTGGCGGGGGGGTCTCGGGAGGGATCGCGGACACCACGCGCTCGACGGTCGCACCCGCCGGAGCGTTATTCGCCGACCCCCACCGCCAGGGCCCAGCGGCACAGTCGGAGCCCACAAGGGGACCCGTCGCCCCCCCCGGCCAAGCGAACGCATGCTTTGGCTGGGGGTGATGGTGGACGGCATCCGCCGCCCAGCCTGGGCCCAGTGGGCGGGGCTTCGGGCAGCAATGGCGCCCGGACCCCAGCCACGCGTCGGAGCAGCATCGAGCAGCCGGTCCCCTCCCTGAGCGTGGGGACGGCGGGGGGAGGATCACAGCGTACAAAGCGCGGGGCAACAGCCGGAGGGTCCTCTAGGATCGGGGCCGCCGGTTCCCAGGCAGGGGGGAGGCCGGAGTCCCCAGAGCGGAGGCCCAGTCGGGGCTGCGGAGCAGCAGAGACAACCACGGCCGGGTCCAAGGGTAGAGGACGATCCGCCGGGAGGCTGGGATCCACGGCCTCCAGGCCTCCGGCGCCTGGGAGGCAGACGTCGCCAGTGTCGCCGGCCTCGGAAGATCCATCCGGGGATGAGGGATCAGAAGCGGAGGAAGTGTCGCCCACGGTGGAATTGCCGGTATCGGCTGTGAGGGACGTGCCCGGCCAGCCTGGTAAGACATCTTTCAATTCTAATAATGAATTTGCTGCTGCTTTGTGTGCACTGTTAGGGGTTGGGGGTGGGGGTCCTTCTGGGTTGCCAGGTAATGCTTTACCCACTGTGAGGTCGCCGACCGGGGGCCCCGGGGTGGCGGGGGTTTCGCCTGCTGCCCAGGGTTCCCCTGGTGGGATGCAGGATTTGTTGGGTGGGTTGCAAGACCTGTTGCACCGTTTCGTTGGGGGGGGTACGCCGCCGCAGGCGGCACCATGGGTGGGAGGTCCAGCTGGGGGGGGGGCCCCTGGAGACGGGGGGGCGCATGCCTCGGCTGGGGTGTCGCCGGATAGTGGGGCTAGCAGTGACACGGGGGGCGAGAAAACGGGGGGGGGTCAGGACAGACGTGGTAAGGATGGATGATTCTGCGAAAGGTGAGGTATACGTTTGCTATGAGGGGCCGCTGGGGGCCCACCTGAAGCAGGAGGTCAGGGATAAGATCGAAAAAGGTGAGTACGTGGAGATTTTTTCCCTGTTGCCGTTAGAAAAATTTAATTTGGATAGGGTGAAGCCGGATAGTTCAAAAAAGGATGATGAGGAGAAGAGGCGGTACAGGTTGATTCCCCGGACGTTCAACAATTGGTTGCAGGCATTTGCTATCATGGCCAGCGTCATAGGTGAAAAGAGCCCGGAACACTGTTCTGCGCTTTTTGGCTATATGGACGCCATTGGGGAAGCTTATCGGGTTTATGGGGGGACGGGGTGGTTGAGGTACGACGAGCAATTCCGCCAGCGGCGGGCTGTGCGTCCTACATTGCGATGGGATCACAAGGACATCGTCCTGTGGATGCGGATGATTTCCGCGCCCCGGACGAGTACTCCGTTTTTTCAGGGCGGGGCCGGGGGTACACCCACCTCTGGATCGCCGGCCGGAAAAAGATGGGGTGTGTGTTGGCAGTACAACGAAAGTTCCTGCAAATTCGGGGGTACCTGTCGTTTTAAACACGAATGCTCCGGATGCGGGGGGACTCACCCCCTGTCCCGCTGCTTCAAAAAAGGTAAGCGGACGGGGGATGCTGCTAAAAAAGGGGACAACGCCGGTGAAGGGGGAAAGGATGGAGCCTTTTCTAAATAGGTACCCTGACAGGGCCGCGGCGCGGCTGCTCGCGGCCGGGTTTTCCGAGGGTTTTGTCATTCCCTGTTCTCTGTCGAAGGTGCCTCCCTTGGCAAGGAATCTGCGGTCTGCCTTGGAGAACCCGGACGTGGTGTCGGCAAAATTGGCAAAGGAGGTTGAGTTGGGTAGAATGGCGGGTCCGTTCACAGAGATGCCATTGCCGGATTTGGTGGTGTCACCTCTGGGGGTGGTCCCCAAGAAGGAGCCAAACAAGTTTCGCCTCATTCACCACCTGTCCTTTCCAAGAGGGGGGTCGGTGAACGATGCAATCGATCCGGAGGCATGCACGGTATCCTACACGTCATTCGACGCGGCGGTGCGGTGGGTGCGTCGGTACGGGAAAGGGGCTTTGATGGCAAAAGCGGACATCGAGGCTGCGTTCCGTCTGCTACCAGTACACCCTGACAGTTTCCGACTGTTGGGCTGTCGGTGGCAAGAGGGGTTCTACGTGGATCGCTGCTTGCCAATGGGCTGCTCGATCTCGTGCGCACTGTTCGAGACATTTAGTTCCTTCTTGGAGTGGGTGGTCAGGGATGTGTCGGGCTCAGACTCCGTCATTCATTACCTGGATGACTTCCTGTGCGTGGGCCCTCCGTCATCCAGGGTGTGCGCAATTTTGCTGGCAACATTGCAGCACTGGCAGCCGACAAGACGGAGGGCCCGGTCACAGCATTGAGTTTCTTGGGAATCATGATTGATTCCGAGGCGATGGAGTGCAGGCTGCCAGTGGATAAGGTGGAGAATCTTCGGCTGGAGATTCGGGAGATGCAAGGGCGGGACAAGGTTCAGCTGCGGGCCTTGCAGTCTTTGCTGGGCAAGCTGAATTTTGCTTGCCGCATCATTCCCATGGGCAGGGTTTTCTGCCGACGGCTGTCGGCAGCTACAGCGGGTGTTAGAGCTCCAAAGCATTACATCCGTATAACAAGGGAACTGAAGGCTGATTTGCAGGTGTGGCATACGTTCCTAGAAACGTACAATGGGAGGGCGATGTGGATGTCTGGGCCCGTCAGCAACTTTGATTTGGACTTGGCCACGGATGCGGCCGGGTCCACGGGCTATGGGGCTTTCTTTAAAGGAAGATGGAGCGCGGAAGCGTGGCCAGAGTCCTGGGTGTCAGCAGGTTTTGGTAGGAATCTTGTGCTGCTTGAACTATTCCCGGTAGTGGTGGCGATAGAGTTGTGGGGGGCGGAATGCAGAGATCTGAAGATCAGGTTGAACTGTGACAACATGGGCGTGGTGGAGGTCATCAATCGGGTTTCCGGCTCCTCATTGCCGGTGATACGACTGCTGCGCCACCTCGTGTTGCGCTGTTTACAGTGGAACATATTTCTGTACGCAGTGCACATACCGGGGGTAGAGAACAGACTCGCTGATGCTTTGTCTCGATTCCAGTGGGACAGGTTCAGGGAGCTGGCCCCAGGGGCGGATGCAGTCGGGGTCCCTTGCCCGGGGTGGATGTGGGGACTTGCGTTGGAGTAGCAGCAAATTGGATCAGGAAGTCGGTGAGTGGGCAGACATGGACCGCATATTCTAAGGTATGGGAAGAATGGGATGGTTTTAGACGGCTGGCGGACGCTGGGCTGGGGGAGAAGGAACTGGGCTGGTTGGTAATGTACTTTGTGGTGAGGCATATGGAGAAGGGCGGGTCTGTGTCGTCCTTGGAGAAAAAATTAGCGGCCTTGGCATTTTTGTTCAAACTAGAGGGGCGGGAAGATTTCACGAAAATGTTCTGGGTAAAACAGGCGGTTAAGGGATACAAAAAAGGGCGGCAGTGCAGGGATGCGCGGAGACCAGTGTCGTTTTCTATTCTTTGTAGGATTTTTGAAGTAGTTGGGGAGGTTTGTTCATCGCGGTACGAAATACAGTTGTTTCGGGCGGTTTTTTCGGTCGCATTTTTTGGGGCGTTTCGGGTGGGGGAAATAGTCAGTCCTTCGAAGCGGGTGGCCGGGGGCCTTTTGAGTGAGGACGTCAAGTGGGCAGAGGACAAGGTGAGTTTTCGGCTGCGGCGGTCTAAGACAGACCAAAGAGGTAGAGGGGTAGACGTAGTGCTATATCCGCTGCCGGGTTCGGAGGTGTGCCCGGTGCGGGTGGTAAGGGAATTTCTAAAAGGGCGGCCAGCGGGTGGTGGGCCGTGCTGGTTACATGAGGATGGTTCTTTTCTGTCACGTTTTCAATTTATAACGGTTTTTAGGAAATGTCTGCAGAAGGCGGGGTTGGACGAGCGATTGTTTGCCTCGCACTCCTTCCGTATCGGGGCGGCGACCGAGGCGGCCCGGTGCGGGTTGGATGAGGCGGCAATGAGAAGGATTGGGAGATGGGAATCGAGGAGATTCCGTTCTTATGTGCGCCCGCATATGGTGGTGGAATAACAGGGTTGGGGGGTGCATTGACTGACATTCCAGGATGGGATTGTGGGGATGAATGTGGTTAGTCATGCTTGCTGTTTTGTTTTTCAGATGGAGAGCAGGCGTGCCTCGTGTGGATCATGGGGCATTCGTACGTTTGTAGGGGGGCCCGTAGAGCGGATGCCAGGCCTGGAGGACGGCAGTTGGGCATTTCTAGGCGGGAGGCGACGATCAGGTGGTTGGGCATCCCAGGGATGGGTTGGCGCAGGGTGCTGCCGGAGGTGCAGCGCTACGCTCAGCTCGACCGACCTCCGGATGTGTTACTGTTACACGTCGGGGGGAACGACCTGGGGATTCGGCCCATAGGGGACTTGATGTCCGCAGTCAAGGCGGACGTATTGACATTGCGGGCATCTTTCCCAAAGATGCTGATTGTCTGGTCTGACATTGTTGCGCGAACCACGTGGCGCATGGCAAGGTCAGTCGACAGGGTCAATAAGGGGAGGGTGAAAGTGAACAAGGTTTTGGGGAGGTTTGTAGCTCAGCACGGGGGGTTGGTGGTGCGACACAGGGAATTGGAGATTAATGTGGGTATGTACCTACTCAGTGATGGTGTTCACCTAACTGATGTAGGTACAGATTTGTGGGTGCTAGGTCTGCAGGAAGGGATTCAGAGGGCCCTGCGGGTGTGGAGGGGCCTGTAAGGAAAAGGGAATTTCCTTCCGGGCTGTGGCGGTGTTCTTGGTCTTGATGGTGAAAGTTAACGGAAAATGGAAATGATTGGGAGGCTCATCGGTGGGATGGGCTCCTTATGGGGTTATTGTGGTGGAACGGTGTCCGCTACAATACGGTGACGGTGCACTGCGGTGTTAAAAGGGGTGTCTCAGAGCTGGAGTCGGCTGGAGGCCTGGGTATGGTGATGGTACGCAGTGTTGGTGGTGAAGAAAAGGTTAATGGGGGATTACCGTCAAAGACCAAGTAGGACTGGTGTTAAAAATAATAATAAAAATGTTGGGTATTTATATTGTTAATAAGTATAGTGGAATTGTTGGAAATTCCTAGCACCAAAAAGTGTGGTAAAAGTTTTGGTTAATTATTTAATTTTTGGTTACAAAATAAATGGCTGTTGTGGCCAATTTTATTCCAATTCTACTGTGTCGGTCTCGTTTACTGGGGTTAGGGGGCATGGGGGGAAAAAGGGGGGGGGGTGGTTAAAAAGGGATTGATATGGGGGGTAGGTAAAGTTATTGATATGGGGGGGGGGTAGGTTAAAAGTGATGGGTGCCCATTGAAACTACGCTAGTCAAGTGAAGCCCGGAGTGACAAAACAGAGGAAGATAACGCAGGGCTGGCATGACTGGGGTGGAATCAGGGGCAAGAAAGGGTTAAAGAATAGGAGGTGCCTTCAGGGGAGTGGCTGTAGGATTAGCCATGGGAAGGGGAGGAGTGCTATATATAGGGGGGGCGGAGTCGGCGCCAAAAGCTCAGGCAGAATTGAGGGAGACACAGGGAAGCAGTTTTTCCCACCCACCCTCCCTTGTTTTGTTCGATGTGGTGTGTTGTGCGTTTGTTTTCTTTCTTTCAGATCGGTAGAGAGATGTCACGACAGCAGAGGCGGTGTTCTTGGTCTTGATGGTGAAAGTTAACGGAAAATGGAAATGATTGGGAGGCTCATCGGTGGGATGGGCTCCTTATGGGGTTATTGTGGTGGAACGGTGTCCGCTACAATACGGTGACGGTGCACTGCGGTGTTAAAAGGGGTGTCTCAGAGCTGGAGTCGGCTGGAGGCCTGGGTATGGTGATGGTACGCAGTGTTGGTGGTGAAGAAAAGGTTAATGGGGGATTACCGTCAAAGACCAAGTAGGACTGGTGTTAAAAATAATAATAAAAATGTTGGGTATTTATATTGTTAATAAGTATAGTGGAATTGTTGGAAATTCCTAGCACCAAAAAGTGTGGTAAAAGTTTTGGTTAATTATTTAATTTTTGGTTACAAAATAAATGGCTGTTGTGGCCAATTTTATTCCAATTCTACTGTGTCGGTCTCGTTTACTGGGGTTAGGGGGCATGGGGGGAAAAAGGGGGGGGGGTGGTTAAAAAGGGATTGATATGGGGGGTAGGTAAAGTTATTGATATGGGGGGGGGGTAGGTTAAAAGTGATGGGTGCCCATTGAAACTACGCTAGTCATGGTTAGTACGCTATTTGGTCGTGTGTACGCGGCCTGTCAGTGAAAAGACCAGACCAGACAGAAAATATAAAGCGTTCACACTTTACTATTTATCAGCATTGACAGACTTCCTGTCTATCATATTTTATCCCCCAAAAATTTGACTAGAGCTCTTTATTCCTCTTTGATAGTAAAGCTATTACTTAACCACTTAAGACCCGGACCAAAATGCAGGTAAATGACCAGGCCCCTTTTTGCGATTCGGCACTGCGTTGCTTTAACTGACAATTGCGCGGTCGTGCGTCCTTTTTTTCCCACAAATAGAGCTTTCTTTTGGTGGTATTTGATCGCCTCTGCGATTTTATTTTTTGCGCTATATACAAAAATAAAGCTACATTTTTGAAAAAAAAAATCAATATTTTTTACTTTTTGTTATAAGAAAAATCAAATAAACTAAATTTTAGTCAAACATTTAGGCCAAAATTTATTTAGCCATATGTCTTTAGTAAAAAAAAAATCGCAATAAAAAAAAAAATTAGCTACCTAGCGGGAACAGCGACACTAATACAGCGATCAGAAAAATGATCGCTTAGTGATGCTGGCAATAGGGAGTGAAAGGGTTAACTAGGGCGGTGATCAAGGGGTTAAAACTTTATTAGGGGGGTGTATGGGGGCTACCCTGAACCTAACACTAACTGACTGTCACACTGACACTAAATACAGTAATCATACATGTATGATTACTGCATTCAGTGACACTGTGAAAGGGGGAGGGGGGGGGGGCGATCGCAAGGGGTTAATGTGCCTATGTGTAGTGTGTGTCAGTGTAGTGTTGTGCAGACTTACTGTGCGATGTGATCTCTCCTCAGCGGTGGTTGAAAATACCGCTGAGGGGAGAGATCACATCACTTCCTCCTTCCTGTGTTTACACAGGAGGAGGAAGTGCAGGGCGGGGAGCGCGCGGATTGGCTGGGAGCTCGACCAGCTACGGGGACCGCCGCATGTACCAGGGGGGGTCCCGATCGGACCCCCGACCCTCCTCAAGGCACCAACGTATATATACGTTGATGTGCCTGTCGGTGCCAATCTGCCAACGTAAATAATAAGAGGTTAATGAACAAGACCATTCATGCCTCGTACACACGGCCGGACTTTCCGAGAAAAAAAGTCAGACAGGCTTTTTTCTCTGAAAGTCCGGCCGTGTGTAGCCTCCATCTGACATTTTTTGTCGGAAGTCCGACGGACCTTAAATGGAGAACCTGTTCTCTTTTTGTCCATCAGACTTCCGACGGGGTCACGGCGGACTTTTGCATGGTCAAAAGTCTGACCGTGTGTATGAGGCATTAGAGTCAGTTATACATCTGTGACATATACATAAGTAAGGTTCTTAGTAGACCTGAGGAACCTGTATGAACTTCCATAGATGACGTCAACAGTCGCTATGTAGAAGTAGTAAGACTCTAAATTGTTGTATGATATTCACACATACCTGTAGTTTTGAAGGGAGCATCCCCCCATGCAGATTCCCATATCTGTGACATATACATAAATAAGGTTCTTAGTAGACCTGAGGAACCTGTATGAACTTCCATAGATGACATCAACAGTCGCTATGTAGAAGTAATAAGACTCTAAAATGTTGTATGATACTCACACATACCTGTAATTTTGCAGGGCGCAGAGAAAGTGTACAATGTGGATGAAGCACATACTGGAAGACCTGACACTTTCATGTATCTGCCGGTTTGTGATTGAACATGTCCTTATCCTACAAATGGGCTGGTCACACACTTTTGAATATATACGACTCATTTTACCTGCTTAGATGAAACTGATTCATGCATACACGAAAAGATGAACAGAGAAAAGAACTTAACAATTGTAGCACAAAGTAAGTGAAATGTGTGTTGCTGTCTGATCAGATACAGGTTTAATGTGCTGTAATATGCATGTTGCCACTTTCCCACAACCCCTTTCACTGCCTGTTGCCATATATTTTCATATGCCAAAAAAATGCAAATAGCAGACTTTAAAAGCCTGCTAAACACCCTCTAAATTATGTATTTGAAAACTGAAGATATCAGGATAAAATGATAGCACTGTACTACATTTTGTATGCCCAACAATAGCAGTGCAAATGTTTATCAAAAAAATATTTTCAATATATAAAAAACAGTAAAATTGTTAAACTAAGGTGCATTCATATCATTCATGTTGAGCTGCGCTAGGCAGCCTTGCTCAATGCATCTCTAACGCAAAGACGAGGCAATTTGGCTTTGAATTCAGATTTACATCTCTGAATTACATTGGTGTAAAACACTGCTTCAGTGAACAGTACCAACTGAAATGTCACTTGTGACATTTAAATGCATTTCTAACAACAAAAAAAGTAAACAGTGGCGATCTTGGCGCATCTGCATTGTTCCTTCTTGCACATACCAGTAGCCATGCAATCAGCGTGAACTGCTGGTGTGAACAAGGCCTAAAACTGCATTGCCTTACCAAATAAAAAATAACAAAAATAAAATATAAAAAAGAATTAGAAACAACAACAACAAAAAAAGAAGATGTGCAAAGAAGTAAATTCTTTACAACTTTACCTATGTCAGTGATGGCGAACCTTGGCACCGCACTGCAGAGTGCATAAGCAAGATGGGAAATGTAGTTTCAAAACATCTGAGGTGCCAAAGTTCGCCATCATTGACCTATGTGATGTCATACTAAAATGATGCCCCTAAAAAAAAAATGTTTCCTAAAAAAATTTGTAGCGCTCCCTTTAACAGAAGATCAGCATTGCTTAACTGCTCTGTCACCCATGCCTATCATTTTCTTTCTTGTAAAGTGCTTTGCCGGCCAAACAGTTTGACATTTAACACACTTCTAAGGCTGCGTACACACGATCAAATCTATCTGCTGAAAATGGTCTGACAGACAGTTTCAGCAGACAGATTTGATCGTGTGTATGGGTGGACAGACAGATTTGGCCAGCCGACAGATTTTAAAGCATGCTTTAAAATCTGTCTGCTGGGAATCCGTCCGTCCGACATGTCTGCTGGTTAGTACGCTAACCAGCAGACATATCTGCCCGCGCATGCGTCAAATGGATTCGAAGCATGCGCGGAAGTGTTTTACTTCCCGTCAACGTCACCTCCACGTCACCGCGCTGTCTGCCGGCGGGGATTTTGGTTTGATCGTGTGTACAGCGATCAAACTAAAACAGCCCAGCAGACAAATCTGTTCAAATCGGTCTGATTTGAACAGATGTATTTGGTCGTGAGTATTGAGGACAAGACATCCGACACTCTCGGAAATGTGTCAGATGCTGAATGTGCTTCATTCTTCACCACATAAAGTCCTCAGTATTCTGGGTTAAATGACGCCCGGTCAACTCAACTCAACCCAAAACACTGAACACACAAAGGTGTCCTTTTATGAAGCAGTGAAATCTATTCACTGTTTCGTTCTCCGGCATTCATAGTGAAGATTGTTCTCCTCTGTGTGCCTGTTTATGAAGTGCAAAAGATCGCTTCACCCTTGAAGGAGTGAAGCGATCTACCAATGCTTCAAACAGTAGAGAACGGCCCCTGATACTGGAATTTCGTGAGACTTTACGAGATTACAGTACCAGAAATTCACTGAAACCCAGAGATGTCAGTTTATTGAGCAGTGATAAATGATCATAAACTGTTTATGGGCTGTGATCAGTGGTGATCCTTGGGATCACCGCTGTTCACTGCTTCATAAACGCACACCAATGTGTGTGCAGAACATCATGGCTGAATCATGACATATCTGAATCAGTGAAGACCACCCAGTCAGGGAAAGAGACAATAAGAAAGAAAATCATGCATCATCATGTAATTGATTTGATAACTTTCTAAAAGAAAAGTATTAAAACGTAAAACGCATAAATTATTGCTATTTGGGGCAAAGAGGAGGGTTGGGGGACAATATTTAACGGGTTTCCCGAGATAGGCTTTAAAGTAGCCAATGATGTTTTCCATACATCATGGCGATTGATGTGTTGCAACAAGCTTGCTGCTGTTCAGAAGCCTTCTAGAAATAAAAGTAGTAGGTACACCTGCCAGCAACTCCTCTCCTGTACAGTATCCTATCTTGTCCTTCTTCCAGGGCAAACCCATATTTAAGATAGTTGGCAGGGAGATCTGTGAACATGAGGCTTGTGTTCATGGATCTTTTTTCTGCTATGCACGAACCCTGAAATACTTAAACACTTCTTGTTCAGTAGCAAGGCCAATCAAGATTCTGGCAGAGATGAATATCAGGGACTAGTTTAAAGCAGCTCTAAAGCATAAATCTCTTTAAGAGTAGATTATCAATACACAAGTCTTCTGCCACTGTGTTATTTTCGAAGTTTACTGAGCTTGTTGCATCATTTTGATTGCTATTACATATTTTATAGATCAGAGGAAAGCTGGGGATTGTAGATCAGTATTTCAGCCAAGTAATCAGATCTCTTGGAGGACAGCTTTGATATGAGGAGCAAAGTCCTATTCCTCTGAAAAAATAGTTTTCTTCACGTAAACGCACAAGTGATAAGTGATCACTACAGTGAGCCTTAATCTTTTGCCTTCTGCTTGCTTTTTTTTGGGCACAGAGATCAGGTCCTCTTTACCTAATGCTCTAAGGCAGTCCTACTGGTGGTAACTTTTAACCCCAACTTTAGATGTTCAGGATAAACTGACATATTTGCTATTTACAGTATCTCACAAAAGTGAGTACACCCCTCACATTTTTGTAAATAATTTATATTATAAGGCGCAATATCATTGAGTGACTGTCAACGGGTTTATTTTCATACATAAGGCGCACCGGGTTATAAGGCGCACGCGGGTATAGAAAATGAATGAATGAATGCACACACCTCTGTCACACGCAAGCGCCAGCTCCGAAATTCCGCGCATTCCAGGGACGTCACCGCGGCTCACGCTGCGCCCCATGCCTCGCTTTCAACAGTGTCACCGTACCAGCTAGTTCCACTGCTATATGGTCGGTTCGACATAGAGGGGCATAGGAGCATTTTACAGCTTACATCTGATGCGGAGGGACGTTACAGTAGACTATTTCCATGATCTACATGCCGGATCTCTATTATTTACATGTAAGTGGATGCTGTAAACCTATCATGTATGTCTGTAATGCTCAATACAACCATACATTAGGCGCACCGCATTATAAGGCGAACTGTCGATTTTTTAGAAAATGAAAGGATTTTAAGTGTGCCTTATGGTGCAAAAAATACGGTATATCTTTTCATGTGACAACACTGTGTTTTTCTACATAACAGATGGCATAGGCCAGTGATGGTGAACTTTGGCACCCCAAATGTTTTGGAACTACATTTCCCATGATTCTCAACTACACTGCAGAGTGCATGAGCATCATGGGAAATGTCGTTCCAAAACATCTGGGGTGCCAAGGTTCGCGATTTGCAAGACCCTGAAACTGAGCTGCAGAATGGTGGCCAAGACCATACAGCGGTTTAACAGGACATGTTCCACTCAGAACAGGCCTCGCCATGGTCGACCTAAGACATTGAGTACATCCTCAAATGGAAGTGGAGGATCACAACCTCTCCAACATCCACCAGCTCTGTGATGTCTTCATGGAGGAGTGGTAGAGGACTCCGTTGGCAACATGTGAAGCTTTTGTGAACTCCATACCCAAGAGGGTTAAGGCAGTGCTGGAAAATAATTGGTGGCCAAAAAAAATATTGACACTTTGGCCCCAATTTGGACATTTTCACTCAGGGGTGTACTCACTTTTGTTGCCAGCGGTTTAGACATTAATGGCTGTGTTGAGTTATTTTGAGGGGACATCAAATTTACACTGTTATACAAGCTGTACACTCACTACTTTACATTGACAATCTTGAGAACTGAAAAAACATCCAAAGCAACTCCTCTTGTAGTCCAAAGATTTGGCCTGCCCACTCCTGCTTCCATGTCACTTTGTTAATCTTCCACTGGGATATGCAGTCTTAGGCCTTGTACACACGACCGAGGAACTCGTCGTAAAAGAAACATCATTTTCCTCGACAAGTTCCTTGTTAGGCTTGTCGAGAATCTTGACACGCTTTCTTTGCGTACACACTATCAAGACAAAATCTCGTCGTTCTCAAATGCGGTGACGTAAAACACGTACCGCGGCACTATAAAGGGGAAGTTTGATTCCACTGGCGCCACCCATCTGAGCATGTGCGGGTTTCTAAGCATACACACGAACGTGTTTCTCGTCGAAAACCTGCCCGATGAGGAACACGGCGAGGAAATTGAGACTCCCGACGAGGAAATTGAGAACTTGTTCTCTTTTTTTCTCATCAAGTTCGGTTTTCTCGATGAAAAACATACACACGACTGTTTTCCTCAGCAAAAAAGCTCTGCCACCAAGTTTCTTGATGAATTCTGTCGAGGAAAACGGTCGTGTTTACGAGGCCTCAGTCACTAATAGTGAAGCATGGAAGAAGGGAAAGGATGTGCCAACCCTTTAAACAAAAGGAGCCCATCGATAGTACATAACAGAGGGACCAAGGTTTTGGGGTTCCCAATACACCGTAGAAAAAAAGGGGGCCCAATGTGTAGGCACCTATAAGATTTCATGCTCTGGCTTGTAAGTGGTGCTTTTTGTACAAATATTATAAACAGTAGTCGACATTGTACATAGAGAATGATATAACCTTACAGGGTCATCTGTTCTGCACAGCAGTACCATGTAATGCTTACTGTGTAGCTATTTCAGTATTTGTCTGTTTCTCTACATTTGGCCATTATGAATCATTTCAAACAGAAAATAAACCCATGTCTGGTGACATGCTTTTGATCTCATATAAATTGTTACTAGGTGGAATAAATATATATTTCTTAGTACGTACAAAGGCAAATGGACAGCCTGGTATTCCATATAGTTGCCGGGTCATGTTGCTAATCTCCAGCAGGCCTGTACACACCTCTTACCTGCCTCTTCCAGATGATTACTGGCAGCATGTGGAGGCGACATACAATGACAGGACTCCCTCGTGTTTCAGACCACTAATTTGGACAGCTTTCTTCTCATACATTTTTCATGTGCTCCTCACTGTGTTATTTTCTCCATCACTGAAGCATGGTGTGGCACATTTGTTTGCTGAACAGCTTCTCTCAAAATTGCTGCTGAGTATGATTTTCTATGACTCTGTCCGATATCTGCCCGAGAGTAGATGTGACTTTCAAGATACACGGAAAGTTGCTGCGGCAGCAAAATCTATGGTGTCAACATCCAAGTTTTCTTGTATGGCTCCTGGAAAAGAAAATGTATTTTCAAGGCCGTGGGAATGTCATTGAAGCAGATCGTACACAGTACGCATCACACCATATGTGCTGCTGGCCCATATTCACACACAGGCTCAGATTTTAACCTGTTTATTCCTTTTCTGCTCTCTCTTCTTCATAAAGCGAGCATCTTTTTTCTTTACTAAGTATACTGACACAGACAGATGGAGTTCAATTCCAGGTGAATGAACTGCTTATGTTCTCAGAGTTGTGTTTAGGCCTAAATCAGAGATATGCCTAAGGGTTCAGTCATACAGACATTCACCCTTACGGCCAACTGATTCACCACCTTTTTGTTCCATGCACCAAATGCAAATGCACTGAAAAACCTTTATTTACTTAAGGAGCAAAATACAGGATTGGTTAGGAAGAGAACAGATGAATAGTTAAAAGATTGTAGTATATCTACAAGTTCAACTAAAACCTTTTTTCCAATTTGGATAGCGTAGAGAGAGTTAAAAACAAGATCCATTCATAGCCATTTGTATATATTTGGGAACATTTTCCTACATTTCCTGTGCAGGACACTCAACAGGAAGTGAGAGGATATCTCTCCAATGTGAGAAAAATCCCCTCCTAGGAAGTTGCAAGAGGAACAAGTGTCCTTGTTAGACAATTATCCCTTTATTCCTGTTCTCAAAATGTTTTATTTACCCTCCTTTTTATTCTTCAATAGAGTGATTAGGACAATTAAAGAAAGTGAATCTCCGATATGGAACACAGACAGCAATATAAAAGTTTCAGTGGTTCTAAACCCTCACCCCTCTTTTAAAATCTAAAACAAAAAAGTAATTTTTTTTTTTTTTTTAGATTTAAGTCTTTTTTTTTATTTAAAAATAAAATAATAATACATGTACAGGTAATACAACTAAACATATAATATACAACAATACAGTACATACTGTCATGTGCCCCTTTAAACCTTGGTCATCGTCATCCGTACTTCCCAGCCCTATTTAAACCCTCCCTCCACCTGGTTATCTGGGGGAAACAACGGCACTACCTGAAACACGTACCACAAAAAAAAAAAGGAGGAAGACAAACAGAGAAATAATATATAATAATGATTAAAAAAAAAGGGGATGGAAAGAAGAAATCCCTCCCCTCCCTATTATCCTCCCTTTGTACCTATCCCTCTCTATAATAGTTGCCCTTACGTCACTACCCTAGATACCAGGAAGGTCTCCCAGGATGACCATGTTTTTAATTATCTTTCTTATTGATGTTGTGCTGTCAGTACAAGTTCTTCTAACTTACTAATTTCTTTCACCTTATTTATCCACATCTCTATAGTTGGTGGGGCTGGTGATTTCCACCTCTTTGTTATACAGGCTTTTGCCGCATCTAATAGGTGGCGTATGCTTATCTCTCTTTTTCTGGGATTTGATTCATATGTAAGAGGTAAAATTCTGGATCTTCAGGTATCTCATATTCTGAGCAGAATTGGAGGGCCCTTTTGATCTCTAACCAAAAACCTTTTAACAAGGGACAATCCCAGAATATATGCAGCATCGTTCCTATGCTTCCTTGGCACCTCCAACATTTATCAAAAAAAGTTAATTTTAACCCAGGGATCCCCTCTGTCGCCTGTTCTGTTCAATATCTATCTCCACCCTCTTTTTTAAATCATCAGTAACCAGAAGTTACTTTACCACTCTTATGCAGACGACACAACTATATTTTGGCTTCTGCAACAAAAAGGACCATTATCTCGGACTAGAGAAATGCCTTTCTTTGATAGAAAATGGTATGACTAAGGCCGCGTACACACGATCGGTTCGGTCTGGTGAAACTGGCCTTAAGGACCGTTGTCCATCGGACCAAAGTTTTAAACATTGCTTTAAAATCGGTCCGATGGATGCCTGACCATCGGACCAAAACAATGGTTAGTATGCAAAAGGACCAAAAACCCGCGCATGCTCAGAATCAACTCGACGCATGCTTGGAAGCATTGAACTTTGTTTTTTCAGCACGTCGTTGTGTTCTACGTCACCGCGTTCTAACCCGATCGGATTTTGGACTGATGGTGTGTACGCACATCAGACCATCAGGCCACTTCAGCGGTGACCCGATAAAAACGGTCCGTCGGACCATTCTCATCGGGCTGGTCCGATTGTGTGTACGCGGCCTAAGAGTTATCTTAAACTCAATGGCTCAAAAACAGAACTTCTCCTGTTTCAGGCCAATCAGAAGATTCATCCTGCAACAACATGGACGCTCCCCCCCATTCTGGGTCAAACCATCACCCCTAGCACCAAAGTCAAAAGTCTCGGAGTCATCTTCGACACCTACATGACAATGGATGCACAAATAGGGTCAGTATTCAGCGGATCGCACCATCTGCTGCGCCTACTATGCAGACTCGCTCCTTTTTACCAAAAGAAGACATAGCAGTTGTGGTGGGAACAATTATCAACTCCAGACTTGACTATGCAAATGCCCTCTATCTCGGACTCCCAAAGTACCTGGGATATGTAGTTCTCATCTAAAAGGGCCCCATAGCTTAGTATGGGTATAGGAACTACAAGAGCCAGCATGCTCTGGAAGCAAAGTAACAAAAGCCTCCATCTTGCTTATCTGAGAAATTTCAAACACCACGAGCCGGTAGAAGAGATTGGACCCAGGGGAGAGGTGCTGCCTCCCAGGACAGTCCACTGTGTGATTTCAGGCATCCACTGCTGGTCGGGACATCTAGCTTGGGAGAGGGGGATCCCAGGTGTATATACAGGTGCACTTGCACCAACGGCGCAAGGCATTTCAGTGTGAGGGGACCAGTTGGGTCACCAGAAGAGCCTGCTTGTTGAGAGGGCACGTGTTACTTCACTTTGCCCACACTTACCAGAACCTGAGTCCTGTTAATGACCTGTTAAGCAGTTACAGTGTCCATCTTGCTGTCCGGATACTGTTAGCATACCACAGATACACTTTGTTAAGCAGGAATTTAAGTGTACCAACTAAAGTGGCTAGCTGAAGATCCAAGGCCTCATCCTTCTTCAAAGGGACTGACGTTATTGGTGCCATACAGGCACACACTCTCATGTTCAGGGCTCTGTAAATGTAGTGGGTGTGTAGGATAGTTTACCTTGGGGGCTAATCCATTGAATGTTGATTAAAGTAACGGGTTTGTAGTAGGGCCTCTGATGTCAGGGGACAGATGAGAGAGGACTGACGTAAGAGAAGGTCAGTCTTCTGCTCTCCTCCTGCCTGGACTCATAGAGCCAATTTGAGTAGAAGTAACCGATCCGGTACAGACAGCCATATTGTGATTTATTGCTATTAAAAATGTAATTAAATTAAATTAAAGTGTTGCCTCTGCTCTTGGGGTTATTTACAGTTGTGGAATCCCCTGAAAGCAGCCTGACTATAATTTTGAGTTATAATGCTCTTGATCTCAGTTATTGCTCTCCAGTTAATTCATTTGATAAATATACCGTTATTGTCTGTTACTTTTCCACAAAAACCTTACAGTAAAGACGATGTCTGTGTTTTATCATGTGTGTGTTTTTCATTGATCCTTGCACTGACACTATTAACAGGTGTGCCAGAGGAGTTGAGACTGTTCTTGGGGTTGAGAGGCAGAGTACCGAACCAATACTCAAGCGGCTCCTGCGGGGGTAGCGCTACAATTATTTGGAGTTGTTGGGTTAATACAGTGGGGTAGATTCATGTAGATCAGCGGATCTTTTGATCCGCGTGATCTATCTTGTTTACGATCCGCCTGCGCCAGTTTTTGAGGCAAGTGCTGTATTCAGAAAGCACTTGCCTCGTAATTAGCCCTGGCGGATCGTAAATCCCCCGGCGGAATGCAAATTCCGCGGCTAGGGGGAGTTTACTATTTAAATCACGCGCGTCCCCGCGCCGATCGTACTGCGCATGCGCCGCCGGCAAAATTTCCCGACGTGCATTGCTTTAAATGACGTCGCAAGGACGTCATTGTTTTCGATGTTAACGCAATTAACGTATGGCCGTATTCCCGGACGACTTACGTAAACGACGTAAAAAATTCAAAACTCGACGCGGGAACGACGGCCATACTTAACATAGGATCCGCCGCACTTACCCCGCATATAGCAGGGGTAATGATCCGCCGGAAACAGACGAACGCAAACGACGTAAAAAAAAAAGCGAAGGCCGGGCGTTCGGTTCTGAATCGGCCGTTCTCCTCATTTGCATATTCGTCGCGTAGAAAAAAAGAAGCGCCACCTAGCGGACGGCGGGAGAATGCAGCCTAAGAACCGACAGTGTAACTCACTTACACCAGTCGGCTCTAAGGGAGATCTATGCGGAACCTGATTCGAGGAATCAGCCGCATAGATCCGAGCGTCGGATCTCACAGATCCGACGGTGTATCAGTAGATACACCGTCGGATCTGTACATGAATCTACCCCAGTGATGTTAACTTCCATTCAGGTCAGTGGAGGACTGGGAACATTTGACCTTGGAACAAACAACACAAACCAGTCTTTTCATTGTAAACAAGGTATACTTTGGATCACAGAAATTGCTCTACACAAAGTTCATCGCAGTGGCCATTGTGCAAGGCTGGCTTTGACCTAAAGAACATGTTTTATGTAACACTTATATTCACATATAAAGTATATGCTGAAAGACAGGGATTGTAAGGGGTGAATTTTGTGTAAGCAAAGGCTGCTAAACAGGATGACTATAGATGTGTAAAAAGAATATGCTATTATCATAAATCATCCTTAGTATTCAGCCTTCTTTAACAAGCAAGCACAACACATTTCATATTTTTGTATTCTTCCAGCAATGACATCCTTCGCAGCGCTCTGCATTCAGTCATATAACATCCTAGAGATTTAAAATAAGTAAAGGGAGAATTAAAGCTCTACTGTAAAGGCTTGTACATATGGGCTGAATATTGGCCATATCGGCTGGTTCAAAAGAAACCAGACGACATTCGGCCAGCAGCCTGTTAAACAGAAACTGTTCAATAGGCATCCAATCAGCACTTGCAGCCAATGATTGCGAGCGATAACCAGTGTGTTTTGGTGGGGGGGGGGGGGGGCTGTCCCCCTGTCAGAGCACAATATTACAGCAGGGAGATCGCTGTACAAACATTGCATAATTAGTACATCGAGCTCCAATGGGCCAATGGGCCAATGGGTTGGAAAAAAAAATGAGCATGTGTTTACCAGGTTTTAAGAAACAGTGAGCATGCAGGCTTTTATTGCATAATAGAAATTTAATTATCTTCTGCAATAAAATGACCCTACCTGCCTGCCTGTGCAGCTCAGTTTACAATGCTGAGTGCCGGGATGGCTAGCTCCTGCACTTGAGCATGAGTGACATCATCCCCTGCTGGCCAATGGGATGAGGCCCTTAGACTAGACCTTTTTCGACTGCTGGCAGGGGACAAAAGCACCCAACATGCAGCCGAAAATGAGCGGCGCTTTAGCACTAACGTGGCCGCAGCCCCAGCCCCAATGTGAAAGTAGCCATAAGGAGGTGGAAGTCTAATTAAAATGAGGCCATAATCCAACTTCTGGCAGTTGTCATCAAAATAATTGTGCCCCATTAGAAGATATCCCTTTTACTCCTGTTTAAGTGACAACCACAACATTGAGGTCAAATCTCCACAATAAAGATGCAGACAGTAATAAGAGTTTAGAACAAAGTTATGTAAAAAAACAGAATGTACAATTCTGAATAATTTATTTGATTGGTCGCCAGTTTTTCCCTCATATTTGTTAGTTATTATTTCATAATTAAAGCTGATCTTACAATGGGTGATAATATTAACCATTCATAAGTCCACTTTTGTATCCACTGATGAAATACAGGGTGTAGAAAATATCAGTTTGTAAATGGACAGAAAACTGGCTAAAAGACGGACTTCAAATAGTAGTGGTTAATGATTCTTACTCTGAATGGTCTAAGGCCCTGTACACACGATCAGACCAGTCTGATGAAACTTGTCCGATGGACCGTTTTCATCAGACGACTCTGAACTTGTCTGATGGTCTGATGTGCGTACACACCATCAGACCAAAATCCGATCAGACCAGAACGCGGTGACGTAGAACACAACGACGTGATGAAAAAACGAAGTTCAATGCTTCCAAGCATGCGTCGACTTGATTCTGAGCATGCGCAGGTTTTTGGTCCGATGCTTTTGTGTACTAACCATCAAACCTGTCCGACGGACAGGTGTCCATCAGACAGGTTTTAAAGCATGTTTTAAAACTATGGTCCGACGGACAACGGTCTTATGGGCCGTACACACCATCGAACTGGTCCGATGAAACCGGTCTGCAGACCAGTTTCCTCGGACCTGTCTGATTGTGTGAATGCGGCCTAAGGTTATCAGTGGTGTACCCCAAGAATCAGTGCTGGGGCCCTTACTTTTTAACTTCTTTATAAATGATATTGGGTCTGGGACTAAAAGTAACATTTCTTGTCTTTGCAGATGACACCAAGTTATGCAGTGGAATAACGTCCTTACAGGATGTCTCCAATTTAGAAGCCGACCTCAATGCTCTGTCTAATTGTGTGACTATGTGACAGATGAGGTTTAATGTTGGTAAATGTAAAGTTATGCACTTGGGAGCTAAGAATATGCATGCATCATACATACTAGGGGGAGTACAACTGGGGGATTCAATGGTGGAGAAGGATCTGGGGGTTTTGGTAGATCATAAGCTCAATAATGGCATGCAATGCCAAGCTGCGGTTTCCAAAGCGAGCAAAGTCCTTTCTTGTATTAAGAGAGGTATGGACTCCAGAGAGAGAGATATATTTTTTCCTGTACAAATCATTAGTAAGACCTCATCTGGAATATGCAGTTCAGTTTTGGGCACCAGTTCTCAAAAAGGATATTGGGGAACTGAAGAAAGTGCAGAGAAGGGCAACCAAACTGATAAGAGGCATGACGCTCAGCTATGAGAAAAGATTACAGGAATTTAATTTATTCTCTCTTGAGAAAAGGAGATTAAGGGGGATATGATCAACATGTACAAATATATAATGGGTCCATATACCATCACCACTAGCACCAAAGTCAAAAGTCTCGGAGTCATCTTTGACAGCTACATGACAATGGATGCACAAATAGGGTCAGTAGTCAGCGGATCTCACCATCTGCTGCGCCTACTATGCAGACTCGCCTCCTTTATACAAAAAAAAAACATAGCAGTCGTGGTTGGAACAATTATCAATTCCAGACTTGACTATGCGAATGCCCTCTACCTCGGACTCCCAAAGTACCAAATCACTCGTCTGCAAGTCGTTTAAAACACGGCCGGTCGACTTGTGACTGGGAAAAAAACATGGGAATCAATCTCACCTTCACTGAGATCCCTTCATTGGTTGCCTGTAAAAGACAGAATCACTTTCAAGGCACTCTGTCTAACGCATAAGTGCATTCTGGGAAATGCCCCCCAATATCTATGCGAAAAACTAAAATCACCTGGCCTTCAGGAGAAAGATTAAGACCCATTTCTTCTGAGGGCCCAGAGAATGGATACCAAGCGCCCAGAGGCGATTCAGTTCGCATGTGTTGCGCTGTATAAGTTTCTCACTCAGGAAAAGAGATTTCATCTCCAAATACAGAAAGAGCTGTGAAAATGTGAAACAGACTCCCTCCAAAGGTGGTTCTGTCCAGCTCAGTACATTGCTTTAAGAAAGGCCTGGATTCTTTCCTAAATGTACATAATATAACTGGGTAATAACCTTTATAGGTAAAGTTGATCCGGGGAATATCTGATTGCCTCTCGGGGGATCAGAAAGGAATTTTTTCCCTGTTGTAGCAAATTGGAGCATTATTTGCTGGGGTTTTTCACCTTCCTCTGGATCAACTCTGGGTATAGAATTGGGTATTTGGGATTGTATGATATTATTATTATTATTTAAAAAAAAAATTATGGTCTTTTTTCAACCTAACTATGTAACTATGTAGAGATGTTATTGTCTATATGCATGTACTGTACTGCTACCGCGTAAGGACATCACGGGACAACTAGAGGCTGGATAGGAGTATAACATAATAAAATGGTGATTTGCTCTTCGTATAGCTGAAAACCCTGTTTTAATATAAAGCAACTGTTTCATATAACAGTGCACATCCTATTATGTCTGTATACATCCTACTATCTCGTCTCCTCTGTCTTGTTGAGTCACACTATATTTCACGTTGCTTCAAAAAATGCATCTGCATTTCAATGTGTAAAGACGAACCTGTCAGTCTAATCAAAACAAGCGAAAACGTCATTGGAAAAACATAAAAGGCAAACAAATTGTATTTTATTCTAGAGAAATGCAATGTCCACAAAAACAAAATGGGAATAAAAAAGTTTTTGAATGAGGGTTTTTAATATGATAAAAAACCCAAAAACGAAAGTAAAATATATTGCAGCTTACCTATCCTTAGATGTGGTGGCTACATTGGTTTTCTTTTTTTTTTAATGGCTTTTTCTCCCTGTGTTTTCCCCTGGTGTTCTGACCAGTAGCACACCTCCTGTATTAAAGGGTCACTAAAGGAATTTTTTTATTTTTTTTAGCTAAATAGCTTTCTTTACCTTACTGCAGTCCTGGTTTCATGTCCTCATTGTTCGTTTTTGCTCTGATGTTGCTGTAATTCTCCTCTGTTCTGGACACTTCCTGGTTGTCTGTTTCCTGAGGACCACAGTACTGGGAGCTTCTAGTTTCGTTTTCCAAACCATCACTGCTCTTTGGATCTGTATAGCACAGATCCAGGATAACATGCAAAAACGAAACTAGATGCAAAAACAAAACTAAAAAAACTGCAGATACATTATATGATTGATTTTTATCAATTTTTAATCATTTTTAAAAGGAATCAGTTAACTATTATGTCTCTATACCCTGTAAACAGTCATTTCATCAAAAAATTTTTTTTCCTTTACAACTCTTTTAAGCCTCGTACACATGTTTGGATTTGCATCGGACAAAGCCGTGGAATTCGCCCCATGGTAATGTTAACCTTGGGGCAACTTCTGCTAATCTTGTCTTATGGTTAGAATTGGTTCTGAGCATGCGTATTTGTACTTTGGATTTTTTTCTGACTGACTTCTGTAGACACATTTGTTTTGGAAAATTTTAAAGCATGCTACCCCACATTTGTTATTGGAAATTCCGACTACAATTGTCCGATGGAGCGTACAAACGGCCGGATTATCTCACGACATTGTGACATTACACAATTCCGTCTGAAAATCCGATCGTGTGCACGGGCCTTTAGAGTGTCTACACACTGGAATACCCTTGTCAGTGGTAAATAGTTTGTCTCAACACTCCTAACTGCTACGTCTGCAGAACAGCTTATTCTGTTGAAAAACAACAGACCTATTGGCTAAAATCACCAGGTGAAAAAAAAAAAAAAAAAAAGAAAAAGCCTAAAAAATAAAACTTTAAAATACGAGAAATAACTGAAAAAAATAATCCAATTTGCGGTGGGTGAATCTTTAACAGCTTGCCAGTTTAGTGGGGTTATCTATTTTTTTGCAGTCCTGTCAACCTTTTATTACATTAGCTTGCCTGATTTACTTTCCTTAAAAAATGCATATTTGCATAAACACATTACCATACTTGCATAGAAAACAACCAAGCAGTTATTTCACTAATGCAAAGCTAAATGCTAAATGAGGCATTGTAAGTTTGTAGTATTTCTCGGCCGGAAAGCATCAGGAAATCATTACGAGGCCACTCATTAGAAGTGTGATGGAATGAAAACTTGACACAGAAAGAGGAATAATGGTCCATGCAAACACAAGTATACTCTCCTCCTTGCACATCCATTACCCTGCAAGCTGATAGAGCCATGCTGGAGGAACTCGGACTAATAGAATTTAATGAAATGACAACACTGTCACTGACACGAGCAGAAAAACAAAAATATTAATAACTTTTACTGGGAGGCAGCATATAGCCCTGACACATAATAAATATATTAATCTTAATAACTATAGTTATAATGATTGTGCATGCCAACTGTATTTATACATTTAAAAGGGAACTCCAGAAAGCTTTGGCAGACATAAGTAATAAGTAATGTAAAAATTACACTTAAATCCAAGCCGTTCTTTGCTAGATTTTCTGCAGCGGAATCTTTTTTTCTCACCATCGACTAGATACTACCTGTATCCTTGCACTTCCTGCACTCTGTATCACAAATGCAGTATTTGATTGTATAGAGGTCTTTTGGGGTTTCATTGCATCTTACAGTGGAGTACATGGACTGGAAGTGTGTAGCTGGTGGCTCAACAGTAGGGAGAGATGAGATTTTTAAGAAGACTTTGGACCTTGGTAAAGTGTGTCCTATAGTCTGGGAGACAGAGTAGTTATGGAATGTGTAGGTATCTGCTGCCCTCTACTGTTAGCTGACAATATCACAGTGTTATGTATAATTATGTATTACAACTTCCTGTCTTGGGGAGAGGCTTTGAAAACCCCAGATGGGGCATGTGAAGAGAGTCAGAGAGCTGAGCCGCATGGCCATATACACACAAAAGCTGCTTCTACTGCTATATTTTTATTTTTCACCAAGGACAGAAGCAGAGACTATTAGGCAAGTATTCATATGTTCCAGTAGTTTAACTACAGCTGTCCATTTTTTCTTGAGTATGTTTCTGAATGTTTGCGACTGACGGAGTATTGCTATTATTTCACATGCACAGTGCCAGATAGCTAGGTCTGTGCTACAGTATGTGTTTAGTGGTCACCTTCCAGTATATTAGTAGGTGAATCTGTTTATTGCAACAGAGTTTATATTCAGCTCCTAATATTCTAGTTAACCCTGTCCCTTCCGGTCTGGGTTTCTATAGCTATTTTAGCTTAGGGCTCAATAAGTAGCATAGGCTAGAGCCAGGTTAGGCATTTCTGGTAGTTAGAGGTCTGGTTGCATGTCAGATTAGAAACTACTAGGAAGGGACTAAAGCACAGAGTAGATAGGTTGACTCTGAGTTCCATTGACACACCACACTTCCTGTCGGTGAGAAGCTCTGTTCCAGACTGGTTGGAGGATCTCCCCATGACCGCTGATCCTTTCTTCAGGTCTTAAGACACAAAGACAGATGCATCTTCATCCTCACGAGTCCCATGCAATTGGACTTTGTTGCAACATTCATGTAGAGGTATCTCTTTTATTACTTATATATACTAGGGTTGCTCACGAATATTCGCATTGCGAATATTCGCTACGAATATTGCATATTTGAGTATTCGTGAATAACTCAAATATTGCGGCGAATATTCGCTATGGCGAATATTCGTATTTTTTCAAATTTATTTTTAAAACAGATCACATCCTAGTGATCTCCATCGACGTCTAAAAGCATTGCTGGTATGATTAGAGAGAGACCCTGGGCCGAGTACCTGATGCGATTCTTTTATGTTGCTGAAAATTCGCATTGCGAATTTTCGGCAACATAAAAGAATCGCATCAGCTACTCGGCCCTTCTTTTGCATCAGAGCCAATCAGAATAACTTGAATATTCGACAAACGGAATATTGCGCGATTATCTTCTCCGCCCTTTTTTTGCATCAGAGCAAATCAGGATAACTCGAATATTCGGCAAAAGGTATATTGCGCGATATTCCTTTTGCCGAATATTCGAGTTATTCTGATTGGCTCTGATGCAAAAGAAGGGCGGAGAAGATAATCGCGCAATATTCCTTTTGCCGAATATTCGAGTTATTCTGATTGGCTCTGATGCAAAAGAAGGGCGCATCAGAGCCAATCCGAATAACTAGAATATTCGGCAAAAGGAATATTGCGCGATTATCTTCTCCGCCCTTCTTTTGCATCAGAGCCAATCAGAATAACTCGAATATTTGGCAAAAGGAATATTAGTAATACAGGAAATGATCTCCGTTTATGAGAATTTCGCAATCATTTTCGCATTAGCGAAATTTCGCAAATTTTTTTTTTGATTAAATATCACGAATATTCGAAATTAGCGAATATTCGTGAATATTCTTCTATATATTCGCGCAATATCGCGAAATCGAATATGGCGTATTCCGCTCAACACTAATATATACCTGGGTATATGTGTACAATTCCACCAGGACTCCCAGGACCTTTGCTGATAATACCTGTTTGTACATGAATATATGCACTGTTAGTAATCTTTTCTTATATAAAGCTTGTATTTTCATACTTATGTGTATCTATAATCGTATGGTTATTGTTGTATGTAGGTTGCAGTAGTTGTTTTGTTCCCAACTAGTTTGTTTAGATTACTGATTCATTTCCCAAAAGGCAATCCCCTCAGTTCCCAGTGGTGCTGTATTAGATAGAGGCACTATCAACTTTATTATTAAACCCATTCTTCCACTCTGGCTCTCTTTTTTACGTACATATTTAGCACAGTATCCTTTCTGGGGAGGGGCATAACTCATAACACCCCACAAGTCCTTCATGAACAAGGTTAGGCATCCATAAACAGGAACAAGAACTCCAACTCACTTGTGAAGAGTATAGAGAGTACAACGTAGTACAAATGTTTACAACTGTACATAGTGACATCTACACGTCAGAGGTATAAACACAATACATTCTTCTCTCAAAAGTTGTGCCACCCCTTTCTGCCTTCTCCGCCATTCATAGAACTTGACTTACTACTATCACACAATGCATCAAGTTTTGTTAATGGAGGAGGACCATTTGCAGAACTTGATGCGTGTGTTAGAAATTAGATGAGTTCCATGAATGGGGGACAGGGTAGAGGGAACGGGAAAGCGGTAAAACTCGTGTGAGTAGCAGCAGCTTCTGTTAACTTTCATAGTGCTGGAAGACAGATGATCATGGCAGTATCTGTGTTTGGTGCTATATCCATACCTCCCAATATTTTTAGATGGGAATGAGGGACACCTACTGTCAAACGTATGCAGGCATACAACACGCCCCCTTCCACACTCCCTTAAAGGAGAATTAAACAAAGAAAAGTTTAATTAAATCATGTGCTTTTTTTTTTTTGGAGGAAAGGTTTAGCACTGGGAAACACTTTTTGAAAGATAAAAAATGCATTTTATAAACATCTATATAGATCAGACCAAAATGAGGGACACATGAGGGGGAAAGAGGGACAGAGGGACAGTCCCTTGTAATTGGGGACAGTTGGGAGCTATGCTATATCCCCAACAAAAACTAAACTTCAGCTTTAAGGTCTCTGGTACTAGTAAACAATGAGAGTCTCAGACAATATAACCATCAGCTAAGGGCAGTTCATGTCTAATCCTGTAGTAAGATCAAAGAACAGGGCTCACTTTCTTGTCTGTGTTTTGCCATTTGCTTTGTACAAGGTTCCATAATTGTACTTATACAGGACATGCAAGACAAGCTTGTTCTGGTAATTTCTTATATCCTTGGGAAACAGCTTCTCTTCTCACACAATGGTTTCACATCTTATCCTATTTTGTGTATACATTTATTTGCACAGCTCAGTGAGGTGTCGCTGACTGGTGAAATTTTGGACACTGGTACAATAGAGGCAACTTGTGAAAACACCTTCCAGTAATTGTAGATTAGGGTCTCTAAAGCTGGTCATACACCCTACTACAGGTACAATCAACAGTTTGTTTTATTATAGGGGGTCATGCTAATTGGAAGACATATACAAATAAAACATAAATCTATTAGTATATATTCTTTTGTGCCAATTTTCCTTTGATAATAATATTTAAAGTTTACTATTTCCATTTACCTCCAAATGAAGGCCCAATTTATCCTGAAAACAGCAAGATAACCCTAAGTAATTGCAGCAATATGTACAGTTTTACTAACATATGCCAAAGATGCAAGATTGGGTTCAGGTGCTAAGATTTGTTTTACCATTATTAAGAGGTCAAGTACGGGATTTTGACATGGTATACACATTTTCTTGTAGATCCATATACATCAGGGCTCAGACTAGTAGAGAGGCAGCTCTAGTAATCAATCAGGTGTGATGTATACTGACAAATAACATACTGATAGAAGAAATAAGCAGTCTACCAAACTTTTCAGTCTGCTGCTGCTCCTCTACTGTCCAGTCACAGGCTGGTGCAGCAAGGTGACCAAGCTGTACTGCATAATTACAGAGGAGAAAATTCAGGTCGCCGGCCTAATTGTGCAATATGAAAAGAGGAAACAGATAAACAGGGGCCACTTAGGTAAAACTGTATCATTTTAATGAACAAGGTGCACTAGAAAACTCACATGGAAGTTTCTTTAAAGAGGTATAGTGAAGTCCAGTGAGACATCAATCTCCGCTCTGGCTGGCAGCATCTGACTTTTCCTGTGAAACTGTGTAGTACAGAGCCGGCGTCCTGTCCAACAGTGATCTTCCGGTTCTCGGGCAGGAACCAAAACGAGGTCTGGAGCGCAGTCAACGGGTCTCAGGAGAGGGCTGGAACACAGCATATGGCAGGATGACGTCACGGACATGATGCAACGAGTTTCAGAGCGTGCACAGTGGTGAGATGGAGGTGTTTCAGGGCTTGACAAAGGAGCATTAACTCCTCCGGCAAGGCAGCCCTGGGTACTAAAGACTGTCATCTCACACTAGAGCTAATACTCAAGCAAAACACCCCCATCCATCCATGTCTCTATGCTTTATTTTGCAGAGAAATGAAATCGCCTTTAAAAACCACCCCCTAGCAGCCCTGTCTGAGGCCATTTTAAAGCGTTTGTTAGATCAACACTATGGCACGGATTCACATACATCGGCGCATATATATAGACCTCTAATAACCACATGGAGACAGTGACCACAGAGAGAAAGCTCCCAGTATTGTGGTGCTCAGGAAACAGACAACCAGGAAGTGTGGAGATCAGAGAAGGATTACAGCAACTTGAGAGCAAAAAACAAACAATGAGGACATGAAAACAGCACTGCATGAAGCCGTGTATTAGACCCAACACATCTAAAGCCAGTGGAGACTGCCAGAGAGCGACACAGGGGCTAACACTTTGAAAGCCTTTAACCCCTTGTGGGTGCCTGGATCTGGTGAGTGAGGGACCCACCAGAGCATGATCAGAGGGAGCACTGGATGATCACAGCCATTTGAATCACCTTTATGAAGCACTAAGCACTTAATGCATGGACTGTTAAAAATAGCAATAATTTCAAGAACTTATAGCACTGAGCACTTTATACAATATCATTTAAACTAGCACAGATTTTTTATTTTTTCTACGTTTAGTATTTATTTTTCATTATTTAATTTATTTTTTAATGTATTATCACATGAGGATGTAAGCATATATCTGTCTCAGGGCTACATTTATTACCTGTCAAACCCACTTATTTATTTTACATAAGAGGCGCCAACACCTACTACCTCACCCCCATTAACAGAGGGTATGTGATCGCTTATAAAAAAGGGAAAAAAGGTATTTATGATGTTTTTTTTTTATATCTATACACAAATGGTTTGCTTTTCAT
The DNA here is from genome assembly GCA_029574335.1 of Rana kukunoris. Taxonomy (NCBI): domain Eukaryota; kingdom Metazoa; phylum Chordata; class Amphibia; order Anura; family Ranidae; genus Rana; species Rana kukunoris. The sequence continues at coordinate 196,878,097 of CM056049.1, forward strand.
TTCTGTTGAATGAATTTTACAAGTTGATCGTTTACAATCACTTTAAGTAATGGCAGGTGATGCGTGTAGCATTTCATTTCTGGGATCCATCTGCCCTTAGATCAAGCGTGCAGACAGGAGGATGTACTTGGCTGAGAAAACCCCTCCTTTCCTGAAGACTCCTGGGATGTATGACATAATTTGCCAAGGCAAGAAACCAGGAGGCAACTGGAGAAATGTAAAAAAAAAATCAAAACAAGTGTAGCGGGGAATCACCCTTTTCAACGTGATATAACAGACTACCATTGTTGATCGTGGAGGATCTCAGCTCCCTCCTGTGGCCGAGTTGGGTTAGAGCCACCTGTTGTTTACATTTTGTTCTGGTACCATGGAGAATGTTGGGGGATTGAGTTCAGAGGAGAAGAGACTCCATTTGCCCTGGCCTGTAATAAACTACATTACCCAGAGAGCAGCTGTACAACCCCAAGATGCTTTGCCTTTTGCGCCGCCTGCTAGGGGAGGTAATTTAAGGAAGAGGACGTTTTTGGCGTGCTCTCTCGGCAACGCCTCTTCAACCCAGGAGGACACAGCCAGAAGTGTCTCCACGGGGAGTAGGCCGCAGCTGGGGCCTACCTACGTCCGGGCGGAGCGCCTTTGAAAAGAAGTGACGGAGCCATTGCCAGAGTGTAATCAGACGAGTTCCAGTACCCCCTGCGTCCTGTCCGAGAACCGGAGGCTGCTGGCTAACAGGACTCTGACTGGAGATCGGGGACGGGGTGTCACAGAAGGACAAAGCCTGAACTGGGACGCCAGACCATACTGATTAGCTTTAGTAATAGTACCCAAGGGTTATCTATTTAGTGTTGCATACTGTTAATGTTCATTTCATTGCTCGTTGATCGAGTAATCAGTTCTGTTACCTTGTATGATATTGTAGTGAGGTAGAGAGCTGGGTGACGCTTGGCAAGAGGGTGTTTCAATGTGTATGTTTTGTTGAAGGGGTCCCTCTTGCTGTGTGCTTACACAGGTCTACATGACATTGTAGTCTAGTTCATACTTAAACCTTATTGTTGTTACTGACACTGCAGGAATCTGCAAATAGTGTATCACTGTTTTACTTATGTTCATTTGTTTCCACTTTAAAACGGAGGTTCACCCTAAAACCCACTTTCTGACATTAGGTCCAGCATACTGCTAACATCTGCAGTATGCTGTTTTTTTTTCCCGGTACTTATCGTTATACGAGGGCTTGTTATCCGGTCTTGAGCGGGCAATCGTGCGGGGAGTAGGCATTTCTAAGCGAAGACGAGTTGATTGACGGCTGCTAAAGCGCGTCACGCCTTTCGGAAATACCCGAAGTGACACTTGGGCATTTACGGCGCCTGCGCCTGCCGTGTAGAGCTGACTGCGCAGGCGCCGTAAACACCCGAGTGTCACTTTGGGTATTTCCGGAAGGCGTGACGCGCTTTAGCAGCGGGTCAATCAAATCCTTTTCGCTTAGGAATGCCTATACCCGGAAGTAAACACCCCGCTCGGAGCCGGATAACAAGAGCTCGTATAAAGATAAGTACCGTAAAAAAACCCCCAAAAAAACAGCATACTGCAGATGTTAGCAGTATGCTGGAGAGATCTAGCTAATGTTAGATAGTTTATTTTTGGATGAACCCCCGCTTTAAGTAAAGCATTACTTTGGTTATCTGAAGTCTGTGTGCAGCCTATCTTTCATACTGCAAGATCCCTTCCATTTAAGGTAACCCCTTTTATTTGCAAAAATCTGTTGTAGTTACGGGATATTGTGTTTCCCCACCTGTTACTGGGGACCACAACTCCCATATTACCAGGTGTGTCAAGGGAGGGTTTTGAGCCATTTTAAGGGGTTGGTCACGGAGCGTAGACCCAAAACAATCCAGCAGCTCCTCCGGGGGTAGTGCTATACAAGTAAATATGATATACTTTTCCATGGATTTACTAATGCTAGCAGCATAGGGATTACAAATAGTCAGTGTTGATTGAGAGGGTGAAGTTCTGCTTTATGATCTGGTCTTTTCCCAACTAAGTTGACTGTGATCCACTGTATACATGATATTGTTACAAGGTATAATATGTTTAAAAATAAGATGTTGGGTTCCAGGTGAATGATTTGTTTTTGCCCTAGATACTTACATCTTAAAGTGACCCCAGGGAAAATAATGCTTTACTAAAAATCATATATAATGTCTTCTATTTTTAACATCTTAAAACAAGCAAGATAGCAGAAGCTTGTGCAGGTGGCACTAGCACCTCCTTCTATAAATTATAAGGGGTTTGTTGATTCACAGAGGAGTCCCATGACTGCACAAGACTGCAGGTAAAAGCAGAGCCCTATGTGATTTAATATAAAAAATCTTACCACTACAGTAAAACCTTGATTTGAGAGTAACTTGGTTTGAGAGCGTTTTGCAAGACAAGCTATTTTTTTTAAACCCTTATATAGTACTTGTACCTACAGGTAAGCCTACGTTAAGGATTACCTGTAGGTGCTTGCAATATCTCTTTAACCTACATGGTTAACCACTTAAAGATCCCCTACCGACGATATACGTCAGCAGAATGCCACGGCTGGGCACAATCACGTACCTGTACGTGTCACTTTAAGGCCCAGCCGTGGGGTCACGAGCTTAAGCTCCGTGACCGCGCCTACGGGACCCGCGGACCCGATCGCCGCCGGTGTCCCGCGATCGGTCATCGGAGCTGAAGAACAGGGAGAGGTGTGTGTAAACACACCTTCCCTATTCTTTATTGTGGCAGTGTCAGTGATCGTCTGTTCCCTGATATAGGGAAAGATGATCACTGATGTCACACGTCCAGCCCCGCCCCTCTACAGTTAGAAACACATATGAGGTCACACTTAACCCCTACAGTGCCCCCTAGTGGTTAACTATTTGTGTTTACAAATGGTTTATTGAAAAATAAGTCTCAATACAGTTTAAATAAACATTGGCAAGAAGTACAACAATATATATATATATCAGCAGTAAGCATCTGTGAATAATAAGCATAGCAATTATTCGAGAGGTAGAAAAAAAAAGGTCATGGTTTGTATAAAAGGCTACTCGGCAGCATAATACAGTGACGTAAGAGTCTAATGATTTAGTTTAATGGCCGAGAGAAAGATAAAAAAAAAAAAAAAAAACTCTTAAACTGCAATTGGCATTTTCACAGTAATCAGTGCATTTTTATAGCACATTTTTGCTGTGAAAATGACAATGGTCCCATTGTGTCCGCTATAATGTTGCAGTCACGAAAAAAATCGCTGATCGCCACCATTAGTAGTAAAAAAAAAAGTTATTAATAAAAATGCAATAAAACTATCCCCTATATTGTAAACGCTATAAATTTTGCGCAAACCAATCAATAAGTGCTTATTGCGTTTTTTTTTACCAAAAATAGGTAGACGAATACGTATCGGGCCAAACTGAGGAAAACGTTTTTTTAAATATATTTTTGGGGGATATTTATAATAGCAAAAAGTTAAAAATATTGCATTTTCTTCCAAATTGTCACTCTATTTTTGTTTATAGCGCAAAAAATAAAAACCGCAGAGGTGATCAAATACCACCAAAAGAAAGCTCTATTTGTGGGGAAAAAAAGGACGCCAATTTTGTTTGGGAGCCACGTCGCACGACTTGGGTTGCCAAATCGCAAAAAGGGGCAAGGTCCTTACCCTGCATAATGGTCCGGGTCTTAAGTGGTTAAGGAGATATTTGCAGAAAATCGGGCACTGATGTCTACGGTGCATAAGTGTCATAGACAACGGCGCAGGCGTTTCCACATTTCTCTATATTCACTAACGGCGCAGGTGCACTGATCGCTCCGGGTCTTGAATGGGAGACTGCTGGAAAGTGGCGGAAAGGCGTGCATGCGCAGGGAGTGTCATCATCGCCACTCGGGACAGTCACAGCGCCGGAGCGGTGATACCCAGTAGTCACACCGGGTATTATGGCAGCGGCGGAGGAGAGGAATGAGGGTCAGTGCGGGTTCTTCGATCTAAGGTAAGTAATTGATAATGAGCTAGTATGCCAGTCATACTAGCTCATTATGCCTTTGCCTTGCAGTTTTTTTTATTATTTTGGGGTATACAACCGCTTTAATAAATTTTCACATGATTCACAAGCGATGTCTTGATATACAAGTAGCATTGTGTCACAACTGAGTAAAAAAGAGAAGAGAGGCGCCTCTAAGTGTAGAAATATGGTTACATTTAGTGCTAGTTCACACCAGACGCAGTTCCGTGTGCTTTTTTTTCTGCACATAATTCATGCACAGTGTTTTCCATGTATTCCAATGGCTCTAGTTGGCTCTAGTTTACACCATGCAGTCAGTTTCCGGTCAGTTTCTGCACTGGAAACTGACTGCATGGTGTGAACTAGTGCAGAAAAAAAGCACACAAAACTGTACGGAAATGCGTCTGGTGTGAACTGACACTTAATGAAGGTACAACATCTAGCAACTTATTGCTACACTTAGGCTCCTTACACACGGAGCGGTCCGTTTTTCGGTCCGCTCCGTGTGCCCGTCAGCTCAGCGGGGGGGTCTCCGCTGAGCTGTCGGGTGGACGGGGCGGTCCCCGCACACTGTGCAGGGACCGCCCCGTCTCTCCTCCACTCTCCCCTATGGGGAGTCGGATGGAAACAGACCGTCTGTCCGTTTGCATCCGATCCGTTTGGCCGGACGGAAGAAAAATAGGACATTCTTCCGTCCGCAAAAACGGATGCGGATCGAGCGGACGTTAGCGGATGCATCATCCGCTAACGGATCCGCTCCCATAGGGACACATTACAAGTCCGTAAACGGACTTGTAATTAGCGGACCGTTCATCCGCTCATGTGAAAGGGGCCTTAGAGGCGCCTCTCTTCTCTTTTATACTCTGTAGTTCCTGCTGGATTTTGGTTCTAAACCCCTTGTGGAGGCTGTTTGTGAATGGACATTTTATGGTTACACAACATTGCTATAATCTTTTTAAATGGACTATAAACTGAAGGATTTAAATAAATGGTTGTGGAGCGAATCATTTGAGTTATTATTTCGTATAGGGAAATTTGCTTTTATATACAAGTGCTTTGGATTACAAGCATGCTTCTGGAACGAATTATACTCGCAATCCAAGGTTTTACTGTATTTGGATACTTTAAATAATGATACTGTGGTATGGTTCCTGATCAGTGGTGTGCAGGGAAATACTTTTTTCACATATTCAGTGTTTCACAGCTGTGGATATTTCCAAGATCAATCCCAAGATTTGGAAGTTGTCCAGTTTACCCCCTAGTGAGCTAAAGCATTCAGGAAAATATACAGAAGCGCAAGATAAATATAAAAGATAAAAACTCAAGTGTCAATAGCAACATCCACACCTGAGAGTACACTCAAGGCTGAAATGAAACACAAGGCTTTTAGCACATCCACTGTGTGAACGTTCTACTGATATGGAGAAATTGATCACTGCTTGGTGTAACCAGAAGGAGCCTGTGATGGGAAAAGTCAAATAGCTACAACAGTGGAGAGAACAGATCTCTATCCAATTGGCACTAGATTTTGAAGTAAAGGGATTTCACCTTATTGCTGCAAAATGAGAAAGCCCCTTATGCAATTTCTTGGTGTTAAAAAAAAACATTTCACAGGTATACAGTATATTTCATAAAGCTACTACTTTAATTGTTATTTTGCATTGATTCATTCAACTGCCCTATTTATATGACGTAAGTGGAAATCTCTCTAGTGGAGACATAGGCAATGATAAAAAATAAGACAGAGGTTCTAACCCTTTTATACTCTGGTAAAAAATGTTTCATTACTTCTTTAACGTGATACTAAAAGCTCATTGTTTTATTGACATTATACCTTCTGAAGCTTTGCTCCGTAGGCGTTCAAGGGGCTATGCAGGTACGCAGGCAAAGAGGCAAAGAGATGCCATTAGGTACTTGAGCTAGTGTGCTTTGGGGACAGGAGCCACAGTGGGGCAGAGGTTCTGTCAGCTCTACAGGGGCAGGCTCAGAGGTGGTTTGCGACAATGGCACCAAACTCCTCTCCGCCCTGCGACAGGGACAACTGACCAATGTGCCCTGTTTTGCTCATGTCCTTAACTTGGTGGTGCAGCAGTTCTTGGGCAGGTACCCGGACTTACAGGATGTCCTGAAGCAGGCCAGGAAAGTCTGTGTGCATTTTCGAAGGCCATATAATGGCAGTGCTCGACTGGCAGACCTCCAAAAGGAATACAACCTGCCCAAGAACCGCCTAATCTTTGACATGCCCACCAGGTGGAACTCTACGTTGGTCATGCTGCAGCGGCTGCACAGGCAGCAGAGGGCTATCAATGAGTATCTGTGCCAATATGGCAGCAGGACAGGGTCGGGGAGCTTGTTTTTTTTTCCCATGCCAGTGGGCCATGATCAGGGATGCATGCTTTTTCCTGTCACCATTTGAGGAGGCCACGAGGATGGTGAGCAGTGACAGTGCATGCATCAGTGACACTGTCCCTCTTATTCACATGTTGGAGCACACGCTGCATGGAATAATGGACAGGGCCCTTGAGGCAAAACAGAGGGAGGAAGAGGAGGACTTCCTTACCTCTCAAGGCCCCTTTATCCAGACAGTGTTCCTGCTTGCCGCCTATCACACATTAAGAGGACGAGGAGGAGGATTGTGTCAGCATGGAGGTGGAGCCTAGCACTCAGCATCAGCAGCAGTCTTCAAGGGATCAATTACAGACCCAAAAAACCCATGGGCTTGTACGTGGCTGGGACAAGGTGGCTGCAGATCCTGTCGTCCTCAGTGACCCAGAGGACTCTGCACCAAATGCCTCATCAAACCTACACTGTATGGCCTCCCTGATCCTGCAAAGCCTGCGGAAGGATCCTCGTATTCGTTCTATCAAGGATACGGATCATTATTGGCTGGCAACCCTCCTTGATTCACATTACAAGGGTAAGGTTGCGGACCTAATCTTGCCGTCGCAGTGTTAGCAGAAGATGAAACATCTTCAGGAGGCCTTGCAGAAAGGTCTGTGCAATGTGTTCCCAGAGACTGGGAGGTTACAAAATCCTGGAACTGGACAACGTGTTGCTGAGGCTTCGGTCAGTTACAGAAGGAGCGGTGACTGATGCGTTCAGATAATTTTTTTTGTCTGCAGCCCCAAGGTATCATCAATCATCGCCAGCGTCTGTTTTACATGGTGCGGGAATACCTAGGGGCAATATCAGACTTGGACACCTTTCCCACTGAAAATCTGGCTTACTGGGTCTTGAGGATGGATCACTGGACAGAGCTTGATTGATTTAATGGATTTAGAGTGCGCCAAATACTGACCCGTCAGGGCAGTGTCTAATTGCAGAGTATGCAATTGAGCTACTGGCCTGTCCTGCATCCAGCATTCTTTCAGAATGCACATTCAGTGCTGCTGGAGGCTTTGTAACTGATCACATTGAGCGCCTCTCCACCGACTCGGTCGATCGACTGACCTTCATAAAAATGAATCAGGCTTGGATCACCACCAGCTACCAAGCACCCAATGCTGATGTAACCGAATATTTTTTTTTTAAATGTAAGATCCCTTCAAGACTGCCTATGCTGATGCTGAGTGACTATCCTGTTATGCTGAGTGACTATCATTTTCGTCCTTAATGATCATGCTGTTAGCTTGTAAAAACATTTTTGGTTCTGGGCACCACCACCAGTGGCTAAGGCCCAATTTTTCTGCCCCTGTTTAATAGGGGCGTGTAATTACAATTTTTGATGCAATACTTTGCAGCAGGGCTTATTCTTGCGCTCCAACTAGAGTATCTGTGAGTGGTTGCAGTGTTGTGGCACCAGCATCAGTGCCTACGGCCCAATTTTTTCGGCCCCTGTTTAACAGGGGCGTGTAATTACAATTTTTGATTAAATACTTTACAGCAGGGCTCATTAGTGCGCTCCAACTAGAGTATCTGTGAGGGGTTGCTGTGTTGTGGAACCAGTGCCTAAGGCCCAATTTTTCTGCCCCTGTGCACCAGCACCACCACCAACAACAAAGGGTCAATTTTTCTGACCCTTATTAACAGGGGCATGCAATTACAATTCTTGATCTAATATTTCACAGCAGGGCCCATTCCTGCGTGGCCCACCAAGAGTAATTGTGAAGGCTTACAGTGTTGTGGCACCAGCACCACCACCACCACCACCACCACCAACAAAGGCCCAATTTTTCTGCCCCTGTTCAACAGGTGCATGTAATTACAATTCTTGATCTAATATTTAACAGCATTGTAATTACAATTTTTGATGCAATACTTTGCAGCAGGGCTTATTCCTGCACTCCAACTAGTGTATCTGTGAGGACTTACAATATTGTGGCACCAGCACCAAAGGCCCAATTTTTTTTCAAGACCCGGGTCCCCAAACCCGTTAACTTGCATATTAGCTTTTAAAATTATCACTTTTGATTTCGAACGTTCGAGTCCCATAGACTTCAATGGGGTTCTAAAGTTTGCGCGAACGTTCCGTCCGTTCGAAAGGTTCTGGTGCGAACCAAACGGGGGGGGGGGGGGGGGGGGTGTTGTTCGGCTCATCCCTAGTTAACAAATATCTATGCTATAAAATCAACCAAAAATATCCACAGCAAAACATTTTACCTCTTGATTTTATACCGTGATATGTGAAAAACTGAAACTTGGCATTCTTAGCAGCTTTATAGCCGTTGTTGACAAAAAAGTGAAATATACCATACTGTAATAGGGTAGAAAAAAAATCCCTTTCCACACCCATATGTTCTTAGCGATCAGACTTTTCTCCCTGGAAAGCTACAGCATTCCTTTCAGCAGGGTTAGCAATGTCTTTGGCAGTCTGTGTAATATAGATGGAAGGAAAGGTTCCAGGTAAGAGCAAGAAAGAATGATGTGGTCCAAGGCACCATGAGTAATTGGCCTCCCTCCCAAATTTGGACGAAAAAGTGAAAGTTTGGTCAGGGGGACAGTTTCTTGTGCTCTTGGTCATAAGGAAATGCCCAGATAAAAGTCCACCCAAATTCAGCCACCATCAGGAAATCATGCACATCTTCCTTAGGCTCTCATCTCCTCTTCTGGTCTGCCTAATCCCATCTTGCCTAATCATCTACTCTGCCCGCTTCACCTCTTGATGCTCATTACCTTAACCACTTTAGCTCCGAAGGTTTGTCTCCCTTCCTGACCAGGCCAGTTTTTGTGATACAGCACTATCTGGCACCCCCCCCAACTTTAAAATGTAAAAACGTCCCACTGTGTCACCTGCATACCTCTTCATCCTTCAATATCTCTTTGTCACTACTGTATATCCCCTCTCCACAACAGGACACCTTGAAATTACACAGTCCCCCCTGCACCTCTGATCCCCTTTACATTACACAGCATTCTGCACCTCAGGACCCCTTTACATTACACAGCACCATGCACCTCTGGACTCCTTTACATGAATACATCCATTGCATATAGACGTTGGCCTGGAAAGAGGGGGCTGTGCCTAGGCGCCACTAATGGACAGGTTCCTGCACCCATCACATCAAAGAATTGGTAAGCTGAAATATACTTTATGCAGGGCCAGTGCTTGACTATTTTTCACCCTAGGCAAGACTAACTACAAACCCTCACCGGTGGGGGGGTCTGGTGTTAGTCTTGCCCAGGGCCACGTGGGTGACTACAACAGAGTCAGAGCGGACTCATCGGGGCAACAGAATGTCTTCTACATCCTAAGACCCACCTCCCACCTCCTCTGGCTCCACTGCTGTCCTCGTACCCGCCTTCTCTGCCTCCCTCTTCAGCTGTCCTCATGCCCGACTCCTGCGCAGTCGCCTTCCTCACAGGCAGAGCTGCTGCTGACCTCCTCTGCAGCAGCCACAAGGGATGTCCTCCACTGCTGCTGCTTTCTCTGGGGAGTCATTCAGCACCCCAGCCTGGTGTAGGGCCCCTCGTGTTCCCCGGCTAGGCTAGTGTGGAAGGTAACGTCACTGCCACGCATCTGCGGAAGTTGCCATTTGGGGCATGGGCTTTGAAGATCCGGCACTGTCAGCCAAACCTTCTAGTAGTTCATATACAGTACCTACAGGTTGGCCTTATTATAGGCTGTAGTTATAATTGGGGTACCAGAGTTTACTACCATTTTAAGAGGTACTTATTGGTCAGACAAGAAAAAAACAGGGTCTGGAAAGCAAATTTGGAATTGATGATGGATGTGACTCAAAGACGATAAGGTTCACTAGCCTTAAAGCGGGAGTTCACCCTAAATATAATCTTTCCCATGTGATCCAGCATACTGGCGTCAGCGCTAGGAAAGCTTTTTTTTTTTTTTTAAATGCGTAATCTTGAATTTTGATTTATCCGTGATGGCGTCTGTATATCCCGACGGCTACGAAAATACCCGATAGGCGCCATCCACCGAGGGGGGCGCCGTATTTCTCCGAGTCCTATTTCGGCTTTTTTCGGAGGGCGACTAAATCGGCGCCTGCGCAAGCTCCTAGGTCTGTGTGCATGCAGTCAAATACCCGATTAGACAGTAAGGCGCCATCCACCGAGGGGAGATAAATCAAAATTCAAGATTAGACAGTAAGTGTGGCAGTTAAAAAAAAAAAAACAGCATACTAGCGCTGACGCCAGTATGCTGGATCATATGGAAAATTGTATATTTAGGGTGAACCTCCTCTTTAATGACAATAGGGGGAAACGACTATATATTGTCCAAACAGGTTGGCAAACTGGATTTTGATACATGATAAATTGCTGCTTCACTTCATGTACTTACAGTATATTGACCCTTGGACTGCATTGTAATATTGTGATTTACCCAGTGGCGGCTGTTTTTTTTGGGGGGGGGGCAAACAACCACCCTCTAGGTGGCCAGTGGTACTTAACCACCCACCTGCCCGCTCACCCATCCATCTGCCGATCTGTCCAGCACTTATCACATCTAGGTGGCAGGCAGTGGCTCCTCTCTCCTCCATCACAGTGGCTTCCATGCCTCTTCTCCTCTTGGCATCCACTAGGATCGCCTTGCCTTTCAGCCAATCGGGTGATGGGACTTAGACCCACTTCCTGATTGGCCGGGAGGAGGTAAAGTGTTAGAATATGGCTGTGAGTGCACCCTCTGTGCCCCAAGCCCACCCTATTTTGAAGACTATTAGAGCCTCTGGCTCTAATCAGTGCTTCAAAAAAATACCCACCCCACATTGGATTCCATACACCCGGCATCCTGAAAGGGGCCGGACGCATGCATAGGTGGGGCAGCGGCATGGGCCGCCACTAGATATAAATATTATACACATGCACGATTTCCAACAACATTCAGATTTACTCTGCATATCTGTTCAGCTTCTCCCAATCCACCTTTCCATGGTCTAACTCTCAGGACCAACAGCTGAGACAGGAAACATTTCTCTCGTAGTTTAATGAAGTCCATCTACCCTTTCATAACTCTGGATATTTAAGAAAAATCCAGACCAAAACTTTCACTACCCAGACAGTATCAAATGTAAAGGTTTGCAAAATATGGTTGTTAGTCACCAAGTTGGTCTGAAAAGTATTTTAATAGCAGTCACTTAGTAACCATAGATCAAAGCTGAATGGATATATGAGCACAAAAAACATATAGTGATACTAGGCAAAAAAAAACCTGATCTATACATATCAATTTAAACCAGAGACAAATACCGCAATGCAAGAGAGAAAATATAGATAGACTACCAAAAACCACAGGCAGTCTGAATAATCTAACAAAAGTATCAAGCAAATATACTAAACGGCTTACAAACACAATGTGAAAGATGGAAAAATCAATCTGTTTTCCTAAATCACCTAGCAGACGGGCCATATCACATCACCTGAGGGCAATAAAGCGGTTTTCAGGTCTCATATCTGTACTTTCACAGGTAAGACCAAGAAAAAAAGGTATCTAATAGCCAGCTGGTCACATCTCATGATGCTGAGAGCATACAACCAAAAGCACTTGAGTATAGGTAGAGCAGGACACTTATAAGAAATACTGTTAGGACTGCAAAACTGAATATTCTATGAAGTGCATCAAGAGGAATAACACTGTATCTAAATGGCATTTAGATATCTAACAAAAAATGTGCAGTTGTACGTTAAACTCTTTTTCAGCCTCCATGGGTAGTTAGGCAGTCTCCCATGTAATTTGCTGTCATTAAAGGGGTTGTAAAGGTAAAAATAGCTTCCTTTACCTTAGTACTTCCTGTTCTTCTGTCTGTAACCCCACACAGTAATGCAAGGCTTTCTCCCTGGTGTGAATAAAGCCTCTTAAGGGGGGAGGGGGCGAGCAGGCAAGTCAGGACTCTCTCTAATTTGCAGATAGATACTTTGCTCACCCCCTCCCCCCTCAAGAGGCTTTCTCCACACATTCTAAGAATCAGGCGCATAGATCCGATGCCGCAAAAACAGAGATACAACGGCGTTTCTGGAGATACGCCGTCGTATCTCCTTTGAGAATCTGGCCCCCAGAGTTTATATGTAAAGGAAATATTTGATAGTGCTTTTTAAAATGTTGTTTTATTAAAATACACAGGTGTATGGGTTACTCACATTTCCCTGGTGCTTCCAGTGCACCAGACTAAAACAGACAGTTTTAATATCTCAGTTTTCTCCACACAAGCCTCACAGACACCACAGAGGTATATAGAGCACGACAGCACAGCATAATTTAAACACTTAAAGTTACACTTAGCACATCTATAGGATTGTGAACAGTGCCAGCGGCTTGGCTCATTATTGTCTTTTTATATACGCATAGTAACTCGCAGTTTATGGGGCTATAAGTAACGCCACTACAAAAGGTTAACTCGCAAGGCAAAAAAGAGAAAAAGAGAAGGTAGTTGCCATGGGTAACCGTAAGGAAGAACATCTATAGCAACCATTCGTTGGCGTGATACCTGTATAGGTGACAGGTCCTCTGGTAAAGGGGGTTGGTGCTCTGGCTCCCGCCGTAGCTGTCTGTTTTCTCCAGTCACTTGAAGCAGACTAGAGTTACAATGGTTCAAGCATACCTCCCAACCGTCCCGGATCATGGGTACAGTCCCGCGATTCCGCGGCACCCCCTTCCCCCGAGATTCGCAGTAAATACCGCGGTCCCGCGATTACCGCGATTCGCGGTAAATACCGCGGTCCCGCGATTACCACGATTCGTGGCAAACCCCCCGCTCAACAACTTTGATCTGCGGAATGCCCCCGCTCAACAACTCCGATCCGCGGACCCCCCCCTACTCAACTTTGATCTGCAGGACCCCCCCCCCACTCTCAACAACTCCGATCCGCGAACCCCCGCTCAACAACTTTGATCTGCGGGACCCCCTCCCCGCTCAACAACTCCGATCCGCAGAACCCCCCCCCCGCACAACAACAATTGTCCCTCATTCTGAAGTTGAAAAGTTGGGAGGTATGGTACAAGGGCTGATCCTGAGGTACAGGAAGGAAAGAGTTAATGAGCATGCATGTGGATCGCAATGTGCTCCTTGGGGGCTCCATTCTGTTACTGGGAGTGAGATGACACAGGTAAACTGGACTGGTGGAATGGGCACAGGCTCTACACATCCCTCCTAATGCGAACATCTCAGTTACAAGTGTGTAGTGAAATGGGACAAAACATCTCACAGAGGAACTCTGTATATCACTGCTGCACACAAATGGCTCATCTCTGAGCCTGGGATTGTCTTAACCACTTGAAGACCAGGCCTTTTTCTGGCACTTTTTGTTTACATGTAACAATCTTTTTTTGCTAGAAAATGGCTTAGAACCCCCAATCGTTAAATATATATTTTTTAAGCAGAGGCCCTAGAGACTAAATTGGTGGGTTTTGCTCATTTTTATGTCACACGGTATTTGCGCAATGGTTTTTCAAACACAATTTTTGGGAACAAAATACACTTTTTAAATTTTAATGCAAAAAAAAACAATACATAACCCATTTCTTTGTAAAATATAAAAGTAACTAGATACCAAACATGTCACACTTTAATATTGCGCACACGCCCATGCAAAGGTGATAAACAACGTAAATTTTACTATCCATAGGTGATGCTTTAAAAGCCTTTACAAGTTACTACTTTAGATTTACAGACGAGTTCTAGTGCTAGAATTCCTGCCCATGACGTTTGCGGCAATACTTCACATGTACAGGACAATCGCTGTTCACGTGCATATGGAACAGACGCGTGTGTTATTTGTCTCTGCGCCCTAGCACAGGGGGACATGGGCACTTAATATTTTTTTATTATTTGTTTATTTTTATTTTTTATATATACACTGCAGCTTTCATTTTTTTTTATCACTTTTATTGCTGTCACAAGAGATGTAAATATTCCTTGTGCTAGCAATAGGCATGTGACAGGCACTCTTTATGGAGGGATCTGGGGTCAATAAGACCCCAAATCCCTCCTCTGTACTCAAAAGCATTTAAAAACACTGAGATCAATGTTTTTGAATGCAGTTCATTACTTAAAAATGGCGCAGAAAACATCCGGGTAAACCGGAAGTGATGTTAGGCATCGCTTCTGGGTTGTTACCATTACAGACAGCCATCAAATCGGAACCAGCTGGCGGACATGCCAACTGGTCGCTCGGGTCTCCTGGTGGGACGGGAGAAACCGAGAGAGACGCAGAAGGTGGTGGGAGAGGGGGGAACATCCCCTCCCACTGCTTGTAATAGCAACTGAGCTGCTAGTTAGCCGGCTCTAAAAAACTGTACTGGTGTACAACCATTTGAAGTCAAATGACATACCAGGTACTTGATTTGGCAGCAAGTGGTTAATGTTCGATTCTTCACACGACTGCAGCCTCTGCCTGGTTCTGGGCATTGGTGAGCACGCCTTCGGGCAAGGTGTTACCCCACATGCACAGATGCAGTAGACCCCACCCGCATATAAGCAGGGAGATTTTACAGATTTTACAGATGTTTATCTACCAATGGACTTCTGTTCAACCACCATGTCAGACTTTCCCCACTCAATCAGCGCTACAAGCTATAGCCAGCAACTGTGTATTCTGACTGCAGAGGTTTTCCCCCACTGTCAGAATACAATAGCTCAGGGGGAGGATTTTCACATCCACATTGAGTGTGTAGAATGGGGTATCAAGTGAGTTTTTTCATTCAAGCAGTAGGTTGAACAAAAACTGACTCATCTATGGGCTGCTTTAGACTTTGTTTCTTCATCGCTATTTGCAACATTGGGCATTAAGTGCTTTCCCTCGATTTCTGTCACCTGTGGCTACATCAGTTTTATCCAACGGGACCTTGATGGCTCTTTTAGGTCTATTGTAAAGGAGGACCGGAAGGTTGTCAGGTGTCTTCCTTGTTTTTTCTTTTTTTCTTGGGGTGTTGCATCCAATACATTGCAATTTTGGGTATGCAGTGGTTGGGTAGGTGCACAATATGTCTGGCCAGCCATAGCCTTGGATTGATGACTAGATCTTTAAGCTTCTGCATACCATTGCATATCAAGATTTCCTTGTTTTTGATATGGTCTTTGTATGTGATGCTCTGAATTTCCCAAAGGCCTCTCTGGTGAAATTAGTAAAACATTTTTTTTAGCATTTGTTGTGATCTTCCAAGTTTCACTAAGAGCTAACCAGTTACCGTTATGTGGATACATTAAATTACTGACTATAAACAGGGATTACGGAGAGAAGACAAGACATACTGCTACATGGGTGGGCCAAGATGTCCTTGGTTAGGCTGTAGGAGTAACCAAAGCCCTGCCGAATAGCAGCAAAATGGGGTAAGAAGTATTTAAGGGTGCAGCAAGTATTGCCAAATGGGCATGGTATAACAGGGAGTGGATAAATAAGGCATGTGTATAGGCGCTACGCACCTTCATAATGCAGGTTTCCAATATACTGTAGCCAAGGGGGATGTAACAACTAAGGTTTCCACTTTTTCTGACCTTACAATCTCTTTCCTAATAATAACACAGGCTACAAGTCCCATGTTGTACAAGCCAGGCCTGTAAAATACTTAGAAACCCTAGTAATAACTGACAGACTGCCCTGCTCCAACCTGTATTCTGAGAGATATATAAAACCTTCAGGATATTAGAGTGGCATTGTTTGGTATCAGCAGGGTGACTTCATAGCTCTGCACATATAAAATAAATGCATGAAATTAAGCAGGCAGATATTTTCTGAGTGGTGTCTAGTGACAAAGGATGGAGAGGTGGTCACAATGGGCTGAAAGACATGGCAGAACAAAGAGTGCCTGGAGATATTGAAAAGAGACTAAGTAACAAAGGAGCCGAGGAAAGATGGGCCAGTAGAGAAAGTAATGGAATTTGGTGGATGGCAGGTCTGAAAAAGGGTGGGAATCATTTTGAGGGAGGCCAGTAAGTTACAGACATGCAGATAGTTTTGGAAGCTGGTGTGAGGTGAAAGTAGACACTTGAAACACTTGGATGGAAAGTAAAAGGGCTTCAAGGTGTGAGGAGAGAGGTGGAAAATTGTCAAATAATTTAAAGCAGATAGATAGGGTACAGGGGAGAAATGGAAGGCAAATACAGCTCTTTCATTGGAACAACTTTAGTGCACCATGCAAAGTGTGTCGCAGTGATTGGTGTTAGTTAGTGATCAGTGAATCGTTCCGGGTTCGATTCGTGGGCCATTTACCAAACCCAGCCTGAAATCTTTGAACTCTGAAAATTAAAAACAAGCAAACAAAAAAAAAACATTCAGTGGGAGCGGATTTTTAAATCAGGCGATATTAAAGGGCAAATAAAAAAATAAATAAACTGCAAATAAATTCAATTTCCTGGATCACTCACTCTGTAAACAATCTAACCAGGGTATTTCCTTCAACATCCATACCAGACCATTATCTATGATAAGGGTCTGACCAATCATTTCCCTGGAGTGATGCTGGATGCACTACCATCGGTTTTCATCTGATATATTGGTCTAGATGCCTCTTGGCATACTCAAAAAACCTTGCTCATACTGATCATCTTATTTAAACATCATTGTTATGTGATCCAATTCATTGACTGGAGCTTACATGCTGAGCGCAAGTGATCCATTCATTACCAGTGTATACTCCTCTTCAGCGGTTATTAAATCAAGTGATCCAGACAATGCTTGTGTGACCAATCTGTTAAATCAGAGGTCCATACATTGAGGTGAGCTGCTAGGATTACCACTGGTGGATGTAGTCACAAGACCACTATTTGTTTCATCATTAGAAGCACTGAATGGACACTCTCTGGTGCTTGTGCACTCTGTCATCTATCCTACTATGAACTTTATGGACTTTATGATTTTTATGCATTTTATACATGTTTATATGTGTATCTTGTGCTGCACTGCCTTTTAATTTAATTGGCCATCAAACTCGCCTGACCTAAGCCCCATAGAGAATCTGTGAGGTAATGTCAAAAGGAAGATGATAGACACCAGACCTAACAATGCAGATGAGCTGAAGGCCCCTATCAAAGAAACCTGGACTTCCACAACACCTCAGCAGTGCCACAGGCTGATCGCCTCTAAAAACACTTTGCATTTATGCAGTAATTCATGCAAAAGGAGTGCCGACCAAGTACTGAGCGCATACTATATTGTACATGGACATACTTTTCAGTAAGCCAACATTTCTGTATTAAAAATACTTTTTTTTTTTACTGGTCTTATGTAATATTCAAATTTTCTGAGATACCGAATATAGCTGTAAGCCATAAGCATTAACATTAAAAGAAAGAAATGCTTGAAATATATCACTCTGTGTGTAATAAATCTATATAATATATGAATTTCACTTTTTGAATTGAATTACTGAAATAAATACATTTTTTGATGATATTCCAATTTTTTTGAGATGCTTATGAAAACACAAGCTTCAGCTACAGCCCTTGCCCATTAGCAATGTCCCTCTGAGGTCTTTCACCACAATTGAGCTTAATTGTACATGTCTAAATCCAAACAGGGTGAAAAGCATCAGTTGGAACATTGCCAATGAGTGGGGATTTAGATGAAGCCTGTGTTTTCACAAAGGGACATGGTTGGCATATGTGGAATGCAGTCCTGGGCTTTATATATCTACATTCCACCAAATAGTATCTCACAGCCACAAATGAGGTACTGTAGATGCCAGAATATTGTAGCTCTGAGCAGGAGGCTGATAGTTACATAATCCCAGCAGCTGTTCTCCACTTAGAGCCACCAGGTCAATATATAAAAAAAAAAATTGTCCCTGGGGAAAATGCCAACTTGCCCCCCTTCCCCAGCCCAGGGCTACTCTGATAAGGTGTTAGTGGTCACTAATGGCATTCTGATTGGATAATGGGCCAATAAAGGTGGTCCATAGCACAACTGGGAGTCCTGTGACATAAATCAGAACTACAGCTCCTTCTAAATAATCATGTTGCTTTCAGTACTATAATTTTCTGAAAGAGAATTAAGCCATCATCATACTAAGGTTTATGGAAATGTATTTCAGTCTATTGCTAGCAATTCCATTTGACCAATAAGTACATATCCAGGACAAGTTGTACTGTATATAAAAGAATAGCAATGCACACAGATCTTGTATAAACTGCGTAAACAAGTATGTCACCACTCAAATACTGTATCCTGGATGAGCTGTGTACATAAGTGGATCCTGTACAAGTTGTGTGTATAAGGATGGGCTGTCCCCCTGTATTTATGCGTTCTATAACATATAGTACTCAATTATTGTTGAAATGTCACAACAAATATATATGTTTTAATATGTTCCACTCTAAAAGCATGCATAATAACCTGCTGCCTGTATGGAGGCATACCCATTCACACCCCTTGCTTCCCTTAATCCTACTTTTGGTTCACTAAAAATAGACACATATACATTCTTGCACATTAATCTACTTTAAATCAATTTAAAGTGACACTAAACGATATTCTTATTCTCCAGCTATAATCCATACACATCCATTATTTATTGGAACTGTAATCAATTTTTCATTAAAAAAAATTCTGACTTTGTTTTTCTGCCTTATGTCCTCTGTGTTTTCTGGAACCTCTCCTTTTCCTTCTTACTTCCATTGTTTGGAAGAGCAGCAGGGGCGTGCAGTCGGGGAAGGCAGGTGAAACAGGGCCTCACCTGCCATGAACATAAAAAAAGAAAAAAAGAAAAGAAAAACATGTTTCGAGGGTTATAGCTTGGCACCTGGGGTCACAGAGACTCCATATTTGGGGGTATATAGCCAAAGTCCTACCCCACCAATTTGGGGCTCCTACGACCTATGGTTGCAGAGATATGGGGCTCCTTGCGCAGCCTGTCAGAATCTAAACACAGAGCAGCCACATTAAATACAAGCTGATACACTCTGTTTGTAGCAGACTGAGAAGTTGAGCTCACAGTGCCTCTCGCTTCTTGTCAGAGGCACTGAGCTCAATGAACAGCTTGAACTCTTGGACCAATGGTAAAGCACCATTGGTCCCAGCGGTCAAATAAAAATGCTGCAGTGGAGGCACACCTCTCACTGCAGTGTCATAGAAGGGGGCATGTGTCTAAAACAAGACAAATGCTCCCTTCCTGTCCAGCCCTCTTAACTGCAATTAAAAACATGTGTTTAAATGTATAAGATTTACCCACAATCCCATGTTTTTTCCACACAGTTAAGAGGGAGAATGAGAATCTGCTGCCTGTTGAAAAGGTTCTGTTATATTCAAGATAAATCATATATTTATATGCTATATGTTATAACATAATACAGGAATTTATTAATTATTAGATATGTGCATTCCCGTTCGTACGAATGTTATTTTCGTATGAAAATGTTGATTTTCGTGCCCGCGGGATAATGTGTACATACGAAAAAATGAAAGCACCAAAATACGAAAACGACGGGATTACGAATGAGCCGCACAACCACAAATACGAACAAACGATCCAACGAAAATACGACAAAACGAAAACGGCATCTATAACAAAAGATTTGCATTCTGTATTTTGTTTGAATCCTTTTTCTGTTCGTATTTTTAGTCGTATGTTCATTGTTCATATGACATCTATAACAAAAGATTTGCATTCTGTATTTTGAATTCCTTTTTTCTGTTTGTATTTTGGATTTAAAATACAGAATGCAAATCTTTTGTTATAGATGTCTTATGAACATACGACTAAAAATACCAAAAGAAAAAGGATTCAAGATACAGAATGCAAATCTTTTGTTATAGATGTCATTTTCGTTTTTTTGAATGGGCAGTGAGTGAGTGTAGTTAAGTGAAGCAGCTTCTCTTTTGTGCTCAGTACACTAGTACAGTGAGTAGTACAGTAAAGCCAAATAAACTTTTCTGTGGATTTTCATCTGAAGGGAGATCAGTTGGCCAGACTTTTGAACCCAAAAATGGTTTTCTGATGGAGTTTAAAAACGAACAAATTTTCTGAGAACGAACGAAAAACGAGTGTTTTTATGTTTGTTGTTAAAAAAGTCTGACCAAGTGTATGGGGCTTAACAATAGTTAATATGGATGAGCCGCGTGTTGAAAGTGCCGCGAATCCCGCGATATATTTACGAAAGTAAATGGCGAAAATGCTTTTTCTGTTCGTATTTTCAGTCGCATGTTCATATGACATCTAAGTTTTTTGGCTTTACTGTACTACTCACTGTACTAGTGTACTCAGCACAAAAGAGAAGCTGCTTCACTAACTACACTCACTCACTGCCCATTCAAAAAATGAAAATGACATCTATAACAAAAGATTTGCATTCTGTATCTTGAATCCTTTTTCTTTTGGTATTTTCAGTCGTATGTTCATATCACATCTATAACAAAAGATTTGCATTCTGTATTTTGAATCCAAAATACGAACAGAAAAAAGGAATTCAAAATACAGAATGCAAATCATTGACGAAAATTCACAAAAATTATTGTCTAACAAGTAACGAACATGAATTAAACAGAATAACGAACCATCCCGCATGTACGAAAATAAAACGGTAATGAAAATACAAAACGATCGGAATACGAAAAAATTGCGTCGTACGAAAAATGTACAGGAATGAACAGGAAAACGGATGTCTTACGAAAAACAAACGGAAACGAACTTACGGAACGATAAGAAACGGAACAAAAAAAATGAAAAAAAAATTCTGTGCACATGTCTATTATTTATCTATTTACTGTGAAATTACTGGTTGGAAGTTATAACTTCAAACTTCGGTAATTTGTCCGTTAAGCCACCTGCTTGAGTACAGGATTTTGAAATTATAGTAAATGACTCTAAAAACAATATATGATAATTATGTGAATATTACTTTTTTTATGTTAATTAACCGCTTGCCATCAGACCAATTTCGTCACTTCTCTCCTACATGTAAAAATCATCATTTATTTTTTGCTCGAACTTTACTCAGAACTCCCAAACATGATATATATTGTTTTAGCAGACACTCTAGGGAATGTATTTGCGCAACAATTTTTTAAAATGCATTTTTTTAAAACTGTTTCATGAATTAAAAAAAAAAAAACACTAACGTTAACCCGAGTTATGTGAAAAATGATGTTACACCGAGTAAATAGATACCTAACATGTCACACTTTAAAATTTGGTGCACTTGTGGAATGGCGCCAAACTTCAGTACTTTTTTTTTAACAATAGATAAACTTCAGTACTTCTACATCTCAATAGGTGACGCTTAATTTTTTTTTACAGGTTACATGTTTAGAGTTACAGAGGAGGTCTAGTGCTAGAATTATTGCTCTCGCTCTAACAATAATGGCCTATGTAACCTGTGTGTTTCTGGCTCTGATAGTAGCTAGTGCCTCACCAGCCACTGACCTCACGGCATGTCCCTGAAGAGCAGTGAATGTTAGTTGTGTTCATGTACACTGCTTTATGCACATTACAAATCCCACCGTCAGCAGTCCATCTTAGGAGGGAGCAAAAGAGGTGGCTATGTTCTACATACATTGGAACCACGGAGAACAAACATAGCCACCCTCTAATAGGAAATTAGATTACAGCAGCAGAAAAAGAAAAAAAAAAGGAGATTCATTTGAGGCTGAGAGCCATAGAAGCTGTTGTTTTTTTTTTAAATCAGATTTTAGTGTCCCTTTAAAGGTGCACTCCTGTGAAAACAAAACCTTGAGATGAATACAACGAGCTCAGCCTACCTGCTTCATAACCTCGGTTTTTCACTCAGGCGTTGCTGTAGTGTACTGAAAGTAATTAGATGTGATGAGCAAATCATGCAGCATCAGACTGCGCAAATACTTACCACACTGAGCAATGTAACACATTCTAGAACTGACATTCTTTGAACTGAACAGTTTGTGAGTTTGCTATTTACTGGTATTACTTTAAGGACTTTTTTACACACGGGTTGGCACTCTGAAGAGAGATCCACAGTGGACAGGCGGCAAGAACGTGTTATGTTTCCTTCTTATTCTGTTTTAACCCTTAATCGCACGTGCCATCATGCCACCAGCACAGGCATTGCCTGTGGTTGTAGCTCAGCCCCATTCACTTGAATCGGTCATGTTCTGTAGTTTTTTTTCCTGTCAGACCTGAAGGGGGGGCTCAGGGGGGAGTTCTTCCTGCAGTGTGCACAGCATGAGTACACCCCACTCTTTGCAGCTTAAAAAAGTTGTAAAGGCAATTTTTTCCCCTAAATAGCTTCCTTTACCTTAGTCCTCCTTCACTTACCTCATCCTTCCATTTTGCTTTTAAATGTCCTTATTTCTTCTGAGAAATCCTCACTTCCTGTTCTTCTGTCTATAACTCCACACAGTAATGCAAGGCTTTCTCCCAAGTGTGGAGTGTCATGCTCGCCCCTCCCTTGGACTACAGGAGAGTCAGGATGCCCACTAACACACAGCTCCTTTATCTATCTGCAACGTAGAGAGCGCCCTGACTCTCCTGTAGTTAAAGGGAGGGGGTGAGCACGACACTCCACACCAGGGAGAAAGCCTCACATTACTGTGTGGAGTTACAGACAGAAGAACAGGAAGTGAGGATTTCTCAGAAGAAATAAGGACATTTAAAAGCAAAATCGAAGGATGAGGTAAGTGAAGGAGGACTGCACTAAGGTAAAGGAAGCTATTTAGGAAAAAAAAAATTACCTTTACAACTCCTTTAACCACTTGACCACTGGGCACTTAAACCCCCTTCCTAACCAGACCAATTTTCAGCTTTCGGTGCTCTCACAATTTGAATGACAATTACTCAGTCATACAACATTGTACCCATTTGAAATTTTTGTCCTTTTTTTTCCACACAAATAGAGCTTTCGTTTGGTGGTATTTGATCACCTCTGTTTTTTTTTTTTTTTTTTTTGCGCTATAATAGAAAAACGACTGAAAATTCTGTAAAAAAAAAAAATCTTGTTTCTGTCATATTAGCGGGTTATTTCTCACACACAGCATATGCATAGCACAAATTACACCCCAAAACACATTCTGCTATTCCTCCCGAGTATGGCGTTACCCCATGTGTGAGACTTTTACACAGCGTGGCCACATACAGAGGCCCAATATGCAGGGAACGCCATCAGGCGTTCTGGAACACCCAGACCAATTCTGACATTTCTCTCCTACATGGAAAAATCATAATTTATTTGCTAGAAAATTACATAGAACCCCAAAACATTATATATGCTTTTTTAGCAAAGACCCTAGAGAATACAATGGCGGCGTTACAACTTTTTATCTCGCACGGTATTTTCGCAGAAATTTATTGAACGCATGTTTTTTTAAAAGAACTGTTTTGTGCTTAAAACAAAACAAAACAGTAAAGTTAGCCCAATTTTTTTTCAAAATGTGAAAGATGAAGTTACGCCGAGTAAATAGATACCCAACATGTCACACTTCAAAATTGCGCACACTCGTGGAATGGTGCCAAACTTCGCTACTTAAAAATCCCCATAGGCGGTATTGCAGAGTATTGGGGTATTGCAAAGTATCATGCAGGGTATTGGGGTATTGCCAAGTATTGGGGTATTGCCGAGTATTGGGGTATTGCCGGGTACTGGGGTATTGCTGGGTACTGGGGTATTGCTGGGTACTAGGGTATTGTTGGGTACTGGGGTATTGTTGGGTACTGGGGGATTGCTGGGTACTGGGGATTGCAGAGCTGGGATGGATTGAGGGATGGCTGGATCTGTGACTGCATTTGTCACAGATCCAGCCACAGCTCAGCTGCTGACACCCCGCTCCCCCCCTCTCCTCGCACACTGTACCGAACGGTACAGAGAGGAGACGCAGGAGAGGGAGGAACCGGCGTCATCAAATGACGCCGGTTTGTTTACAAGTGATCGCGGCGTCATTCGACGGCGCGATCACGTGGTAAACGGCCGCTATCAGCGGCAATTTACCGTGATCCGTGATGTGCCAGGTCTTCTAGACCCGGCGAGCACGGACACTTTCGCGAGCGCGTCCCACGGGATGCGCAATTGCGGAAGTGAAGGACGACATCCCAGGGACGTCGTCCCAAGATAACTCCACCGCGCCGTAGCAGTAAAATGCCTATGGCGCGGTGGGAAAGTGGTTAAAGGAGTTGTAAAGGCAGAAGTTTTTTTTTATCTTAATGAATTCTGTGTGGCAGCCTCCCCAACACCCCTAATTACTTAAGGAAATGGGGGAAATATTGCGCTGATATAAATAAAATGTGACAATAAAAAGAAATAAGCTGCTACACTACAATATGACAAATATTGAACAGTAATGTTTGCCTGCCTTTGAGGATCCACGTGGTCATTCCACCATCCCTTCATTTCACCAGCGTTTGATGGACTTTACATTGTTATTTTTGGTTGTGTTTGTATTTAACATTTGTTTTTTTCATCCACTTCACCTTCATTGGTTTTTGTTTGTTTATCACTATTTATTACAGCGATTTGCATTTTTCTATTTAGAGATATCATTGTCCCTAATTACTTGCCCCATCTCATGTGAAGGGGGTGTGTCCTCTCGCTCCAACCAGGGATCCTAGCTGTCACCAGTATGAAGACTTCAGGTCCCTGTCCCCTGATCCTAGAACTAAAGAGAAATCCTTTCTTATGTGTGCCTTTAGAATTATCTACAGAAGAAATGCAGATATACAACTACAACTTATGTAGGAGACGTTGCTTTATCTCTGTGTATCACCTACTGCTAGTCACGTCACTGGGTACATGTGAGGGTTTACAACCACTTTAACTACTTGTCCACTGCCCACCGTCAAATGACGGCGGGCGGAGGACTCCATTATCTTTTTAAAGAGGCGGGCGCGTGCACCCGCCGCTCTGCTGGGATCCCGGCGCGAGTGCCCGGCGGCAACGATCGCCGCCGGCCACACGCGATTGCCCAGTAACTGAGCGGGGACGTGGAGCTCTGTATGTAAACACAGAGCTCCACGTCCTGTCAGGGAGAGGAGACCGATGCTGTGTCCCTTGTACATAGGGACACAATCGGTCACCTCCCCCAGTCACCCCCCCTCCCCCTACAGTTAGAACACTCATAGGACACACATTTAACCCCTTCCCCGCCCCCTAGTGGTTAACCCCTTCACTGCCAGTCACATTTATACAGTAATCAATGCATATTTATAGCATTGTTCACTGTATAAATGTAAATGGTCCCAAAAATGTCAGAAAAGTGTCCGAAGTGTCCGCCATAACGTCGCAGTCCCAATAAAAAAATCGCAGATCGCCGCCATTAATAGTAAAAAAAAAAAATGCCATAAACTATCCCCTATTTTGTAAACACTATAAATTTTGCGCAACCCAATCGATAAACGCTTATTGCATTTTTTTTTACCAAAAATATGTAGAAGAATACGTATCGGCCTAAACTGAGGAAAAAAATATTTTTTTTATATATTTTTCGGGGATATTTATTATAGCAAAAAGTAAAAAGTATTGAATTTTTTTCAAAATTGACGCTCTATTTTTGTTTATAGCGCAAAAAATAAAAACCGCAGAGGTGATCAAATACCACCAAAAGAAAGCTCTATTTGTGGGAAAAAAAGGATGCCAATTTTGTATGGGGGCCACGTCGCACAACCGCGCAATTGTCAGTTAAAGCGACGCAGTGCCGGAAGCTTAAATTTTGTCTGGGCAGGAAGGGGGTGTAGGTGCACAGTAGGCAAGTGGTTAAACTTAAAGTGATAATAAACCTTTCTTCTTTTTTTAAACTAAAATAACAAACATGTCATACTTACCTGCTCTGTGCAATGGTTTTGCACAGAGCAGACCCAATCCTCCTTTTCTGGGGTCCCCCACTGGCTCTCCAGACCCCACCTTTTCAGGGAGTGCCCCCAGGGAATGCACTTTCCCTGGGGGCACTCATGCATGCTCCCTCCCAAGCTGCCCAGTCTGTGTCTATTGACACAGACCACGAGACTTGGCCCAGCCCCCTGATTCCTCATTATAGCATTTTATTATGCAAGTGGGAGCCAATAGCTCCGGCTGCTGTCAATCTGACTAATGAGGAGGGAGACAGTGGTGAGAGGCGCTGCTCTAATGCACATCTCTGGATTTGATCTGGCTCAGGCAGCAATAAGAGGGGAAGGAGTCAGGGGGGGGAGGGGGTTCCTGCAGCACAGAAGGTTTTTCATCTTAATGCATAGGATGCATTAACCACTTAAGGACCCCTTCACACCGATACACGTCGGCAGAATGGCGCGGCTGGGCACAATCACGTACCTGCACATGTCTCTTTAAGCCCAGCCGTGGGGTCACGAGCACGCCACCGGCGGCGCTCGTAACCTGGTCCTAAGCTCCATGACTGTGCCCGCGGGAACCGCGAACCCGATCGCCACCGGTGTCCCGCGACTGGAGCTGAAGAACGGGGAGAGGTGTCTGTTTCCTGATATAGGGAACGACGATCATTGACGTCAAATGTCCAGCCCCGCCCCCTACAGTTAGAAACACATATGAGGTCACACTTAAATCCTACAGTGCCCCCTAGTGGTTAACTCCTAAACTCCTAAACTTGTCATTTTCACAGTAAACAGTGCATTTTATAGCACTTTTTGCTTTGAAAATGACAATGGTCCCAAAAATGTGTCAAAATGTCCGATGTGTTTACCATAATGTCACAGTCATGAAAAAAATCGCTGATCGCTGATTAGTAGTAAAAAAATATATATTAATAAAAATGCAATAAAACTATCCCCTATTTTGTAAACGCTATAAATTTTGCGCAAACCAATCGGTAAACGCTTATTGCGATTTTTTTTACCAAAAATATGTAGAAGAATACGTATTGGCCTAAACTGAGGAAAAAAAAACATTTTTTTTATATATTTTTGGGGGATATTTATTATAGCAAAAAGTAAAAAATATTGATTTTTTTTCAAAATTTTTTATAGCACAAAAAATAAAAACCGCAGACGCAATCAAATACCACCAAAAGAAAGCTCTATTTGTGGGGAAAATGACCGCGCAATTGTCAGTTAAAATGACGCAGTGCCGAATTAGCAAAAAGGGACAAGGTCCTTAACCTGCATAATGGTCCGGGTCTTAAAGGGTTTGTAAAGGAATTTTCTTTTTATCTCAATAGCTTCCTTTACCTTAATGCAGTGCTGTTTTCATGTCCTCATTGTTTGTTTTTTGCTCTCGAGTTGCTGTAATCCTTCTCTGATCTCCACACTTCCTGGTTGTCTGTTTCCTGATAACCACAGTCCTGGGAGCTTTCTCTCTGTGTTTACTAATCAAGGAGGTGTGATTACTGTGTGTCTAAAACCCCTCAGCACCAATCAGTTTCGTTTTCCAAACCATTACTTCCCTGTATTGGCTCTGTGGCTCTGCATAGCACAGGCAGGAAACAACATGCAAAAACGAAACTAGAAACTGCAGGTATATTATATGATTGATTTTTATCTATTTTTAATCATTTTTAAAAGGAATCAGTTAACTATTATGTCTCTATACCCTGTAAACAGTCATTTCAGCAAAACATTTTTTTTTTGTTTACAACTCCTATTTTTGACATTTGTTGTTTACAAGTACAAATCTGTATTTTCTTTCTAGAAAAGGACTTAGAACCCCCAAACATTATATATACATTTTTGAGACCCTAAAGAATAAAATGGCAGTCATTGCATTTTTTTTTATGTCACATGGTATTTGGAATTTTCAAACATAATTTTTGAGGAAAACATTTATTTTTTTAAATTTTAGTGCAATAAAACACGATACATAACCCACTTTTTTGGTAAAATATAAAAGATGATGTTACACTGAGTAATTAGATACCAAACATGTCACACTTTAAAATTGTGCATGCCTGCCCAACGGTATCAAATGACATACATTTTACTATAGGTGACGCTTTAAAAGCCTTTATAGGTTACCACTTTATATCCACAGAGGAGGTCTAGTTCTAGAATTATTGCCCATAATTTGACGTTCACTGCAACATCCCATACATCCCATGCATGTGTGGGACAATCGCTATTTGGGGGGCCGACACATGTGTTTGCCTTTGTGAGCTAGCATGGGGGGATGGAGGCACTTAATTTTTATTTTTTTAATTATTAATTGATAAAAATATATATATATATTTTTTACAGTGTTACTTACATTTCTATTTAATCACTTTTATTGCTGTCACAAGAAATGTACACATCCTTGTGACAGCAATAGGGACATGCCAGGTACTCTTTATGGGGGGATCTGGGGTCAATAAGACCCCAAATCCTTTCTTTGCACTTAAAAGCATTCAAATGCCAAGATCTGCATTTTTTAATACTTTGATCTTCATAAAATGCAGCCGATGACAGCCAGGCAAATCGGAAGTGATGTCATGTCATCTCTCCCGGGTTACCACAGCAGAGACTTTGGCTTTGTTTGGGTCTGCCGCAGCCGGTGGACTTGCCAGCTGGTAGCACGGGTCTCCCAGTTGGACCAGAGAGCCCCGAGAGAGCTGTGAAGTCTCCGGTTGCTATTACAAGAGAGCCGACAGCTCTAAAAAATGGTGCCAAGGTGATGCCTGCAGCTGCAGGTATCACCCGAGTACAACCACTTAAAGTCAGATGACGTACCAGGTACATGATTTGGCGGCAAGTGGTTAAGGTAAAAATCCTTGAGGTATCAAAAACGTATATGTAGTGAAAACTACATAATAAACTGACCAATAGCTCCAGAACTATGTGTGATTAAAAGGTAAATGTTGACCTTTCCTGTAAAAGTCACGTTTGACCGAACCCCTTTCCACCTCTTGACCCTCTCTATTGGTATTTCAATGATGTGATATATGACCCCATTGACCAATAAGAAGGACCAAGAGAAAGAAAAGGACCAAGCAAAACTTTTAGGGAACGCCAACATTTCTACATAACTCATATTTGGATCTAGGAATCATTTTGATGTGTTTTTTACTGATGCAAACCCCTCTGTTTATTATGTTTATATCACATGACCCATATGAATGGCTAAGATTTGTGACAGGTTTACTTTAAGTAGAACTTTTTTGTGTTGTGTTTTTCTGACTAGTGCATAATATGGAAAACAAAGGTATTGAAGGTTCATTGTAATCCACATACCTCTGGTTTCAATGAAATTTTGTTAATAGCAATTTGCTCTTTTGTGAAATTCACAACTCAGTATTGATATATGACTACCCACAGAGTCATTATTCAGTTACGTAAAATGCATTGTAGGAGTTGGAATAGTGATAGCCTAGGTCTACAATGGTGATTTTAATCTGTTACTACTGAAAGATTTAACCAGTTATTGACAATCAGCTCATTAGCAGTACATTAGCAGTGTGCAGCCAATTAGCTGACTTTTATGAAGGAGTTAAATTTCAGTAGCAAGGGATTGGAAATCACCTCTAAAGCCATAGCCATATTTAATTGGTGGGTCTTCAGCTACTGCAGGACTACTATATCATGCTCTGCCATCCAAAGAGTATCTAAGGTATCTAAGGTCAGCCAGGGAACTAGTCAATGATGCTGAGACATACTGTATAGCTCTCCGGTTACAGGTATGGCCTAATGTGCTTGCTACAAACAAATGTTAGGCAAGCACAAAAACTTGGTGAAATTTGCTAACACACAATTATTTTTTAAAACTCCATTAAAAATGTACCCAAAAATAAAAATGGTATGTCAACCTGAATCTAAGAATCTTGCAGACATGGGGGTAGATTCATGTAGCAATTACTCCGGCGTTTTTAGAGATGTGCGGCGTAACTGTTATTTCGCGCCGTCGGATCAATGCGCCGTACCTACTATACCAGATCCGCCTTCAAATCGGCAATTTTTTTTCGCCGTAACTTTTCCACGCCGGCGTCTTTGGCGCATCTTTACGCGGGACAGATCAACCGTTCCCATGGATTATCTATTCAAATATGCAAATGAGGGAGATTTGCCGATTCAGAAATGCACGCTTCTCTGGCGCCGGCGTAACCCAGTGCGCGTAACTGCAATTTTCTGCGGAAAGTCACCCCTCATAAAGCAGGGGTAACTTTGCATAGGAGTTGAACAGATCAGCTGGAGAGCAGCTAAAGCAACACTGTTACAGACGAATTGAGCTAAAACACTTGCTGGACAACACATCTGTCTGCCAACATGCCAGGGGCAGCCTTGCTCATAGCCCTACAGCGTCGACGTGCACGTAGGAGGGCACGGGAGAGGATATTCCGCACGCGCATTGATGTGTTTGGCATGAGTGAATTGGAGATGTTTCGCCTATTCAGATTCAGCCCTGAAGCCATCCTGGAACTAACCACAACCCTGCAGGATGACATCACCAGCAAGACACAACGCTCACATGCAGTGCAGCCACTGGTGAAGGTACTGGCAACACTTCATTTCCTTGCCAGTGGATCTTTTCAAAGAACAAGTGGATTGGTGGCTGGGATGTCACAATCCACCATGAGCAGATGTGTGCACCAGGTTGTCCCCGCAGTCCTCAGACGCATGGCCAACCAAATTATCAAACCCACCACTGAGGACCTGCGGAGGAAGGCAATGACAGATTTCTACAACCTTGCCAGATTCCCTCGCACCGGGGGGCCATTGATTGCACACATGTGGCACTACGGCCCCCCCGGGACACAGAGCACATATACTGCAATCGGAAGCATTGGCATTCCATCAATGTATAGGTGATAGTCGATGGCCAAGGCCTCATATGGCACATCCGTGCCAAGGACCCCGGGTCCAGCCATGACAGCTACATATACCGTCAAAGCACCATCTCCACTGAATTTGAACAGAACGTGTATGGGGACAGCTGGCTGGTTGGTGAGTGACATGGGTGGCAGGCATGACTATCCCCTCCCGTGATGCACACCTCACAACGCGCACATGCACTATTAACATCCTCCTGTCTTTTAATTACTAGGTGACGCGGCATATGCACTGGGACCCCATCTCATGACTCCATTCCAGGATCCCCAAACCAGAGGAGAGCAAAGATACAATGAAGCACACATCAAAACCCGTGCAGTGGTGGAGCGCACCTTTGGCCTCCTGAAGTCACGTTTCCGATGCCTGGATAAGTCTGGGGGTACCCTGTTGTATTCCCCAAACTTCGTGTGCCAGATCATTGGGGCATGTTGCATGCTGCACAACTTTGCCGTGAGAAAGGGCCTGGAGATTGAGCTACGTGATGACCTGACCCCCGAACCACACAGTCCCCCCTTGCCCGAGGGTCCCCCGTCTGCTGAGGGAAGAGCAGTCAGGAGGGTCCTTGTGGTTGGCTACTTTTCACGTTAAAGCGGAGCTCCAGCCGTGGGAACATTTTTTTTTAAAGTCAGCAGCTACTAACAGTGTAGCTGCTGACTTTAAATAAGGACACTTACCTGTCCTAGGCGCCCGCGCTGATGGGCCCCCCGATGCCGGTCCCACGATCGCTCCGGGTCCCGCGCCGCCATTCACAATATGGGAAACAGGCAGTGAAGCCGTACGGCTTCACTGCCCGTTTCCTACTGCGCCTGCGCGAGTCTCACGCTGGCTTGTGAATGGGCGCGCTGCTCTCTGAGAACACACACAGTTCCCAGGAAGCAGCGCGCCCATTCACAAGGAGAAGAAGAAGAAGAAAACACACCGCGGATCAGGAAGAGGCAGATTACGGACTTCCGCATAGCAACAGCTATTTCGGGTGAGTATTTATTTTTTATTTTTTTCAGGTTTTTTTATTTTATTTTTTTCAAACAACATTGTAAAATGTTGTTATCCTGGGTGGAGCTCCGCTTTAAACACACACATTAATCATGGCACAATGAGCATGCATGCATGCACACCACTGTGATCCCTAGCGCACACACACACCACATCCACATCAAATTGGATTAGACCCAAGTACACCACATGGGACTTGGGAGCAGCAACGCCACGCCACGGCTCCAATTATGTTGCTGTACATTCATACACCATTCACACGTGTCGTGGTGATAATTTCTCACCAACGACTGAGGGTGACACCCCTTAATGGCAGGAGTGTCACCCCCACACATTCACACCACATTCACACTGTAGCCTTCACTCTTTACCGTGTGCAGGGAGATAAACAAAAAAAAAACCTCATAATCTGAGTATCCAACATAATTTTTGCATAAATCAACGGCCCTGTCGTGGGCTCCTTCTTGTCCCTAGGCTCCTGGGGCGCAGTTGCCTGGGGCGAGCCACAGGTGGGGGGGGGCTGTGGGGGCAGGTGGTTGAACCTCAACCAGTCTCTCTCTGGCTGCCTGGCTGCCCTCCATTGCCACGGCTAGCCGGTGGAGGTACGTATTGGTGGCAGCCTGCATCCACAGCCGGCGGGTAGTATTGCTGCGCTGCTGTCGCCGTGTCTGCCTCCCCTCCTCACGGACAGCAGCTCTGCCAGGCTCCGGACCTCGGAGACCAGGCCAGATGTGGTGGTCTGCAGGTCCACCAGGCAGGACAGAAGGGCTGCCCCGTTCCCCACAACGTCCTGCAGACTATCGTTGATAGCAGTATTCTGCCCAGCCTGCTGGGTGATGGCTTCCTGCACTGCCACAGTGCAAGCAGCCTGGCTCGCGGCCGAGGACGCCAGGCTATCTGCCACCCGATGAAGATCATCCGCAAGAGAACCAATATGGTGGGTCTGTCTTGTCTGGTCCCTTGCCAGGTGATCTTCAAAATCATCAGGGACTCCTCTGGTTTTCCTCGTTGCCTTCCTAGAGGCCTGAGAGGCTGGAGGACGGGTGTAGGGGAGGTCCCTTGAAGGGGAATCCCTGGAGGGGATGGTGTCCCTTGAGGGGAGATCCCTGGAGGGGATGGTGTCCCTTGAGGGGGAATCTTGCATGGGGGGGGTGGTTTGGGAGTGGCCAGGTATGGGGGTCTCCTCCAGAATATAAACAGCAGCCTCTTCTACCCCGACGTGCTCCTCCTCAACCTCCTCAAGCACTGCTGTAGGGGCGATCTCCAGCATGGATGGGGTGATTCGCCCTGCATCAACTGACGGGCCAGCTCCATCCTGCACATCTGTGGATGACACAAAACAAACACATGTTGGAGGAGCCACACACTTGGCACATGTTCCCCCCCCCACCCATGCAACACACCACAAAGCAGATAAAACAGACTTACCTGACCTCAAAGGCTGATCCCCTGATTCAAAGCCAGGAAGACCCTCCACCAGCTCCCTATCCAGCAACCTGGCCACCACCATGTCCTCTGCAGTCAGGGTAATTGTTGTGGCTGGTCCTCCACCTGTGGCACTGGCATGCTTTCTCATGGCCACAAGCTTGTCTTTGACCAGTCTCCGCATATCTTTTATTATTTTGCGGATATGCTTGGGCTCCCTCTCCGCCACACCAACAACATTCACCTGCCTGGTGATTTCCGCATAAATGTGTGTCTTCTCCGCTTTGCCAGTGTGGGCACTCTGTGGCCCATAGAGGCGGGACCCATGTTGGGAGAGCGCATCCGTTATCACAGCCTTCTCCTGATGGCTGAAGTTGAACATTCTGCGGTCACCGGCAGTGTCTGGTGCAGCCATCCTAAATACAAAAGCCCTGGCAATTCATAAAAGATGCTGGTCACGTTTTGCAAGGTGGCGCTTCTGTGTGCGTATTTATGCACTAGTAGGAAGTGGTGCGGCGGATCTTGGTGGTGACCGCGCGCCGTACTGCGCATGTGCACAGGAGCCAGCCAGCCAGGTACCATCAGTGCGCATGCGCCGTTTAAGATACACCCCACGGATCTCTCAGCGCCACCGTCAGACCATCATTTGCATATGTTGACGCCCACTTCCAGTTCCGCCGCCTTACGCCATCGAAAAACCGCTACGCAGGTGAGTGAAAAAATGATGAATACAGTAAATGCCTCTCCAAGCGGGTACGGCGTAGCGGAAAAAAGATGCGCCGGAGCAACGATGCGCCATTTTACATGAATCTACCCCACGGTGTATAAGAACTGTCAGCTGTCGGTGTATGTCCAATTGATGCATAATACTGCATCATGCCGACCTGATCACGGGCTTGTAGAAAATAAGGTTGTATTGCCTGTATACACAGAACACATCTACATTATAGTAATGTTGCATTTTACTTTCATGCACTTATATTATGATGTCAGACTTATGGAATGTATCCATTGTATTGTCAAATGCCATAGGGCTCAGAAGGGGGTAGTATAAAAAAAAAGAAAGGAAAGAAAGAAAACAGGAAACGGTGAGCTGTTGACCATAATGAGCAGCCTGATTCCATGTTTAATTTTCCCTGAGTAAAAAGTAAAAATTAACCTGGACGTCACCACGGGCGACAACACATTACTTTATTTTATTTTTTTGTATAAATAGCCCCCTATGTATGATGTACCAATAAAAAATAACAGGCTAATGATGCTTGAAATGCTTCTAATTTCATTCCACAAATGGTTTCAGGCTTTTGTAATGAAGAAATTAAAACCAAACTATGCCATAACCCTGCTATGTGATTTATGCAGAAGAATTATTTTAAAGTGACTTAAAGCTGAACTTTGGTGGATATAAAAGGCACAAATCAAAACTGCTGCCATAAATGATACAACAAT
Organism: Rana kukunoris; assembly: GCA_029574335.1. Taxonomy (NCBI): domain Eukaryota; kingdom Metazoa; phylum Chordata; class Amphibia; order Anura; family Ranidae; genus Rana; species Rana kukunoris. The sequence continues at coordinate 196,913,008 of CM056049.1, forward strand.
AAATGCATTTTTTTTTCTTTTTAATTCAAACATTGTATTGGATGATATAAAGGCCATCACAAGCAAGGTAACATCAAATGAAAATAGTTTTCCACACAGGGAGAGTAACAAAAGAATAAAAGGATTTTTAATAAACAGCTTACCTGTAAAATCCTTTTCTTGAAGTACATCACGGGACACAGAGCGCATAGCCATTACACTTGGGTTATATGGGTACCTTCAGGTGTGGACACTGGTGTAATCAATTTCACAGGAAGTTTCCTCCCTATATAACCCCCTCCCACTGGGAGTGCTTCAGTTTTGTAGCAAGCAATTCTCTCGAGGTTACACAATGTTCCCCAAAAGAGGGGTGGGAGCTCTGTGTCCCGTGATGTACTTCAAGAAAAGGATTTTACAGGTAAGCTGTTTATTAAAAATCCTTTTTTCTTTATCGTACATCACGGGACACAGAGCGCATAGCCATTACACTTGGGATGTCCTAAAGCAATGCTCTATGAAGGGAGGGAGACCGTAAGGCCAAGAATAGCCAAATAAAAACATTGTCAGGAGAAAACATGGCTCCACCAACAGAAAAATAAGGGGGCGTGAACCGGGCCAGAGGATTCTATACTGCTGCCCGTAGGACCGCCTGCCCAAATGCTGCGTCCGTACTCTTTGCAACGTCCAACTTATAAAATTTAGTAAACGTATGTACGGAAGACCAGGTTGCCGCCTTGCAAACCTGTGCCATAGAGATCTGATGGTGTGCCGCCCAGGAGGCACTCATGGCCCTCGTAGAATGGGCTTTAACTGATAAGGGAGGTGGAACGCGCTTCAGACCATATGCCTGAAAAATCAGCTGCTTAATCCACCTAGCCAAGGAAGACTTGGCAGCCGGCTGACCCTTCTTGGGGCCATCCGGAAGAACAAAAAGCACATCTGTTTTCCGAATCTTCTCTGTAGCCTTGAGATAGACCCTCATGGCTCGAACCACGTCCAAAGTATGAAGCCGTCTTTCCTCTCTGGACTGGGGAGTAGGAAAGAAGGATGGTAGGACTAGGTCCTGTTTCAAGTGAAAACTGGATATGACCTTAGGAAGGAAAGAAGGTTGAGGCCGCAGAACCACTCTGTCCTTATGCAGAATAAGGTATGGCTCCCTGCATGACAAGGCTGCCAGCTCGGAAACCCTTCTGGCTGAAGCCATAGCCACCAAGAAAACCAACTTTCGGGTTAGTAGCACAAGAGGGATTTCTGTCAGAGGTTCAAACGGCTGCCTTTGTAAAGCTGACAAGACCAGATTTAAATTCCAGGGGCAGAGGGGAGCTCTAATAGGGGGATTCACATGCAAGACCCCCTGCAAGAAGGTTTTCATAAGCGAATGGGTGGCCAAGGGTCTTTGAAACCATATTGATAAAGCCGGCACCTGCCCCTTTAGAGTACTAAGAGCCAACCCTTTGTCAACGCCAACCTGGAGGAATCGCAAGATCCTGTCAATAAAAAACTTTCGAGGATGCCATTTTTGAGACTCGCACCACTCCACATAGGTTCTCCAGACTCTGTAATAAATATTTCTGGAGACCGGTTTCCTAGCCTGAATCAACGTAGATATGACCTGATCTGAGAGGCCTCTGCCCTTAAGAATTAGGGATTCAGCCGCCAAGCCGTCAAATTTAGCTGCTGTGAAGCAGGATTGCAGATTGGGCCCTGAGACAGCAGATCTGGGCGCAGGGGGAGCGGCCACGGCGCCCCGACTGACATCTTCACGATGAGTGCGTACCAAGCCCTCCTGGGCCAGGCTGGGGCCACCAGGATCACAGGCCTGCGCTCCACCCGGATCCTCCGTAGAAGGCGGGGAATCATCTGCAGTGGAGGGAACGCATACAGAAGAGAAAACTGGTGCCAAGGACAAACCAAGGCATCGGTCCCGTAGGCCGAGGGATCCCTGGCTCGGGATATGAATTTGTCCAACTTTTTGTTGGATCTCGTTGCCATAATGTCCACATCTGGGACTCCGAATCTTTGGCAAATCTCTTGGAATACCTGGGGGTGAAGAGACCATTTCCCCGGGAGCAACTGTTGACGACTCAAAAAATCTGCTTGAGAATTGTCTATCCCTGGGATGAACACCGCCGAGATGCAGGGTACATGGGCTTCGGCCCATGAGAAAATCAGGTTTACTTCTCTTTGGGCTGCTGGGCTCTTTGTGCCCCCCTGGTGGTTTATGTATGCCACCGCAGTGGCGTTGTCGGACTGTATCCTTACTGGCAGACCCTGAAGGGGGAGAGTCCAGGCGATCAGGGCCAGCCGAGCAGCTCTGATCTCCAAGATATTGATGGGAAGCAGTTTTTCTGCCTCCGACCACTGCCCTTGCTGGGTCTGTTCTTCTAGAACTGCCCCCCAACCTGACAGGCTGGCATCCGTGGATACTATCTTCCACGTGATGGGGCAAAAGGATTTCCCTTTTGACAAATTTTGAGAGACCAGCCACCAAGACAGGCTGCGCCGGACCTTCGGGGAGAGCACTAACGGACGATCTAACGCCTGAATGGACTTGTTCCAAGCAGAGAGAATGGCTGCCTGAAGATATCTGGTATGGATCTGGGCGTAGGGCACAGCCTCGAAGGCGGCCACCATCTTCCCCAGCAGTCGCATACATAGGCGAATAGTCGGCCTCTTCTTGCCTAAGATCACTTGAACTGCTTGAGCTATTGATCTGATCTTTGCTTGAGGTAAAATTATCCTCTGGCAGTCTGTATCTAGCCGAAGGCCTAGATATTCCAACTACTTTGTGGGTTTCAATACCGATTTTTCTAGGTTTACAATCCACCCAAATTCCTCTAGATGCTGAACTGTGCGACCTACTGCCTGATTGAGGTTGGAAGCTGAGCTGTCGATAACCAGAAGATCGTCCAGGTATGCCAGGACCAAAATGCCTTCTGTCCTTAGGACGGCTAGCACCGGGGCTAACACCTTTGTGAATACCCGCGGAGCTGTTGCCAACCCGAAAGGGAGGGCTACGAACTGGTAATGGCGGTGATCTATCATAAAACGAAGAAACCTGTGATGTGCCGGGTAGATCGGCACGTGCAGATACGCATCTTTTATGTCTATAGATGCTAGCAAGTCGTCTTGATGTAGGCTGGCTGCCACCGAACGTATGGACTCCATACGAAAGGTCTGAATGTTTAGAAAGCGATTTAGGCGTTTGAGGTCCAAGATAGGCCTGACGTCGCCATTGGGCTTTGGTATTATGAAAAGGTTGGAGTAGAATCCCAGACCCCATTCCTGGGTTGGTACTTCTACAATTACCCCTTGGAGCAAGAGACGATCCAATGCTTTTACAAGAGAGGCCCTCTTTAATGGGTCGCTTGGAAGACTTGACCCCTGAAAATGAGGAGGGGGGACTTCCCGAAACTCTAGCTTGTAGCCCGTGGTTACCACGGATCTTACCCAAGAGTCGGGAATTCTGGCCTTCCACACTTCGGAGAAAAACCGAAGCCTTCCCCCCACCCAAGAGAGTGGGGGCGCCCCTTCATGAATCTGACTTGAGGACTGGTTTAACCGGCTTGCGAGACCATGGCCTCTTGCCTGTCGTGGCTTGTCCTTGTGGGCGGCTATTAAATGCTGAACGCCCGGGAGGCCGTCGATACTGACGGGAAGTTGAAGGGGCCGAGCCTGCGAAGGCCTGTCGCTTAAATGCGGGCCCACGCGATCTTTTCTTGACAGGCAAGAAAGAACTTTTACCACTTGATATGGTCTGGATATATTTATCTAGGTCTTCACCGAATAGTCTCCCACCATGAAAGGGAAATCCTGCTAAAAGCTTTTTGCAGGGTGCCTCTGCTGACCAGTTTTTTAGCCACAAAAGGCGACGTATATGAACCAACAGCAGAGATAAACAGGACGCCTGTTGAACGGAGTCCTTAATAGCATCTACTGCAAAGCAGAGAGCTCTTGGGAGGTCAGCCAATTCACGAGCTTGCTGAGCCGGTATGTCCCTTAATATCTGTTTAGTCTGATCCTTTAAAGCCTGACAAACGCCAATGGCTGCCACTGCTGGCTGAACCACGGCACCTACTGTGGTAAAAGAAGCCTTCAGTAGGGTCTCCAATTTTTTGTCGACTGGATCTTTAAACACCTGGACATTTTCCACCGGACAGGTCAGGGATTTATTTACGCAGGAAATGGCTGCGTCCACGGTAGGGAGTGCCCATTTCTTTGCAAATTCTTCTTCCATAGGATAGAGAATGGTGAACCTTTTAGGAGGGATAAAAATCCTATCAGGTCGAGCCCAATCCTGAAAAATCACGCTCTCCAGAAGGGGGTGAACCGGGAAAGACGCACCACTCAATGGTGCCTTCAAGGAACCTAAAGAGGATACCGCGGGGGCTAATTGTTCTGACACTGGAAGTTTAAAAGCAGTGCGAACCATATCCGTCAGAGACTGGATCCACAGGCTCTCTGCTTGAGAAGCCGAAAAAATTTCATCTATAGTGGAATCTTCAATGTCTGACCCGTCGGGACTCAGGTCCGCTTGATCCCCCTGTGGGTCCAATTCCTCCGAAGAGAGGACCTCTGCATCCGAACACACCATTCTAGGTGACGGGGATCTAGCCCGTTTGCCACCCGGCAAAGAGCGGGCAATTAAAGCAGTTAACCTTTTCTCTAGCCCACCCAGGGTGGATTCTAGCATTTCTTCCGTAACATAAACGGGAATGGGTTGATTGGGGGTCGCCTCTGCCCCTAGCACCCTCAATGGCTCCTGCACGATGCTGTTCGGTGGTCTATCTGGTGAGGGTGGGACCACTGGAGCCTGGCCCAAATCCTCTGACCCCGTTGGAGACCCCTTTACTTTTTTGGCACCTTTTGCAGCCTTAGCTGGTCCTGATCCCTTGGGAGCCATTGCACAACCTTGAGACACCCCTACAGCCAACACCCAACTGTTGTAGCTAGAAGTGAAACATTAATAAGGACAGGCTATGGTAAAAAAAAATCTAAATTTTCATACGCCTGAGAAGGCGGCAATACCGAGGAAAGTCCTGTGAGTATTGCCACACCAATGCCCGTTAGCTGGAGTCCAAGGTTGCACCGACTCAGATACTGCCAGATCTAAGGCTGAGTCCCTTTAAGAAAAAAATCTTTTTTTTTTTTTTCTGGTCAGTGTGGACTTAAGTCCAGACCTGAAGATCCACAAACCACCACTGGGTGTCACTGTTAGCCAGAACTGGCTCAGCTGCGCGCTCTATGTCCTCACTCTCCACTGCTCTCAGGAGGGAATGACCAGCCAGGAAATGCTTTTTTGCTTTATCTGAGACCTGACGCTGCTGGCCCGCCCCCCCCACGCACGCTGACGCTGTAAAAGGCGGCGCGCGCGCCCCCGCCCCCCCCCACGCTGAAACCAACATGGAGGAAGCAGAGAGCAGAGGAGAAGCCTGGACCAGCGCTAGTAACACAGACACCCGGTAAGCCACTAATCTTTGTAGTGCACACATAGAGGAAGCTGTCCCCCTAGGCTTCCTAGGAAACAGGAGTTTTGTCAGCACTTCCTCTCTATACACGTGGGGCTGCAGTATCATGCTAACATGCAAATCTGGGGGGAGTAGCAAAATACATATCTTTAAAAGCATATATATATCTACATGTTATCTGGGTAAACATTAGTACATCCCATCTTGCCTCAAAAGACATAGTGGAGATAGTGGCTGATGCACAAGCATACCATTAGCCAACCCAGAACCCCCAGGGGGATACCTACTGTCGAACCAAGTCCCGCAGGTTCCATCTTACCTGCTCCACGCCGCAGGGTATTGCAAAATGCAAGAGGCCCAGCCTTCCCCCATCTCCGTGGGTCTTGGACCTTCAGGGACCGGGGTCCTGTGTTAAGGAACCCACACCCCTGGACCTATATAGCATCCTGGCATCAGTAGCGTTTAGTTCTTGGAAGAGACTAAGGCACTGGAGCCCAGAATCCAGCCCTCCAAGGAGAGGCATTATAGGCAAAACCCCACTCCAGCAGGGCCCGGGTACCGTACACCTTGGCTTTGAACCACTTCGGACGGATCCGGCTAGCTATCCTGGGTCCCGAGACCTCCGAGGGACAGCTAGACGTGACCAACACCTAAGACACTGGCGAAAAAACTGAAGCACTCCCAGTGGGAGGGGGTTATATAGGGAGGAAACTTCCTGTGAAATTGATTACACCAGTGTCCACACCTGAAGGTACCCATATAACCCAAGTGTAATGGCTATGCGCTCTGTGTCCCGTGATGTACGATAAAGAAATAATGTTAACGGCTCCAATGGGTAAATATAGGTGTAGAAAAAAAAAATACGGTAGGCTATGGCAGTGAACATAATTTTAAACATTTTAAACATTCTATGATTAAAAGGAGTAAAAAGAGCTGACAAATGGATACTCCACCTCAGCCATAGTCTCGGTAATATCTAGGACCAAGCAATGCCAGGGAGGTATACAGTAAATATCCAGTAGTCTAAGAGGAATGCAGAGAGGAAAGGAAAGAAGGAGAGAGAAGGAGGGGGAATGGTTCTGAAGTTGGAGTTGGCAACAGTCCCAGGAGCAGGTAGCAAAGTGGTGGATTTGGTGAAGTCAAGAAGGTGGTGGTGTCAAAATCTCGGGGTAAGTATTTGTCAACCCAGGATTGCCAGATTTTGGCGTTCCTGCACAACTTGTCTTGTAGTGTCACCAGTTTTGGTGTGTATCTTGAAAAAATGTCTACCCAATAACACAGCGCTATTAGACATTAAAGGTATTTTTATATGCAAGCAATGTAAGTACCTGAATTTAACCTGGTATTAGCCTCTTGTAGTCCCTATATAGAGAAGAAGAAAGAAAAGAAGAAAGAAAAAAAGAAAGAAGAGAAGAAAGAAAAGAAGAAAGAAAAGAAGAAAGAAGATGAGAAAGAAGAGAAGAAAGAAGAGAGAAGAGAGAAGAAAGAAGAGAGAAGAGAGAAGAAGCTAATCAGTTGACAAAAGAATGCTGATAGGAGAAAGCAGAATGAAAGAGAGATGAGCTCATTACTTCACTGTATCACCCTTCACTGTCCAGTCACACACACCTCCCAACTTTTTGGGAATGAGGAACGCCTATCAGCAAAAGTATGCAGGTTTAGGACACACCCCTTGCTACGCCCCCTTAAAGGAGAATTGTACAAAAAAACAAGATTGGTTAAACCCACGTGTGCTATTTTAACCACTACTTTTCCTATATATTGGCTTTTGGAACTTACAAATGAATCTACAAATGCAGCAATTTAGAAATCAGATGAAAGGTTTAGTGCTGTAAAACACATTTTGATAGATACAAAGTGCATTTTATATACAGCTATATAGATCAGACCAAAATGAGGGACAGATGAGGAGGAAAGAGGGACAGAGGGACATTGCTCCAAATCAGGGACAGTCCCTCAAAATCAGGGACAATTGGGAGCTATGGTCACAGGCTGGGGCAATAACCTAGGCTCAGAAATAGTGGGCTGAATGATGCTGGCCATGAGACAGAAAAAGTGATTTGTTATTTAATATTTTAATGGGCTATTCATTTTATATTGTTATTTTTGGCTAGAGTTATCCTTTCAAAAAACTGTGGGCAAATACTACACTTAGAAAGACTATTGTAAATTCTTACTTCTCCCTTTTCCCCACACCAATGAAAGCTGTTCCATTCATGAGAAATCTGCTATAGTCTGTATGGAAATCAACATTTCTGAGAATGTCCATCTCTTGTGTCCCCTTTAGCGCTCATTGGCCCCTCTTGCAGACCTCTTTGTCACTACAACAATGTGGGCATTCCACCCTCTAACAATTCTGAATAAACAGGCAATGGCACTACAGATGAGGTTATCAGTCACCTAGCAAAGCAGCTGGGACTATTTCTTTGCTACTACGAGACTTAAAGCTGTACTCCAGCCTTACCCCCAATCCTGCACAGTTATACAGGCTCACCTCCTGTATCTTAGAAAGCTTGCTCTTATTTTACTGCACACTGTGAGCCTAAAGAAGCTGTAGCAAGTCAGAGGGAATCTTATTTCCTGGCTAGAGGATGTCCAGCATCATCTCACCATTTTCCCCCAGCTTTATGGTCCTTCCCATCCCTTTTATTTATTGGATTTTAGCTCTTTCAGTCTTGGAGGCTCAGCATCACATGTGGATACATGTAATAATAGTTTGCCCATGAATGACCACTACAGACTGACATCCACCTATCAAGGCATTTTGATATATTCATTGCTCCTTCCATGAATCAGTCATTTAGGGCTCTTAAGAGGAGTAGTGGGGAAGGGTCCTGAGATGTTTTCAGGAAGCTTTGTATCAGGGGCGGACTGATAACTCATGGGGCCCCCGGGCAATAGAAGATTATGGGGCCCTCGGGCAATAGGAGATTATGGGGCCCCAGGCAATAGGAGATTATGGGGCCCCCAGGCAATAGATTATGGGGCCACACAGTATACACACACATACTGTATACATACACAGTATACACACAGACACACAATATACACACACAGTATACATACAAACAAACAGAATACACATACACACACTAAAAAAGGTACTGGAGAGGCGGGGTAGGTATAATCTTGGGATTTTAAAAACAGAGATATTTACATACTGTCCCTGGTTTTACTGAGGCTGGCAACCCTGATGGGGCCCCCTAGTGGCATGGGGCCCTCGGGCAGTGCCCGAGTGCCCAAATAGTCAGTCTGCCCCTGCTTTGCATATCACCCTGCTGGCCCTTGCAACCAAACATGATCTACCTGCATTGCAGAAAAGCACAGGGACCCAGTGAATCTAAGATAAACTATGTAATGAAAACAGATTTCATTTAAACATTGCATTAGCATCTTGATGAGGGTGGAATGGAGAAACCAGGGAAGACAAAATATAATCAGATTACATTTTAACTGCTTGTTGGCAACAGTTTAATTTGCAGCGCAATGAAATCAGTGGCTGCCAATATGATGATGGACAAGTGGTTACATCTCTCAGTAGCAAAGACATTTAATCACTCCTATAAGCTTAAGCTTATTGCTTTTTTAATAGTATATCAAGCACAGAGCAACATTGTGGCAACATTATTGGTTGAATATAGAGAAAGTGTATACCATTTTTAGGATATTTTTGGAAATAATATATTACACATTACTGACAAAAAAAAAACACAAACCCACTCATTCATCACATATAACACACATTACCATCCAAATACTAAAACATACTACTATAGGGATATACTTGTGACAGGCTTTAACAGGAAGTAGAGATACTACACACTTACACAATTATTAATCAGAGCTGACCTATGCATTCATATTAAAGTAGACTTAAAATCACAAAGTGAAGATCTGCTATCATATAGAAAATACATAGGGCCAGATTCAGGTAGATGAGAGTATCTTTCCTCTGGAGTAACGCTTCTCATTTACGTTACTCTGATGACCCTTTCAGCGCAAGTCCTGTAATTCACATAGCAGTTGCGCGTAAACTTGCGCCAGAGTAACGATAATGCGCTGGCGTAACCCGACGCAAGTGGAAGTGGGTGTGATCATATGTAAATGATGGGCGGAGCCCAGCGCAGAGGCTTACGTTCAGCGCATCATCCACGGAGCATGCGCAGTGAGTGAGGCTCCACTCGCCCCCTTTGTGCGCATGCTCACAACTTCCGTCGGCACCACTGCACGGGAAACGTCAGCGCAATGCCTTCCGTTGGCGTTTAAATGCGCCCGTAGAAGCGCCATTCCGGCACTAAAGTATATCCTGCTCCCCCTCCCCGCAGTGATGTTACTTTTGTTCTGAGATGGCTGCTCCCGTTCCCCGCAAACACACAGGAGAAAGCTGAACTTTAATGGCCAGGAGCTGTCAGCCATCATCTCGGCTATGGAGACCTATGATGTCTTCCTCCATGGCTGTAAAATTTGACAGACAAGCATGGACAGAGGTGTTGTCCTGCAAGTGGGGGTGCTCAGCTAGCTCTTATCGTCGGTAACGCTGCTGTAGCTGCTCTCCTGCTGACCTGTGGCCATCTGGAGTAAAGATAAAGCAGCCTTTTGTAGAAATAACTTTGCGCCGGACGGACGAGATACGCGCGGCGCATGTAGCCAGTGTATGGTGCTAATCCGTTCGTGAATTGGGAAAAATCCCTCATTTGCATATTTGCAGGGGAAATCAATGGGCGCGACTGATGCGCCCAGCGAAAATAAGCGCTGACGATACTCTGGCGTCGGAACGTTCCGCCGGTCGCAAATGACCCGTTATTGGGCGCATCTAGTTTGGTGGGTACGGGCACATAGAAACGACGGCGCATCATCACAGTTACGCGGCGCATATCCAAATACTCCAGCGCAAGTATTCGTGAATCTGGCCCATAGAGGAGTTAAGGTAGAACTACATATAGACAAACACCTTTTATGTTTTGAATAGAGTAAGGGAAAGTTTTAACCCCTACCATCTGTGTCCCATTGGGGAGACTTACCTTCACTTTTTGTCCCATAGCCAAAACAAGTGAGAGGATATCCTTCCACAGTGAAGGAGAGCTTGGTTGTTACCAAGGTCAGTAGAACTATTGTCCCCATTGGAAGACTCCCCTCTATTCCTGGTCTGTTGATAAGGCTGTGAACCCCCACAAATAGAAAAAAAATATCCTGCAACACAAAGGCATAATGAGCTAGTATGCATCGTATACTAGCTCATTATGAAATACTTACCTTAGAAGCCACGTAACTCGCTAACATGGCTGACATCTTCCCTGGTGTTTCTTCCGGCGCTGTGATTGGCTGGAGCCACGATGACATCACTCCAGCACGGGAACCACCGGTCATGGCACAGGCCCTAAAGAAACGACATGGGCGTAATGAGTGCAATATACACTAAATATCTCCTAAACAGTGCAAGTTCATGAGATATTTACAGTACCTATAGGTAAGCCTTATTATAGGCTTACCTATAGGTACAAACAAACAAGGGGAGTTTACTTCCTCTTTAACAACCCAAAATGTGGCATTTTCTTTCACTTTCACTCTCAGTAATAATGGTAAACAGGACAAGTAGAGATGATGAATCTCTCTAATGGGGACAAAGACAGTAATACAAAGCTATGCAGAACTCTGCTGGTGTCTTCATCAAGCAATTGTTGATGGTACCTCCATGGGCTGTGCAGTCTCACCTACGTTAACATACACGTCTGGTTTTAGATGGATTAATAAGAAAAGTAATACAAAGCTGACAGGTGTTCTACTCCCTCTAAATCAAAAACAAAAAAAAAATGTGTTGTTTTTAGTTACACAAGATCAGACTTTTTGTCCATCGGGCCTGTTTTTGCAGACAATCAAACCATGAGTATGCTCCATCGGACAAACTTATTCGCTTTTTCATCGGAACAAATGTTCGCTATGAGAACAGACAAACTTTTCAGCAAAAAAATTCCTACGTCGGCTAATCCTATGGTGTGTACACAAGTCCATCAGACTAAAATCCAAAGTACAAACGCGCATGCTCAGAACCAATGCTAAACATCAGACAACAATAGCAGAAGTTTCTCAAAGGGTGGAGGTAAAGAGCTGAAAAACCACGTGATTTGGTGAAAGTTGGCTTAAAAAGTCCTGCTGTGTGTATGCATACCAAGTTCACGGCCAACGCCCATTCAGAGAAAAATCCACAGAAAAGTCTGATCGTGTGTATGTATGAGGCTTTATATTGAATAACCTACCTTTTGATTTAAATTCTTGCTGACATATAATGGTGTACTTAGCAAGTGAGTCTTTAATAGCTTCATAGCAGCAGCTCTGGAGTGTGAAATCATCTAAGGTACTGGTGCCTCTGATTGCTATTCTCATGGGAATTGGAGTAAGATTTGGTGATGGTATTAGAGTGCTGCTCACTGTATATGCTGAAGAGGAAGCTGTACCTAAATTATCTGCAATGCAATAATCTCAATGCTTCTGAATTATGTGGATTTGTGCTTCCTCCACCTCTCCTGCTGCTTCTGAATCAGTAGCCCCTAGTTATCGGATCATCAGTCATCAGACGGGGGGTGGCAGCTTTGACATAAGTAAGCAAAGCCCTAGTCCTCTACCAAGATGTCCATTGTCCACATAATGAAAGTATGGAACAAGGCACTTTCACTCTCAGTAATAATGGTAAATGGGACAAGTAGAGATGATTAATCTGTCTAATGGGGACAAAGACAGTAATAAAAAGCTATGCAGAACTCTGCTGGTGTCTTCAGTATAAGTGGGAAAAGATCATTTGCAGGAAGTTCACAGGCAATTGAGGTGAAGAATTCTTTGCATTCTGTTTGACTTTTTGGGGGCATGTTTCACAGTACAGGTCCTCTTTAATTACGACAAGCAAGACTTGCACAGGAGAGCTTGTAATTGGGTTGCTAACCATTTGTATAAAATATGGGAAGTTCGGGTGGTTGGAGGTCCTTCCACTGCAGCAGAATACTTGCATATAAAATAACAGCATCTGCTTTTGTTAAAAACATTCCAAGTAGGCAAAACTCAAGTGTGAAGGTATTGATAAGACTACTTTAGAGGAAAGGACAGTAAAGAGGAATTGATGAGTGCATAAAATAAAAACAGGCGGAAAAAGAGTGTGCTTGTATTTTCCTAGAATATAGGAGTTTATCATGGCAAGTAGGCAAAGCTCTGGTGTAAAAAAAGGCATGGGAGAGAAGAATAGGCCGACAACCAATAGTTCCAAATGGGGCAACTACAGAAGGTATGAAATCTACTGAGGAGAACATCCACTTTTTGTAATATTAATAAAACTATACTATAATGCAGTGGCGGCTGGTGCTCCAAATTTTTGGGGGGGCGCAAACAAACGAAAAAAACACATAAATTGCCACTGTGCCATCAAACGCAGTCACTGTGCCATCAATTGTCGCCACTGTGCCATCTATTGTCGCCACTGTGCCATCAATTGTCACCACCGTGCCATCAAATGGAAAAAACACATACATTGCAGCCTCACTGTGCCCATCAATTATCGCCACTGTGCCATCAAACGCAGCCACTGTGCCATTAATTGTCACCACTGTGGCATCAAATGCAGCCACTGTGCCATCACACGTAGCCACTGTGCTATCAATTGTCGCCACTATGCCATCAATTGTCGCCACTGTGCCATCAATTGTCACCACTGTGACGTAGCCACTGTGCCATCAAACGCAGCCACTGTGCCATCAATTGTTGCCACTGTAAAAACAAACGCAGCCCCTGTGCCATCAATTGTCACCACTGTGCCCATCAATTGCCGCCAGTTTGCCCTGTAAAATGCCACCAGTTTCCCCATAAAATTCCGCCAGTTTGCCCCATAAAATTCCGCCAGTTTGCCCCATAAAATGCCACCAGTTTGCCCCATAAAATGCAGCCAGATTGCCCCAAAATACCACCAGATTGACTCCCAACTCAGCACTTACCTTTCTCGGGTCAGCCATCCTCCTCCACGATCCCTCGTTGTCTTCTCCCGCCCTCGATGATGCTTCAGCCAATCAGGTGACCGGTAACCAGACCCGGTGAACCTGATTGGCTGAGATGTGTGTCAGTGTTAACCCTTTGCGCCCTCTGATTAACCATTTGGAAGCTGATTAGAGCCCATAGGCTGTAATCGGGAAGCCTATCAGAGCCGCTGGCTCTGATAGACACTTCCAAAACACACCCACCGCTGTAATTCAAATGGCCGGCGCTCAACAGGGGGCCGGCCACCGGAATAGTGGGCGGCAGCGGCGACAAAAGATAGATTCATGCAATGCATGAATCTATGTATTGTTGAGTGACGGTGCAGGAGAGAGGGAGCAGCGCTCCTGCGCTTCTGCGCCCACTATGGACACACCGCCACTGCTATAATGGCTTGTTCACACTGTGTGTAGTGGCCTGTGTTTTTCAGCACTGGATAAACGCAAGCCACTGCAAGGGTAATGTGTGGTGCAGTGTAGTGCAGAAAAATAATGTCTACATTTTTCCATAGCACCGCTAAGCCATTGGGAGCTGACACTAACACTAGCCTGTACTATAAAATGCTATGTTTTACCATGCGGGTTAGTATTATCCTAACCTAAAGCTCAGAAGGTGTATAATACAAATGATGAATAAATAAAATGAAATAAAAGTAGGAGGCTATCCCGAAGCTCCTTTTAGCTTTCTAAATCCACAGAAGAAAAATCAATTTCTGCTAACATTTAAAGGATGAGGGGGGGCCGGGTGCAAACTCAGTCACTGGGCATAGAACATAGAAACCATCTTGCAAACAAAATCAGCCTTAAGCTATTGTAAGCAGAGTATTTAAACTCTAGGAAGTATCCATTTATGAATGTACAGAATTCCCCAGGCACAGGAATTTGTCAAGCAAACAATTATATAAATTAAGCTTCTCTGTAAAATAATGAAAGAAGGACACACATTATTGACCCACGATTGATATAAGTACTTAAAAGAAACATTTACTGAAAGAAAAACAGTGATTTCCCTACTAGTTATCTGTTTGTCTCAATGCTTTGAGCCTCTGATCTGGAACAAGCATGCATCTTGTGAAGCTAAAGGAAAGTCAGAACTTCTGATCTCCTTTCTTGTTCCATGTCTGTATTGACCAACTACGAGAGAAAAAAGAAGAACTTGGCACAAGCCCAATATACATTTAAACAATGTACATTTAAAGTTGTTTGTACAAAATAACGTATAAGAGAAAACATTCTAAAATAGCTTATAAAAGCAGACAACATTTTTTGATATTTTGCTTTTAAAGGTAAGAAGAGATGTATTTATATATATATATATATATATATATATATATATATATATATATATATATTTTTTTTTTTTCACAATCAAGATTTATTTGTAAGATTAAACAAAGTATACAAGTGACATATCAGTAACAGAATGTTTTATATATTTTTTTATTTTTGACCCCAGATTGCTCCATAAAGAGGATCTGTCATCCTTATTTCTATTACAATAGATGTTTACATTCCTTGTAATAGGAATACAAGAGATATAAAAAAGTAAAGGGACAGTGTAAAAAATAAATAAATAAAAAAAATAAGAAAATAAAATAAAATTGTAAGTGGGGTAAATAAGCCGCTCACGCATATGAAAACGGTGTTCGCACCACACATGTCAGGTATCGCCCCAAATTAGAGCGAGAGCAATAACTCTAGCGCTAGACCTTCTCTGTAACTCTTAACAGGTAACCTGTGAAGGCGTTTAAAATGTCACCTATGGAGATTTTTAAGTGAGGTAGTTTGTCGCCATTCCAAGAGCATGCGTCATTTTAAACTGTGACATGTTTGGTATCTATTTACTCAGCGTAACATCCTCTTTCATATTATATATATATATATATTCTAAACGTTGGGGGTTTAACTCAACGGTAAATGCGTTTTTTTAGCGAGTCCACAGCAGTCAGATGTTATGTTTGAGGGCATGGCAGCCCATTTTTATTGAAGGAAACAAAAGAACAGTTCACATACAGGATTTCCCACGCAGGGGTTCTTCTCCATTAATGTTCATAGAACTCAAAATACCAAGCCTCCTGGCTCCTAGGCTTACTTAGCCTTGCTGTACCTGCTCACCTGGCCCACTCCTGGCCTCAACAGGTTCTCCAGCCCACTGTCTCCCAGACTTCCGGACTTCCTTCAGCCCCTCTTGGACTCGCTAGTCACCTCAGTTCCACCAGCCTCCCAGTCCCTCAGGCACGAAGTCCCCCCACACCAGGGATGTAGTCTCCAGGGCTGACAGACAGACAGATCCCCACACACCAGGGATGTCTTGCAGCAACAGCCAGCTGCACACCTTCCACCTCTCTCTCTGTTCTGACCAGTCCCTGATTATATTGTCAGTGTTCAGCTGGGAACCCAACCTGCTGGCTGTCTGTAAGATCTGGACACAGGGTTGGAGACCCCATCCCGCCCAAGTCTCTGCAGGATCTCCAACTACACAGCCCCATTCAGAACTATCAAAACCTGGAGAAAACTGACAGAGCACTTTTCTCCATTTAAACGCTACGCTCTGTAGTTCTGCGGTCCGCAGACACGCAAACCCTGTGTCCATTTTACCTCCCATTTCATAGGGACCGGGACTCTGACTATTACATATCCCCCCCCTTTGTTTCGATCCCGAAGGGGCGGAACACCAGCACACGTCATTAGGGTTGGGACACCTCTGTGCCGCTGTCAGCCGCGTAGGCCCAACCCTTTTTTCGGGTGCGCTTCCAGGTCAGTCCTACCCTGACTCTCCATGGGATCCCACTTTTTTCTATCCTACGCTTTCTCCCTCTTCTGGGGTTCCTGGGCTTATTTTCTTTTCTCAGGGGAACACTGCCTTTCCTGAAACCCTCACATTCTTCATATAGAGAACCTGTTCCTTTAGCACTTTCTCCCACAGTGTCTCCGGGTACTTTAATTTGTACCTTTGTGCGATTGACAGGTAAAAATCTCTGCTACTGCAACGTCCATTTCGCTCCCTTCCTTCCTGTAAAGTCTAGTGGGTGAAGCAGTGTCCGTGCCCTCTACTGACCACCGCTCAGCCGCACTCTGGACTGCATCAGCAGAAATTTTCCTAGTCACCGCATCAGGCGGAGAGACTTCTGATGTTGTCAAACGTTCTCCTGAGCAACTTCCATCCAAACCGGTAACTGGAAGTACCCTCTCAGAGAACTTTGAGACCATCTGCCACACTGCTAACAAACATGGTACCAACCAGTTCCTCTTGTAATCACCATAAAGAATAGCCTGTACTACTTGGCTCCACCTACTGGTACTACGCAGTACCACCTTGTCCGACCACAATGGAGGCACCCAAGTGTACAGCAAATTGCCTTTCTGGACTTTAAGCATTTTTAACAATACATTAGTCAACTTAATGCGACCCACGTCTACATACAAGACTTTTCTAGGGACTTTTCCCTTATCAATGACTTGGAGGGGCTCATCCACTGAAGCTGGAAAGATAGAGACATTTTCAGTGACACCCACCTCACTGGCGGTATCAGACTTCACAGCCTGGTGCTCAACTGGAGCGCCGTCAGACGTACATCTCACATTTATCCCTTCCGTCACAGCATCAGTGAGCCGCTGCAGGTCATACGTCACATTGCCATTTTTGCGCTCACTATTTTCCAGCGGTTGGGCTGCGGATAACACATCTGCCATGCATGCGCCCTTAACTGGTCCTTCTGACTGGAGGAAATCAATCTCTGCAGGGGCCAACACGCCCTTGGCCACTGGCCACCCTGCACTCCCTCCATTGGGCATAGCAGGTGTTATGTCCAAATCTGTGTTACCCAACCTAGCCTTATCCAGCATGGCTAGCAATTGTTTAGCCCAACTGTCCCAGTCAGTGGTACTTCCCTGACAGGCATTCTGCAACATTGCATCACCTGTTCCAAGAGGCACCAAAGGAACCTGGGTCTCATTACCCGATACAGTACATTTGTCATTGCTAGACGCATCACATTGTACAAGCACAGTTTCACTTGTGTCACATTGGGACGATGCTTCGTCACAAACCACAGGATGCAATACCCTATTTTGACCAGATTGTTCTGGTGGCGCTACCATCACATCCTGCTTTACACTACTAGCTTTTACAGTATGAATACATTTTTCACCAAACTGATCACATACCAGGCGGGTGGTCGGCACCCACACACTCTCATTGTGTGGAGCAGTTCCTCCTTGTACCCCCAGAGTAGGGCCAGAGCGGTCCTGAACAACCTCAAGTTCCAACACAGGGAGATCCCGGGAGGTTTCCATTGACAACCCTGCAGCTCTGCCTCTGGTAGTCAAGGAAGACATCCTACTCCCATCCTTTTTAGTAAACATATCACCAACAACATTCTCAAATATGACATTTCCAGAAATACATTTCTCAACCTTTAGAGGATCATCATGACACTTAAACATAGCTGTAGCTATTGTGGGTGGCCCCTTACCCACTAGAGAAGCTCTACAGCTGACATGGGAAACCCTCCGCTCCAACACTGTGGGCTCATGGAAGGTTTCTCTGGGCAACCCCACAGCACCTATATCTGTCACTAGGGAACATGGTATACTTATTTCTTTGGTCACCCCTAGTACAGCTCTTCCAGCACTCTGCTGGATTCCACCAGGTACATACAGAGTCCCCATGTCCTTTTCAGTCTTTAGTCCTGCTGACAGTTGGGCTTTACCCTGTGCCTCCCCCCTACTCTGGGTAGCACACCGTAGCAAGTCCACTTGTACTGCGAATCTCCCCGCTGAACACACTTCTACTTCATTGGGTTCTGTCCCATAAACTGCAACAGTCTTACCACTTCCTGTAGCCATTGTCATAGCCTTCATTTGAGTGCGTTGTCTCTCATCTGTGGTGTCTCCATAGGCTGAATTTTTCATGTGGTCATGGAGAAACACTGCAGCCTTTCCAGACCCACCAACACCCCCTGCATGTAACACAGTATCCCTGTTGCTAGGGGTAACAGCAGACCAGCACTCCAAAGATGGTTGGCTACACCTCATGGTGGTTACAGACTGTTGTGTCCTTTCTGGACTGACCACTTCACATAAGCGGCCATAATACACATTTTTACTTTCTTCATCGGTACCCCCTGCAGGCCACACAAACTTCTCACCACTGTTGCCAGGGGTGACAACCGATATGTCTGCAGAAAACGCACGGCTGGTACACTGATGCACACTCATGCTCTCCTGAGCCATTGCTCGATCGTGGCTTTGTTGTCGCAGTGATGCCTCTCCCCGTTGCTATGGGTGACGACCTCGCTTTGCTGGAGCGTTGCTGGTGGCCCATGATGCGATTGAACTCTCCTCTAAGAAGGATTTCCTCTTTAAACTTGCGATAGTCCTCCTGGTCACCGTCCATCAAATGGTAAACCGACCGGTACTCTACCAGCAATAAGGTTTGCAGCAATTTTGGCCACCGGTCTCTAGGCCATCTCCTCCTTACAGCGACTTTTTCAAACTCTTCCAGGAAGTCTCCAACCTCCTCTGTAGGCAGCATGGGTTGCATGTAATCAGATGCCACTATCTCAGTCCTTTGTACCGCATCCGATTCTTTAGTCTGGTTCCACTTGAACCACTCATTCACAGTCTCATACATCACTGGCCCCTTTTGACTGGCCCTCCTAGGTGGAGACATCTTCTCAGGCCACGCTGAGCTCACTTCCCCTTTAACTTGATTCAACATGAACTTCTTGTGTTTTGACTGTTGCATCCTTGCAGTCGCATGCACAGCAGCTTGTTACACAGTTCACAGCAGTAAAAAGGGAAAAAAAAATCTTCTCACAGGTGCACCACCTGTATGCAACACAGTCCAAAAAAAAACTTCTGCGCAATGCAGTTTGCCTGGCTGCTACACACAGCTAGCAGTAACTGCTGCTGCGACTCACCACGGAGCAAGGACCCGGATTTCACCGTCTAGATGCCCGCTGAATCCACCACTGTAAACGTTGGGGGTTTAACTCAACGGTAAATGCGTTTTTTTAGCGAGTCCACAGCAGTCAGATGTTATGTTTGAGGGCATGGCAGCCCATTTTTATTGAAGGAAACAAAAGAACAGTTCACATACAGGATTTCCCACGCAGGGGTTCTTCTCCATTAATGTTCATAGAACTCAAAATACCAAGCCTCCTGGCTCCTAGGCTTACTTAGCCTTGCTGTACCTGCTCACCTGGCCCACTCCTGGCCTCAACAGGTTCTCCAGCCCACTGTCTCCCAGACTTCCGGACTTCCTTCAGCCCCTCTTGGACTCGCTAGTCACCTCAGTTCCACCAGCCTCCCAGTCCCTCAGGCACGAAGTCCCCCCACACCAGGGATGTAGTCTCCAGGGCAGACAGACAGACAGATCCCCACACACCAGGGATGTCTTGCAGCAACAGCCAGCTGCACACCTTCCACCTCTCTCTCTGTTCTGACCAGTCCCTGATTATATTGTCAGTGTTCAGCTGGGAACCCAACCTGCTGGCTGTCTGTAAGATCTGGACACAGGGTTGGAGACCCCATCCCGCCCAAGTCTCTGCAGGATCTCCAACTACACAGCCCCATTCAGAACTATCAAAACCTGGAGAAAACTGACAGAGCACTTTTCTCCATTTAAACGCTACGCTCTGTAGTTCTGCGGTCCGCAGACACGCAAACCCTGTGTCCATTTTACCTCCCATTTCATAGGGACCGGGACTCTGACTATTACAATATATATATATATATATATATATATATATATACCCCTAGCGCCAAAGTCAAAAGTCTTGGGGTCATCTTCGACTCCTACATGACAATGGACGCACAAATAGGGTAAGTAGTCAGCGGATCTCACCATCTGCTGCGCCTACTACGCAGACTTACTCCTTTCATCCCCAAAGAAGACATAGTGGTCGTGGTGGGAGCAATTGTAAATTCAAGATTGGACTATGCAAATGCCCTTTACCTCGGACTCCCCAAGTACAAAATCACTTGTCTACAAGTCGTTCAAAATATGGCCGCTAGACTTGTGACTGGGAAAAAACCCTGGGAATCAATCTCACCTTCACTGAGATCCCTTCATTGGTTACCAGTAAAAGACAGAATCACTTTTAAAGCACTCTGTCTTACACATAGATGTATCCATGGGAATGCTCCCCATTATCTATGCGAAAAAATAAAAGCTCATAACCCCAATCGCGTTCTGCGATCCACCAATCAAAATCTACTCCAGATACCGAAAGCCAACTTCAAGTCCAAAGGAGATAGAAGATTTGCGGTCCAAGGTCCCAGACTATGGAACGCTTTACCAACCAGCATTCGGTTGGAGGAGAACCACCTAGTATTCAGGAGAAAGATCAAGACTCTTCTCTTTTGATTCCAAAGGAGACAGGAACAACAAGCGCCCAGAGCCGATTTACTTTGCATGTGCCGCGCTATATAAGTTTTCTTTCATTCATATATATACAGTGGGGATCGAAAGTTTGGGCTTCGTTATGCACATTAATACAAATTTTTACCTGGGGTGCCCAAACTTTCGATCCCCATTGTATATATATATATATATATATATATATATATATATATATATATATATATATATATTATATCTATATATAATATCTATATATATATATATCTATATATATATATATAGATATATATATATATAAGAATTGGGGAATATATTGCTTTTTTTTTTTTGGCAAGGCAGGGGACCTCATTGTTTTCTGCTACAGTTAATACTTAAGCCCTGTACAGACGATCGGTCAAACCGATGATGAAACAGTCTGATGGATTTTCCATCAGTTAAACCGATGAAGCTGACTGATGGTCACATCGCGCCTTACACCATCAGTTAACTGAAAAGCCTATGTGTGACATCAGTTAAAAAAACGATTGTGTGACAACGAACGCGTGGAAAAAAACAACGACGTGCTGAATGCTTCCAAACAGAAAGTCGACTCAAGAAGCATGCGTCGATTTGATTAGAATGCCGTGGATTTTATATACGATGCCTACAGACGATCTATATATATAGATATATATAATATATATATATAAGAATTGGGGAATATATTGCTTTTTTTTTTTTGGCAAGGCAGGGGACCTCATTGTTTTCTGCTACAGTTAATACTTAAGCCCTGTACAGACGATCGGTCAAACCGATGAGAACAGTCTGATGGATTTTTCCATCAGTTAACCGATGAAGCTGACTGATGGTCCATCGCGCCTATACACCATCAGTTAAAAAAACGATTGTGTCAGAACGCGGTGACGTAAAACACAACGACGTGCTGAAAAAAATAAAGTTCAATGCTTCCAAGCATGCGTCGACTTGATTCTGAGAATGCGTGGATTTTTAACCGATGGACGTGCCTACAGACGATCGTTTTTTTACTATCGGTTAGTTATCCATCGGTTAATTTTAAAACAAGTTTGAATTTTTTTAACCGATGGATAAATAACTGATGGGGCCCACACACGATCAGTTTGGTCTGATGAAAACGCTTCATCAGACCGTTCTTATCGATTTGACCAATCATGTGTACGCGGCATAATAGGTCTTGACCCTCGTTCAGCCTGTGACTGGAGATTGAAAGGAAAAGTAGCAGAATGATACACTCCCTTTGCTATCCTATCAGTATACCCTGCATTAGTATGAGCACTGCGGTAAAAAATTACTGGGCTTCCAGTGCTGTTCCTCTTTTTCCAGTCTTAGCTTATTTCAGGTTAATATATTTCAGCTTAAAATATTATCAGAGCCGCAAAATCCTTTATAAAAGGAATATCAAGGTCATAATCAATATTATAATAGTTAAAGCCTAGCTAAATAGTACACCAGCACTGTTTTTTTTTTTTTAACAGAAAAGTTTTTATTTGTCTCCAAAAGGAGAGTTATGAAGACATACAGCAAATGGCAATCACAAAAACATCTAAACAGAACAAACAGAACATTTTAGAATAAAGAATAAAACATTGCAGCTATAGCTTACAGGAGAAGCAAAACCATATTCATAGACCAAGTCTCAAACATCATGTTCGCTAGTCTCTGCTAGGCACCAGCACCTTCCGATTCTACATGTTATGTGGGCAAGGAGTATGATTGTCCATGCCCTGGGCTCCAGGTTGGGCGACCGGGGGGAAAGGGGAGGAGAGGATAGAAGGAGGAGGGGATAGGGGACCAGGCTGGGGGAGATCAAGGCCAGGGGAAAGTAGCGGGAGGGAAGGAGGGGGAAAAGGGGGAGGGCTCAAGTCAAAAGGCGACCCCTCGCCTCAAGGGCAGGACCCGGGACCCGGGGTTACTGCTTGGACCAAGCACCCCAGATCTTCTCAAACTTTTTAGGACATTTACGGTTCATGTACGTGAGCTTATATAAGGGCAGCGTTGCATTCACCAGAGCTTTCCACTGGGAGACCGTTGGAGGATCCGGCTGTTTCCATTTAAGCAGGATCGACTTTCTGGCATAGAAGGAGGCATAGAATACAAACAGCCGTTTGTGCGTGTTAGGTACAACATTGTCACATACACCCAGAAGCAGTATGATTGGATTCAGGTCGATATGTACGTTGCCTACGGAGTTGATAAGGTCCACCACCCCTGACCAAAACCGCCGAATGACCGGGCACTCCC
Source organism: Rana kukunoris (assembly GCA_029574335.1). Taxonomy (NCBI): domain Eukaryota; kingdom Metazoa; phylum Chordata; class Amphibia; order Anura; family Ranidae; genus Rana; species Rana kukunoris. The sequence continues at coordinate 196,936,092 of CM056049.1, forward strand.
AAACCACATGTAGAAAGGTACCAAGGCCTGTAGTGCACTTGGGACATCTATCCGTTTGTGTAGGATAAATCTTCGAGAGCCGCACCGGGGTGCAGTATGCTCTGTGGATAAACTTAAGTTGGATGTACCTGTCCCTAGCCGACACCATGAGAGGGATATATTGCTGGATTCCCTCTTCCCAGTCATCAGCGGCGAGGGCAGGCAGATCTGCCTTCCACTTATCAAACAATTTAGAGCCTCCGCCCGGATCCCCACACAAGAGCCTGAGGTATAGAGATGATAGAATACGGTCTACCCCTATAGACATCAAAAAAGATTCCACCCTATGAGATCGGAGCTCGACCCCCCGGGAAACTGGGCCTGAACCGCGTGTCTCAACTGCAAATAACGAAAGAACATCTTGGGTGGCAAATGAAAGGCGTCCTTCAGGGCATCATAGGGAAGGATTCTACCCCCAGAGATGATCTGTCGCAGAACTTTAATCTCGTAACCGGCCCAAAGTGCCGGGTCTGAGATCGTCTGCAGATGGGTCAATTTAGGGTTCCCCCAGAGCGGCGTGTGGGGGGAGATGGAGTTGGGGTCACTGAGTTTCACTGTGATTTGTTCCCACACCCGGACAGTTGTTCGCATAAGGGTCGTTATCTCAGGTTGTGCCCTAGGTCCACGGAACACCAGGTTGCTCAACGCCGAGTATGAGCCCAGCACCGCCGCCTCTAGGTTGACCGTAGGGTTGGACTTAGGCTGGGAGAACCACCAGCGGACAGTCACAACCACTGCCGCCCAGTAGTATAATTTAAAGCAGGGAAGCGCCAGGCCTCCTAGGGATAAAGGGAGTTGCAAGGTGGCACGAGCAACCCTAGGGGTCATCCCACCCCACACAAATGTGTTTACCGCCCGGTCTATCTTTTGAAAGAAGGAGTTGGGGATGGGGACCGGGGTATTACTGAATACATAAAGAAATTTGGGTAGGAAAGTCATTTTGAGGAGATTAATTCGACCTACAGGCGTGAGGGGATTAGTTGTTGGAGGATCGGATACACATTGTCCGGTAAGTATTGAGAGAGGTCCCTCTGGACCTCAATCCCCAAGTATCTAAATCTAGAGACCAGGGCCAACGGGATCTGCGGGTCTATAGGGGGCAGGGCATGGGGTCATCGAAAACAGAGTTGACTTGGACCAGTTGATCCGAACGCCCGAGAAGGAACCATATCGATCAATGATCTGCAGAGCCGCTGTCAGCGAGGAGGATGCATCTGGTAAGTACAGCAACGCATCATCTGCATAAAGGGAGAGCTTCTCAGCCAACGGACCAACCTGAATCCCGCCAACCTCCGGGGCATTCCTAAGGAGGATAGCCAGGGGCTCCACCGCCAGGGCAAACAGCCCCGGTGATAGTGGGCATCCCTGCCTAGTGCCTCTACCTAGAGAGAAGGGGGGGAAAGCATGCCATTCGTACGAACTCTCGCCGAGGGGTTCCTATACATTAGTTTTACCCATGAGATGAATTTAGGGCCAAAGTTGAACCGGGTCAGGACCTGCCATAGAAACTCCCACTCCACCGAATCAAAAGCCTTCTCGGCGTCGAGGGAGGCCACCTCCCTCAGGAGAGACCAGTCTTCTCTGCATAGGACAGATGCGTGTACAACCGACGCAAATTAATGTCGGTGCCCTTGCCCGGCATGAAGCCAGTCTGGTCTCCATGTACCAGGGATAAGATGATTGAGTTGAGCCTATTTGAGAGGATCTTAGTGGTAATCTTGGCGTCTACATTGAGTAGCGAGATGGGACGATATGAAGCACAGAGCGTGGGATCTTTATTGGGTTTTGGTATGACTACAATGATCGCCTCGCCCATAGAGGGAGGAAGAATGCCCTCCTCCAACATGGCCAGAAGCAACCTATGGAACCTAGGAGCAAGCAGTTCACTATTTGTCTTATAGAATTCGGCGGGGAGGCCGTCAGGTCCAGGTGTCTTGGCCGACTGAAGCGTGGCCACAGCCACCTGCACCTCCTTAAGTGTGAATGGAGCGTCAAGGGTGGCCCGGGCCACAGCTGAGAGCTGCGGGAAGTCTACCTGATCCAGGAAGTCATTTAGGCTGTCTGCAGTGTATTCTGCCCTGGAGGTATACAGACGTCTATAGTACTCTGTAAATTGGGCATTAATACCGGGGGGGTCAGAGTGGGACACCCCCTGGTCATCCCGGATACAGGCAATGTGAGATGTGGAAGATCGCTTCTTCGCCAGCCACGCCAGTAACCTACCCGTTTTCTCCCCCTGTTCAAAGATCCTTTGCGACTGGGAGAGCAGTTGTTTCCTAGTGGCCGCAACCCGCAGCAGGGAGATTTCCCTGTGGAGGGATTTGCATCTCAGCATATGTCGAAGCATCTTTAGTAGTTACATAAGCTTCCTCCAATCGGAGGACTCTCTCCTCCGCCTCCTCCAACGCCAGTGTCGTATCTTTCCTAACCTTCCCAATCACCGTTTTGTACTGTCCCCTAGTATAGGCCTTGAAGGCGTCCCAAAGGACTGGGGGAGGGACCGTGCCTTCGTTATGTGACCAGTAAACCCCCAGCTCCTCCTCGATCAGAGGGGCCACCCTATCATCCGTGACCCAAAACCCAGACAGCCTCCATAACACATTGCCAGGCAGCGAGTCAGTCTGCATAGTGAGCAAAAGAGGTGCATGATCAGAAATGCCCCGCGGGAGGATATCCACCTGCAGTACTCGGGAGAGCAGTGTGTCAGAGGTGAATATCAAATCGATCCTAGAGAATGAGGCATGCGTGACCGAGTGGCAGGTATACTGTTTCTTGTCCGGATGCCTCATCCTCCAGACGTCTGTGAGCCCATAATTCCCTGCCCAGTGAGATAAAGGGGAATCTCCCCGCATTGTGCCTGTCTAGGGCCGGATTGGGGGTCATGTTAAAGTCTCCGTCAATAATCACCCCAGCTGACGGATACTGCGCTAGGAGCGTGGTAAGCCCCCCGAGCACAGCCACCGTGGCCAGGGGCGGGATGTAGATGCCCACAATGAGAAGTTCTAACCTATCACACATGGCATGCATAACCACATATCTCCCCTTCGGGTCAAGGTGTAGATCCAGCAGGGTAAACTCAAGTGACTTGTGGACCAAGACGCTGACCCCCCTAGAATAGGCTGAATATGTGGAATGGTAGTACGAGCCCACCCAGGGTTTCCGGAGAGCCAGCGTCCTGCTCCCCAGCAAATGTGTCTCCTGGAGTATGCAAATGCGGGGGGAGTATTTCTTCAGATAGTTAAACACCAGGGACCTCTTAATCTTGGAGTTTAACCCCCGAACATTCCATGACAATATAGTTAATGGAGCCATGAGAGCGATAATGAACAAGCACAGGATATCATCTTACACCACATATGAGACAGCATATGAGATTCAACAGATAGGTGCATCACATCATTTATGCACACGAGGCCCCCCCTCGTGAGGCCCCACGCGCCATACATCAGCAGAGAAGTATGTCTAGGAGTCACTAGCAATATACAGTCACATGAAAAGGGTCCATCAGTAGCATAGCTGCAACATAAAACCAGAAGGGAGCTAAAACAGAGGCTCCAACTATAGTTCCCATCCCCCCTCCCCGCACCACCCCCCAAACCTCGGTGTGCTTTCCTCCCAAAACCAAACATGGCAACAGCCAGTGGGTTGCACGAACAGAAGGACACCTGAGTATCACAGTACGTGCAGCAAGGTCTCCAACGTATTATTAAGGATCATCGTTCCCTGCAGAGTATTGGTTCATTCAACCCGGAGCAGCACAAAAAGACTTCCGGGGGCTCAGATCTTAAGGCAGTTGCAAAAAAATAACACCATCAGGGGATGAAACATCACCCCATTAACAAAAGAAAAAACCCAACAGAAAAATAAAAAAAGGGGGGAAGTCATCTATTCATCCCCCCCCCCCAGCTGCGTGCGGACAGTGTGGGCAGACAAGGTGGCATGCGGCCATCAGAGTAGATAGTCAGGGAGCGGCAGCACCCCCAACGCTAGGCAGCGCAGCAGCCAGGAACAAACATGAAGGAGAAAAGAATTTTTTTTTACAAAAAATACAAGGAGTCAATGGGGGGGGGGGGGTAAACAGGTCTAATAAACAAGGGCAAGAAGCAGGGCCATTCAGACATACCCTCGGTGCACAAGCTTGTCAGTGTCCGGGCAGGGTCTCCAGCCATCGTGAGGCATCATCAGGAGAGGTGAATAATCGCACGGTCTCGCCATCTTGGATTCGCAGTCTGGCTGGAAACAGCATGCTGTACTTAATCTTGCGGTTTCTGAGGCTGAGCTTCACCTGATCGAATGAACGGCGTTGCTTCTGGGTGTCCACAGAATAGTCTGGGAAAATCATCAATTTGGCCCCCTCAAATCTTAGTTGGTCTAGCTTCCTGGACTCACGTAGGACCAAATCCCTGTCCCTGAAGTTTAGTAGTTTCAGTATGTAGGTGCGAGGAGGAGCTCCCGGGGGCCCCCGGGCAGCAGGCATCCTATGAGCCCTCTCCACGACAAAAAACTGGGAGAAGGCCGCGGTGGGGAGAAGGGTGCGCAGCAGGTGCTCCGTAAATCCTGTAGGGTTAGTTCCTTCAACCCCCTCAGGTAGTCCTACTATGCGGAGGTTATTTCTCCTGTTTCTGTTTTCCGCATCTTCTGCGCGGGTTTCTAGGTGCTTGACCCGTGTTTGCAGCGTGCGGAGCGATGCCGTATGATCCTGCAGCACGTCCTCGGTGTCCCCCACCCGACGCTCCATCTCTGTAAGGCGGGAGCGAAAGGAGTCCATGTCCCGACGTATGAGGCTAATATCCAGCTGGACGTGTTCAATCTTACTAGTCAGGGTGGTCTGACAGGCACTGATCGCCTGCATCAGAGCTTCAAAGTTAGATTGTTCTGTAGCAGCCTGCTCCGAGCCCGTCTCCTCAGTCTGAGACGCCATGTTTGCCGCCACGCGGGTGCTCTGTCCAGCGGGAGCGGGGATGGCTTTTGGTCATACCGTCCTCCGCCGATGTCCACACCGGGCTGGGTCAGTCAGGATTGTCCAACTGCAGGGAAGCAGGGTTAAACAGCGGAGATCAAGCGGGAGCTCCCTCACAGCACGTCTGCTCCGGTGGCCATCTTGGACACGCCCCCCACACCAGCACTGTTAATGTAAGTTTATAAATTGCAAATAAAATATAATAAATACCACAAAAATTCATATTCTCAAAAAATGGCATGTGCTATGAAAATAGTGATACCACACAAAAAATATATATACTTGAGTATATATTGAGAGTATAAACACAATCATAAAATTCAATGCTAAAAATAGGGATTGTGTACTGACAAAATTAAAGAAAAGGAACTGAAGAAATATAGAGAGAATGGTAGAAGAACAACTGATAAGGAACACCCCAAAAACACAGGAGAAAAAAAGGTGGGGGGTAAATGGTTGAGGGAGAGAGTAACTTCTCTGGCAATTCAGCTTAATGCATAGTGTGGCTGGCTGGGGTCCAATTTTCAGGAGCAGAGGGTCTTGGACAGCAAAGGTTGTGATGGATTTAACAAGTAGATCAACAGCCAGACAACCAGTATTCTATAGAAGGGTTTAGTAGATGAAGCCAACACATTTTACATACATATTCTTAGTACCTGAGATTTCCTTTTCAGAGCCAATATCTGTTTCAGTAGGTAATGATTTATCCAATAACAGGACATCAGGAACAAGTATTTTTTTTTAAAAAAGCCAATAAAGCACTGTAATGCATGGTAATGGACAGCATTGACACATACTGTATACATTAACACAAATAATTACTGTGTAAAGAGAGCCTGAAAAAAAAACGTAGGGAAAAAAAAGTTCCCTCTGCCTTCTATAGGTCCAATAACCCAGGGAGAATGTTGGTCCCTTCAGGAGCTTCCTCAACTGTTTGTTATGTTTACATCTTCTGTTTGAATCACGTCTTCCTTCTGCAGATGAGACCTTTCATATGGGTGTCTTTCTTCGAGTTCAGGTACCAAAGAAATGATAGCTCTCATAACTGGTTTTCTCCTGCACCATACCCAAGAACTTCATCATACTTATATATGAGAAGCAGATATCAATCTATGTATATGCATACCAATCAAGGGTCTTATAGAAAAGGGTTGATATGGTTCATGAGACCTTGGGGTTGATTTACTAATTATTAGGTTAACTTTCTTCTTTTACGTTGTCTGTACAAAATGTGTTCTGTCAGTAAATTGTCCATGTTTTGTCAGTAAAAACTGTTACAGGAAGTTGGCAACACTGATTTTAAGTCATATACAGTTTGTCGGCAATGCAATGTCACAAGACAGTGAAGGCAGTGTATGCAAGCAACAGAGGAAGAGAAATAGTACAGCCCCCTATAAGTAATAATACACAGATAAATGGGCGCAAAAAATAATGATGTTCACAAGCACATCAAAGCTAAAAATGCATTCTAACCTCAACAATTATACTGTAAACACTGTACAAATTCCTCTTCCATAATTCATCTACTGTACTTTATATGCATGTATCTTTCCAGCAAAAGCATACTGTGAGCCTTGCTATGCACACAACGGCCACATACAAATTCCTGCGGTCTTATGAACACCTATCTCTCCACACACACACACACATATATACACACACAAACACACACACATATATACACGCACACGCACACACATATATACACACACACACATATATACACGCACATACACACGCACACATACACATATATATACACACACACACACATATATACACATACACACACATATATACACACACTCACACATACACACATATACATATACACACACCCACACATATATATGCACACATACACACACACACATATATACAAATACACACACGCGCACACAGACACATACATACACATACACACATAAACATATACACACACACATACATACACACACACATATACATACACACACACACACACATACACATACATTCACATACATACACAAACATATACACACACACTCACATATATACACACACATACATACACAGACACACACACACAAACATACACACACACACACACACATTCATACATACACACACACACACACACTCACATATACACACACACACATATATACACTCACACATATTCACACACATACACACACATAGAGAGACAATATATGGAAGTTACTTGTACATGGGTTTTTCCCATCACCTCTATATTCTCCTTGTCAGTTTACATCCTGCTGTCGCTTTCCCCCAACCTATGGATGACAACTATTTATAATTTTCCTAATGCTCTTATATTGTGAGTCACAGAATTTCAGAATGTGTTGTTAAAGTCTTGAAATGTCAGCATTGTCATTTCTGAGGTTACAGGATATAATGCACGTTGTGAATATCATATGCAGGTAAATTGCAGATTGTAATGTGTTACATACTGATAAATTAGCTGTAATAACAATTATGTGCAAATAAAATGTCCTTTTCTACAATCCAAGTGTAAGCTTTTGTGGATACTCCTACCCATGAATAGACTGTAAGCATGTTTCCGTCCAACAAATATTAAATGATATCTTTAAATGTAACGCCTCATCCTCCTCATTTTATTGTACACACATCCCCCACCCTCAAAGATTGTAAGCTCCTTTCCCGAGAAACAAAATGTCACAGTCATGTCATACAAATACCAATAATCTTTCAATTTGGAGATTTAGAAAGTTACAATGTTATGGCAGTCCCAGATTACTGTTGGAAGGCCTTTTTCACACCTATAAAAAATTTTTGGTGCTTTTTGCAAAAACACACCACAGTCCATATAATATGGTTTCCTATAGGACACTTTAACATCTATACTTTTTTCAGCTCCTGTATCTTTGCAAAGGGTCAGGGACTTTTTTAAGAGAAAATTGTGCGTTTTATGTTCAATAGACTTCAATGGAGATGCTGCAGAAAATTATGTAATGTGTTTTTGATATGTTATTTATGCGTTTTTGCTGCGTTTTGGCGCAATTTGCATTTTTAAATGTGCCCAACAACAAACTGGCCAAAAAAAAAAGTTTTAAAAAATGGGTGAAAAATGTGTGTGCAAAAATGCAAAACACAACCCCAAAAAGCACTGTAGAAACAGATCAAAAGCCAACTGCTTCCTCTTGCCTGCAACCGGCATCATCCTTTGCCTTGACCTTGAGGGATGTTTTTTAATGACAACAGGTACAGCTATTTTGACAAATTCTACAGCTGCGGTATATTGTTACAGGTCAGGAATTTATTAATATAGTTTTATAAAGTAGGTATCGCTGACAGTCCAAGGACCTCAGCTCTGGAATGCTCTACCCATGACCAACCGCATGGAAGAAAACCATCGAGCTTTTGCGAAAAACTAAAGACCCACCTCTTTTGAAGGATCAGGACGACACTGGATACAAAAAGCGCCTTGAGGCGATTAATTTGCATTTGTAGCGCTATACAAGTTACTCACTCACTCAAACCAAGGGGTAGTTTTTTCCCCACAAGTCTTGTTTCTTTCAATTTTACTGAGCACTTATTCATGGAGGAGAAGCTGTGAAAAAAATTAGCTGACCTTGCTTTTTTTGTGGAAAGTTTACTTTAAAGTGATTGGAAACCCTCACATATACCCAATGAAGTAACTGGCCTCAAATGATACACAGAGATTAAACATATCCTCCTACATAAGTTATACCTGTTCATCTGCAATGCTTCCTTCTCTACAGTACATCTGTTCAAAGTGCTCAACTTATAAAGCTCATCTGAGAGTCCATAAAAAAAGGGGATGGAAAGCTGAAGGATATACCCTACAGAGCTCAGCAAGGAGAGCTCTGAGAGCTGATTGGAGGGAAGAGAAACCCCCTCCCCTCTACACAGCACACATGAACAGAGATGAGGCTGTCAATCTGCTGAAAAGTGCCTCCCCTGTCACCTTTTTTGTCTTGGTTTCAGGAAAACTTGTCGGAAGTGACCAGGGTTGCCAACGTCCCGCAGCATGTTTTACTGACAAAACATGGAAAATTTACTGGTGGAGCACACTTTTTACTGGCAGCCTGAGAAATTACAGAACGCCTATTGAAAACGAACAGAGTAAATATTTGAACAGTATAAATATGATATGGAAACAATGACAATACCTTTAACAAACTAATTTGCTTGATTTATACTTAAGAAGTCAACACGGCATGAAAATTATCAGCCCCTAATATTTACTGGCAGTTGTAATAAAATCACTGATTTTTACAAACTGGCGGTTGGCAACCCTGGAAGTGACTTATACTGATAGAGGAACAAAGCAAACAACAGAAATTACATTTAATGCTTCTAATCGAAACAAGTACACACTATAGAGGGATGTGCTTTTATCATATTTCATGTCTGAAGTGTACAACCACTTTAAAGCAGAACGTTAACATTTTTATTTATTTTTTGGCTGGAGCTCTGCTAAAAAAGCAGCGCAAAGTCCAAACAAACTTGAAGAGATATGTATCGCATTTGAAAAGTTTGTCTTAAATGTGAATACCCAGTACCCCCAATAAGGGTTGCCACTCGCTCAGTTTTAAACTGAAAAGCTTTCTGGTTAAAGAATTGTTCCCTTACTGTTATATTGTACATCAAGGTCTATGTACAGCCTACCTTTTCCTGAACCTCTTCCTGAACTAGTAGACTAACTCAACAATAGAGTGAGTACAAGCTAAAATGAAACTAAAGTCCTGCAACAAAAATATCTAAAATATTGAGTTTTTTGGTAAGAAAAACATGCCAAGTCTCTTTTTGAAGAAAACTTCTTCCCTGGCTACTAACTTTTTTCCCCTGTGATTCATGTACATGAGGAAAAGTATGTGAGCATTTGACCAGAAAAAAATGGCAAAGGAAATAGATTTTTGAAATTGACTTAACAAAAAAATAAGTCACGACAACAAAACATATTTGATTTATCAAAGAAAAATCGAATTGATAAATATATTGTAATGAATCTATAGTGTGATAGCCATAGGTGTGCGCAGCCTATTGCATTAGGGTGTGCACCCCAAAATTGAAGCATACATGTGTGTGTGTACATATATATATATATATATATATATATAGATTTTTTTTTTATATATAATTTATCAGCAGGGCAATAGACAGCGTCAGTAGTTTACCTTTATTATTATTACTTACCATTTATTTAAAAAAAATACCATTTTTTTTTTTAAAAGTTACCATATTTTTTTTAAATGTTACCATATTTTTTTACGATAATTTTCTACAATTTTTTGTACAGTTTTTTTTTTAGGAGCCCCATTGGAGGGCTTTGGTGAAATATTAGTGGTCTAAACAGACCCCTGATGTCTCACTTCTGAGACAGAGAAAGGCACTGAGGACAAAGATTCCCCTGTCCCTTTCTCTGCCACCAAGCAGCAAGGGGAATCTGCTCAGAACAGGGTGATTAGGGAGTGCCCAGGCACAACTGGCACACCCTGTGCGCATGCCTATGGTGATAGCGTGTGTGGCTGCTTGTAGGAAGGGGTAGGCGGGAGATGACTGACCTTTCCTACATGTTTTCCCATGAGCTCGCTGAGTGCCAAGTCTGGGTCACATGAGGGGACCAACTTGGTACATTCAGCCTGTTGGAATCGGCCTCAGGCAGCAGCAAAAGACAAATCCCACTAAATTGGATGGGGCTCACCAAGGAGCCAGCAGAAAGTCACTGATAGTGTAGTAGTTTAAATAAAGGTTTATTGTAGAATAGAGACAGTCATACAATTAAAACAGTGGGGTTGATTTACTAAAGGCAAATCCACTCTGCGCTACAAATGCACTGCAAGTACACTTGAAAGTGCACTTGGAATCGCAGTTGCTGAAAATCTGAGGGGAAGATCTGAAAAGGGGAGGAAGCTCTGCTGATTTTATTATCCAATCATGTGTAAGCAAAAATGCTTTTTTTTTGTTTTCCTTGCATGTCCCCCTCAGATCTACAGTGACTGCACTTCCAAGTGCATTTCCAAGTGCATTTGCAGTGCACTTGTAGTGCAAAGTGGATTTTCCCTTTAGTAAATAAACCCCAGTGTGACTGTGAAAAAAAGCAGTCAAAACTTGGGATTATGCAGCGTCGTACCATGTGATTAGCTGTAGACAATCACAGATCACACTGGTAAACAAGCTGTCATGAATGAAAGCCATTCATGACAGTTAAAACTATTCCCAATAACAGTGATCATTGCAGTTATAAGCAATAACAGTGTAAAAAAAAATACTCCATGATCATCTCCCCAAAAGAAGTACAGTAATCCCTATGGTGACACAGAACTACACTGATGAGAGTATGTACAAAAACAAAAAAAAATCATGAAAAAAATAGACTTTTTTTTTAAACAAATTATTTATTTATTTATTTATTTTTACATATTGTCATTACATAATTTTACATCATGTAAGTATTGCTAAAAATCGTGACAAAAAAAATTACAACTTCAAAAAATTCACCATGCCTCTTACTAAATGCCTCAGACTGTCTAATTTCCAAAAAGACATACTTGGGGCAATATTTGATATTTGTACTGTCCTGGCATTTTAGGGTCTCTAGAAATAAGAAAGGTCCTCAGTGCATCAGTATTGATCAATCTTCAATTATATACTGTATAGCACATTATATATAATTATATATAGCACAGTTTGTAGACTAACTTTCCTACAGACTAAATAGTACACACTGATTCAGGTTATTTATATAGCAAAAAAGTTAGATATCACCAAAATAAAGTTCTATTTGTGTAAAAAAATAATTATATAAATTGAATTTGCATACAGTGTTGCATGACTGAGCAATAATCAGTTAAAGTAGCACAATGCTGAAGAGTAAAAAAAATACCCTGGTCATGAGGGAGGGGGGGGGGGGGTAACATCTACTGGAGGTGAATTGGTTAAATTGAATGTTTTTGTGCCTGAAGTTCAGCTTTTTTTTTTAAACACTTAAGCCCCAGACCATTTGGCTGGCCAAAGACCAAAGCACTTTTTTCGTCGCTATAACTGACAATTGCGTGGTCGTGCGACGTAGCTCCAAAACAAATTGAGCGTCCCTTTTTCCCCACAAATAGAGCTTTTTTTTGGTGACATTTGATCACCTCTTCAGTTTAATTTTTTTGCGCTATAAACTAAAAAAGAGTGAACATAAAAAAAAAAATAAGAATATTTTTTACATTTTGCTATAATAAATATCCCCCAAAAATACATTAAAAAAAAGTTTTTTTTTCCCTCAGTTTAGGCCGGTACGTATTTTTCTACATATTTTTGGTAAAAAAAATCGCAATAAGCATTTATTGATTGGTTTGCGCAAAAGTTATAGCTTCTACAAAATTAGGGATAGTTTATGGCATTTTTATAATTTTTTCTTTTACTAGTAATGGCGGCGATCAGCGATTTTTATCGTGACTGTGACATTATGGTGGAAACATCTGACACTTTTGCGCTATTTTGGGACTATTCACATTTACACAGCGATCAGTGTTATAAATATGCACTTATTACTGTGTAAATGTGACTGGCAGTGAAAGGGTTAACTAGGAGGGGGCGCTGAAGGGGTTAAGTGTGTCCTAGGGATGTGTTCTAACTGTAGGGGGGCGTGGCCACGTGTAACAAGACACTGATCACTGCTCCCGAATACAGGGAGCTGTGATCAGTGTCCTGTCACTAGGAAGAAAGGGGAAATGCTTGTTTACATTAGCATTTCCCTGTTCTTCCTCTACGTGAGACGATTGTGGGTATCCCTGCGGACATCGAGTCCGCGGGTCCCACAATCACACTCACGGAGCTCGCAGCGCGCCCACAATGCCACTTCTTAAAGGCGACGTACAGGTATGTTGATCTGCCTGTTTGTGCCATACTGCCGACGTATATTGGAGTGAGCTGGAAACGTCTACAATGTCACATATTCTAGCAAGGTGTCTTTTATTTGAAAAGGTGGACCCATGGTAATCAATCTTTGAACTTGATTATCTTCTATTTTACAGCAGCCCCAAGTTCCAAGATAATCGGATCATTTTGGATTACCAATCCAACCATCAGACACAAACACTCTGATGAAATCTTCGTGGCTCAATGCTGAAGAATTCTTATGTTTTCAGGACTGAGCTATCCCACTTATTCTGCTCTCTTGGGTCCGTCACACAATGTTGGAGAAAGGCTGCTGACCCCTATTCTGTATCACCTCTGATGGTCAATTAGATCTGTGAAGAGGAAAGATTCTCTGCCTTCCTAAAGCTTTTCTTACTTAGTGCTCATGACTGCCCACTAATTAGACCAGCTTTAACATCTCTATTGTAAATTCCCCAAAGATGCCTACTTTCATATCATGCCCACAATAACTGCACACACAAGCTGATTTAATAAGGTGATAGAATACAGACTGTAGTAGCCTATAGCAATTAGGTGTGCCCCTTTTACCAATCAATGACAAGATTGTTGTAAAACATTTTATTAGGTTTTAGAAATAAATATAGAAACAACATTTGAGGAACATAATAAATCAGATAAAAATTTACAAAGGAACCCTGCTAAATAGACAAACAATAGAGAACAATACAGAATACAAAGAAAGGGAAGTACAAATAAGAAGAATACAAACACCTTATATGTCAATTGTAACAAGTAAGCCAACAAAATATAAAATAAGGTGACCATATTTTTAAAATGGAATCCGGGGCCATTTTTTTTTTTTTTACTAGTAATGGTGGCAATCAGCGACTCTCTGCCCGTCGCCGCCCACCTCACAGTCTGCCAAGTCTTACTCTCCGGGCCCAGGCTACTACTGGGTGGGGAGCGGAGGAAGATCACTCTGCCAGGGAAGGCAAGGAGATAAACAAGCAGGGGGCTGGCCGGGACTTGAGCCAAGGCAGAAGAACATGCGAGCGGAGCTAAATGGGCATGCGCCCGAAACTGAAGAAATATTCCTTCCGCTACGACCAGCACATGATCATCAGAAAGGGGCACAGATAATGGAAAAAATACAACCCCCCTATGCTAGTAGGTGTGGCAGAGCGGGGGTGTGTTATTTTGATTATTTTTTTTTAATTCTGCACTGACTGTCTTTGAAATTGCCCCAGCCCTCGTTCAAATCCGGGGACAGTGACCAGGGCTGTCTTAATGAGAGGGCACACCTGGGCACTGACCAGAGGCCCCAGCTGCATGGGGGCCCCTGCACTTTCCCCAAAGCAGCTGGTCCTTGAGCCCACACTGCCCTGAAATTGGGGGACCCTGTGATGGCACTAAGAGTGATAGATACACAGGGGGGGGGGCAGTCTGCCTCCTACCTACTTGATGTCTTTTTACCTGCACTGTCATCATTGTAGGGTCCCCAGAGCATTACTTTGCCCAGGGGCCCATTATGGTATTAAGTCGGCCCTGACAGTGACCTCAATCCGGGGACTGTCCCAAGAAACCGGGGATGTCTGGTCACCCTAATATAAGAGTACTGAATATGTGTAAGGAAAACTAATGTAAAGTAAAGGGGTCCTTAAAGACTAATGCCAGCAATACGTGGTTCGAATATAAGCCGGTTTAGCAGAAACCGTCAGAGATTCAAACTGGTAATGGGTAGGCTGAATGTACCAAGTTGATTGGGTACAACCAGCCTGCCGGATTCTCTTGTGATTATCGCTAGCTGCTGCTATAACCACTAGTGATAATCACAGTCTTCACCCCGCGGAGACTGTTTCCTCCGACCCCCCCCCCCCCCCAGGCGGGAGAAGACAATGGCCTGGAAGGAGGGATTCCTGCATCACCACTGGCTGTGTTGATGGGGGAATCAAGCAGATTTCTTTCTTGCAACCGGTGGTTGCAGGAAAGAAATTCGCTCTGCGTATGGCTGGCCTTGGTTCACTTTTTCAAGCAGGATGGCACTTTACATAATAAATGGAAGCCTGTTCTAATGTCTCTTCTGCCCAAGCCATCACAATGCGCTAATCTCTCACTTACTGAGTCCATTGCTGTTTTTAATCTTCACAGTTATGCGCCGTAGGGAACCGGGCAGTGAAGCCGGAGCGCTTCACTTCCTGGTTCCCTCACCGTTGATGGAGGGGGAGCAGCAGAGAGACAAGCGAACGCTCGTCCTCTGCTGCAGATGGCGCTAGACTCCAGGACAGGTAAGTGTCCTAATATTAAAAGTCAGCAGCTGCAGTATTTGTAACTGCTGGCTTTTAATATTTTTGTTTTTTGATGGGCCATCCGCTTTAACATGAAGGTCAGGTTTATATAACCCAACCAGCACAGAGTTTCCCCTTATGTCAAAGTGTCTAGGATTCCCCCTTACAGTGCAAGGGAACTCTGAAATAAAGGGGAATGCTGCAGATCGTGATCTAAGGGGAAACTCTGATGCAAGGAGGGCTCTGGTGACCAGAGACCGTCTTATATCAGAGTCCACTGCATTCCCCTTTACATCAGAATGCACACTTACATCACGGTCTGCAGAATCGCCCTTTACATCAGAGTTCACCTTTACATCAGGGTCCGCAGAGTTCCCCCTGGCACTGTAAGAGGGAATCCTTCAATATCACTAAGTGTTTGTAAACCCAATTTATTTTAAAGAAAGTCCACACTTACATTAAACAATGACGCTTTTTCTTTGAAATTGACACTTTTCTTCAACGCTGGCCTGTCCCCAAGCTGCTTCCCGCCCCCTTTCCCTGCTTGTTTGAACTTCAGTCATTTTTTTTTTCATCTTTCCATCTATTAAATCTCCTGTCCTTGTTGTTTTAACTTTGGATATTAAAAAAAAAAAAAAATTCTGCCAATAAATACCTTATACAGCCCACTTCCTGTTTCTGATCTGGTAAAAAGCCTAGGCTTATGGCATCATGCACAGTGCTCTCACGCCCGTGAGAGTTTGCCAGGAAGGGAGGGGGGTGAGTCATAAGAGGGCCAATGAAATCTGCAGAGCTGGAGGTGTGCCTCTGTGTGTCTGTGTAAATCCAGGAAGTGAACAGGCAGCAGCTTCAGCTGCCCACAGTTAAAATGGCTGCAGCCAGACTTGGTGGAGGGAGATTTCTGCAGCATATTTGGCAAGTACAGATTTACAGTATATATAAAATAATATGCAAAGTGGTTGGAGGGAAGCTTCAGAATGGCAAAGATGTTTTTATTACAAATTATGTGAGCAGTCTGCAGTTCCTCTTTAACCACTTGCCCCCTGCCATATAGCAATATGACGTTGGCAAAGTGGTTCTGTTATTCTGACCGGACGTTATATGACGTGATTAGGATAACAAGCCGGCTGATCATCGCGTGAACCAGGAAGTGTCAGTAAATGGCTTTTCTTGGTTTGCGCTGACAGAGAGAGACGATCGGCGGCTTTTATGAATTAAAACGAAAACTAAACAGTAAAGTTCACTCAATGTTTTTGTATAATGTGAAAAATGATGTTACACCGAGTAGATAGATAGCAAACATGTCATGAAATTGTGCACACTCATGGAATGGAGACAAACTACTGTACCTAAAAATCTCCATAGGCAACGTTTTAAAAACAAGTAACATATGCGGGCGCGACTTACGTATGCTTTTTCTTTGCTGCTTTTTCTTATTTATTTATATTTTTTTACATTGTGTTTTTAAAAAAATCACTTTTATTGCTGTCACAAGAAATGTAAACATCCCTTGTGACAATAACAGGGGGTGACAGATACTCTTTATGGAGGAATCGGGGGTCCAGAAGACCCAAATTCCTCTGTTGTACTTTATTTTTATTTATTTATTTATTGGCAGCCGAGTAAACTGGAAGTGACGTTGTGACGTTGCTTCCGTGTTTACATACAGGAGACTGGAACAAAGCCGTTCACGCCGGAAGTGGCAGGTCGGGGGATTACCCCTAAAGCCGAGGCCGCAAATGTGCGTACGCTCGGCAGTAAGGGGTTAACCCATGCGGCTTGCTCCAGAGTCCCGCTGCTGTGTTTATTGACATAGACAGTGGGACTTGGCCCCACCCCCATGTCACATCTTTTGATTGACAGCAGCGGGAGCCAAAGGCTTCAATAAGGAGAGTGACAGCGACTGGGTCTGCTTCACTCGTGCACATCGTTGGATCGGATAGGGCTCAGGTAAGAAAATAAGGGGGGGGAGGCTGGGGGGCTCTGCAGCACAGGTTTTTCACCTTAATGCATAGAATGCAGCACAGGTTTTTTACCTTAACCACTTCAGCCCCGGAAGGATTTACCCCCTTCCTGACCAGAGCACTTTTTGTGATTCGGCACTGCGTCGCTTTAACTGACAATTGCGCGGTCGTGCGATGTGGCTCCCAAACAAAATTGGCGTCCTTTTTTTCCCACAAATAGAGCTTTCTTTTGGTGGTATTTGATCATCTCTGCGGTTTTTATTTTTTGCGCTATAAACAAAAATAGAGCCACTATTTAAAAAAAAAATGCAATATTTTTTACATTTTTCTTTAATAAATATCCCCAAAAAATATCTAAAAAAACATTTTTTTTTCTCAGTTTAGGCCGATACGTATTCTTCTACATATTTTTCATAAAAAAAAATCGCAATTAGCGTTTATTGATTGGTTTGCGCAAAATTTATAGCGTTTACAAAAAAGGGGGTATTTTTATTAATATTTTTTTTTTACTAGTAATGGCGGCGATCAGCGTTTTTTTTCGGTACTGCGATATTATGGCGGACACATCGGACAATTTTGACACATTTTTGGGACTATTGGCATTTTTATAGCGATCAATGCTATAAAAATGCATTGGATTACTATAAAAATGCCATTGGCAGTGAAGGGGTTAACACTAGGGGGCAGGGAAGGGGTTAAGTGTGTTCCTGGTGTGCTCTAACTGTATGGGGGGGGGGGGTGGCCTCACTAGGGGGAATCACTGATCTTCTGTCCATACATTGTATGAACAGGAGATCAAAGTTTCCCCGCTGACAGGACCGAGAGCTTTGTGTTTACACACAAAGCGCCCGGTCCCCGCTCTGTAACGAACGAGCGCGCGTGCCCGCGTGCGCCCCCTAGCGGCCGCAAAAGATAGGACGTAGAGCTACGTGCTCTCGCCTAGCAGTGCCTACCTGCCGCCGTATAACTGCAGTGGGCGGTCGGCAAGCAGTTAAAGGGGAGGTTCACGTAAAAAAAATGTTTTAACCTTGCATTTAGGCTATTAATTTTAATGAGAATCGGCAGTTTTTTAAAAAAAAATACTCGCGGTACATACCGTTTTCCATACATATGTTTACCGCGGCTTCCGGGTAAGATGGTCGAGGCTGGGCGTTCCTAATTCATTGACAGCATCCTGATCGACGCATACAGCGAGTCACGAGTAGCCAAAAGAAGCCGAACGTTGGTGCGCAGGCGCCGTACAGAGCCGCACCGAATCGTGACACGCTGTATACGTCGGTCAAGATGCTGTCAATCAATTAGGAACGCCAAACCCCGACCATCATACCCGGAAGCCGCGGTGAACATACGTATGGAAAATGGTATGTACCGTGAGTATTTTAAAAAAAAAACTGCCGATTCTCATTAAAATTTATAGCCTAAATGCAAGGTTACATTTTCTTTTTTACGTGAACCTCCCCTTTAATGCATAGAATGCAGCACAGGTTTTTTTTTTACCTTAAAGGGTCACTAAAGGAATTTTTTTTTTTTAGCTAAATAGCTTCCTTTACCCTAATGCAGTCCTGGTTTCATGTCCTCATTGTTCGTTTTTGCTGTAATCCTTCTCTGTTCTACACACTTCCTGGTTGTCTGTTTCCTTATGAAAAAAGTACTGTGAGGTTCTCTCCGTGGTCTCTAATCAAGGAGGTGTGATTACTGTGTGTCTAAAACCCTTCAGAACCAATCACTTTCAGTTTAAAAACAAACACTGCCCTGTATTGGCTCTGTGTCTCTGTCCTTCACAGAAACATAAAACTAGATGAAAAACGAAACTACAACTGTATGCACATTATATGATTGATTTTTATCTATTTTTAATCA
Source organism: Rana kukunoris (assembly GCA_029574335.1). Lineage (NCBI taxonomy): Eukaryota > Metazoa > Chordata > Amphibia > Anura > Ranidae > Rana > Rana kukunoris. The sequence goes on from CM056049.1 coordinate 196,955,060, forward strand.
TTCTTAAAAGGAATCAGTTAACTATTATGTCTCTATACCCTGTAAACAGTCATTTCAGCAAAAAAAAGTCCTTTACAACTCCTTTAATGCATAGAATGCATTAAGGTGAAAAACCTTAAGGGGTTATAAAGTCTCAGTATTATAGGCTTATTATAGGCTTACCCAGTGCTTTAAGTGGGCCGGAACGCGGCGGTACTCAGTACCGCCACTTCCAAAAATGGCCCTGGAGAGTACCAGCACCTCTCCGTGCGCCCAGTACGCGGGTTTTCCCGTACCGGAACGCACTAGCGTAGCGGGGGGGCTCCTGCACCGGGCGAAAAAGTGCAGGGGGGCAAAATCCTGGCGTCTGCGGAATGCGCCGCCGCCGCCGCCACCGCCGCCGCCGCCTTAGGAAAGGCCGCGGCTTTGGCCTAGTTCTGGAGCTATTGGCCATCTTGGTACACCCGGCAGCGGCGCGCGATGAGTTTTTTTTTTTTCAGCCCTTCCGCCTGGTTGGCTCGTGGAACTGTCTGTCTCCCTTGATGTGGGAGTGGCGGGAAACACCAGCCAACTAGGCAGAAGGGCTAAAAAAAACCAGATAACAGCGCAGGAGATTGGCGGGCGGTGGAGTGGGAGGCGCTGTACCTCTGTGCTGCGCTGATTGGCCTGGAAGTTGGAACATGAGTTTACAGCGCGGCGGCAAGTTTCTCCATCTCCAGCAAGGTAAGCAAAACACTGCTGTACCACAGGGGAGAGAGAGAAGGGGGGCGGTGTGTAAATCTAAAGGGGTGCACTGCTAGGATCAGTCCCCACCTGCTAGGATCAGTCCCCACCTATCCACCTCAGAGCCTGTCATTTTAGTAAGACTGGTGGGACTTGTAGTTCTCCATCTTCTCCTGGGGCTCATGGAGATTGGAAAACTACAAGTCCCAGCAGGTTATACATACACTAAGGCTCTGAGGTGGATGGGTGTGGATTGCATGCACCTGAGCCTCAGGAGAAGATGGAGAACTACACAAGTCCCAGCAGGTTATAATATACACCGGACACCCATCCATCTCGGAGCCTTATATTATAACCTGCTGGGACTTGTAGTTCTCCATCGTCTCCTGGGGCTCAGGTGCATGCGATCCACCATCTATGGGACTACAAGTCCCAGCAGTAAGAAAAACTGAACAAAGATGGTGGATCGCATGCACCTGAGCCCCAGGAGACGATGGAGAACTACAAGTCCCAGCAGGTTATAATATAAAGCTCCGAGGTGGATAGATGTCTGGACAGTGACAATTGGTGGCACAGTGGTGACAATTGGTGGCACAGTGGTGACGATTGATGGCACAGTGGTGACAATTGGCATGGTACAGTGACTGCATTTGATGGCATGGCACAGTGGTTGCGTTTGTTGGCATGGCACAGTGGTGACAATTGATGGTACAGTGGCTGAATTTGATGGCATGGCACAGTGGTTGCGTTTGGCGTGGCACAGTGGTGACAATTGATGGTACAGTGGCTGCATTTGATGGCATGACACAGTGGCTGCGTTTGATGGCATGGCACAGTGGTGACAATTGATGACACAGTGGCTGCATTTGATGGCATAACGCCCTGTGATTGGGCGTATGTGGTCATGCGCTAGCGCCGGGGGGGGGGGGGGGGGGGCGAAAAAAAACGTTAGAGTACCGGCACCTCTTTTGCCCCACTTAAAGCACTGGGC